>OW679199.1:127710216-127834033 GCA_940337035.1 Agriotes lineatus
ACGCTGACTAATACTGTTAAATATACTAATTTTTATCATATTTCCTAGTTTCTAATATAAAACTATGAAGCCGAATAGGAAAAACAACTTTTTTCGGCATATTCATAAATATACGCCTTAAGGTAGGCAATCCCGCAGAAAAATGAATTTTGCGGAAAATGCTTACGTGCTGGGAAAAAACTGAGGGCATTTCCGAACTCAGCGCACCAAAATACATAAGAATCACCCATTATTTTAAAGAAAAAAATTTGGTCGCAGACCTGTGTTATGAATTATCAATATTTTTAAACATCTCTAGCTCCGGTAGAAACACAGGTCGGATTCACGCATAATCAAAACTGCTTTTATCCCTGAAAATTTATTTTTTAATTCCGTGACAAATACATTTTCGTTATATTACTTGTCATTCAACAAATATTAAATAGTAAGTACTCCCTCTTAAAATTACCTCACTTTACTCTTTCTATGTTTTACTTTCAGTTTATTACATAAATACCTGTAGCCTGTCACCTGTCTATGGACCTTCATATGCTCCTTTACCAAACCAAATGCATCCGGTAACCTCACAGAAATCTCTCAACGTCCAGACAAATTCCAGCACGAACGCAACCAATCGCCAGGAACCGCAAACACCTCCAGCCAAACACGACAAAGCACCTACCACTTTTCTCCAACAGAACTGCCAAAACTGATCAGAAGCAAACGCCTTCCACGTCTTCCTTCCAAAATTCACAAGCTGTTGACAACCTATTATCACGAACTTCGGCTAGATGCAAGTTATAAAATGTCACTTCAATAACAAGCTTGTCGAAGTACAACTCCATCAGATGAAAAACCTTCTATCCACACCACAAGACGCTCACTCTGTTAACAAACTCGATGCAAATCACCTCTAGTAAAACCATCCCTGCTATCCAATTCATATGATGTAATTAATTGACAATAAACTTAGTTCTGCATCCAATTCCAGAAATTGCTTTTGTAGATTATAACTGTATTACAATATTACATATGGCACTCTCACCACATCCAAACCATCACCACATCTTCAAATCTTTTAAAATTTCATTTTTTAATTCTTATCGCAAATTTTATTTTAATGCACAACCCTTTACTTACCAAACAGATTAAAACCTTTTTATAAAAGGTTTATTTTAGAACATTTAGCCGTTACAAACGTATTGCATATTTTTAGTCCAAAATTATTTTTCATTCCAATAACAATATCTTCTTAGTGATATTGTTTTGCATATTTTTTAAAGTCCAACACTATATAATCTGTATCATATTTATTTAACACCAACTACAGACGTTTAAAAAAAAAGCTATTGAGAACTAATAAAAACTTGTATACAGGTGTAATAGGTTGTAAACGGGTTTAAAAGGTGAATAAGCGAAAATATAAACAAGAGTTGATGTAAGTAACAATCAGTGAAGAGATTGTGGTGTACAATTTAATTAAATACAAAGAAGAAGGAAACGACAACGTTTGGATAGATTTGTATTTATTGAAGCATTGCAAGGTGTAATTGACAATCATTATTGGAGTTGGAAATTCTAATGAGGACTTGAATTGGTTTGCTAAGGTGTGCTGGCGTGGTTTGGTTGCTGCAGTAAAGAAGCTGTGGACAAAGGAGGTTAGTTTGGGAATTATCTGCTAGTTGAAGATTACCAGAGGGCTGAGTTCTGCAGCTGCGTATTAGAAGTACCAGGTGTGAGGTTGGACCTGCA
Organism: Agriotes lineatus; assembly: GCA_940337035.1. Lineage (NCBI taxonomy): Eukaryota > Metazoa > Arthropoda > Insecta > Coleoptera > Elateridae > Agriotes > Agriotes lineatus. Next base: position 127,711,948 of record OW679199.1, read on the forward strand.
GGAGCCGGGAGTTTTAATTTTTGGGAAGTTCTCTAGTTGATTGAGTATACATTAAGGATAAGCTGACATTGACCATGACTAAGAATCATCAGGATCATTGGTGTTTAATGTGAGTAGCTGAAAAAGTGTAAGGAAGTCAGGTTTGTGGTAGTTACATTTAATAAGGAATAAAGAAACAATTAAATCGAGCAAAATAACTTAATAACAATACTTACTTTGATAAAATAGTAGTTGAATTATAAAAGGGAAAGTATATTTGTCAAATTTAATAGCCTTGTACTGTATACTGGTTGAAAGTCAAACTGACATTTAATAGCAATCATTGAATTGACAATTCATATACAAATTTTGAATATTTAAAAATAGGTAACTTGATTAATGAACCCTGCCCTAACGAGAGTCTTAAATGCAATACATAATTTTAAAATAGTACAAAAGATGTTTGATTGTCATATCACATTAATGGGAGCTATTGCATATTAAAAAGTAATACAACTGTAGTGCTTATGCATTGCAGTATATTAGAAAAAATTGAGAAGAGAAGGGAAAAAGACAAAAATAAGCGGTTTGATGACACGTTTGGAAAGATTATGGGGCTACAAAAAGAGATTCTTATAAAGACCAAGTAGAGCACGTGAAACACTCTATAAAGAAGCAAGCAAAGAAGCGCACACAGAATGTAAAGAAGAAAACAACGAGAAGTAAATAATAAAATGTTGGAGCATATACAACAATTTCACAAGAACAAACGAGTGATAGAATGCTACCAGATCATAAATTTTGCGGTTATGCCTTCGTAAATAGCCTTTTTGATGAACTTTTCTCTCAAATACAAAAATTCTGTTCCTGGGAATTGGTCACTTTAAGCGCCTGTATGTGGAGCGGGTTGTCCATTTCAGTTTGGTTAATTTTTGTGAAAGCTCTTAATTTGTTATTTTTGCTTGTACGTCTAATATGATGGAGGTGGTGAATTTCGGATGTCGTATTTGAGATAGTTTAATTGTGTATTCTCGCTTCTTGTAACCTGTGTGGAGATTTTTCATTGTTTGTCGCATTTTTCAAAAACCTTTATTTTTGTTTCACGTGACTTGACAGGGGAATTTGTAAGATTTTTTTCTTTCCGGCTCCTTTCTTACGAGCGGTTTTCAGCCTTCTTCGGCGAACCAATTCTCTTACTTGGGCAACCTCTAACGGCCGGTTGCAGAAAGCAATGTTAAGTCTGGTGTTAGCTAACGCGACGTCAAAGTGAACAAAAACGAATCAAATCTCAAATGCTTATGGTAACTAATACATTAGTAAACAAAATTTGATGCAATTTTGTTCACTTTCACGCGATGTTAGCTAACACCAGACTTAACATTGCTTTCTGCAACCGGCCCTAAGTGATATAACAGCCGTTCTATCGGCCGTAAGCAACCTCAGGCCCCAGGTATGGGTACATGGATTCGTGGGGTCGCTAGCGGACCTGCAACATGGTGGTGAACGCAAGGTCAGGCTTGTTTATCTTGTGTTATACATCTGAATGACGTCCAGAGCTTATTAGATATTTGGACAACAGAAATCTCTTGATCCCTATGGTGCTTGCTCAATCCGAGTTATTGGAAAATTCAAATAAGAAACCCAGTACCTATGATTGCTGTCAGAGCTTCCTGGATCGCAGAAGTTTGCCAATTGCATTTAAAATATGTACCATTCATTTGGTGTTTGCAGTTTTGTTTCTTAGATCACTTAATAGCTTAAACTTTACGACTTTTTAACAGCCGTACCTCTTTATCGAATTAAATAATGATTTTGCGTATATAGATTTGTTGGCGATTTGTGTATAACTAAGCAATCTTTGTTGCTTATGAATTTGATAATCTGTTGCGATAGTAAACGGGTTCCCAGTTTTTAAGCATTGACCTTATGCAATTATGAATGCGCTTTGTTATCCGAAGGAAACTCTTTTAGTTAGGGTCATCTTCCCTTTTCGAATTCAGGTGAATAATTAATTCAATTCTTGTATTTGCTTACATAACCCAGTTTAATGTTCATTTTCGTTCATAACAACTGTCTGGGTTCATTTTGAATACAACGGACCTTACATACTTTTTACATTATCTGTTTTTTGGGTTCATTTCGACTTTCGACTAGTAACTTTAAATTCAGGGTTGTTTAAATCTAGGGAGCTCGTTGTAATTTTTTAAATATAATAACTTAGCATCTGTGTAGTTAGTGTTATTTGTGTAATGTCGATCTTTATATAATATTTTTAGTTGTGGTTGTTTTAAATAATTGCTTTTAATAAAGGGTGTTTTTTTAGAGGAGGAGAACTTTAAATTGAAATAAAACACAGAAAAATGTTTTTAATATCCATGAAATTGGCTTTATTTGAAAGATAATTTTATGGCATTTATGTTTGAATATGATTTCGGGCATGTGACCGCCGCGGCTGGCGTGTACATGACGTAATCTGAAGGTCCAATTTTCACACACTCTTCGCAGTAAATCAGTAAATCGCTATAACGCGTCGAATGTTGGCTTCCAAGTGCTCAAATGTTTCCGGTTTATCGACGTAGACATGCGACTTTACATATCTTCAAAGAAAATAATCTAACGGCGTCAAATCGCACAAAAGATGTGGCCAGTTAACAGATCCATTTCGTGGATCCATTTTGGGGATCTGTTAACTGGCCACCTGTAGACACATGTACTGCCATCATTGTGTTTTTCGCACTTAGCAGGGGCTATTTGCCCTTGAGTCACTCAAATTGCTATTGTGGCAAGCGCTGTTTGCTCAAGGTCGAATCGCCGCTGTCAGTATAAAATGTTTCTGTTTGTCTGCAATATAGCTCAAAAACTACTTGTACGAAGACGATATTTTGCATGGGGATTATTTATCTACACCTGGCTCGAACCGAGAAAATTTCGGGCAAAGATATACATTGCAAGCACCTTGAAAAAATTAAATTCTTTTTCTCCGTTTATAGTTTCAACAAGTTTAGTTTCAAAGCCGTTTGTGAGAGAAGTTTCGTGTAAAACCCTTTACTACAGATTTTTGAAAATTAAAATTTTTCATTGTGACAAGCACCGTTTGCTCAAGGCCAAATAGCTTCTGTCAGTGTCAAAAACAAGATGGCAGTACCTGTGTCTACAGACAGAGATGGAGTGCCTTACACATTCCTCTGTACAGGGTGGTACGGTTATTAGCCAGCATATATCTTCTGAAATACGTAGGATATAGAAACATTTCATGTAAAAAAGGGTGTGTATTTTAGCTTCTCCACAAAAATTAATTTAAAAGTTAATAAATACCCATTTTCCACTTATAAAGAGTGTTTCAACTTAGTACAGTGTCTTTAATAGGCTGCAAAGGATTTTGCATTAATTCCTGGTACCATTTCATAGGGTAAAACTGTTCAACTGTGCTTCGAGTGTAGCTGGTGCTTTTCAGTGGCTGATATGGAGGTTCTAGTGAGATTAGTTGGAGTCCTGGAAGCTTGAGATAGGCAGCGACTTTCGTGGAAAAAACGGAGCCCTAGATGTGCTCCCTTAAAAAGATACAGGGTGTTAATGAAAAAAAATCTATTCGGCGAGTAGTAGGATTGTCTAAAATCGAATCAATTATAGCTTCCTCTCACATTGCATTTTCCCGTTGCGTTGCACCACCCCTTCGGGCTCGCGGAAGACCACCCTCACTCAGTCTTCAAAAGGTTGAACTAAAGACCTGATGATTTGGGATTCTTCTGTTAGGGAATCTGCGGTGGTATTCCCTAACTGCTGCTAAGGCGCTTCCGTTGCAAAAGCCATACACGAAAACGATGTCTGCTATTTCTCCTGGAGTAAAATCACACATATCGAAAGAAAATCGTTCTTTTAAAAAATATAGCAGTCTTTAAAACAATTACTGACTGTCTATGGCCTCCACTGACTTCATATTGTACCGTATCGTTATTATTTTGCGAATATCCCAACATGTAATGTATCTTCTGTCGGAATTATACACACAGCCGTCTTCATATGCTCCGCGGACGGGGCGCGGCTTGGCGTTTCTTCATTTGAACACGACGAAGTAAGCGCACCTGCTAAATTAAAATAAAAAACTCGATTGGCGGGCGTTATAGAAGGGGTCAGGCAGAGCTGGGCAGTAATTAATTATTTTGTAATTAAATTCGTTTTTGTTGATTTGCCTTGGAATTGAATTACTTTTCAAAATACGGTAATTGCAATTTTCAATTGCTATTTTTGTAGCAATTACTTTTTGAAAGTGATTAATTACTACATAAATTACTCTCAAGTATGTAAATTACGTTGCAAGTATTTGAATTACTTACGATAATTGAAATTACTTGCGGCAATTGAATTACTTTCAGGTAATTCAATTTTAAATTACTGGCCTCGATATAAGATATTAAAAGTCCAGAACACAAAAAATAATATAAGGCCTTATTAAGTTTCATGTTAAGCAAATGGCAATAGGGAATTCCTGGATCAATATAAGTATAATTTGAGATTTCCTATGACTAGTTGGATAACAGCTGGTTTTGTGCACGAGCAAATAGATACTTGTTGCAGGCGCGTATATTTGTAGATGAGATGTGTATGTCTTATGTCTTGTGTAGTGTATGCTGTGCAGGATTTAACATTGCAGCTTGCTAATAATAATAATTTTGTAAGAAGCGAAAAATATTTCTACGGTAAGTAGGAAGTTAATTTTTTCCATAACAATTGACAACGAGTAGCTTGATTTTACAATATTGATTTATAATAAATATTTATTAATTTCAATTTGCTTGTTTAAAACGAAATACTAGCACATGGCTATCTAAATGGTACTAAATACAAATATACGACAATAGTTTCTAGTGAAAGTAGTTGAAAAAGTAATTTATGTTGTGCAATTACAATTACCAACTAATTGATAATTGAATTACTATTTCATTTGAGTAATTAAAAATCTGGTGATTAAATTACTTCATTGGGCGGTAATGGGTAATTGATTATTTTCGTAAAGTAATTTGCCCAGCTCTGGGATCAGGTCAGGCTGAGACTATTTGAGGCTTGACCCTTCGCTGTGATGGCTCACATTGGATCTTAAAATATTCTTATTTTTTGACATATTTCTTGCCGCTCTTTACCAGGTGAAGTCTATACGCTGTCGAAATACTGAGGAGCCTCTTCGATCTGGCACCAGTGCATGCAGCACTTACCTTAGTGAAATATAAATAATTCGTGCTTTGTGTAAGTTTTAAAATGAGAAGAATGATGAAAAATAAGTACAAAAAAATGTATATTTAGGAGGGTTACCAAAAATAACGAAAAGGGTATTATTACAGAGTCTCAACTTTCACGTTGGTGCTGCTGTTGTAATCGCTGTAGGGTGAAATATTACACGATTTTCATTCAAGAAAGTTTTATTCACTAGCAACATGATATTGTTTATGTGAAAAGCTACTCATAACTCCCTAGGGATTTTTCAAATTATTTCTCCCTCAATTTCATGGTAACCATGCAACTACAAACAACGTCATAGCAACCATAAATTCAGGAAATCCTTCATGTTACTTAGATATTCTTATTTTAAATGTACCTATGACATTTTGAAACTTCATACTAATTTTACTAATGTGCTAGTAAATAAAAGATTCTATGCACCAGTGGAGATAATAATGTTTTTATTTTATCCTATTATGTTACTATGATAATAACCCATTAGCAACGGGTTGCGTTAAGATACATTTAATCTGACGTGTATTGTTTGCGGCACTGTAGGTCTATGTCAAATTCCATGTGAGTAGGTTAGGTTTTTTTTGTTATTTGACACAGACTGACGCAAAATGTAACCTGCTAATCTCGAATTTGACATAACAATACAGTATTGAGTGACTTATGGTTTTTATCTGACTAGTAGTACCACCACAGCCATAGCAGATATATGTCTCGCTGTTTTCTATTTTTTGAAAAAGATTAGTATGTTAGGATTAAATAAACCGTGTTACGATATACGTAACGTTATATGTTTTCTACATTACTCGAGAATTTTAAAGAACTCGCTCCTAACGCCGCCGCTCATTCAAACTATTCTCTCGTAATGCAAAAAGCTTGATCACGTTACTTGCATCGTAAATTACTATTACCTCGGGCTAGAGGCCTGTAACCATTTCAACCTCAGGAAAAAACATATCCATATCTCCCTTAATGCATAAATATCCTTTTCATTGCCTCTATTTTTTAAATCATAATTTAAAAAAATAATTTGTAGTATAGTAAACGCTGCTTCTAACAAAAACTTAATTTTTAACGCCCACACGTTAAAGTTGGGCTGTACAACGTAACTTGCTCTGATCCTAGCGTAGGAACGGGGTTGTTTTTACCACTGCGTGGGCACACAACCTACGTTCAGCATACAGTTTAAGGACTTTTTCGTGGGCACCTTTAAAATGTAAATGTTAGCATTTCGCCCATAACGCGCTTTTATAACAGCTTATTAACAAAGAATTCCGTAAGTACCGCTGACATTTAAGCTGAAGGATAAGCTCAGAATTGCTTTGTATCGGTTCACGCGACGACATTTGTAAGCATCGAACAGGATGGAATTTTCAAATTTGAACTCCAAATACAGAGAGTGCTAGGTTGGAATTTAAATATGCAAATGTCAAAGAGATTATTGTTGGAATCGTCATTTTTAATAATATTTACATACATTTTGGATGGGGAAATTTCTTTTGCGACTCTTAACTTTTTAAGAAGAGTATTTTTATTTTGAAGTTATGAATCGTGACTAAGCCATGTTTCCAATGTTAATATATTGAAATGGATAGTACCCCTTACAAGTGAATTAAAAAGCAATATTTATCACCAATAATATACGTTTGGCATAAAATGACACACCGATACAAAGATTTAACTAAAAGTTGACTCCAGCCGAAATATAAGACCAATAACAAAACATGTTTAATTTTCCTCGTAATACTTCAGGGAAACAGATTTCAAGCTAAATTTAATTAAATTAACTATTTCCGATTCCAACTTATCCTCGGCACAGGCTGAATTACAGGGGTTTTACTAATTTATTATATCCTAATCAGTAAGAGATCATTTGGCGGTGACAATAAATCGTCATTTCTCATTAATGTTTTGCGAATTATAAAAGATTAATCACTAAAAACAATCTAAGTGCAAAAAAGTGGTAATTAATAACAAATTGAAATGTGTTGTCAAAATGGGATTTTTTTGTATATATTATGTTTGTGAAACATACAAAAAGCAAATTTGAGCCATAATCGAAGGTGCTCCAATATCTTATTTGTGTAAAAATAAAAAATGGGAGGTGGATTGGTGATTGCAAAAATTACAAATATGGATGTAGAGTTAATTTTTAAAAACGTGTCTTTTCCCCGTGTCCTGTACTCTACTTTACTATAAATTTAGATTGCCATTTATATGCTAGTTAGCTCAGTCGTAGAAGTACAAAACTCGCTCTTACCTCAGTGCAGCTAAGGGAATTGTCAATATTGCTCGTTCCGTCCTGCTCGTGATTACCTATAATTCGGTAATTTTACATTCAAATCCTGCCAGAAATGAAAATCAAGTAGTTTACATGAAAAAATATATATAGCCCGACCTCGCCGTTCGCGGCTTTGCGGTTCGCTAATTTGATTGTACGCGGGGCACCTTTGTGCTCCCTTTCCTTTGCCATTTGCGGATATTTGCTTTGCCGTTCGCGGATAGAATTGCCAACGTTAACTGTTTCAACTTTCACACACTAACGGCCGGTCTTATGAAGGCCACTAATCTGACGTTTAAATCGCTGTTAAAATAAACAGAAGCGCGTAAAAATTTATTTATTAATGAATAATATGTCATAAGCGCCAACGTTTTGATGAGCTTTTGATTATTTTAACAGCGATTTAAAATTAACGTCAGGTTAGTGACCTATATAAAACCGGCCGTAAGTACATAAAGCAGACGTATGCGGTTTATGTCATGAACACCTAAATAACATTATTTATCACGAACTTGTAAACACACTTATCAAGCCTATTTCTTTGAATCTCTTATTACCAAATCGGACCTGAAATAAATTGTAAAATTATAACTTGAATAAACAAATGGACATTCGAGGTCTAGATTCAAATGGCAGACTTATGTTACGTATGGAATTTTAGTTTGTATACGCACGTTTATGTATTTTTGAATTTCTTGAGGTTGCATAGTATAAATAAATTTAGTTTATGGAACCTAACCCCGCTTTTATCATTTATGTGTTTACTTGCGCATCGTGGTTTTGCGCTTCGCGGCATTCTTCTGGAACGTAACCCCCGCGAACAGCGAGGCCTGACTGTACTCAGTAAAATAAACATACATGCATGGAGACACGTAAAAAGAATACACAATGGTAATATATAATTTTTAAATATTAATAGTACCACGGAACAGTTCACGACCTTAATGCTGAATCTACATGCAATGTTTACATTCCGCACTCGAATTAACTTAATACGACCCAGACTACAGCAGCTTGAACTCAGCTGACGCTACGTGTCAACGCAATGATGCCAGCGCCTTGTTCTGACTCGCTGAATCAGCAGCACGCTCATTGAAGCTATTGCGTAATTTGCTGAATTCGTGAATCACTATTATGGTTCTGCTCCCAGTTTTACGTTCCGGGAATTCAAGCGTGTGTTTTATTTATGATAATTAAACTGGCCTTTAACTTGTTGCAAGATAACGAAGAGTTCAGCTTCCACAGGCTTCTGGAGTTAGCAAAGTCGGCTGGCTTCCTTGAAGATCGAATGGCAGCTGGAATAGCAGCTTGTGGCTATGAACCGTTATATCGCGAAGATGCTTCCCCAAGCTAGTACTTATAATACTTCGCGTGGCGTCCCTTTTGTTTCGGGCGACACGCACAGCTCGCTTATAGGCAAGTGACTGCCCTTCCGCTGCCTTCAAAGCGCCAAGTGGCACCAAACCTTCTAATAATAGCACCAGGGATCAGTATTCCACTGGTTGGCACTTCACTATTCGAGCGCGCGAAATATTCGTTGCAAGTTTTAAATACACAATCCGTTTTAATCTAATTACTACAATGTAAAAAATACAGTTTAGTTCTATACCTAGCAGAATAATGGTTAAATACCAATGTGATTATTAAATACCAAAGTGACACGAACTAGCCAACGTTACAAGTATCAAAATGTAGGGAATTGTGGGCGCAATTTAATGCCCCAAAGCTATTAGATCCTACTTTAGTAATAATACTAGACTTTGCAATTTAAAATAATTTCAACAAGTGTCATCAATACTGATCGGCCAGTTTAAATGTTATTTGTTTGAATCGAACCAACCAATTTCAAAACAAAATGCTCGAAAACTTCGTTGCTAAATAAATTTCATTTAAAAAGTTGCTCTAAAGACGCTTTGCTAGACAAACGTATATTCGTTAGCCCCTGAAGTCAATGTAAAAATATTTTAAAACAATTGGAACTAGGTTATACTTTATCTGTATTGTAGGCAAATGTTGATTACGATAAACTAGATAAACCAGTCTTCGTGTTTCAAATTGAATACAACTGTTCTACTTTCACCGAATATTTATTTTAAAAAAATCGATAAATATTTGAGGAACAGGTCATAAGCAACATAACCTAGAAAATAAAATAAAATATGACAACACAACGAAGTTGCAAAGGAATTGGAGAATTGGAAGATATCGGAAGGTGTTTGGAGCAAATAATGCAGCAGAAAGGTGTTTGAACAGGATCGACAAGTTACCTGGATTGCAAAGCTATTGCGGATAGCAATAGCGGAGCGTCTTGTAGCAGCAGGCTTTTTCATTTTAATTTTCACAAGCATAAATGGGACAAAAATTAGCGAGGCCACGATAACTCTAGTGAATTTAAATCTTGAGAGAACTGAGGATTGTTTAGTTCCGCTACGAGAATCTAATTAAATATTCCCGACAAGTAAATATGAGTCTCAAAAATAAACTGCTCGTTACACAAACAGTTTTGACGAAATAAACTTATTTTCGATGAGGAACTCGTACATAGTATAACATAAAACATAGCATTGAGGGCACTATAAATCACAATTAGACAACGAGGCTTCATCTAATCAATGTTACATTGAGTGCATCTTACACATCAGCAACACACTTGTCAATTATGTGACTCATCCCTTATACTTTGTACCCCAAAGTACAGGGTGCGCTAGAGTTCCGTTGCAGTTAAGTTGGCCAGTTGTGTTGTGTGTTACATTCTGGTGTTAATTAATAAGGTATATAAATATGAATAAACGCTTTGACACAATATAACAAATATAAAATAAACCTACAAAAAATCACTCAATTACAAAACCCAAACATCCATTTGAAAAATAAATCCATTCGAATTTCCTAACAATAACAAACAATTCTCAAAGAGATTATTCTGCTTAAGCACCTAAGTACGAGTATGTTAAGTAAAAACAGCGCGAAACTATCTGCTTTTTAACTTCAATATTATAAACATTTTCAAACAAAGGTTAAGGCTGACAAGATTAGAATGTTTGTTATAATTACAAATACATCTGACACGACATAAACTAAAGTTTATTTTCTCATTTCAATTAAGTTTGAGCCCTAATGTATTCATGGTAAGTCACATTTGTTAGACTGGAATACATTAAATTGGTTGCACAAAGTTCGAATATTTTTTTCAATTAAACGGCGCTAAGGGGAAACCCGTTGAATGATTTTATGCTAGCAGGCAATGACGCCTTGTAGAGAATGTTGATGGTAGGTCCAGCGGAATGTTAAGTATATCAAATTCCGGCATCCCAATATCTAAATAAATATTTCGCATATGGAAAGACAAAAGTTACCATCAGTGAAAAAAATTACCAAACTTTACAGGTTAATAAATCTCTCTTTCATTTTTCGTTTAGATGTATAATTCAACAAAAAATGCATCTCCACTGTTTGCCAATTAAGCTTATCTTCACATGAAATGAGTAAATGATACATAGAATATAATAATAACAATGTATTGGTAGGTTTGCCTAATTGCTTTATTTCAAGTTATTATTGTAGCGAATATGACAAAAAAGGCTTAGTTACAATATTGTGTTAAATTTATCCATGGTGGATGCGGATGATTTATACGTGTAACACACTCAACAACTTCATGATAAATCGAAGGTATAATTCAACTAAGTAATAAATAATACAATCATATAATGCAAACTATTAATAAATACAAATCTATGTGATTAATAAGATGAGGTGTACACATTTATTTATTTATTTCCTACTCAGCCAACAGCCGTTAGGCTAATTATAGGCGTCGCTGTACATTTATGGGGACTTCCAACCCCACTAACGACTTTCATGATGTTATTATGACATCCGGGGCCAACTATTTCCATGGCAGCCGTACCACGAGGCGCCGGGAGAAGCATCCGTGGAACTCCCATCCAAGTTCTGACCAGAAAGAGCGTTGCTTAACTCTACTGATCGAACGTGGACGCTTGTTCAAGCTACGCCACCCGGGACTAAATTAGTCTTCGTAATCTGTTAAAACAGTGCTTTTAGCATGGGACAGAAACAGCCTATAATGTGGCATTTCACATTCAAAGGTGACAACAGCTAGAAATTTGTATCGGAATCTTTCAATAATTAAAAAAAGAATACAGTCCATACCAAGTTTTGAATTCGTGACGTTAAGCTTCGCAGTCCAGCTCTGTGTTTTACACCATCGTCTACCGTAGTTACGTGGCCACTCAAAGGCTGCTACTGTTATCATGAGTACGAAAAACCCATACAAAAGAAGACCACTCTCGCCCAAAAGTTTTTCAGTTCTTTGCATTAATATTCCACACAAACTGGCGAAGAAATCATCCTGATAGGTTATGTCGTTCTCGCTCTGAGTTGTCATCGGTAAAATGTGCCTCAAATATGTGAGCGACTTCTCATATGAATGAGAAACTGTACCCTCGCAATTTCTCCGCTGGAGGAATGCATGTTGATAGCGGCATCTTGACACTATTCCAATTGGCATTCGTGTATGGACCATTGAAGAGCGTTTCGTCATCGAGACGGTAAGCTCGCAGCTTCGGCCACCCTTAACGGGAGCGTCGCCTCCCGGTCAACCAAATTGAGTCCCTCCGGGAGCGTTCGGTGGTTACGTAACACTGGGGGAATTTTTATCGTCAAGTACAGCTTCAACTGTAGCTTAAACCCGGATCAACCTGAAGGCTTCTTAATAATTACGAATAATGAACGATGAATCTCGTAACAAGTGTCGGTAATAAAGTTACCCTTCAAATCACATTTTTTGGGTATAGGACATAATTCTGAAATGCCAGATTTATCCCCCATCGTCGAGATGTGTAACAACGCACGACGCAAGAAGGGTGATCTTTGCAGTTAACCAAGAACGCCCTGCCACCAGCTGAAGATGTATGACAATTGCTTTAATTTTATTTGTTGCCCCGGAAAGTGAGTTTAATTACGGAATCTTGCAAACATTTTTTCTACGTTCAGCTCTTCCAGCGACGTATTGTACGTTAGCTAAACAAATCATTGGCATCTTCCAGGAATTCGGCGCCTGCATAGTAATTAGGCTGGATAAAATTACTTTAAATAGCTTGTATATAAGATAGGAATCAAGGATAACATTATTGTGTTTATGTTATTTTGCTTGTTGTAGTTATCCAATAGATATCTCGTTAAATTTACTGTCTTTGTTTTATTGTGTACTGTTGTATATAAGGTACAACAGTTGGCAGTGTCGTGACGAGAATTAACAAGAGGGGGTTCCCGTTGGCGAAGGGCTGGCTCACATATCATCCCCAATCAGTATTGTGACGATTCCAACTCCCGTTTCAAGTTCTGAAAGGTTGCGGATTGAGTTAAAAACTTGTGGCGCACTAGGAAAGTAACACCTTCTATTTAATTAACTACTCTCTGGAGTGCGGTCCTACTGGTCTTTGTTCCGATTGTAAGGTGACCGTGCATCTTTACTACATAACGCCAGGGTCGTGTAGCTTTTCAAGTAATCAAAACATCAGTGCTTGAGCTAAACATAAAGTGGCCCCTATTCAGTGCTAAGCAGCCACGCTTTGCTCCTACCTCGTACAGAAATCGATTGTACTGATTATTTTTTTCGTAGCGATCTCAACCAATCAAAAGGCTGGATTGAGTTAAGTTATCTATATATATAAAACTAAAAGTCCTGACTCACTCATTCATTCATTCACTCACTCACTCATCAACGTCCAGCCCAAACCCTTGGACCTAGAAAGCTGAAATTTTGCACAGAGGTTTCCTTTATGATCTATACAAGGAATAAGGAAGAATATTTCGAAATTCAACCCCTAAAGGGGTAAAATGGGGGTTGCAATTTTGTATAGAAAAATAATATTAAATAGACATTTCGACTTGAAACTTCGTAGAAGTACTCCTAAAAACAAATAAGCAAACACGTATTTCGTGATTTTCAGAAAATGAACCCGTTAGGGGGTGAAATGGGGTAAATAAACCTAAAAATCGATATGGGTGTCGTTATTGAGGTTTTTTTGGACGTTGATTGCGAAAACGGCATTTGAAATTTGGCAAGCAGATTTCCCATAGGGAGTAGGCATTGGATAAGAAAAGATTTTTGAAAGTTCAACCCCTAAAGGGGTAAAAAAGGGGTTGGAATTTTGTAAGACCAAATTTTGAACTAACTCATTCAAAGTTTTTGGAAATTTGTCCCTTGAAGGTGAAAATAGGAGATGACGGGACGGGACGGGAAGGGACGGGACGGGACGGGCGGGACGGGACGGGACGGGATTAGACGGGAAGGGATGGGAATGGATGGGAGGGGAGAGGAGGGAACGGGGCGGGACGGGACGGGAAGGAACGAGATGCAATGGGATGGGAGGGGGGAAGGGACGAGACGGGATGCGACGGGACGGGACGGGAAGAAAAAGGATGGGATGGGATGGAAGGGGAGAAAGGGACGGGACGGGACGGGACGGGGCAGGACGGGGGACTGGACGGGAAGGAAAGGGAAGGGATAGGATGGGGTGGAAGGGGTGGGGAGGGAACGAGGCGGGACGGGACGGGACGGGAAGGGACGGGACGGGACGGTGCCGGAAAAAGGGACGGGGACGGAAAAAGGGGCGGGGACGGGGACGGAGACGGGAATGGGATGGGATGGGATGACAGAAAATAATTAGTCATTATTTAATACACAAATAACGAACCTCGCGCGTACGGAGTCGCGGGTGACAGCTAGTCTTGTATAATTTCGATTATACAAAATCGATTATATTAGAGTAACTTCACTATGCAATACATAACTTTTGTCAACTTGATGTTATTGTCATGGAGATGACTTTCAGCTAGGTTAATACAAACAAGTCGAGCTGCCAATAAAACATTTATTTGTTCCTAATATTGTAATTTACTCAAAAAATAATCGGATCGAATACAATGCGTACTTGGAAAGGTTACACTTCTCAAACTTCCTTCACAATAACAAATCGTGTCAGTTTGACAGAATAATCTTTCAGCTGCGTAGTCGGACTATTTAACCTCTTAAACTGACACTCTTTTATTATTGTGCAACAAGCTATCGACATATAACCCGTTAAAATCCAAGAACTTATAGTATTACTACTGATTATATTTTAAAATAAAAATTTTCGCATAGTCCATGATTAAAAAAAACCTTTAATTCCAAGATCAAAATCTTAACCATCCTTACCTCGATTTAAACATTCATAAGTGTATAAATATGTTTAGTTCATTAATATTTGTTTGGATATAAATCAATCCTCTGTATCACTGTTGCCAACCGCCACATCCTGCGTATTTGCCGTCTTTCTTAATATTCTATTATTCAATATTTTCAAATATCCCATATATTAACCACACATTTGATACTATTATTTCTCTAGTTTTATCAGTACTTCCAGTAGTTATCAAAACCACATTATCCTTCTAAAATAGTATAAAAAGTGACAAATCTGTTTTAGAAAGAAGTCATTAAGTTAATAAAAGCCTATTTCTGATTATGATAGGGATGTGAAAACATTCAATGACTTCTTGGAAACTTGTGATTTAATAATTGATTAATGTTACTACTTAGGAGGTAATGACTATGAAAACAAAGATTTTAGAAATGAATTGTTATGAAGAAATACTTAAATAATAAGTAAAACAAATAATCAGATACCACAAGACTATGAGCAATACAAACAGATAAAAATATAGTAATGAAATTGCAGCATTCAATAGGAATACTGGGCTAAGTTTGCTAGTGACGTGGAACATGACCTGTATGGTGATCAGAGCTGGGCAGTAATTAATTACTTTATAATTAAATTACTAACTAAACTCCATTTTGTTGATCTGTCTTGGAATTGAATTACTTTCAAAATGCTGTAATTGTAATTGGTAATTGTCTAGTTTGATAAAAACTTTTTAATAATAAAAAAATAAAAATAATAAATAATTACTTTTTGAAAATAATTAATTAATTTATAAAAATATTTGGGAAACTAAACCGCCAAAGAAAAAAGTCCCTCATTTTTCTTAGACCTCGAGAAACTTGGAACAATCTAATAGAAAACATAAGAAAAACTGGAAACGTGGAAAAGGATGAAGAAAATCGCATTGAATTGAAAGGACTGAATCAGTATGATCAAATTCATAACCAAATTATGATATCATCCTTTTCTTGTCTCTCCATAGGGTTCTCCCGCGGGGGTGTACCCAAAAGGTCAAACTCAAATGGAAAGCAAAAAATGGTAGATGGTGATCGATTGCTGAAAATTAAATAAAGCTACAGTTGATGGTAAATATCCTGTACCGAATACTAATTATTTCTCTTGATCTTTCCATCTTTTACGATATACTTGGTCCCCTTAAAGATCTTTTTTCTACAGCTTGGTGTTGCCATGCGATTTGTTACTCAAATACATTGTAATATAGCGAAAATGTAAAATTCTTTACGATACCTCAATCCATGAAGGAAAAATGCAGTATCCAGCAGTTTTCCCACCAAGTAAAACAATAGGGAAGAAAAGCACCATTGCCAGGTCAGTAGCAGATGATTACAAGTGACGAGAAGGTGCCTAGGCTGAGATGCAACAGGAAGCGGCTGACGGGGTAGAAGTTGTCAGCTCAATGGAAGAAATTCGCAGACGTTTAGTATTATAATCCGATAAAAATCTATATTTGGGGGACCGACAATACACGAGACGATAAAATGCGGAAACCTCAATAAATTGTTAATTTGCATAGTACAACTTAATAAATCGGAATTAAATTGAGTTGCCCTGCGGCCGATATGGTTATGCTTGCAAAAATACCACAGTCACAATTCACAAAATCGTTACCACTTACGGCGATTCGTGCCTCCATATAATTAAACACCTCCGGCTGAATTTCAAACAACCGGAAAGCAACAGCCTCGCAAGGGTGGCCGAGGCCACGAGCCACGACCCCGCCGCCGAAATGCTGGTACCAAAAGCTCAATTCTAATGTCTCATGGCAAGGCGAAATTTGCAAACGACATTACCCATGGAACAATGCATATGCTATTAACAGCAGTGGGAAATTCCAACGAATAGTTTCTCCTATGAATCAACTTGTCGGAGTACTTCCCCGATGCATTGTCAGCGGTCTGCACCGAGCGACGTTACATTCTGCGACAGGCTGGCGTCATGCTTTAAAACTTGCATTGAAGCCTTTAGAACTATCTAGGCAGAGCAAGCTTAGCCTGAAATGTGCGCGAAGTAACTGAAACGGCGTTAATAATATAAATTAACCTAGGAACTGAGTCTAATTTTGATTTGAATTTGGGTATTTTCAATTTGAATGTGTTTAACCAGCTTGAAGTTGATCATTCTCAATTTGAATATGTGTATTCTGAATTTTAATGTGTGTAATCGATTCCAAATTGTTTAGTCCCAATGTGAATGTGTTCATTCTCACAATTTAAATAAACCTTTTTCTCAGAAGTGGGTATTGTGATTACTTATACAATTACCTCGTAATGATCTTGTTAAAATAGAATTTCGGCTTAGACCGCGTAGTCTTTGTAGATAAACATCCAGCATTCTCTGGCTTAATGTGCCTTGCACCTTGTAAACTCGAGCAAGGATCCACGCGATGGCCGTGCTCTTTGTGGCTCGTATTGTTTGAGTACCTTGATTTGGGGTTGTTGACATTGCAGCTTGCATCATCAGAGTGAAAGTCGCTCTGATCCTTGCTCGAGTTCACAAGATGCAGGGCACATTAACCTAGACAATGTTGGGCGTTTATCTACAGTCTTCGCGCGGTCTAAGTCGAAATTCTATTTTAACAAGAATAATTCGAGTAACCGCGAAAGCCTCAAACAATATATTGCAGTGGTATTTAGCCCTCTACTCAGCTCTGGTAACAATGCAAAGACATTAAAAATAATGTCACTAAAGCACAGAGTTGAGGTAATGCATACAACTGAGAAATTCCGTATAATTTATCAAATCATAACCACAATGGCGAAACTTCGCCATTAACATTGAAAGTAATTGAATTAATAGAAAAATATTGAAGCTCAATTTTCATGTATTGGAGTCAGTAAAATAATTTTAAAACATAATATAAAAGGTTTGGGCAATGTAGAAACAGAACCTAAATTTGTTAAAACTGGCACAATAGTTCAAAATATGCACAGCTTAAAATGAAGCGTTAGCTATTAAAATAATAATTACATAAAGACGTGTGTTATGAGCTTTTTAAAATAAGGTAAGAGAAGAGGATAAATGAATGGAACATGGTGCAATAGAGCAGAATCCCGAAGAAAATGCTAAAATAGAACATGCAACCAAGTAGGGTTTCCAAGTCCCGGGACCAAAAGTGTTTTCGGGACTTACGAGCTAAATTTCAAGTCCCGGGACTAGTCCCGAAAATCCCGAAAATGCTCCCGAAAGGGAAATAGTGTTCAGGTGAAATTTCCGAATGCAATATCCAAAGAAAAACTAGTGTTTTAAGTTAAATAAAGTATTTCTATTTTCTATGCTGATAATTTGCATAGGTGCTCGTCTACAACTTCATTGCTTTCTTCTGGTACTAAAAATGTCTGTCGCTGTTCATCTTTTGCTTTTGTTTGAACTGCAAAGTGTTTGTGTAATCCTTTCGCCAAGCTGCCTCTGATTATGATAATTTTGTAGGAACCAACTTTACATTTCGCCAATTGTTTTATCTTCAATATATAAAATTGTCGCCATATTGACTTCAAATCGTTTTTTTAGCGTAGAAGGAAGGTAGGTTGCGAATCGGAATTCATTCTAATCGTAACGCTTTAGCAGACAAATAACGAACACACTTAAAACTCAAAAATATAAATTATTCAGCTTCTTCGCACATATCTAAATCCAACAAAAAACAGACAAATACATAAATCGAAGAATATATGCAAATGTGGCTGAAACAACACACAGGTTTAATTCCAACCTACCGAAAATAATAACTCTCCTGCCTACGCAAAACGCAAATAATGCAAAATGTGCAAGAGGCATGAGTAGTACGCCGGACGCCGGTGACTACCCGTCCTAATTCTTTGATATCCGACTATACGCACGCATGTTGACATGGTCCCGGGACTTCGCCTGTTCTGGCTGTGGTCCCGGGACTCGGTTTTTGTGGTAGAATCCAGGGACTGTCCCGGGACCGGATCCCGGGACTGGAAACCCTACAACCAAGATTAATATAAAAGTTGGGGAAAAGGACACATTATTTAATTTATGAAGAAAATCACACATTAACAGGAAATGAACAAAGTTAGTGTAAATAGTTAATCAATAGAGTGACGTGCGGGACAAGACAATTATAATAAAACGAAGTGAGTGGCGCTAAGAGACGTTTTTAAAGAAGAATTTGAAAAACATTTATTTTAGTTGTTAGAAATTTCACAAAACGTATTGTAAAATTTGAATTTATGGTTGGAAGTTGTTAATTTGTACCCAGTTTATATCCTGTCAATTCGAATTTAGATGCTTTATTGTTTATAAGAAGCTTGGTCACAAACAATTGAAATAAATTTATTCTTGACATGCCAGTTTTTGCTCTACTAATTTATTAAGTTTTCTCATAGTAAACATAAAAATATTGAGTTTAAAATATCACCAGTGTGTAGAGAAATTTGTGCTGCATCAGTGAGAGTAAAGGTGGCGATTTCTACGAAATAAAATTAATTTTCGTCGGCCACCTCCTCCGATTCCAACGGCAGTCGTCCCAGCATCCCGAGCAAGTGTTCTGCGGCTTTTCAGAGGCTGATATAGGGTACCAGCAGGTCCGACCGAGATCTACAAGAATCCGCACATCCGTCTCAGCATCCAGGGGGCTCAACAAACAGCGCAGGCACCATAGAAGAGGTCTACGAGGCAGCATCCGAAAGAAAGTAAAATTAGTGCATTTGCCAAAATTAACCGGCGCAAAAAGCAGGGAAAGTGATACCTTACCTAAAACACGAGGTGCGGAACCGAAATCCAGCTATTGTTTCTGTCCATGAGCACCTACGTCTTCAGGATTTCCATTTTAAGTCCAAATTTTGAGGTTAAAGATAACAATTCCATGGAAGCGTCCTTTTGGAACAAGTTAATCGCGGTTTTAACGTGGAAAACAAAAGAGCTTAGTGACGCCGATTGAAGGCGCGAAATTAAAAACTTACCTGATTAAATTGCTCATTAAAACCTTTTAACAATTCATTTCAAAACGCAGGCGGACAGCGTAAGTTGAATTATGTGGGTCAGTTTATCTGTCAGTTTATCTGCACCGGCGCAGTACGGTTCGAATTGAATTTCAAATCACTTTTGCAGTGGCGTCCGAGCCAGTTTTTAAAATTCGATTGAAATTAGGAACCCAAGACCTGAGATTTTGAGTTTCATGTGTACTTTATCTGAGCTAGCAATTTATTATTAACAGATGGATGCATTATCAATATAGGGCAAACTACTATAGCGAATATTATAAATCGGCGAACCCAGAAATTAATCAGTCAAAGTTTGATTTTTTTCAAAATTAAAAATAATTTGTGTGGTGGACTTTTGATTGAATTTATTTATCAATCATATCACAACAATATCTCATAAGCCATTGCAATATATGTAGTTCGTTAATATATAACTTGCTATTCGTTTGAAGATAAATTAATTTGCTGCTACATTTTCCCTGTAAAAACAGTATATAAAATAACAAACCTGATTAATCAAAAAGTCAATATTGAATTATCATTTCAAGGTGCAACATAAGCTTGTGGTAGGAAGCCTGGTAGCGACTGTCACCGAAGCGACAACCGGGACCGACGGCTTAACGTGCTCTCTCAGGCTGCGATTTTACTAACACTGTAGGTCGGACACCCGTCCGAGTGCCGACATAAATAGTTAAATACTAATTTTTCTATTTTCATTAAATAATTATAAACCTTTCGTTTCACATCCGTAACTGAAGATTTTCTTCCCGACGTAGTCTTGTCTTGATCCCGCTTATCTCTACTTATACTACTACTCAAAAACGGTTGCTGCTGTAGATTAGTATCCGTATTTGTTGCATTTTATTTTCGCAGCAAGTTGGAGTGATCAACTGAGAAGCTTCTTGATTCTACTAGAAGACAAGCCACTTACGAACAGAGCTGGGCAAATTACTTTTAAAAAGTAATTAATTACTAATTACCAATTACCGCCCAATGCAGTAATTTAATTACCAGAGATTCAATTACTCACAGGAAATAGTAGTTCAATTACCAATTACTTAGTAATTGTAATTGTAATATACGTAGTTTTATTTAGTAGAACCTTTTTGCAAGTTGCAACTATCATTAGTGTTGTGTCGATTCGTAATCGTAATCTAAAAATGCTTAATTTTTATGTTTTGTTAGATATAGTAACCTACATACTCTTTCACTTTTGAAGGTTTTGAGATAATTAAATCTTGTGGCTACATGCACCGTTCACCAAAACCAAAAGTTTTTAGTTTGGTTTGAAGTAAGATGTAAGTAAATAAATAAATTCAAGGATAGCAATTATACAGGGTGTCCCAAAAAAAATGCGACACCGATTTGGCATAGATTCCTTAGGTTATAATAAACCGATTAAACCTAATATACCTTAGTACAAAATACAAATCTCTTCAGTAAGAAGGTATAGGGACTTGAAAGTTCAAATGTATATATTTGTTTTATATTAGTTTCAACAGAGGTTATCACTGAAGTTGAGCTTTTTATCACGATTGCGGATTTAGTTGCCGAGGCCCGTAGGGCCAAAGCAAATAAACCACATGAGGGATAAAAAGGAACTTCCAGTGCCGAGGGGTACATTGTTTAAAATTCGAGAAATCGCGAAATTACAACATTTTAACCAACTTTTGTAGGTTATGTTGACGTCGGTTGACGTTTACCTATCGTATGAATTACTTCACTGCCCATTTCTCGTATTTTATTTGACGATTTCGACGTTCTTCACTGCCGATTTCGACGTTCTTCACTGTTGATTTAAAAACAATAATTTTTTTGAATATGGAGAAATGTCGAATTTCATTTTGGCTACATTTTGTAATTATATTAGAAAAAATAGCACGCTGAATATGTTATAAAAGTAATTTTTCCATGTTCGTAATAAATTAATCCACTCGTTTTGCATCGCTCGCTCGTAAATTAAACGTTGGAAAACTCATTTTTCTTAACTTGAAGAACAATGTATTATTAAATACGCCTAACATGAGGCTGCATGATGAAAATATGTAACTTACCTAAGTATACAGGGTGGAGCATTGGATTTTTTAATTGTTTGACAGCAAATTTCTATTTAGATTTTGTAGAACACTACGTGGTGATTCAATTGGCCCAACTTGAGTATTTTTTGTTGGCTCAGTTAGGATAGATATTTATGCATTAAGGGAGATATGAATATGTTTTTTCCCTGAGGTTGACATGTGTTAAAGACTGAGGGCTCTGGCCCGAGGTCTGTAAGTCAACCGAAGGTAAAGAACATGAATATCTCCCGTGGTGCATACAATATTTTTTCTACTAGCATATTCGTAAAAATAGTATGACATTTAAAACTAGAATATGTAAGTAACATCAAGGATTGCCTCATTGTATGGTTGCTAAGACGTTAATTGTAGTTGCATTGTTACCATGAGTTTAAGGGAGAAATAATTTGACAAGTCCCTTGGGAGTTATGAGTAGCTTTTCATATTTTGTTTCTATGACGAAAATGTACAATATCATGTTGCTAATAGATAAAATATTCTTTTACTTCTATATACGAAAGTAACATTTTTTTGTCGCCTGTTAGGGGTTTTCCGAAAATATACGTTTGGTTCCCTGGTCGGTTTCCAATGGCAGTGGGAAGGAATATAATACATTGACTACCATTGCCATTACAGACGGGAGGCAATGTGATTAATCAACTAACCTTCTGGTTTTCAAATTTAAATATTTTTGAATGCAGTTGAATACTAGAGATTGCCACATCAAAAAATGTAAAAGTGTTTAATGTATAACTCTGGACTAAAACGTAATTTTCGCCCTTGCATGATTACAATTGATTAGGTACTGTTCTCGGTAACGCTGAAGAATTAAATTACATCCGCGGGTGAGAATGATACATTTTACTCCCTAGTAATACAAATAGCTATAAAAAATGTATTAGGTAACTTGAAATTTTAAAACAAAATATCAATTTGGTGTTGATCAGGGACTGTTGAAAGTTGACAGGTGACTGATAAACCTAGTTGAAAAGTAATTTTCAAGTACTTTTTAACAAAAATGGCAATTCCCAATTACAATTCCCGCATTTTGAAAAATAATTCAATTTCAAGGCAAATACACAAAAAGGAATTTAATTAGTAATTTAATTAAAAAGTAATTAATTACTGCCCAGCTCTGCTTACGAAAGTGAAAAAAAACAGCCGTTATTAGAAAATTGCAGTTTCCCGTTTGGTTCGCATCCGTTGTAAGTTGCAAGCCCACGTACAACAGATGCAGACCATCAGTTATTCGTAGCATTCGACTTAATTGAAATAAGTACTGGAGATTCTGTATAAGAAGTCTACAATCTGCGAAAAATGGCGTAAAATTTAAAGCAGTGATACGCATGTCATGTTATAGTGTTATAGATAAGTCTCTTATCAAGATTTAACAGGTTTTTTGGCAACAATTTAACATGTTGCTACGGTTCACAGTAGTGATGGGGCGTATTTCGAATGAATCATTCGAAATATTCGATTGCTCGTATGTCTCGATATATCTCGAGATACTAAAAATTTATTTGAATGATTTCAATATTTCGAGTAACTATTCGGTTTTCGAATTATTATTTCGTATTCGCGATTTGTTTAATAATTCGAAATGTCATTTATTTTCATTTCAATCGTATCGCATTACGCATCTCGGCATCTCGCAACTACGACTGATGATGCCTTCAAAATATTGAATAGCGAAGGCTCAGTCGATTTCAGTATACCTACGTTTGCACTTTTATGCAGGCTAGAGATTATACACCGTAGAGACGCTTCGTTTGATTTTCTTTTGCTTTGTCTACAGTGCAAGTTGTGAGTCGCGGTGGTATCAAATCAAACGCCCGGACATGTGTTCAATAGCGCCAAAATGAATTATTTGAATTTGGAGCAGGATCGGCTTACGTCTATTTTTATTTGAAAATAAACAAACAAGTTTTGCTATTGTATTCAAATATACAATTACATTACTATACAGCAAATAAAGTTATATTAGTAGGTAATTATATTTTTCAAGTAAACAATAGACAACACGAGTACATAAAAAGCAAATGAAATTATTAATAGAATTTTATATAAAATATAAATACCTAATACAATAAAAAAATTAATTAATTCTTTGACTAAGTAAATAAAGTTCATTGTTTGGTTAAGTAAATCAAATGAAATTCAAGTAAACAAGTACAAAACAATATCATTAATCGCTAGGAGAGAGACGAGACTACTCTCAAACGCGCAGTCCTGAGTTTGCAGGTAAACATTCGACTATTCGAAATTCGAGTATTCAGTTATCAATAACACTTCAACTTCAAGGAGATAGGGAAATGCAAGATCGGAGCATTCGATTGGAACAGCGAATTCTCGAATTATTATTTCAAATGCGGACGCTTGTGACATCCGAATGATTTTTCGAATGAACATTTCGATTATTGCAACCATTCGAATAGCAATCATTCGATTTTCAAAATCATTCGATTGTGCCCATCACTAGTTCACAGTATTCAAATTATTGTGATGTCCTTGTAATAAACTTGCCACAGTAATTTACATTATGTAGAGACTGATGCATCACATACTGTAAGTATTAATAAATGTCAAGAGCAAGTTGTCGAAGTATAATATATTGACAACATATTTCTTTGAAATTTTTATAAAAATATTTTAATCTTCATAACTAGAAATTAAGAAACCAATTGTAACCAGAAAATAATATAAGTTGACGCCTTTCAAAAATATGGCTGCAACTTGAAGAAAAGCTTGTCCAAAACAGAGTACACGTTTTTAAATTTATTAATCTTGGTTGGGAGTTAAACTATGTTTTAATAATTGATATATATGATTTTAGTTAATAACATTTTATTCTACCATTTTAATTATTGCTTGTTATTATATATAACACATATACAATTTCCCTTATCCCTTGTGGGTTGCGAAACCAAGACAATTACTTCAGTCTGGGCATTGAAGAGGTTAAGAAATATTGGATTTAGTTTGCAGGGCAGCTGCAAATTTAACTTGGCTGCCAGCTCGAACGCACTTTTTATCTGTAGAGCATAAATGCGACCGCAGCTTGCATTAATTATGTACCAGGAATCGGCTGCGCGTGCCAAAATTTACAGCTCTTTTATAAATTTTAACTGTATGCTCGAATCGAGTAGCTGTTAAATGTCAGAGTAAGCTTTCTCAGCGTCTGCCTTATACATGTAAAACTAAATTTACGATAGTTTTAAATCTCGTCGATAATTAAAAACCCGTTCAACGTTTATAGCCCAGGTGTATTAAAAAATTGTAAAGGATACCTAAAAAATGGAGTCCTGATTTTTGACATGAATGTTCCTTAGTGTCCTTGGAGCGACCCTTTCGTCTCTGGGCTGCTGGGGTCGTAGTATCACGATCACGTACCTTATCCGTTCATATTACAGAAAAATGTTATTAGGAAAATTTGTTCAGAATGGAAAATTATAGCCCACTGCAAAATTTCGAAAATGTCCTGCTTTTATGAAATCGTGTGTATTAGGGGAAGCAATTTTGCAATTCCTTCTAATAAACACTGTTTTAAAAATTTTTGCATGGGGCCATAATTTTAGATTCGGAACAACTTTTTTTAATATTGTTTTGCCGTATTCAAAACAGAAAAGGTACTTTACCCGAACAAAAGGTATTTTTAACTACTGTCAAGGCCTCCTTGATACGACGCCAGCACCCCAGAGACGGGGACGGGGTCACTTCTAGAGTGCGAAGAAACATCTATGCCAAAAATCAGAACTAATGTTTTTTTGAGGTAGAAATCTATTATGCCTGGGCTATTAAAGGTAATTTTTAATGCCAAACATCAAACTACAAACATGTGTGTAGTAATGCTGACTTACTGGCCCGTATGCAAAACAATAATAGTAGGATCCGTTAATAACACACATTTTCTTTTAAGTAGATTAATTGTCAGTTTAATTTTAAATCATATAGAAACGTATTAAAACCCTATAATGAGATTCAGAAAATTACAACCAATTTAAGAACTGTTCGGAAAGACAGTAGTGCAACTATAAGGCAACGATGACGAAAGTAGTAAAGGATAGTAAATTAGTAATCCCGAGGAAAGCAGTCTTAGGGATGAAAGATCCTTGAAAACGAGAAAAGTGAACTGTACAACCAAATCGCCATGCAAAACAATAAAAAGGAAGAGTTGTAGAAAATGTACTAGAAAATGTAAAGGGAAAAACGAAGAAACATTATAAATAGTTGAAATTGGTAAAGCAAAGAATATGAAGGGAGAATTGGAAGAGATGTTGCAGAAGAAATTAGACATAAAAACTAAAATCGGAAGAATTTACATAGTAAGGAAAGATATTCGAACTATTCGAAGACAAATGATAATTCAAATCAAATGTAAATTAGGAATAAATCAAGTCATAGCTCAGGGCCCATGTTGGAAGAAAGAAACGTGTAAAGGAAACCGATAAATAAGTTATAATGAAAAGCCGGGACAAGAAAAAATAAATCACATAAGAACGTATAGTGATAAAAAACTGGATAGGTACAACTAGAAGGATATATGATGAACAACTCAAGCAATGAAGACGGACATGAGTAGGATTTCGAAAAAGTTAACTATGGAAGAGAGAAGGAATATGCAACAAAACAAAAAAAAAGTGAAACAGAAGAGTTGAGAGTAAATACTCACAATGTGACGTTAGCTCCAGCATAAATTGAATTTTAAGGCAATTAGTGTGTTTGAAATGTCTACGTCGAGCGTGCTGTTGCCTTAACGTATTTGAACCAGAACCCCATAAGAAGTTAACCTAACTGATAAACGGCCAATAGGGTACAAAAGCGAGATACTTAGTCGCTACAGGAAGTTGAGTCCAGCGTTGCAGCTATATCGCCTTAAGCCAGAAAGGAAAATTAAGCTCCTACAGCCACAGCAGTCCTGAGCTCTTCCGGTTCTGCCGCCCGCTAGTGTAGCCGTCCGTCCGTGAGTTTCAAGTTCGGAGTATTTTCCTAAAAAACTCTCCTAAACCCGCCCTCTCAGCCAAGCCGATACCTCGATGTTAACATGCGCGCCTCTCTTTAATATAATAAGTTATAATCCGCCGTAAAGCACGCAGTACCGTCCAAGACGTGTATTGCCAAAGAACGGGACCCGAACTGACACGGTATTGGCTTCCTACCAGACTTCCCAAACCCGAATATGTAGCTCTTTATTTACCATTTTGCATAACTTTACATAATTGATTTTAATTTAAAAAGCATCTGGTATTATAAAGACCAATATATGTATGTTATTGAGACTATTCTTATTTTATCTTCACTCTAAATTAATCCAACTCTTGGCTCACTGAGCTGCCAAAAAGTTATTTTGCTAAATTTCACCTGACCAGAGCAAAAGTTTAGAAATTAAAAATTTTACAGTACTGAAAATAGCAAAAACCAAAATAACAATTGACATATTTATATAGCAACCTGGAATGTAAGGACTACGTATATGGAAGAAGATTGACTAAAATTGGCCCAAATTGTGAAACAATATAAAATAGATCAGTAATGGACCATCATTTCACACTCCTGTATTTTAGGCAGACCTGTATGACTGAGTGATACGAGAAGAGGCGTATAAAGTAGTGAAAATGCCTTAAAAATAATTAGGTTGGTAAAAATTACCTTTTCCGCCAATCGTACTAGAACTGACACATTATTTAGAAAATTTTGTTGAAAAAAGTCAAACATTCCATTACATCAGCCGTTGCTAGGTAATTTACAATAAAACTGTACAGGACTAATATTCCCGGCCTAGGCAGGAAATATTCGAATACTTACTATTTCCTAATTTTTTTAATTACTCGTATCGATCGGCGGAAAAATAGTATGTGTATCTTGGACAAAAAGCAACATTCCCAGACTCCTGTGTTGTTGGGCTCGGCATTCGCCTCGCCCAACAATATTCACAGTCGTCTGGGAATGTTACGCTTTTCGTCCTAGATACACAATGTACTATTTTCAAACAAATTGTAGTCTTGGCGGACTACACATGCACACAGTTCTATTGGCAAAATGGAATTGAAATAAAGTAGATAAATAGCAAATTATTGTACAATTTTCCTTGTAATGCCCAACCGCATAATGAAAACCGGGCGAAAACGGAGTACGGGAGCTAAATTTTGCATGTAAGATATTCCGTATATTATAAGCTGGAATTCGCGTAATAGACCTTTTGCGACTGAATTATGGTACACTTCGATTCGTGTGAAACCGATTACAATAGTTTCAAACGCCCCAGTCGTTCCTCGCAAATAACATTATCTCGCACAGTTGCTGAACATCTCCAGCGCTAATTGATCGTCGAATCTGACAGCCACTATAAAAATACTAAAAAGTCTTAGTATGTAACAACTAATTCGATGTTCGAAGCATACAATAAATAAAGCTGCAGCCAATTTAATCCTCAACGGTCTGCTTAGAATCGCGACTGCAAATCGTAAGTAAGACACTACAATAAAGATTCGGCATATATATGAGAGATATTTCTACAGTTGTACGTCTCCGCGTACTAGAAACGACTGGATCAAGATAGGAATCGCAATGGGAGTACCTGGACATGCACAAGTTTGTAGGCTGGCCACCATGAAGAAGCCACAGGAAGTTCTGGTCCTAGGTTCTTTAAAGAATGTACTCCAAAAACTGAAAGGTTGAAGTCTGCGGGCTTCTGCGTAGGAGGAAAAAGGTCTCAAACACTACGGAGCGAGATATTTTGCCAAAGTCAGATTAATCTACTGGAGATTGGAGAGTGGCCAGAGGTAAGTTGTGCTTCTGAAATATTTCTTCATCCTAGCAAAACTAGATGAATTTCAGCGATTGCATATACAACACATTAATAATGGAAAATTTCCAAAATATCGGATGGACCAGTTGCAATCTATAACGCAATCTGTCCAAGATGGCTACAAAAAATTGCTCCCTCACGATCTTTTTAAAAATCGGAAAATTTTCCCAGGTTTAAAAATTTTCAAAAATTCGCAAAGAAAATGTGGCAACCTAACCCACATCATACTGATTAAATAATAACTGAAAATAGCTAAACTCAAGGCAGCTCCTGGATATTAAATTAATTTTAATTAGAGCATAATTTACACGTGATAATCTGTTAATGAAAACACTAGAAATTTTTTAAAAACACACTTAATATCTGCCTTCTTCCCTCCACTAGAGGTTGTAATAAACGCCCTCACACATTTTCGAGTACCAGTACTTAATAAAAGATTTCGGAGTGCATTTAGATAGAGAATTTAATAAAATATTATTTCAACCAAATAAAAAAATATGGTAGTGCTATGATGTGTATTAGATTTTTATTTAAATAAATGACTCTATCTTCGCAAAGGGTTGGGTTTTCTAAATCCTAATAAATATGAATGTATAATTACGCAATACATTTGCTATTAAGATAATTATCGTAGTTTTTATGATTTTTAAAAGTAATTGCTTTAACTACCGCTTGTTAATCCAATAGGACCGCTACAAAATTAGATATTTCAACTGATGGAAACAACTATACAAACATGGCGCCCCAACCTCACAATTAATTTATTAAAAGAAGTTGGATTCCTATTAATAATTACATCAGTGATTACGTAAGGCACCCACGATGCGCTTTTTTCCGGAAATATGCAAAAACCGACGCCACTTTTAAAATTTCACCAAATTCTATTTTTAGGATAATTTTCTAACCTTATTTGGCGTCCGTGATACAAAATAGGACACCAGGCGTCCCAACAGTAAATCCCACGACGGACAGAGGCTCCTCTTTCCTACCGTTGGCCTGCTATAACAAGCCAAATACCTTTTCAAACGCCGCCTGCAAATTGCACCACTCTAAAACTACTTACAACTTCGTCTTTGCCCCAGTCCTAAGGCTCCGCACTGCTCAGCACGAATGTTGCTGCCTCCTTCCCGTTTCCAGTGCTATACTACCCTTGCAACAGTTCCAAAACTTCCACCGGAACACCAGCTACCACTTGACGTACTATTCAACACTTTTTAAAATTTCTATAGGGGTACAACGAATCAGAGCAACACTTCTACAGCCTACCTAAAATACACTGCACTAATTATAAAACACGGAATTGGGAAAATAGGCATTTATTAGCTTGTAAATGGATTATTCGTAAGGAAGCCAAAATAACACACCTCACAGCTTAGCGTCGCTTACATTGTTATTCCTTACTCCTAAGCCTGTTCTGATTACATTTTATGTTTCAATCAAGACTAATACTATTTTTAATGTCGTTTTTACAAATTATCAACTCAAAGTCAACGTTATTCATACACAGGGGCGGCCCTGCCTAGGGTGGTGCGAGCGGTGTGACCGCACCGGGCGCTGTCATAGGGGGGCAATGATAGATCTACTGCACAAAACATAAAACCCAAGCACTTTAATACCACTTAACCCTACGACGAATTAAAAATCAAACTTCTTACTGGATTTATCATTAAATAACAGTATAAGTGTTGAAATAGTAATTTGTCCAACTAGTTTTGAAAGTCATACTTTTTTTCATGAATTTGCAGTTTGATAACGAGGGCGAAGCCCGAGTTAATCACGCAAATGAATGAAATAGAAATTTTTTGAACCACAGAAGAGTAATGAATTTCATTACACCTAACTTTTGAAAAAAAATTATAATGTAATCGACTTTGAGATTTCTAAATTTTGTTCATAATTTGAGCGCAGAAAGGAATAATGAATGTGAATAATTCACAAGCGCAAACATTAATTTAACAAAAAACGAGAGAACTTCTTCTGTTTAAATGGACAAATACGTCAGAAAATAGAAAGCGTTACGTTCAGAAACAACACCCCACATAGGGATGGAGTTATAAAAAAGTAAATTCAGTTGCAATAAAGAGTATGTTAATCCTACTAATTATGATAACATGATAAGCAATAAAAAAGACTGTAGATGTAAAACAACTAGAAATATAAATAAAATAAAACAGAAAAAAAGATTTATAGGAACTAAAATCCATAATGAACAATTTATATTAGCGTGATACTTTAGAAATGTGTTTAAGTGATCTTTATTGCTATTAAACAACGTACTAAACAAGACGTGTCTACAATTATAATTTGCTCGCTTAAAGCATGTAGTATTTTTTTTGACAAAATATGCATACCAAATATTAGCGATCAAATGTTTTGCTAAATTCTGTTGTGTAAATATAGAGTTGCAAGCTATAAAAAACCTAAAATATCAAATTTCAGCTGTTAACAAAAGCTTTCTCAATACACATTACGTATTACCAAATATAAATAAATTCCAGCAAAATATAAATTTCATTGTTTATTTTTTTTATGACAATAAGTTATGTACTCAGGTGATTGATATTGTATTAACATTTATGCAATATATTGTTGATTGTGTGACTTCCGTTTCTCCTTAGCTAAGATTATCAAAAAACGTGACGTCCGCACATAGCGAAACTGCCGCAACCATTTTAATCAATAAAACCGCAAATAGTTACAGTTACTCTAAGAGAAATAATGCTACATACAGTTACGACGAAATGTCTCTAAAAAACTAAATAAAATAGTGTTAAGATAACCGTTAGTGGATAACACCGTTCGTTTGAGCTTCCGTGGAATTTATGACCGAAGGTTCACGCAGAGTTCAAGCTTACGTCTCGTGCCTGCTGCCTGCCAAAATTTCGTCTCTCCACAGTTCGACATTATAACATTGCACATTTTAAACAAAATTTGCACGGCGATAAGTATTTTTTTAAATGTTCTAGTTTCTCCTTGAAACTAAAGAGTAAGTGGACATTTAAAAATTAATAGCTTGTGGTTGCTAATTCTTTAAATGTGGCGTCCATTAACAATTCATAAATATGCTTTCGAAGGTGAACAGTAAACATAAAAGATACGGGATTGTCTTAACTCTTATTGGGCCCAATTGATTTGAAATTTGACGTATATAATAAATAATAGTAATAATAATAAAGTGATGCCAAAGAACATAATTATAAACAATATACACCAAAATCACAAGGTCCAGTTCACTGTTTTCCAACTGAACCTTGAAATTCTAAATATAACAGTATATTCGACTAATGCCTAAAGATAATTGTACTACATTGTAATTTCGATTACTTAGCATAGCCATATGAATACGAACTTCTTTGCTAAAATATTGTAGTGCTAGCATCTTAAGACTACTAATTCTCTATAATTATCTATCAAATTATTTTTGAAAGAATAAATTAATTAGTAATTAAACAGTACAAGGGTGGATTTATGTAGTTAAAGAACAACATAAATATTTGAGATTTGTTTAATGAATGAGAGATTGGATGCGGGTACTCTTAAGTGGTGAATATTTTATCAGAAAAGTTCTAGCATATGAGTGGTGATAGTTGGGATAATTGTTTAGTAATATCAGAGTTTAGATCATAGTTTATATTAAATGATAATCGGAATAAGCTAGAAAATAGTTTGAATTCAAGTGAAAGGCAGACTCAAATGATTGTTTGAAAAGGTTAATTATAAAATGTCAGAATAAAATAAATCATATAGCCATCTATCCAGGGCTGTCAGCTTGTAAAAAAAATGGTATTGTAACGACCTTGCAACCTTGGACCCCAGGTGCAGACGCGTGACGTCAGCACACTTGAAGGCAGCTGCAGACGAGTGACGTCAGCGACCTTGCTGGCTAACACGCGAATGCGTCATGCGGTTCCCAGAAAGATCCAGCGAAATCTAGATGGATCTCGAAGGAATTATTCCACGAATATAAATACACGGCCGTCGGAGTTCTAATTCAGTTCTCATCAAACTCAAAGGCGTAAGGCCGCCACATAAATAAACGCGTATATAAATAACCACATAAATAATTGATGTTTAACCAGTGTAAATAAATAAATGTATGGTTGTTAGAAATAGTGCCTATAGTTCGTTAGTTTAAGTAATCATAATCATAATTAATTGTTGTAAATAAATGTTTAATACAGAAGCGTCGTATAATTTTTAAATAGCCCGAACGTAAAAACGTAACAGTGGTGACAGGTGTGCGGTTTGTACCAGGGGCTATAAGAAAATTATTGAACAAACATTAAATAAATAAATTGTGTAACAAGTGCCGATAAAACGACGGTCAGATAAATAAATTGAAGTGAGTATTGTGCATGCCTTGGACGAGATCTCAAACCAGCAAAATGGAAGCCCAATTAAGCCAAATTTTGCAACTGATGCAAGTTAGCCAGGACAAGGCAGAGAAGGCGTAAAAGAAAGCGGAAAGAGCACAAGCGGATCTTAAGAAAGAGATTCAAGTTGGCCAGGACAAGGCAGAAAAAGCACAAGAAGAACTTAAGGAAGGGCTGAAAGCCGCGCAAGAAAAAGTAGTCCAAAAACTTGAGGAAAAATTGAAAGTCACTCAAGAAAACCTCAAGGATGAACTTAAGGAGGAACTGAAAGCGAGCCATGACGAGTTGGCAGGGGAGATCAGAGATATTCAGGAAGAAATGGAGAGAAAGATGGCCGGAGTTCAGGGTGACATGCTGGAGCTGCAGGAACGATTTACCAAGTCACGAAGTGGCCAAGGCCAACCAACTCCCTTTGAATCTGCTGGCTTCTCTTCTCCTCTTGCAGTGAATCAGCCTACCTTATCGCAAGTTGCTGCTCCTCAGGTTGCTCTGTCCCAAGATACTGCCCCAGCGAGGCCCGCAACGTCTGGCTTGCACATGAAACTGCCCTCTTACGATGGGAAAACGCCATGGTCAACATACCTGAAGCAATTTGAAGCCGCAGCCGTCGCTAATGGTTGGGGAATAGGAGACAAAGCGATCGCATTGATTCTGACATTGCGAGGGGATGCCCTGAATGTTCTGCAAATGATTCCAGAAAATCAGCAGAGGGACTTCCAGCAATTAGTAAATCGTCTGGAACGGCGTTATGACAATGGTCATCTTCAGCATGTGCATTGTGACCAGCTGAAGAACAGAATTCAGAAGTCGGGGGAGACTCTGCAAGAACTGGAGGCCGATGTTGCTCGATTGGTTCGGCTCGCGTATCCATCGGCGCCGGAGGACTTCCTGGAGCAGCTAGCCGTCCAAACATTCGTAGATGGAATTAAAGACGCCGATACTCAGCAAGCGGTACGTCTGGGGCGCCATAGGACACTGGGAGAGGCCTTAGCCCATGCGTTGGAATTTGAAGCGGCAAGGACTGCCTCCAGAGGACATGGTCGTGTCCGCGGTGTCGTCACGACGGAGATGGCGCCTGAATCCATGGAGAACATGTTGCGACGACTTATAAGGCAGGAGACAAGGGAGAAGGGGCCCCGTTGCTGGAGCTGCGGAGAGATGGGTCATCTTAGGGCTCGCTGTCCGAAGAAAGGAGCCCGAGTGTCTGACGAGCCTTCGGAAAACTAATGCGGGTCGACAAGAAGGGGCGAGAGTCGACTCGTGATTGCCATGTCCCGGAGATTCCCATACATGTGTCGTCCATGCAACACCAGCCTGATAGTGTCTTCATTGATGGAAAAATAAATGGAAGAGTTCGGTCTCTGCTGCTGGATACTGGAACGACGAAGTCCATCGCCAGGTCTGACGTAATACGAGACGAGAGTCAGCTGCTGCTCACCAGGACACCCCTTCGCACTGCCACGGGAGGCGCTGTGACCACACATGGGGAAATGGATTTGACATTGAAGATTGGGAATCAAACCCTCAAGCATCGGGTCCTGCTTGTTGTCATTGCGGACGAGTTCATCGTGGGAATGGATGTCATGAATAAGTGTGGGTTCACCTTAGACATAGGACGCGGGGTGTTGCACGTGGGTGGGGAGGAGCTTTCCCTACACCCAAGAGAAGAGATCGCAGTACGAGTGGTATTGGCGGAAGATGTTACTCTGCCTAGACGAACCGAGAGGGTCGTGGATGCATACCTGGATGGCGATCTCCGTTGCAATGTAGTGCGCATGATTGAACCCGATTATGACAAGGAGCTCACTCATGGTATCCTGGTTGGGAAGACGTTGGTAAAGACTGGGCTTAAGGTTCCAGTAAGGATGATGAACGTTAACAGGGAACCGGCAACCGTCAGGAGAAACACAACCCTGGGAAGATGCACACCGTTGTCAGAACGATTACTAGTGACAGCGGCAGCAAGGTGAAGGGCTGCCCAAGGGCATTAATGAACACCGTGATGTCTACTTGCAAGGGCATGAGCCACCAAGAACGGAAGAAGATCGAAGATCTGGTGGCCCGGTACCAAGACGTCTTCGAGTGCGGAGATCATCCCAGCGGCCGTACCGACGTAGTTAAGCATAAAATCAATACTGGGGATGCTCAACCGATATGCCAACATCCAAAAAGGTTGCCCCTCGCCAAACGGAAGAAGCTGAGAAGATTGTCCAAGAAACCAAGGGATTATCGAACCGTCCAGCAGTCCGTGGGCCCCTCCTGTGGTTCTTGTCAAGAAGAAGGATGGCTCAACGAGGTTCTGTGTTGACTACCGACAGCTGAATCTTGTGACCAAGAAAGACAGCTACCCTCTGCCACGAATCGATGATACCCTGGACACGCTCTCCGGTTATCAATGGTTCTCGACGCTAGACTTGAAGAGCGGTTATTGGCAAGTCGGAATGGAACCTGCGGACAGGGAAAATACGGCATTTACTATCGGAACTGGGCTCTGGTGGTTCTCCGTCATGCCGTTCGGTTTGTGCAATGCAATGAAGGGCCTATCTTGGCAGACCTGCCTGATATACTTGGACGACATCTTAGTGGTGGGTAAATCCTTCAACGAACATTTGAAAAACCTGGAGGAAGTGTTCGGTAGACTGCGAGGTGCCAACCTGCGATTAAGTCGAAAGAAATGCCACATCTTCCAGAAGGAGGTACAGTACCTGGGGCACGTCGTATCTCGCCAGGGAGTAGCAGTAGACCCGAGTAAGGTGAAGGCAGTGCAGGATTGGCCGATCCCGAAGGATACGCATGAGCTGCGAAGCTTCCTGGGCCTCTGTACTTACTACTGACAGTTTGTGCTGGCCTTCGCAAACATTGCAAAACCGTTAACCCGTTTAACGGAAGAGGGACGACAGTTCGAATGGAGTGCTGAGTGCGCGGAGGCCTTCGAGACGCTCAAAACTGCCTTAACCAGTTCATCTGTACTTTGCTATCCACGTCAGGAAGGCCAGTTTATCCTCGACAGGTCCAAGATGAGCAAGAGAAAGTCCTGGCATATTTCAGCAAGATCCTGACCGAACCAGAGCGGAACTATTGCGTAACCAGGAGGGAGCTTCTGGCAGTAGTCAAGTCCATGGAGCATTTTTATAAATACTTGTAGGGCAGAAGATTCTTGCTGAGGACCGATCATGCTGCTCTAAGATGGCTGCTGCAGTTCAAGAACCCTGAAGGACAGGTGGCTAGGTAGATCGAGGGCCTATAAGAGTACGA
This sequence comes from Agriotes lineatus, assembly GCA_940337035.1. Lineage (NCBI taxonomy): Eukaryota > Metazoa > Arthropoda > Insecta > Coleoptera > Elateridae > Agriotes > Agriotes lineatus. The sequence continues at coordinate 127,748,123 of OW679199.1, forward strand.
CTTTGAAATAAATCATCGACATGGCACAGCCCACCGCAACGCCGATGCGTTATCCAGGAACCCCTGCCCTGCAGACTGCAGTCACTGTTCGAGACTGGAGAGTGGTGCTGTACCCATCAATCGTACCACTGTAGTCGACGATTCGTGGGAGCTAGACGAGTTGCGACCCCGACTTAGGCACGGTTATAGCCTTGAAGCGAGATGGCCGTCGACCTACCTGGCAGGAGGTCTCCGCCACCAACCCAACGGTGAAGACCTATTGGGCGCAATGAGACTCCTTGCAGCTGGAAAACAACGTCCTGACCAGAATCTTGGAAGACGAGGACGGTAGGGCAACGAGATCACAATTGATGGTCTCAAGGAGTAGAGTGGCCGAGGTTCTGCGCCACCTGCATGATGGCTCCTCTGGGGGACACTTCGGATTGAAGAAGACGTTGCAGAAGGTCCGAGACCGGTTCTACTAGGCGAGCTGCAAAGATGATGTCCGAGAGTGGTGCCGGAGGTGCGAAGCCTGCGCTACAGGAAACGGACCGGTTGGTAGACGTAGAGCTCCGATACGGCAGTACAACGTCTGTAGTCCGTTCGAGAGGATAGCCATCGACATCGCTGGACCACTCCCCGAAACCGAATCGGGAAATAAATACATCCTGGTGTGCATGGACTACTTCACCAAGTGGCCCGAAGCGTACGCCCTTCCGAATCAAGAGGCCGGTACTGTGGTTGATGTTCTGGTGAAGGAGTGCTTCAGCCGTTTTGGAGTCCCCCTGGAGTTACATTCCGACAAGGGCCGGAATTTCGAGTCTGGACTGTTCCAGAACGTATGCAAGCTGCTGGGGATACACAAGACCCGGACCACTGCCCTCCATCCTCAATCGGACGGCATGGTGGAAAGGATGAACCGAACCATGGGGAAGCATCTTTCCAAGGTGGTTTCCGAACATCAGCGTGACTGGGACCAGTACATTCACCTGTTCCTAATGGCCTACCGATTGGCAGTACAAGAAACAACCAACCACACCCCAGCCACGGTACTCTTTGGGCGCGAGCTGCGATTGCCATGTGACCTCAAATTTTAAAGAAAGCCTGGTGAAGAAACGGCCGGCGAGGACTACGTGGGGAACCTGAAGAAGAGGATGGACGAGATCCACGACGCCGTACGCCGAAACATTCAAGGTGCCAGCGACCGAATGAAGGACCGGTATGATGCCCGCGCTGAGGCCGGTGGTTTCCAACCTGGCGATTTGGTATGGCTTCATAACCCCCAGAGGCGTCGTGGCCTCTCCCCCAAGTTCCAAAGAAACTGGGAAGGCCCCTACACTGCAGTTGCTCGACTGAATGACTTGGTATACCGAATCCAGAAACCTCTTCGAGGAAAGTACAGGGTGGTGCACTTCAATCGGTTGGCCCCATATGCCGGAACCAATGAGCAAGTGGATGCTGTCACGGAACAACCCCTGAGACTACTAGGGACCGGAGGAACCTCCTTCCAGGAGTTTATGGCCGCTTATGGGGGTACGAAGACTGCGCGATTCGGAGTCACTACAGAGGTGCAGCGTGACCAGTTCGACACCCTGCGGCAGTATTCCCTGGCACACTTCCGGGAGAAGTTTGTCCGGTTAGGCCAGCTGCGAGAGCAGGCACCTCAGGTTGGCAGAACTTTGCAGCTGAAGGAAGGCAACAGCTCCATTTATTACCTGGTGACGAAAAGGTTGTCTTACGAAAAACCTAGTTACCAGGAGCTCTGGTCTGCTCTTTTGGACCTTAAGAAGCAGATGGTGAAGAACGGGAAACCCGGCTAGCGGTGCCGAAATTAGGATGCGGCCTGGATTCGTTGGACTGGAGGGTTGTACCAGCATGCTGAAAGTAGTCTTCGACCCGACCGGCATCCAGATCGAGGTCTGCTGTTGCAACCCGTTGCGAAGCATTGAGCCCACGGTGGACTGCTACTTCTTCAGCCAGTCCGTGTGCAAGAAGGATACCGCCTGCAATTACGGCCATAAAATTTCCACAAGAGCGAGTGACAGGCATCCGACGCAACTCGTTCTGGGACAGAACGACCTAAGGCGGGGGCAGTGTAACGACCTTGCAACCTTGGACCTCAGGTGCAGACGCGTGACGTCAGCGCCCTTGACGGCAGCTGCAGACACGTGATGTCAGCGACCTTGCTTGCTAACACGCGAATGCGTCATGCGGTTCCCAGAAAGGTCCAGAAAAATCTAGATGGATCTCGAAGGAATTATTCCACGAATTCACGGCCGTCGGAGTTATAATTCAGTTCTCATCAAACTCAAAGGCGTAAGGCCGCCACATAAATAAACGCGTATATAAATAACCACATAACTAATTGATGTTTAACCAGTGTAAATAAATAAATGTATCGTTGTTAAAAATGGTGCCTATAGTTCGTTAGTTTAAGTAATCTGTGTGTTTGTAAATAATCATAATTAATTGTTGTAAATAAATGTTTAATACAGAAGCGTCGTATAATTTTTAAATAGCCCGAACGTAAAAACGTAACAGTATAATAATTATTGCTAGGGAAAATTTGGAGAATAAAAATAACAACAAAATTTTTCCAAAATGTAACATGTATCTTTAGTAAAAATACATTTAAATAATAAAAAACCCTTTAATAAAATTATGTTTGTTATCTGGTTGGTGTATTGAAGGGTGTGTTTTATAAAAATTGACGAAAAAAAAAAAAAAAATAAATTTTAAAAACTAACTGAATAAGAAATAAGATTACAAATGGTACAAAGAAGAATGAGAACAGCTAAGAACAATAAAATAGTTTTCATGGAATAATAAAATCTGCAGAGGATTTGGATAAACTGCATAAAAGTCACTATCTTGTATCTTGCTTGATTTGGAACTTCTTGTGCAGTCAGGTGAATACGTCTACAATTAAGCTGGAATTGGATGCACACTGCATGTGAATATACTGTTGTACTTGGACCAGCTTATAATCAAATGGATTTCTGCATCTGAGTTGGATTTTGACGTGGGTAGCATCGAGGTTCTTGTGGGACGTCAGAATTATTCTATAATAAATGGATAAAGAGCATTGTTGTTGCTGTTGGAAGTAAGGTGATTCCTAAACACTGTGAGCTTACATTGGAAGTGTAACGTTTCGCCTAGCTCGAACGCGCTTTTAGTTAATTAAATATTAATTCGCGCATTCTCCCATGGCTTGAAGCACGTTAGAAATCGGTGCGCTGCATCTTTGGCCGCACGAACAGCGATAAGTGACCCACAGCGGATCGTCGCAGGTACACCGCCGCGCATTCGGAGGAAGAATCTCCTACTCCAATAAACTGGATTGAGCCGCTGATTACGCCAGCTAGGGATATATAAAGAGGAAACGAACCCATTATAAGACAGAATTTTCATGGACCTTTCTCTTCATCTAATTCTACCCAGAAGGGTCTGTAGACTCTTCGAGAGAATTCCTACCAGTCAACCTGTACCCGTTGTCAAGGGGGCTATCCAGGCTCATCGACGATGATCCTGTCCGTTAACCTGCACCTAGACACGTTGTCAGGGAGGCTATCCGGGCTCATCGACGGCGATCCGGTCCGTTAACCTGCACCTAGACCCGTTGTCAGGAAGGCTACTAAAAACTGATCGACGACGCACCCATTGCGCGGCTGCATTGGAGCAAGACGGCGTTCGCTATTTCGTCCAAATTCAATTCTTAGGCCCTTTTGAGGCAGCCGAAGTCTTCGAAGCGCGGTATTAATTCGAATACAAGCGCTTACCTGCACGCTGCAGCATTTCCAAGAGGTCCCAAAGTTGAAAGCAAATGTAAACAAGATAACCTCGCCGCAGCCGTCTGAAGATACCGCACGTTCCGTACACGTGGGAAATCCGATAGCACAAACAAGAACAGGTACAAACTTTATTAGTTGTAATTCCGCTTTCATTTCACCCGCTTGAAAGTTAATAAATCGAATTATGTTTATGCACTGCCGCCATGTCCGCGGTCTCGACTAAGCTGTCAAGTTTTATGTTAGTAGATCAAATGGACGCACGAGACACGAGGCCTACTTTGAACTGAGGGTGTCCCGAAAGTCGCTAACACCATCTGAGGATAGCCGACCGCTACGTTGACTGAAGAGTACCGGATTTATTTTGATTATAAACATTATAACATTTTATTTTGTCATTATGAATACAATTTAATTTTATGTATTAAGAGTTAACCAAATTATACGCCTATAAATATATTCTGTGTAACTCCACTATGTTACAAAACTTGAGTGTAAGAATGATACTTTTGGCAATCTGAGCTGCCTGGAGCCTTGTAAATTGTAGCAATCTCGTTAATCTTCTAAAATAAATTAAATTAGTCAGTACAGGCTACAGAAGTGAAAGCAGTTTGGATTGCTGAGCTTGGTGCCTGTTATATGGAGGACGATTTCTATAGACTGGGATTTTTGCAGTGGTGGTGGCTAGATTGCAACTGTACGGGAAGTGATCAACAACGGCAGCTGTTACAGGGAGCAGTATTGAAATGGGGTTTTCAGAGGATCACGAGGTGGACTGCTTGTGTTGGATTCGACTGAAATGCTGTGTGGAGTGCTTCAGTGAGCTTAAAAAGGCATATGTTAAATAAGTAATATCTAAAGAAAATAAGTCCTTAATAGTGAGTGAATTACATATTTGAAAGAATTACTTACTTTAATAGATATTTGAAATAATAATATGATTATTTTTTTTACTTTCATGAATTCTTGACTTTGACAGTTGTAGAAATGTCATAATATTTTTAAGTAATTTTCATTGTACTAATCAACTATCACAAATAATGATTTGATAATGCATGGACCTAACTTGATGTGAGAGTTGGAGAAATAAACTCTAGAAAATGTATAAAAGGGCATATATGTTACATTAACTTATCTAAACAAAAATTTATTTTAATACAAAAATAATATCATACAAGCGTAAAATGTCTTTGATCTATGCGAGTTAATTAGATTGAGTAAACTAAACAACACCGTGTGGTGTATAGTAAAAATAATGGCGGTCCAAAGTGGGGCAAGTAAAAATTAAAAATAATAGGTCATTACCAATAAAGGGTGAAGCAGCCAATTGTAATTTAACATTAAATAAGTAAACCACGTTGTCAGCGCATGTTATAGGAATATATTTGAAGTAAGGTTTCCTAAAGTTCATAATTCTTTGAAGGAATATGGCAATTCATTGTATACAGGGTAACTTTAATAGTTGTCCAAATATTACAACTGGTAAAAGAGGACGGTAAAATAACATTAGTCCAATAATATCTTATGCAAAAACTTTTAGTTTTCCAAAAATCAGGTAAAAGTTTTTCCAAAAAAGAGCCACAGATACTTTTGAATAAATGTAATAAGTAACCATCAAAGGAGCCTGTTTTTATTAATGTTTATATTAAGGTCACGTTAACTTAATATTTTTTGAAAAATACCATAAAATTAATTTTACCAATGCTAAGAGATCCAATATGGTTTGAATACTACGCAGCAGATCAAATAAGCGGAACCACACACAACATTATAAAAAATATGGACACGTTCAAAGCAGCAACATCGTCATGCTTACGTTTAGTGTAGCAGCATGTGAAGTAATGCTTTCAATATACGTCGTATACACATCTGACCACATATGGTCCAGTTGGATAAAAAAGTGACCACCTAATGCAATATATAACAAAAGCAAGTTAGGGTGGGTCGACACAAACCTTTTTCAAGACTGGTTTGGCACCGTTGCCCTGTCATAGTTCAAGTCTCTACGCGAAGGTGCAAAAATACTGTTTTGAATGGTTAAAAAGCTAGGGAATCATTAAGCCTTATATTAAAGATGGTGAAAGCTCTATGTTGGAGGACATTATACACTTACTATTTAATCAGGTTTGTATTATTGAAGGTGAGGAAATAGGCAATACCAGTGCTTTTTCAAATCGTATTGTAATGAACGCAAGAACGGCCTTGAAAGCAGATGTGCGCGGGTGAATCAGAGGCTGCCGGCAGAAGCAGGTGTGCAGATGTGTCACAGCGTTTCAGACTTCCGGATCAATCTGGAGCCAGGTGTAGTGCATGACTCACGCGCGCCCGAGGTCAGATGCGTCATGCTTTCATCTGGAATTTCCAGTGAATATCGAGAAGTTTCTGGAACCTCCCCAGTGAAATATAAATACTCGCGCAGCGGGGATGCGAGTTCAGTTCTGAAATAATTCTCCGGCAGTTTGGACTCACGTAGAGGCTTGTTAGAAGCTCCCATATAAATAACCGCGTGTACATAACCTCTCGTGAAATAAATAAATAGATAACCATATAAATAGAAATACATCGTTAGTGTTTAAGAGTGATATAAATAAATAAGTGTGTTAATCTGTATGTAATAATAAATAAATGTATTGATAGTTCGTTAGTGCCTGTATTAATTTGTAATCTGCTTGATAATTCTCGTGTGTGCTTGTAAATAATAATCGTAATAATTCATTGTTGTAAATAAATGTTTGAACCCATGTTTGTCGTATAATTTTAAATAGCCCGAACGTTAAAAACGTAACAGTATTAATAATATTTTTAGTAAAGTGCTTTAGTGGCAGTTTAGCGAGTTACATTCCCATCTATGTGATCACGTTATATGAAGAAAATAATATCAAGTTTCTCCTATTACCACCAAATAGCACCCACATAACCTAGCCGTTGGATGTAAGTTGTGTTCGTCATAACAAAAAGGTTTGGGGGAAAATTCTACAAGTTTGGAAAGCAATTAAGGGTGTATTTCCACGCTCTCTAAATCAAGCATTAAACGAGATTGATAAACGAAACGCTCAAAACGTTTGATCTGGATTAGAAGCAATGGGTATATTTCTTTTGTGCAGACAGTTTTTTGAATATATTGCCTGAAGACACCATAACAAATGAAGAAACGAAGACAAATATTACACTTCCTTGCAAGAGGTGTTTCAGAATGCTAGATATGGGAAAAAATCTGGGAGAAGTTCATAAAGAAGAAGCCCCCTTAGTCCCGAAATTCTAGTAGTATGGAAACAGAAAATGCATCTCCTTATTACTCATCTAATACACGAGAAGATGAATCCCAAGAATTGATAGAGATCGATGAGAACAAACATAATGGAAGTGACAACTAAGAAGCAACAGAAGCCGAATGTGACAAGAAAAAACCAAAGAGCAACACATGAAGCTGTGTGTGACACTAATTATAGGGAAAAGGTGTTGCAATTGTGCAACGAAAGACAGACCGAAATATCTCCAAAAACAAGAGAAACAAAGGCTACATTTGGTCCTACTTGAGCAGCCACTCGAAAATCACATAATTAGCACAAGCAACACTTAAAAGGTCACATAAGCGCTCTCATAGTGCCACTTTCTGTGATATCACATTTCACACCCACACATGCACAATTCCAACCGCCAACTGACTGCGTAGTAATATGTCATTTTATTTCTCTGCAATTCCTATAGCTACATAATCATTTCGTATAGTTTTGGGACAGAGTTGGCGAGCCTGCCTGTATATCGGGGCCATTTCAGTCATAGTATATCGCATAACGCTTCAGCTTTTCGCGTAAAAAAAATCAGACACGAGCGTGGCTTTTGGCTTCATTTAAAGGTTTTGCGTACCGCACCAATCTTTACATCGTTGTTTATACAGCTGTGTGCCCCATCGGTTGTAAGAACGTTTATTTTCAAGTTATTCAAAATTTAGCCCATGAGAGCAAGCAGGACCATTTCTACCTCTATCCCTTGCTAGCGATCACGCGTTGCGGGTCTGACGCGGCCTGCGTTGTGATTGGACACACCTGAGCCACGCGCGGCCGGCAACGAGGGCCAAAAACGTGGCTTGCAGCTCTTAGAGGCATTCAGTCTGGGCCCGTCGCAGAGTAAAGTCGAGATAGCCTGTTTGGTGGGCGCCTTCAGGCTACGGCCGGACGTTTTTGAGTCTCACCTGCCCCAAACCAAATGACAGCCGTGGTGACATGGCGCCGCCGCTTGCAGCATTCAATATTCCCGCACCAAAGCCGAGCGATTCAAAACAAGGTATTTCTGCATCTCATTTGTGCGCAACTAATTAAATACGCCGCTAAATTACATTTGATCGCCGCACTGTGTGTTCATTCCTACATTTCACTTGTGGGGAATTAGCTAAAGATGTTTGCTGAATCACGTTTGACCAAGGCACTCTGCGTTCCGTTTTGCATTTAACTTGACCGAACTTAATCAAATAGACCCGTTAACTGTAGTTAACCCAAGCATGGTGCGCCCACTGTTGCATTTCTCCTTTGTGCACTAAATAAAGTATATGCGATCGTAGCATTTGACCATAGTATAGTGCGTTCATTTCTGCAATTCACTTTTACGAACTTAACTAAATAGATTGGCTAACAGCATTTAACTGAAGCATTGGGCGCGCATTCTTGAATTCACCTGTTCTTATGTAAGTGCTGATGTTAAATAAGGCGCTCCCAGCTGGATTCTTATTCAATCATTTTAGGGTAAGCCTTTTATACCACTGTGTATGTAATATTGGGTGAGCTGATTGTTTCGGCCCTATTGTAACTGTCGGCCAGGGTTTTGGCCTAATAGATTGATTTATTACATTGGTCGTATAATTATCCGTGGTACTTGTGCATGTTTATTTACAGGGTGATCCCGTCTCTGTGTCAAGATCGATGTAAGGTGAGGCTTAGGGAGCGGTTCTTGAGTATTGCAGGTAGGCCAACGCGCTGTCGCTACGCTGTTGCTCCCAGAGTATTTGAGTATTTCGGCTTTGAAGATTCGGTAAAGCGTGGGTTTTCCCTATTGGATCTTTTGGCGCCCATTTATTTTGTGACATCCTATACATACCGACACGCTTGCCCTGTTGTGTACCGTTGTAGGACCACGCCCATCTCCCTGAGCGTATTGGAGCCGCGACATTTAGCCTGTTTCATATGATTTCCAGGGTAAGTGTGGACGTTTCCCGGACTTGTTTAAGTATTTGGCACTCACTCATTCGTGAGTGTCGTTAAAACAGTTTGATACTGTAACAAATAGTAGTTTACGTAACAAGTTCAAATAGACCATCTTTACAGGATGCGTTGGCAAGTTTCAGACCGATGCCAAAGGCGAGAAAATTTTTGTAAAAATTCAATTTTGCGATTTTTCCAAACACTATACTTCCTACAAGCAGTCTGTTTAAACAAAAGTTGTATACATTTTCATAACATGATAATGTTCTATAAAATTGGATTTTTATCAAACAAAAAACAAAAAATCTAAAAATAACACAAGAGTAAAATTATACTTCCCGTTGCCCAATTTTAACCAAAAATCACTCGGAGCCCCGAATTTAATTAAAAAACGAAGACATAAATGTTCACGCCGATCGATTAAACAGTGTGGGCTACAAAGAGAACATAGGTTGACTCACAGACCACAGGATCATATAATCACAGACTAACAAATTCACAGACCGACATCACTTCGAAAACTTCCTCACATCAAACGCGTCTCATAAACATCATCTGAGAGTTTATTTTCAAGTTCAAACGTAGCCTTTGAGATAAACTTCTATCAACTGAATGAAGATGAAAGATAGAATACGTACGTAGATGGAGATGTGTAAAAGAGGTCAGGATGTGGAAAATATTATGAATACCAAAAAGCGGGCTTCAATTACTCTGCAATGTATGAGCACTGCAATGGATTGTCATATTACAACTCAGCTATTTTTCTAGAAGAAAATGACATTCCTTTGGGCGAGTATTGTAGACTGTAAGCGTATATACTATAAATAATTAAAACTGTATTGTAACTTGTTTTGTACTTTTTAAAACAAGCTACAAGGATAATACAAAATTTATAATTTTAAAATTAAAATACGTACCGTTTTTCCGATTTCCTTAAAATTAAGAAAAATCCGTAAACATTAGCGTAACATATTTTTACGATAAAAAAAATATATCGTTAACGCCATTGATTAAAGAGATATAAAGCAGGTTTCTAAAGTCTGCGAATGTGAAGTTCGAATGGGCACTAAAGGGGAACCACATGGGGAGGCGCGGGGATAGTGGGCTAAGAAAGTGGCCAAAATTCAGCTTTTCCCTAATTATTCCCTACGTGATCACTTTATTTCCTGTGCTACGTTTTAAAAAATCAGTGATCGGCGAGGCGCGAAACCCGTATAACTCGATATGATGAGCGTCGGGTCTTCAATAACAATGACAAAAAATATGCGCGCCAAGAAGTTTAAAACTGAGAATGGTGTTGGCTAAGAAGAAGTTTTACGGCCGCTGCCTTTTATAAAAAATGCTTTAAGACAGATCAATTCATGAAGAAGTGCTGCATACTGCGTACGGTGGTTCGGCCTTCAAGCAGTGAAGGTTGAGATCTGTATTTTTGTAGATCACAGTCTGTGTGCAGAAAGTATCTAAATGTGGAATTGAAATCCGGACAGAAGAAAGTAACTCGGTGATAAAAGCGATAAATGAGAAAATGTAAAACTGAGAAAGGATTTAATCAGGCAAACTGCTAGTAATTTAAGTTGCACTGAAAGTAGTAAGAATATCATCGATGGTGTAGTCAATGGAAGAATGGACATAACGAGGAAAGTGTTTCTGAACAATAAAGAAATATCGAGAAAAAATGGATACTCACGTATAGACAAAAGAAAATATTTAAAAAGAACACTTACAAGTTAAAAGAACAAAGTTGGGAATGATATCGCAAGAAAACAACTAGAATTAGCACATACAGCACAAGTCTTAGCAGAACGAAAATTACGATGGTTTTGACAAAACAAACAAGTTAAACGAATATGGAGAGCCAAGGCGTTTCAAGCAACCACAAAATTAAAAACGTGAGATATGAGTGTAGGTGAATTACTCGCTGAAAAAGGAAAGACCTGGAAAGAAGCAAAAGAGATGGCTACAAACGGGAAGGAGTGGGAACGTCGATATAGTGAACTCTTGATATAATACACGTGCAGAGGCTGTCGACAGACAAAGTACCATATAGAAGTATTTGATTTGAAGAAATCACTCTGGCTAAGAGAAAAAAGTCGAAGAACCACAAATCTTTTGATAGGGTCACCTAACATTGATAGGAATAAAGGAAGATCCCGTTTTCCCGAAATGTGGAAGAGAAGAGAAAACATCCTTTCACTACTTCTGGCAGTGTGAGGCGTACCAGTGATTGAGGTTCAAAACTTTTGGTGCAGGTATGCTTCAGAGGGAAGGGCTGAACTCCCTAGCGTGGGTCGACATCCTGAAGTTCATCAGATAGTCGGGAAGATTTATGCAGGGAGAAGAGTTTGATGAGGAATGTAACAGTGGGGGTAGTTAAGGGGATGGCAAGGAGTTGACAAAATGGCCTATAAAGGGATAATTGATTGACATTAGTCTTCCCACAACTACTGCTACCGCTACTGTCACGAATTTGAAGTGTCAAAGTTCGTTCCCCACATTTCGTTCCCCACATTTCGTACCCCACATTTCGTTCCCAGGATATTTCGTCTCCCCACATCTCGTACCCGGAAACTTCGTTCCCGAGCGAGCTCAATTTGTCTCCTAGATTACAGGGTGTTGAAAAACGAGTGCAGCGATCGGAATGCAGTTGGAAAAATGAAAGATATTTTAATTAATTTATTTATTATAATAAACTGATAAGAACTATATACAGTATGTCCCCGGATTGAGTTTACAAGAGGGAACTAAATTTTTTCTTAGTTTTACCAAAGAGCATATACTCTTTGGTTTTACATAAAAATGTTATAGGAATTATAATTCCTGCTTGGTTTGTATAGAATTTTAAGAAAATGTTCAGTTTTTCAAAAACAAGTCGGTCTTGACAGTTAAGCAAAAATTATTTTCTTTTCAGGTAAACTACCCTTTGTGTTCATGATACGGCAAAATATTACTAAGAAAAGTTGTTCACAATGAGAAATTATGGCCCTTTTATAAATATCAGGAAGATAAGTACTTAGATTAAACCGTCATTTTTAATAAATACAATTTATTTTGTTCTTATCATAAATAAATTAATTAAAATATCTTTCATTTTCTAACGGTATTCTGATTGCTGCACTCGTTTTGAGCTCGCTCGGGAACGAAGTTTCCGGGTACGAGATGTGGGGAGACGAAATATCCTGGGAACGAAATGTGGGGTACGAAATGTGGGGAACGAAATGTGGGGAACGAATTTTCCGTATCCCGTCAAAGTCAACCATCGCTACATTTAACAAAAATAATAGAGATAGCAAACTTAAATGTGTCTAAAATAAAAAAAAATACTTGTTACCTTATGCATAATTTTGTGTATTTTCTAACACATACAAACATTTTTTTCTCATTTAAACTTAAATGCACGTTAAAAAAGTGTTTTTTTAGTTTTGGTTTTTATAGTGAACGGTTGCTTAGAACGAACATTTTTAAATTCCTCTTCATGTTTCCTATATCTGAGCTCTACTGTATGTTCTTTAAAAATGGAGCATTTGACTAAACCAAAAAAATGTCCAGCAGCATTTGTTGAAGAACAACTGATAACCGACCACTTGTGCAAAGATAAAATCGACCTAAAATTTGGTTCGTTACCATAATCGTAAAATAAGTCACTGTATCAAATGTGAAATGAATCGGTCAAAGCGTCTTATTATACATTTTCTTAGAAACTTTGTATAGTGTAATAGTCCCGCCTAATAAAGTATATATAATAGTTTTTAAATAAAATAATTAATGGCAAGGGATACCACACTTCATCGATTGTATTAGATTCAAAGTCAGGGCAAATTAAAAGAGTGTAATAATAATTACGACAAATAAATGGTTTATTGCCCTTTTTTTATTTTATCTTTCAGCAATAAATTCGGGCTTAGCTCAGTAGAACATGAGACAAACTTGGTTCAGGGTGTAGGTTCATAAAATTAATAAAAACTTTGTATGACAAATAACTCGTACGACAAATACTCTCAAATATTTCGGGCAAATGCACAATTTCCATCTGACATTTAGATAACTCTAAATTTTGCTAGTGCAAAAACAGCATTAAATTGAATTTTAAAACATCAAAATGGTAAGGAAGCGTCAAGTAAATATTAATACTGTGACTTAGCAACTGCTAAGCTGGTTTTGTTTCTAGTGTGACGTCGAAACCCAAGCGCAATCGTTTTTTGTTCTACATTGGGCCAACACTGAAAAATTCTGCTTCATCATGCATTTTCAAATAACGCTAACTGAATTTCTCGAAGCTGGTTGGACCTGGACAACTAGTACCTGGTGCTACACATCGTTGACAGTCTCAACTTGACGAACGCCGCGAATTCTGGGGCTGCAGCAAAGGATTCCTATGGAATCCTACCTTAACCGGAGACCCCTCGGACGCTGGATACACTTTTCAATTATGCCACGGGAATTGCGCACTTAGGAATGGCTTATTGGCTGGAATTCCTACACATACGGGCTTCTGAAGGTCCCCTCTACACGCAGCAGACACTATTTTTGCTGGACGATGCTGCTTGCCTAAGGAAATGGGTCCCCGAAGTTACTTGTACTTAGACGAATCCTACTGCTGGCTAATCTGCTTCACTTGGCACTCTTAACACCTGGCAAACTATACCCACAGATGCCCTCACACTGATGAATAACTTGACACGCAATTAGTATAACTAAAGACGTTTTTATTTATAATTTTATGTGATAAATTGAGGAGCTCAACCTGGCCCCAATACAAACTTTACAGGTTTGTTTGGTTATTGTTAACAAAAGACTGTCGTGTAACTTAGCAACTAGATTTTAAATTTTTATAAAGGAAATTAGGATAGATAACATGTTTAACCTTATGGACTACAGTTTTGATATCATGTCTTTGCCTAACTAATAAAATTGTCTTTTTCTTAGAATAAATGTCACTACACTTTGCTCTGCTTTTAAATCACTTTTGTTGGTGGTTAAAGAAATCAGCTGTTTACTTTTAGCCCATGTGCTAAAAGTGAAGTGAGGATATAAAACCACAATTTCGAACGGGAAGTGAAGTTGTAAATTTATTCTAGCTGCTTCTTGCGTTACAGGTAAAGTGTTTTTGAAATAATTAAAGCGTTATGTAATGAATACAGTCAGATGTGGAGTATTAATAATGACATTTCGTAACTGACCTTCACTACTGTCATTCGCAAACATTCACCCGCGCGGCATGGCCTACTGTTTATTATGACATAAATTAGAAGTGTCGTAGATGCAAACCTTTGTTAAATCGATATTTATGGATTAATAACAGTAAAATTAAGGTCGTAGATAAAATATTGTATGCAACGCGTGCTAAAAGTCGTTTCATAATTTTCAGGTCTCGTGCATAAACGTCAACTTTTAGCATTTGTTGCATAAATAGCTATTATGATGATTAAAAAAGACTCGAAATGTAATTAAACCATAATGTGTGATACATTGTCGAATTCAGAATAAAAAGAGATTCTAAAATTTGACATCAGAAAATTAGAACCGTATTTAAAACAATGAAGTTGATTATGGTTCCTCCAAGACGAAACGTCGGATAATGTAATCTTTAAGTCAATAAAAGTTAATACATAGAAGTTGCCAGTTTCGCTGTAACTTTGATATCAATGCCAGAAAAAAGTCGTATTAAAAACCCGAAAATTCCGTTTAAGACAACACAAAAACATCAAGTATTTCTAGGCGTCATTTTGTTAGTCCTTTAATTACCCAAATGTTTTTCCATTTAACCAGATTTGTATCTATTATCATTAACAAGAGCCCCATACTGGCCTTCTTTATCTTGGACACTGTATATTGTTGAAAATTAGAACCTGATGCCAAACCCAACCCAACTGTAACTATCAATTCGCCACTAGTTTCCATCTAATTTAAATCAATGATTTACAAGGATAACAGGGCAACGCCGTGTTGAAAACTCGTTAATTTTATGAACATATCTTTAACACATATTTGCACAAGCCATATCCTTATTTCGCGTGCCAAATTTCCAGCAATCGAATGTCGTTGGTGCGAATTCTGGGAATCGAGACCTGACGACTGCCGGGGTTCTGAAAACGTGAAGTTGGCCGATGACGCAGCGATCGGGTGACATCATCGTCGTAGATCGTAGGCGGCCATGCTGAAATTCGCGGACATGTGTTGGCTGAATGGCTGCAGAAAAAATCCGCTGCCAAACTCTGCAACTGTGACTCACGGCCATTACTTACATTCGGCCACCGAATGTTAAAAATACCGTTTTCGCGAGAAATTCCGATCGGCGCGCGTTTGACTCAGGAAACTAGTAGGCTTGGTGCGAGCGCTACAGAGTTGCCAATACCTGCAATTTCTCCGCGAAATTCCATGATTTGTATTTTCGATTTTATTGTAGGTGCAGGGACGTAGCTACCATTTTTATTCAGGATGGGCCAAAATATTATTGGGTGTGCCTCTATGGCTGGTATTTTTTATATCACTTTGCAAAAAAAAAGTAGGAAGGAAGTAAGTGAAGGAAAGGAATCTCACCCAATATAGAAACAAATTATCCTGTTACTGTCCGAATATTTTTTTCAGTCTCAACTTTTTGCCAAAACAGTTTTCATGTTCAGAATTGCTAGGTGTTTTAATCGTAACTCCCTTGTTTTACTGCGAATCTACAGGATGGGCAAATTTCGATGTTTTCACACGCATTCTCGATAACTATAAGAGATATTGAAAAATGACCCCTCCCCATCCTCGATCCCTTCTTTCGAAAAAAGCATAATGGTGAAAACCAAAATGGGCGAGCTATGGTCTTTTGTTTTCGAGTTATAAATAAACGTTGGATTTTCGACTTTTGGTTTTGTGGCTCTCGCTTATTTATAAAAATAGAGAAATGCAATTTCTACGTTCTTCACGCAACTTGTTTTGATAAGAATGCAGTGGCGTAGTCAGGTTTTCAAAAAGTTTTTAATTTCCATTATACCATAGAGTTGTATTTTTTATATGGAACTCATAGTTGGCTGTAGCATCATGAGAAGAATTTTTCTCATTGCAGTGATATACAAGGTCCGTCATAATTTAAGCACTTATGGAAATTTGTTATCCATTTATCAAAAAAAATTATTTTGATAAACGTTCTTGCATCTTCTCAAACTAAAATACACTTGCCTAATTTGAAATATCTCTTTTCGTATACGATAATATGAAAATGGTTCGAACCTCCCCCGCGTACGAAAGGATATGCTTAAATGTTGGCAAGTGTATTTTAAGTTTGAGAAGATGCAGAGCTTATTAAGAATAACATAATCTGATAAACGGATAAAACAATTTGAATGTATGACGGACACTGTAACAATCAAACAATTAATTCTGTTAATTATATGGTCGGTAATTTAACAACGCAATAACATCAGATCCTTTTTTAATCAGCTATATTTTAAATGGCAGAAGCCTTCGATTAGAAAACAAAGAAATACAAATTAAGAAATACTTTGAAAATTGGCATTTTTTGCTATAATTAATGAAAATTAATAAATTAGCCCCACATGATATACGAGTAAATCACTGGAATGGAAAAAATCCTCTTTTTCATGATGGCACAGTCTATGAGTTCAATATAAAATACAACTTTATTGCATAACCCTAAATTCAAAACCTTTTTGAAAAAGTCGCCATGTCACTGCCATTCCCATCAACAAAGTACCTGAAGAACGTAGAAATTATCTAATTTTCTCTATTTTCACGAATATGCGAGATATGGCCACAAAATGAAAAGTCGAAAAATCGAACTTTTGTTTATAAGACGAAAATAAAAGACCATAACCAATTTTTGTTTGCGCCATTAAGCTTTTCTCGAAAAAAGAAATCAAGGATGGGGGTCTACTTTTCCATATATCCTGTAGCTATCGAGATTCCCTATGAAAACATTGACATTTATACACCCTGTTCGTTTTCAAACGTTGTAAACAAGAAAATGTATACGCTCACAACCCGCACTAGAAGCCGGAATAGTGATAACAATCACTGTCAATTTATAGGTTGGAAAAACTGAATTCTATTAGTGTTAAGTAGCTCGCTTATTTGAATTATACAATTCAACCTCCATCATCCGAACACGCGATAATCACAACCTCCAGTAATCCGAATCGATAATTAACTCTAGTAATCCGAACAACTTACTAACCGAAAACTCGATAATCCGATCTAAAGTTGAAGGTCGTAGTTATGTACATACAGAACGTAGCTGTATTTATGCACGTTCACAATCAGACGTGACGTGATAGAGTCTATTGTAAAACTAAAACACGTCTTCGGCCGACAGTCTGTATCCGTTGGCCATAGCGAACGTTGTTATGTACTATGTATCTGCATTACACCTACATGTACTAGGTTGTATTACATTGTATTACGTAGGTGTAGCTACTTAACTAAATATAAACAATGTTTTTACCGTGTGTCTCAGTTTTTTTTTCAAGAAAATTCGTTAAGCTGAACAAATACCAAATCTGACCAATCCTAAAACTCATTAGTTCGGATTATCGAGGTTCCATTGTATTGGTCAGGAAGCAGGGACCATAAATTCGATCATAGGGTGTGCACTCGAAGATATAGTTTTAAACAAATGTACACTATCTGGAATGATCTTGCGATCTAAACGTGGAGGGCTCCATTCAGTTTGCGATTGCAAGATACCAGGAAAAAATATTTTCCGATTTGTTTTATTACTGAAAATTGATTAATTTTATGGGTAAATCGCATTTACAAGCTTATTTTGAATATTTCTTTATGGTTTTTAATCTAGTGGAAAATGTATTCTTTCCAGATTCAGATGATGTCAAATTAATCTCGAAATTACTTTTAGCAAATGCTACAGAAATTTTTTAAACAAAGCGTCCCGGAAAAGCGCGGTATAAAATTCAGCATAAAGGTATTTCGAAAACGTTGCACATAATTGCATACTTCCAATGAAATGTATAGAAAAGGATAAAGACATTTTAGTGAAATAATTACCTGTATTGCTTTATAGTTGTAAAATACACGATTTATTTTCCGCTACGTGTTTGGTTATATGCGTGTCGCACCTCGCTGATCACTGATTCGCACCACGGTAGCCCAGGAAAGGAATGACATCGAGACGAATTAGAGAAAAGCGCAACTTTGGCCAGTTGTTAGACCACTACAAGAGATACAATTTATTAAAACTCTTTCCCCCCTCCCCCATGTGGGGACCAATGGGTAACAATGTAATTTTTTGGCTTTCTTCTAAAAATATGTGATAGAAAAATATTTTTTTAAGTTCTAATGTTCTCAGTTTCTCTAAATTTTAAACTGAAAAAAGTTTTGCTTTAGCCTTGTAGCTTGTTTAAAAATGACAAAATAAATTACAATACAATATACAGTCAGAATCTACAACGTATACAAGGTCACTCACCAAAAGGAGAGTATTTTTCTTCTAGAACGACATGTGAATGGTAACATGACAATCCATTGTAGTGCTCACACATTACGGATTTTCTAAGCCTACTTTCTTGCATCCACAATTATTTCCACATCCTAACTTACAGCTGCAGAATACTAGGCGTATTCTTCTTGTGTACATCCTTATTTACGTATTCTATCTTCCATCTTCATTCAGTTGCGAAACATTTATTTTGTGGCAAAAGCGACGTTTGTACTTAAAAATAAATTCTCAAACGATGTTGATGAGATGCGGTCTATAAGACCGCTTTGGTTTGATGTGTGAGAAAGTTTCGCCAAGACAACATTATATCTTAATGCTAACCTTTACTTAGAGTTTTCAAACAAAAGTAGCGACCTTCATCCAAATTTGAGTATTTACTCGTCCCATACAAGAAAGAATAAAATTTTCTTACTAGCAAACGATTATTCTCAAAAAATTCCTGCGTGGATAAAAATGTTCTCTTCTCTTCAGGTGAAGATTTTATCAATTCAATGGCTTTCAGTTTTCTGGGCAGGAAAAACTCAAAGCCAAACTCACTACTTCAGTTTCACAACCCTAACCCAGGTCAGTATAAAGATAAAATATTTACGAAACTTACATCATACGCGTCTCATCAACATCTTCTGAAAGTTTATATGCAAGTTCAAGCGTCGAAATAGACTTTCAGCAACTGAATAACGATGGAAGATAGAATATGCAAGAAGGAATGAACAAAAGAAGAAAGCATTGAGACATAACAATGCTAGTTCAATGCCTTTTGTTTCACATGAACTTCTACATCGTATTCTGCAGCTGTAAGTCAGGATGTCAGGAAAATTGTGAATCGGGCTTGAATTTCTCCGTAATGTGTGAGCACTGAAATTGATTGTCATGTTACAACTCACCTGTCTTTCTGGAAGAAAATGACACTTCTTTTGGTGAGTGAATGTGTATTTTTTATAGATTTTGACTGTATATGCTGTACATAATTAAAAGTAAAACTCTATGATATTGTAGGTTATTTTGCCAATTTTAAACAAGCTATAAAAATAACAGAAAACCCATTTTTAAAAATAAAATAATTTTTTTTCGATTTTATTAAAATTAAGAAAAATCTGCAAACATTAGGACAAACCTAAATGGACATATTATTCTAGCACATTGTTTTAGGGTAAAACAAAAAAAGACATGTTACGACCATTTGCTACCGAGAGCAGTTTTCTAATGTCTGCAAATGTGATAAGTTTGAAGGGGCACTGAAAGGGAACTACAGTGGGGAGGGGCTAGAAGTTCTGGAAAAATGTATCTCTTGCAGTGGTCTAACAACTGTTCAAAGTTCAGTTTTTCTCTAATTCTTCCCGACATCATTGTCATCCCTTTATTTCCAGGGCTACGTGGTACAAATCAGTAATCAGCGAGGTGAGACAGGTAGCAGATAATAAATGACACTTTTTACAAAAATAAATCAATATACAGTGCTTTCGTAGTGGATAAATTCGTTAAAAATTCAAGGAATAACTTTTGGAAAAATGCTGAGACTCGTCGATTTTTATTTTATTTGAGCATTTTTTCAAATAAAATCTATATGTATATAGATGGTAATCTGCGTTGGAGGTATGACGTCATCGACGTTTTTTTTACTTCCTTTTACGATAAAGGAAGTATTGGATTCACCCCAAAAATTCGAAATTGAGTTTTCAACAGATCTTCACGTTTTAGAGTCCCCTGATCCCAAAAAACATATTTTTTTTCATTGGTCTGTGTGTCTGTCTGTCTGTCTGTCTGTGTGTCTGTCTGTCTGTCTGTCTGTGTGTCTGTGAACAGAATATCTCAAAAACGAAAAGAGGTATGGCGTTGAAACTTCATATATAAGTTTTGTGTACTATGTAGATGAGACAGCAAGCTTTTGAAGAAAATCGCATAACCGGAAGTAGGTGTTTACTCTTGTGATTTTTCAGTTTTTTTCGATTTTTTCAAAAACGGCTCTAACGATTTTTTTCAAACTTTACATTTTTATTACATTTTTAATGTGCATTGACGTGAGATAGGTGATTTTCCAGTTGAAAACTTCTAAAGTGGGTTTCTTTTGTTTTTTTTTCTATTTTTTTTATTAACTCCTATTTTAAATGGAACACCCGGTATATTATTACATTTTTGAATTCTGCTTAAGATTTTAGAGAAAATTTGTCTCTTCAACTAACGCTCTATTTTGTACCGTTTTTGTAGAATTCGTAATTTTTGAAAATTTTCGACAAATGCTTAAAAATTAAAAATTAAATTTTTGACTAATTATAAGATCACTGTAAAAGGAAGTTGTGTGAGTGTATCACACCAGATTTTTTTAAATAGCAATCCCCTTTTTACTTCCTTTCACTATAAAGGAAGTATTGGATTCACCCCAAAAATTCGAAATTGAGTTTTCAACGGATCTTCACGTTTTAGAGTCCCCTGATCCCAAAAAACATATTTTTTTTCATTGGTCTGTCTGTGTGTCTGTGTGTGTGTCTGTCTGTCTGTGAACAGAATATCTCAAAAACGAAAAGAGGTATGGCGTTGAAACTTCATATATAAGTTTTGTGTACTATGTAGATGAGACAGCAAGATTTTGAAGAAAATCGCATAACCGGAAGTAGGTGTTTACTCTTGTGATTTTTCAGTTTTTTTCGATTTTTTCAAAAACGGCTCGAACGATTTTTTTTAAACTTTACGTTTTTCTTACATTTTTAATGTGTATTGATGTGAGATAGGTGATTTTCCAGTTGAATACTTCTAAAGTGGGTTTCTTTTGTTTTTTTTTCTATTTTTTTTATTAACTCCTATTTTAAATAAAACACCCGGTATATTATTACATTTTTGAATTCACCTTAAAATTCTAGAGAAAATTTGTCTCTTCAACTAACACTCGATTTTGTACCGTTTTTGTAGAATTTGTAATTTTTGAAAATTTTTAACAAATGGTTAAAAATTAAAAATGAAATTTTTGACTAATTATAAGATCACTGTAAAAGGAAGTTGTGTGAGTGTATCACACCAGATTTTTTTATTACGGAATATGAAAGAACGCATTTTTTTACTTACGCTAAGTTCATTTTTGAGTATAGGTCACATGACCAAAAATTAAGAAAAAAATCTGGTGTGATACACTCACACAACTTCCTTTTACAGTGATCTTATAATTAGGCAAAAATTTCATTTTTAACTTTTAAACATTTGTCAAAAATTTTCAAAAATTACAAATTCTATAAAAACGGTACAAAACAAGGCGTTACTTGAAGAGACAAATTTTCTCTAAAATTTTAAGCTGAATTCAAAAATGTAATAATATACCGGGTGTTCTATTTAAAATAAGAGTTAATAAAAGAAATAGAAAAAAAACAAGAGAAGCCCACTTTAGAAGTATTCAACTGGAAAATCACCTAGCTCACATCAATACACATTAAAAATGTAATAAAAATGTAAAGTTTGAAAAAATCGTTAGAGCCGTTTTTGAAAAAATCGAAAAAAACTGAAAAATCACAAGAGTAAACACCTACTTCCGGTTATGCGATTTTCTTCAAAAGCTTGCTGTCTCATCTACATAGTACACCTAACTTACATATGAAGTTTCAACGCCATACCTCTTTTCATTTTTGAGATATTCTGTTCACAGACAGACAGACACACAGGCAGACAGACAGACAGACAGACAGACAGACACACAGACAGACCAATGAAAAAAAATGTTTCTTGGGATCAAGGGACTTGAAAACGTGAAGATCTGTTGAAAACTCAATTTCGAATTTTTGGGGTGAATCCAATACTTCCTTTATCGTAAAAGGAAGTAAAAATTTAAAGATAGCAAAATACTAAATTTGATTTAAGGGAGTATGATTTTACGTTTCTATCAATGACAGCAATCAATAAAAAACATGTCGGTCGTCTTGGCTACTGTCAGGCAGACAACGGTGCACAGTTTGTACATTTAATTTACTTGTTTTTGAAATTTAATTGCAATTAAATTTAGTATTTTGCTATTTTAACATTTTGTTTCTTAATTTTTGGTCATGTGACCTATACTCAAAAATCAACTTTTCATCAAAGTTTTTTCATATTCAGTAATAAAAAGATTGTTGCTATTAAAAAAAAACATTGATGACGTCACACTTCCTACGCGGGTCACGCTGTATGTATAAATTTTATTTGAAAAAAATGCACAAATAAAAACCAAAATCGACGGGTCCTCCCGTTATTTCCAAAAGTTATCCTTTGAATTTTTAATGAATTTATTCACTACTTTACGAAAGCACTGTAAATAATTCTTTCACTGAAAATTCTTTTCTACACATTTCATACCCCGAAGGTATGCATTTATGTGCCAAACATTTTGAAAATACCTCGATGCTGAAGTTTATACCGCCACTTTGCGGTACGCTTTGTTTAAACAATTTCTGTAGCATTTGTTAAAGATAATTTCGAAATTAATTTGACATCGCCTGAATTTCGAAAGAATAAGCTTTCACTACTTTAAAAATCATTGAGGAATATTCAAAAATAAGCTTGTAGTTCAGTGTACCCATATTAATTAATTTTCGGTAATAACAAAAATCGGTTTTTTTCAATTGCAATATTATTTATTTTTGTACTGAATTATTGTCTTGAAAAATATTTTTAGTTCAGCTCTTAATGTTTCACCATCAACCTTGTATCGCTCTGCTTTCAGATTTCAGACTACTGTAATCTGTTTCTTCTTCTCCTTCTTCTTCTTCTTCATAAACCAGTTTGTATTTTAGGGCGTCTGTTTTTTTATAATCTAAAAAATATTTATATCCCGGATGGAGAGCACTGATCGCATATATTCATCCTGTAAAAATTAAAATATTAATAATCACACATAAATAGTGCAAGGCACTATTTGTTTTCAGCTCTTGTACCGCTTTTCATATTCTGTACACGCTATTGCATCTCCCATATCATCTTTATCTTTTCTCTTTGGATTTTACATCATCATATTCTTCGCTCCCTTTTTCTTCGTCACCATACACTTGCTCGAGATATTGTTTTCACCTGCCTACGATGTCCTCTTATTCCAGTAGGATTGTCCCCGTTCGTGCATAACTCCGTTGATATTCTTTTTCGCTTGTTTAATGAAAGTTTACACTGTTTTGTCGTATCTATTTCCTGGCTCCGAGTAGTTCGTCTACTTCTACACATATTCCTTCTATGTACTTTTCTTTTATATATTCTCTGTTAATTCTATTTCTCAGTTCTCTATAACGTTGTTGCCCCTTATCGGTTCTTGAATTTCTTCCGTCCTTTTAGCAACTCTGTTGTTTCCCTTTTATCCAAGTTTCTTTTATTTCCTGATTTTTTCTGTTTTCCAAGATTGCTCTACGTTATTATGTTGTATTTAATTTCCTGCAATGTCTTGAATGATCCTTTATTCTAGATTTTCTCTTGTCATGCCCTCTGTTAATTTTTTTAGTTGCCAAGCCTTTGCAAATGGTGATCATCCGTAACCACAGTGATGTAGTGGCAAATCTGCCAGTGGGGGAACGCTAGACTTCTGAGGAGTATGGAATATCCCCCAGGAAAAGGGGGGTCCGGGGGTCCTCCATATATATAATACACATATATTGCTAGTAGGGCCTCGGAACGCCCCAAAAACATTACGGCGCCGACATAGTTTCACTTAGAGTATAACGCGTCTCGTGCGCATGCGTGAGAATTCGAACTCCGTCTTTAGAAGCGAATTTTAAACTTGACCACTTCCCCAATGGGTCGACGACGCCGCCGCGCTTGCACACAGTTCACCATTATACATTGAATAGTTGGTTGTCTGTCTCACTTCCTTCGTGAGTTTCCCACTCATAGCCGCTAGCAATATAGTAAGTATTAGATATATGGGGTCCTCTTCCGGAATTTTTTTAAAAGTATATGTGCAAAAATATGTGTTTTGATGTTTTCTGGTGCAATTTTTCCGTATTACGATGGTGCCAGTTTCGTAGCCTTAATATACACATACCGGAAAAATTAGAGGAACACAAAAAAGTCATATTTTGAGATGTTCTGTAGCATTATTTAACTGAATTATGTTTTAAGCTTTAATGTTAGCAGTACACACCTTCAGAGAGTAACAATTAACAATAGAACAGATGAACCTACCAAATTCAAACAGTTTACTGAGTACAATGAAAAACTTCAGAACAAAAACAATTGTCTTCTCCTTATAAAAAGTAATTTTTTTATTATGGTATTAAACATATGGGTGTAATTAATAACGCGTGTTACCCCCACGAGCTCTGATTACTGCTTCCATACTATGGATGATGCCATCGATGGTTTGTTGAGGCAGAGTGTTCCACTTTGTCACTAATGCCGTCTTTAGCTCATCTACGGTTTGTACCGATGGATTTCTGGCTCGGACCCGTCTCCCCAATATGTCCTATATGTGTTCGATGGAATTCATATCAGGAGAACGTGCTGCCCAATTCATGGCATGAATACCAACTTCGAGTAGGTAATCCGAAACACAGCGATCAGCATGGGGGCGAGCGTTATCCTGCATTAAGACAAAATCCTCCCATATAAATAGGGCAAATGTCACAACATGATCTACGCACGTACGAAATTAGTGGTTATTGCAGGAGGTTCCCTGACAGGAATGTCTGTAATATACCGTGCACCTGTCAGGGAACCTCCTGCAATAACCACTAATTTCGTACGTGCTCCCAAACATATCCCACCCCAAACCATAAGTGAGCCCCCTCCATATGAGACTGTGAGGACAATGGTACGTTGTAAATATCGCTCCCCTTGGCATCTCCATACTTTCTCTCTACCATCAATCACATTTATACAAAAGCGGCTTTCGTCGATGAACAGAACTTTACCCCACTGCTCCAAAGTCCAAAATTGGTGTTCACGTGCAAACTCTAGTCTTGCTGTACGATGTCGTACGTCAAGTTATGTCCCTTTTGCAGGAATTTTAGAAGTCAATCCAACCTCGTTCAGTCTTCTCCTGACTGTTCTTTCACTTACACTTACGTGACGCACATCTTCTAAGGCATTTCTGGTCTGAAAAGCCATTAAACGTCGATTTCTGAGAGTCTGCAGTGTAATAAAGCGATCATCCCTTGCAGTTGTTGCTCGTTTCCTACCTTGGCCACGTCTGCGTGTAAAAGGATACTCCCAGGATTCTGCTAACCGATCTGTAAGTGTAGCCATTTTCGACCATTGTTAGAGCTCTAGCGACATCAGTTGCCGTTAAATCGAGCATTTTTCACAACAACAGAAAACAAAATCGTAAATCCTCGTTGTAAACTAACCAAGAAATAAGCACTTGTTTTAAAGAACAAAATGGTAAACCCGCGTTGTAAACTAACCAAGAAATAAGCACTTGTTTTCAAGAACACAAAAACCCAAGCAATATGTCAACAATAAAACAAATGATAATTTGTCTCAAATGGGTGGCTAGATTTAATGTTAGATTCCAATTTTTTATTCATTATACGTGCAGAAGTAACATTTATAACCAAATTGAGTCATATATACCCTAAAACATAGGGAAAATGTGACTTTTTTTGTGTTCCTCTAATTTTGCCGGTGTGTGTATAAATATCAAACCTACAACTTTCTAATTCAAACTGTTTTTAATACTTTGCATATTCATAGCAAGTAGCAAGTCATGTTTGACGTGATATTTCTAAATAATAACATCACCCACTAGCCTATATTTAAATGACACTGGAATGAATCATTATCAAATCGTTTATGCTAATAAGTAAATGCCATAAATTCGTTCTTTATTTTTTTTACTTAACAAAAAACCATTGGGGGAACGCCGTTCCCCAGCGTTCCCCCTCGACTACACCCCTGCGTAACCATGACTATTAGGTATTTATAAGAGTTCCATGCATACTGAGCTAGCAAGGTAAACAAACAGGGCAAATGAATCTATAAATATACCGAGGCAACGTCTCATTTGAGGTTAAAGCACCGACGAATGGACTAACGAACGTATCATTACAAGATGGCTCATAGGGCCTCACCTTTGTGGATTCAAACAAGCCAGTAGCCTAACATAAGAGGACGAAGAAGAAGACAACAGTATGCAGAATTATATCCGTTACAAATAATTTCCAATAACTTAATGGTATTTTGATGTAAAGTGATACTTGTCTGAAGACCAACACAGTTCTGCATAGCAACGGATAGTTCATTTTTATATTCACAATATTTCACAAGATTTTTGATATGTCTATATCAACATTCTTATGCATTTCCTACAGTATGTGAAAAAATAGCATGTGCAACACGTGAAAAAAGTGCTTTTCCGTTGGCTCGGTGCGTTTTTAATTTCCACTTCGCTCAATTAAAAAACTCGCTTGCACGGAACAACTATACTTTCCTCAACTTGCACGAGATACTATTTAATTACAGAATAGTTCCTTGGTCTTCCTGAGTCCCTAAAGAGCAGTCGTCCCTAGACTACACAGAAATATCCTACATAAAAATGAAACAATTCATTGAAAACATATAAGGCTGGTAATTAACTTTACGGTACTTTAACATGTATTTGCAAAGTGAAAAATATTTATTATAGTAAAATAATACATTTGCGTAGTACAAATTTTAAGTATTTAGTACATACTTTTAGAGTAAAGTACTAAACTCACATTAAATATTTCAATTTTCGTGCTCGGGAAAAAGAATAGATGACAAGTATTTAAATGTTTGTTGTTCAGTATAAATAATGGATTTTTGGTCAAAAATGCTATACCCTGTACAGGTACTATGATAGTAAGTAATGTCTGAATAAATGGAAAAACTGTTTATGTAGTTTTAATTATTTGTTAAATGAGAGAACAATATAAATCTAAAACAAATGTAACTCTGCAAAAGACATAAATACAATGCAAACTATTTGAAGCGTATATTTAATATAAACTTCTCATTTTTACTTCCTTTTACTACTATAAAGGAAGTATTGGATTCACCCCAAAAATTCGAAATTGAGTTTTCAACAGATCTTCACGTTTTAGAGTCCCCTGATCCCAAAAAACATATTTTTTTTCATTGGTCTGTCTGTCTGTGTGTCTGTGTGTCTGTCTGTGTGTCTGTGTGTCTGCCTGTGTGTGTGTCTGTGAACAGAATATCTCAAAAACGAAAAGAGGTATGGCATTGAAACTTCATATATAAGTTTTGTGTACTATGTAGATGAGACAGCAAGCTTTTGAAGAAAATCGCATAACCGGAAGTAGGTGTTTACTCTTGTGATTTTTCAGTTTTTTTCGATTTTTTCAAAAACGGCTCTAACGATTTTTTTTAAATTTTACATTTTTCTTACATTTTTAATGTGTATTGATGTGAGATAGGTAATTTTCCAGTTGAATACTTCTAAAGTGGGTTTCTTTTGTTTTTTTTCTATTTTTTTATTAACTCCTATTTTAAACAAAACACCCGGTATATTATTACATTTTTGAATTCACCTTAAAATTCTAGAGAAAATTTGTCTCTTCAACTGACACTCGATTTTGTACCGTTTTTGTAGAATTTGTAATTTTTGAAAATTTTTAACAAATGGTTAAAAATTAAAAATGAAATTTTTGACTAATTATAAGATCACTGTAAAAGGAAGTTGTGTGAGTGTATCACACCAGATTTTTAGATATTGATATGGTGCTTAAACAGTATAAATGTTTAGCAATTTGCTTTTTTATATATTGCTAGAAAACTAGTAATCCGCTCCTTTCTGTTTGAATTTCTAAGAAATGGCTTTATTCATTTTAACTTCTTAAAAGGCCGTTAGAGAAACAGGAAACAGCCATTGTTAGAATTTATATATAAAACACTCCGTATACATTCTGCTAAATTTGATATTTAATTAAGCATGTTTAAGATGTCGTCTGAATGAAAACAAACAGTCTGAAAATCTAAAATAGAGCATGCAATATTTATATTGAATTAATGCACCTTAAACCAGCACTTCTGATTAAGATATGAAAATACTCCTCTGACCTAAATGAACTTTCAATTAATCTAAAATTCCTTTTTAGGAAATGATAAATTGCACTCCATTCTTTGGCTACATTATAGATTTAGCTTGCATGCCCTAATGTCGTTGCCGACTCTATAGCACTTTCAATAATGTCAGCCTAACTAGAATTGAATTAAAAAATTGTTTGAAACTAATAAAATAGAAAACATAAATAAATAATGTAGCCACAACGTATCTGTACTTCAACCAAATTTAATTATTTTTCGATAAAAGAACCGCAACATTTCTGCTATGATTATCATAAGAAAGGTCATCGCTCTCAGCGATTATTTTTTTGAGCATTTGTTAATTCCTCATGTAATATTTCTTATAACGTGTACATCGTCATCAGTATCACGTACCATTCTTTCTATTCATATAATCCTTTATTAATTATGCATATTTGCCAATATTGATTCAAATTTTGCACTGAAAACTAACACTCTGCAACAATTAAAAATCCTTTCGACTAGGATACAATCTAACTCCCAAAAATACATATTTTGATTTTTAATTTTTAGCCTTAACGAAACTAGAAAGACACGAACGCGATACTCGAAATCGGTGTAGGGCTAAGCTACGTTTTACGTATCAATATTTTTTCCTTCTTTGCCACCAATTTTTGTTTCGTGTGAGTATTCTCGATTTATGTTTATACAGTTATTTGCCTCGACTAGTTTAATAATGAAAGATAAAAGGAGAGCAAATAGTAACAATAGAATACCTGATATTTTTACTGACATTATAGGAGTCGCAAATGTGCTTATCAAACATTCTTGCATCTAGTGGAACTTCCTGTAAACATAGATTGGCGAATGCTCACTGACGCAGTCATAACTAATAATAAAACAAAATTCAAAATTGGACTTTGAAGCTAACCTGAAAAGCCTAGTTTTCTATAAATTTGAAATTTACATTACAAGCCTACGTATATATAGGGTGTATCTAAAGTAAGGGAACATACTTTGTCGAAGTATTTTACGATCAAAAATAAATAAAAACGTTCTAATAAACCCATGTCCGTAAATGCTTCCTTTCTAAGATATTAAGCTTTAAAGTTTTGATGTGGGTTACTTTTAAAGTAATAACAATTCTGAGACTCTGTCAAGTCTTCTCCAAATCGACAGCAACCAAACCGTAAAACGTTTGCTGCATAAAATTCATATGAATTGTTTTCTTGAATTACCTACATTAATATCTTAGAAAGGGTTTATTTGCATGCACGGGTTTTTTAATACTTCTTCAAAGTTTGTTCCCTTATTTTATAAACACCCTGCATATGTATTTTTATTTATAGAAAATCACAATACTATTCCATGCTTTAAAGAAACTTTCAAAAAGACCCAATTAATTTTATACACAATTATGTATGCTCCAGCGTGAACATAGAGGCGTGGAACTTATTAGGTGCTAAGGAAAAAACAAAACTCGAGACTACAGGCAAACGAAATGAAAATCTTGTAGAAGGTGTAACAAAAATAGACAGAATTTGAAATGAAGACATAAGAACACTAGAAATATAAAAACTACAAGAAATAATCTAAAAAACACAATTGGAGTTATTCGGTCAAAATAGAATGGAAGTATGAGAAGCTAGACGAATAGGAAAGATGAAAAAAGTAGCTCAGCCAAAACAAACAAAGATACAGGGGAAGTGGTATGGGAATTCCATTTTTAGCCACACAAAGAGCCAGAAACCGGTAGGGCCACATGTAGCTTAGTGAGCACAGAATAAGACATTTTCGACAACGTTTTGTATGTTACACAGTGCATCGAAATGTGATGTTAAAAAACTAAACCTAAAAGTGTAGTCACGTTTAAAAAAAATTGTAAAATCGGGTCACAACACCAGAAAAATACAATCGCATCACTAGCAAAGAAGATGGAGCCCTTACTATACGCTGGACGCTGCTATCGAAGCTGACCTGGGGTCCATTGGGAGCCGAGGTCATTAATAACTCAAAATTGGGGCCGCAACTGTAGAATTCGAGGGCCGTAGCTGAGAAGCATGTGTGTGTACATAATTAGGGAACTGCAAGCACAGAAAATTGAATATTGTACACATGAAAGCGATAAATTTAGGTACCAGTGAAGTTAGAGTTTTTATGAACAGGTGTGCCACATGAAGGGGTCCGTGTAAGTTGCAGGCACATACTTGGAGGAGGTGTTGTTAGAAATATTGAAGCATTAATCCACTGGCAGTGCTGTTGGACTGTTCGATTTCGTGCAAACTTTCAGAACGCAAGGGTCGTGTTTAGCTAGGTGTGCAGACTTCTATTAATAAAATGTCCCCCTCGAAGATAACATTCACGCACGAGCAGAAGGGCTGTGGAATCATATTTCCGGCAGTACATCTGGATTTTGTGTGGGGCAAAACCCTATACATACTAAAATCGCTTCGACAAAGTAAGGTTTCGGACATATGTGAAAATCGTTACGTTGTACATTTCATTATAATGTTGAGATCTACAATAATAATTAAGCTGACGAAAATGGAAGTTTGAAGAGGTCAGTAAATAAAACAAAGATTTCGCTTGTCGATACTCAAGCACATTTATTAATGCTTTGTCTTCATGAATCCACAAACCAAATTGATGTTATGTGTTATATTTTATGAACCCTGAGTTGCGATTTAAGCCTAAAATACGATCTCTTAAATTGTCTTACTTGTGAAAAATTCGCTACGTGTGTCGAAAATAAATAAATTTTTCTTGCAAGGGCAGCAAGTACGAAGATAAATTGTAAGGCAAATGGCAACTGTTATAGCAAATCAAATAATTAATTTCAATGTTTAATTAGCGAATATCATGGCAGTATATATTATAATGAAACTGGACATTTTTATTTTACTTGTATTATTTTTACCATTCGGTTACCCCATTTAAAACCACACATTTTTGCATGAGATTCCTTAAATTTGATTTTTTACTGTCACACAAAGTATGGGCAAGTAAATCTTTGCATCAACCAACATAAATAAAAAACTTCAACGTTTCTCCCAGCAATTGACAATATAACTTATATCGTATTAATTGGAAATTTAATTGAACGACTTGAACTCTAAAATGTTAATTTACAAAACACATTGTTGTGTCCGAAGATCTGCTAACTTCAGCTCAACGGACCCCAAAATAGCTACCTGCCACCTGTTGTTCGCTCTTTTTTTCTGCAATTCTGTCCTTTTGCAACTCTGCACCTCAGCTGTTTGGTTCTGCTTCCACAAAGAATGGTAAGCACAATTTTTTACTTATTCGATGTAGTTTAACTTCTTTTATTTTTTATGTTGGCGCCAGAACATAACCTAAATTACTCTGTACTTTTATTGTAATGTCATCATATGAAAATATTTAATTGGTAACAATAATAGCTGGCGATTATATAACTTGAGCAAAACGATTGTGCAGCAATCATAGCGATTGCTAGCTAAGAGCTTTGTCTGAATTAATTATCCATATTAAACTGACAGCCCACATAACGACTGCCACCGCAAAACTTTTTAGCAACTCCCCTCATAAATTAAATTGCACACCTATTTATAGACTAAATAAAAGCCATTACCTAGCAATATCAACGAACTTTTCATTTGCTTCATTTGATTGACATAAATGAAACGACCCTCTCTTCTAAATTCTTGTCCTTAACTATTATTAAATGTACAAATTTCCTAAATTATTATATAATCCTTAACAAATATCTTATAAGTAAATTCTATACACAAATGTCAAATTGACACCTCATTTGACCTATATCCAACATTTGACATTATTTTTGTTGATTTCTGCTAAATTTGCTTTTACAATTAAACATTATTATATTAAAATTACCCTATTATCTGCCTATAGATCTAATTACATATTAATCTAAGCTAAATTGCTTAGAAAATAAGCCTAAATCTGTTTGACATGTCATTGCGATCTATTTTTCACAATTTTCAGTGTTAAAACATATTTTCAAGTAGTAAAAACATTAAATCTGGTGTTACAGAGCTGGCCACAATCAAAACCAACAAAACCAAATGATACTAAAAGAACTTAGCAGGTCACAGCTAACTTAACAAACGATAGGAAAGGAATATCGAGGCAGATCTTCAATTTTATCAACAATCTATATACAATAATAACCGTAAGTAAAACACTTTCTTCAAAAGTTCAACCCAGAATTACATACTAAAGGTGTCAGGTGGCCATAGGAAATTTTGATTCTAAGATACAGTGTAATCCTGGTTTAACTAGTCGAATTTCAGCAATTCCATTTCAACATAGCGACACTGGACTAACTTTTCGAAGATTTCGAACAATTTAATCCACATTTATATTAAAGCCTTTGCTGAATCTGAATCAATCTCTCCAAAATGGACCCATATATTGGCCGTTTAAAAAAAACATCAAATATCCTTAACGCAAGGATTTTAGAAATTGCAATTCAAAATGCTGTATAGGCAACCCTATGTACATGAAGGAAGCGGCGCGACGACCGAACCTGCATCATACACTGGAGACGCACGATAATTCCTGATAAGTAACATAAATAATATTAATGATTGATGAAAATTGTATACGTAACAATGCGTAAGTGATTTTAGAAAATAGTTTTTTGAAATTTTTTAGTAAATTTCGCCCGGACCTCTCACCCAAAAATCTCTCGCGACCCAGGGTTAAGAACTGATGTAAGAAATACAAGGTTAGTTAAATTGGGGTAAAGTTGCTTCTAATACTGAATAATGTTCAAATATAACACTGAACATAGCTGTCGTAGTTTTTGGGTTGTGTCCAAAAAAGAAATATTTTGGTTTTTTGTTAGAAGTTGATTAGTATGTTACTTAGAACAAAGCTAACCTGACATTATTAGGACACTTTAAAGAAAACTTCAAATCTGATTTTGAGTTTTAATTTGTTTTCGTAATTTTCGAATATTGATACAAACTTCCGTATTTTAAATTCACACCAAGAATGGCTGCAAGAATTACCCTAAATACAAAATATATTTTATATAAACGCTGAATTACAGGAAACATACTAAAGCAATTCATATCTGGCTTGTTTTGGCACTTATGGCAAAACCGGAAGTCATTTCGACTTTAATTAATAACAGTGAAATGCTAGGAAGTTATTGAAATTAATATAAAATACCATAACATTATTATAAAATATTAATAATGCTGTAGAATGATTCTGAAATGCAATGTATTATTGGGATATTGAAAAGCTACATAATTACTAAGATTATGATAGAATACAAGGAAATGATTAAAATTATGATGAAGTGTTAATAAATCATAGTAAAATAACACGAAATTTATAAAACACTACAGAATTATTATAAATTACTTATTGAAATTATCATCAAATATTAAGAAGGCACTGAAATGTTAAGAAATTATAAAAACACTTTAAAATGACTGAAATGATCATGAAATTATTGTGAAATGTTATTGGACGATTAAGAAATACTTTTAAATTGCAATGAAAGATAAGGGAATTATTAAAATGATGAAATGCCAATAAAGTATGATGATATGCCATAAAATTATGTTATAGAATGATTATGAATTTATGTTAAATTGGTGAAATGATCATTAAAATTATGATGAAATGTTAAGGAATCGTAAAATGACACGAAATTTACAAATACTACAGCATTATTATGAAATACTCAGTGACATGAAATACTACAAAATTATTAAAATTCCAAGAAATTACAAAAATATTTTGAAATTATTGGAATGATTATGCAATTCTAGATTTATTAAAATTATGAAATGACAGCATGAGTATAAAATATTTTGAAATTTCAGAATGATCATGAAATGCACAGAATTATTGAGATTATGAAATTATAAAATGCCACAAACTGTATTAAACACTACAGAATTATTAAGAAATACTTATTGAAATGATCATAAAGTCTCACAATAGTATTAAAATTCTAAGAAATTAGAAAAGTACTTTCAAATTATTGAAATGATCCTAAAATACGAGGGAAATTTAGCTGATTAAACGCTAGAAAATTATTTAAATGTGCTACGAAATTACCAAAACTATGATGAAATGTTATGAAATCGTTATGAAATACTAGAAAATTTATAAAACAGTAAAGATTTACTATGATATACTGTTTGAAATGGTCATGAAATATTACGAAAGTATTCTCAGGCTAAGAAATTATTGAAGTGATGATTAAAATTATTAAAATTATGTTCAAATAGTATAAAATTATAATCAAAAATATGAATAATTAAGATATGCTATAATAAGCTAGAAATTATTGTGATATACTGGAAAATTATTTTGAAAGTGGCGAAACTAAAATAGTATGAAATTAAAATATAATTCAATTGAAATTTTTAGGATTGCAAGGTGCACTGTGAGGTCTTCAGATGCCGTCAAAACAAAAACTTTAATTGCACAGCAATATGCAGCATTTACACAATAATAAATTATATTTGCAATTGCAAATCGACAGGGGACTCTTTAAAAACACGAGGGCGAGGTGTTTCCCGGCCATTTCTCTTATTAGCCTTTAAAAATTGAAGCTTTTTGACTTATCCAACAAAGGAATGTAATTTCCCAATTTATTTGAACACTTTATAAGCCCTTCGCGCTTGTTTGTCTTAGTCTTAGTACACACGTTTGTTTGCGTACCAGTGCTATATCGTTAGTGAAAACCGTGGAGAAGCAGCCTATTTTGAGGATTTTTGTAAGAGGTATCTATCTACCAATAGTACCAATCAACTGTAATATAATAGGTAAGGTACATTGGCTTTTTACGTAAGATAGGCAGTAATAGTTTGTTTGCCTGCCAGCGCTATACCGCTTGTGAAAACTGTGGAGACGAAGCCTATTTTGAGGATTTTTGTACGAGGTATCTACTAATGTACCGAATAAACCGTAAAATAAAAGGTAAGTTACATTCGCTTCTGTTATTTATGTAAAACATTAAAATAGTTGTTTAATGATTGCAGATGTCTAATGGAAGAAAGATCCTTTCTTCACTTAGTGCCGATGCATTGACAGATCCTGCTCTTTGGCCACAGCTTATTTCAGATAATATTAAATTGTCAATAGTTGAAATCGGGCCAGTACAAATCAAGAATTTTATCTACCTACAGATGATTCAAATCGATCTTTTTCTTAGAAAGTTAGGAAATAATGAAACAGTAATCCGAAGCTGGCTCGTTTATTCAAAATCTAGCGATGATGTATTTTGTTATTACTGTAAGCTATTCAACAGCTCTGTAGATGCCTTTAATTTAATGTTAAAATAGGTAACGTCATTTGGCGTCATTTATCTAGAAATGTTGAACGACATGAAAAAAGCGTGATACATTTTCATAGTCTTAGGCAATGTGTAGACTTAAAACAAATTATAGAAAAAGGAACAGCCGTATAGATTCGACAAATCAGACGCAAATGGATAGTGAAAAAAAAAGAAGTGGATGGCGGTTATTGAAAGAATTATATACGCCATTCAGTATTTAGCCAGACAAAATTTAGCTTTTAGAGGGAGTACGGAAAAGTTGTTTCAAAACGATAATGTTTTTTTTTAATTAATAGAAGGTATTTCAAAATTTGATAATGTTATAGTTGAGCACATCTATCGCATTGAAAACGCCCAACACCGCAGTATGCCTCATTACCTTGGCCATAACATCAAAAATGAAAAAATCACTGTAATAGGAGAAGAAATAAAACAAATTATAGTTAACACCCTAAAACATTCTAAATATTATTCTATTATTTTAAGTTGTACACCAGACATCAGTCATGACAGACAAATTACGCTAGTTTTTAGATTTGCTTATTTGAACCCCTCAACAAAACTTGTTAAGATAAGGGAGCATTTTCTTGGACACGACAGGACAGGGATTAACTACATTTTTATTAAATTAAAAAAAAAACTTAATATTAACATTAATGACATGCGCGGTCAAGGTTATGACAATAGTGCTGATATGAAATGCTTTCCAAAAAATGTTAAGTATCAATCCTAAAGCATTGTACGCACCATATGCAGCATTTAGTCTTAGTTTAGTTGTAAATGATGGTGCAAAAAGTTCGTTGGAAGTCACCAATTTTTTGCCGTTGTCCAAGAAATATATGTATAAGTAAAGTTCGGGCATTTCATCCCATGTACGAACATGGCCTGAGACAAGGCGAGTCAGGGTCACCGAAATATCTCTGTAAACAGGGTGTAAGTTAATTGTGGAGCAAACTACATGTGGCAATGTTAGTTATAAAATTTTGAGTCAAAAATCTTAATACTAAAATATTGAAGTGGTCTTCATGAACTCTCACGAGTGGTAGATAAAAAGCATGATTTTTTCAGGTAAAGTACCTTTTCTGTTTCAAATATGTGAAAGTATCGTCAAGCAGAGTATATTTTATTAAAAATTAATATTGTAAGTAAATCTATGCAGCAATCTAGTACGATACTTCCAGAGGCTGTTAAAATTTTAGAAGAAGTAAACAAATACTCAACGTCGAACAGATTCAGCTGGATTGATAGATTAGTTTCCCAGCAATCGGTACTGTGCGCCCGAGGAAAAGGAGGCCAATGTTTGATTACGAAGGTAGAGAAAATGCTATACAAAATCCAAAATTACACTTTAAAGTAAATTTTTACTGTTTTCTTATTTATGCGACTAGTGTGTAAAGTAGAATTTTTACACACGTGTTGCATATTAGATTGCGTCTACAACCGAACATTTTTTATCAATTGCTTTATTTATTTTGGTACGTACTGAATTGGTTGGTTGACTGAAATCAGTTTTAAGTTGGCGCTGCTGATCGTGATCGATTAACTGTCGAAATGTATATTTATTTTCTGCAAGTTTTGAAAACGACATTAACATAGATATAAATGACATTGTGAAAGAATTTGCAATAAAAAAATCAAGAAAAGTTGAGTTTGATTGTTGAAAAATAATATATCACTTTTAATATTGTAATCGATATTTTTATGTTATAAGATTGTGAGATTAGTAATAAATAAAAGTATTTGGTTTATATTGCGAATGGTTCTCTGTTTAGTTTCACTCGACTCACATCACATAAATACCTTTCCTAACCACCTAATCCACAAACCAGAGGGGGCGGCACTTGAAACTTTGCACCCGGGCGGCAGTCAAGCTAAAGACGTCCCTGGAAATGACTTTCATTTTAAACCAATTCGCGCTGGTTTTTTTATAATTCTTTGATTGGCTTTTCTATCGCTGAATTTCGATGGCAGATTCTAAACCACTCGTATATAATAATTTGGTTTTATGTAGTTAAATAGAATCTGTGTAACTAGAAGACAGGTCATAAATAACTAACAAAGAGCAAAAACATTTAAGAAATACACAAAAAGTAAGAAAATAAAGGGATCCCGCCGAAATATTCGAACTCAGTCGCATACGAGGGGTGGTCTGTTTACAGAGTATCAGCGTCTTACTAAAATTAATACCTTACACGTAAGTATGGTCGTTCATTGGCGTGGTATATTAGCACTAGTAGTGGGTTGGAGGGAAGGTTTACTGTACATACAGTCAAAATTGTGGTGTACACTTAAAATAAGAAAGTTTTTATCAATATTGTTAAGGTGACTCTACCACGTTGTAACGCCTATGTTATGTTATAATTGACTTAAACCTTACTTTAGTTTATTCCTTTTAAAATTGAATTTTAATTAACTCATTTGCCCTTTTTTAATTATGGGTGATCAAGATTATTTAACTGCTAGCTTCGGTAGAAAACACTTGACTGAAACACAGGTCGGATTCTTTATAATCTAGACTGCTTCTATTCTGAAATCTTATTTTTTTATTTTATGACAATTCTTACATCTGTCACCTGACATTTCAAATTATTTTTGTGCAAAATTAATTACAAATACTTTCCCGTTACATTTTTGTCATTCAACAATATCAAATGGTAAGTACTCCCTTAATTAAAATTACCTCACTTTACTATTTCCATATTTTCTTTCAGTTTTTATGAAATATCTGTATTAACCTCTTATTGGAATCGACACTCTCCTCTACCAAGCCCAATGCATCCAGCAACCTCACCAAGATCGCTGAACTTCCAAAAACAATTCCTGTACGAACTCCGCCAAAAACACAACTGGATCCTCAAATTCTTCCTTGCCCAAAGCATGATAAGGCACCTACCAACCCTCTCTAGCAGCAATGCCAGCGGCAATCACCATCCACGTCGTCCCACCAAAATCCTCACGCCACCGACGACCTAGTGTCACGAACCTCGACTGGATGCAAGTTATAAGATGTCACTTCAATGACAAGCTTGTTGAATTAGAACTCCTTCAGATGAAAATCTCCTATCCAGCCCATAAAACGCTCACTCTGCTAATGCTCTCGAAGTAAACCACTTCCAGTAAAAACTATTCCTTGTTATCCAATTCAGATGATGCAATGTAATTTGACAATAAATTCAGTTCAGCATTCGCTTCCAGAAATTTGCTTTTGTAGATTGTAACTGTATTACTTTGGTATTCTCACCAAACCTTTATCTTCATCCATATAGTTTGCACATCTTTTATACTTTTAACATTTTACTTTTATTTTTACACCACGCCAATTTTATTTCAATTTTTAACCCTTTTATAGCTTTCTAAAAATTGTATTACATCTTTTTGTATCAAATTTTATTATACTAATCAATAAATATCTCCTTCGTGATCTAGTTTAGCATCTATTTCACAGGCCAACACACTATAGAAGTTTTATTATATTTGTCTAATACCCACTATGTTAAATGGTATATCTCGAAAAAGTGTTTGCCATTAATTCTCCTTTTCATTTCAGATAAATTAAATTATGTTAAAATCCTACCGTTTCTTATGTAGCTTCATTTAATTGAATTTTAAATTCCATTTCCTTTCTTTACTAATGTTGATATCTATTTCATACTTAAATTCATCTTTGTAATTTTTCATACTGTATTCCTTTAACCTTATTAATCTGATTTTAAACCCCTTTGCCAATACCATAACAATATATAACAAATTTTAAAAAATATGAAATCAGATTTTAAAACAATGTTCTTATAATGTCAAAATAGTTTTGTCTAAGTGACATAATAATCAACGTGTAACAAAAAATAAAAATAGAATATTCGTTTTTTTACATAACTGAAAAATTACGACGGCCACGTCCAGTGTTATATTCGAACATTAATCCGTATGTATTAGTATCTGACATTTTGTCCCAATTCAACTGACTCTGAATCTCTTACCGTTTTTGAAATCTGAATGATGAGCATCGAAATTCAAGAATCCTGCATCTTTTATTATAATAAAAAGTTAATTCGCCACTCTCGCTAGGTGCGTATGATCCTTTCTTGCTTGTGTTCTACGCCGCTGCTGCTGTTAATTGAAAACATCACAGCGAGTATGGAAATGCTGAAAATGATTTGCCCTATTTACATAAACCAAACTTTACTTGCTTCGGTGAAAATCTGAAAGCATTGACAACACCGGGCGGTGGTACACTCGAAGATTGCATAACGACGGCGTGGGTCGGGTTAAAATAAACGTCCATGACGGTTCGCGAGGTAATGGACAAAACTGCTTTCTACACCAAGGTCACGCTGCAAATAAACAATGATCTCTTTATGTAACATCTCCTGCCGTCATATTTGTACTAGAGGATAGCGCAGTATTTGTATTTGTGCGTCCGTCGATTAGATTGGCTAACGGAAGTGCCTCTGCATATCGTTTTCATTTTACGTGCGGTTTACATTTCCGTTCGAATTACATACCGTAACTCGACGACTATTATCGCATTAACAGCTATTGCAGAACTTCAACGTTGGCACTCTACTGTACGGCGATCGGATCTTGGCGATTTTTTATAGGTTCAACATCTGGCTCCTGACTTCGCTTGATGGCCTTCTTGAGTACTTTCGTTATTTTGCTCCTTAGTCCTTAAGACTTACGAATTACTTCCAGGATATTTTCATACAAACTGTGATTGCCCAGATTTTAAATTTTTAAATAAGTGTTATGTTTGCTTCCCATTTTCAGTGCTTGTTTTTCAAACAATAAACCCGGAAATTTTACTGAAAAATAAATAAATGGGAATTATATAAATAACACGATTCAATGGAAAAGAATAGTTGACAAGGTATTGTAACTTGGGGTACCGGAAGTGGCAATTATATGTCTCTACTTATTCATTCTTCATCAATAATATAATAATTAATAAAATATTAATTACTACAGCTGATACAAATAATAATGTAGTTAATAAAGACTGATTTGGTCAGCACATCAAGATGATCTAAGCAAAATAAACATGCCATACACGACTAAAAGTAAAGCCATGATGATTCGCAGTAATATATGTACTGATTTGATAAATTATGTAGGTACCAATAAGATTCTGATAATATCGAATATGTATATACAACAGAGTATCTAGGGGTTATTATTGATAATAGATGAAAGTTCAATAAACATGTCGATTACCTAGTTTAGAAAGTTACTAAGAATTAGGTTTTCTATATTAATAAAACACAATATAAAAACTTAACAAAAAAAAAATCGATGGGTCGAATTCACACAGTTCAGTTTAATTCAGAGAATTTGAACCAATGAGGAACGAAGATTTAATAGAAGAAACTTAGCTTGGACAAAAAATCGATAATTTTCGATTCGAACCGATTAGGAAGTAGAATCGCAATCCATTAATCAAATCGAATCGAATTTAATAAAATCGAATCGAATCAAAGCAAAAAAACCAAATCGAATTGAATAAAAAAAAATCAAATCCAATCATAAAAATCAAATCGAATCCAATTTCACAAAATCAAATGTTAAAATCGAATCGAAATGAACTAAATGAAATCGAATCAAATGTGGCAAGATTTGTTTAGTGAATCGAAATTTGTAAAATTAAATAGTGTGAAGTTTAATTTTGTAAAATTGAATTTAATATACATAATACATATATATGAATATAAATTGAGGTAAAGAAACAGGCTTCCATTTTTAGATCAGTAATCGATATAAGATCGACATTTTTATTGGTCAATTAAGTAAAATCAATAAACAAAACGACCTCTAATAAAAGTAATACTGAAATTCTATATGTTGCTATGCCCCACCTTACTGTGCTGTTTAGTTTAATTAATCTTTACTAGCTAGGTAGAACAAAAACTATATAAGCTTGTATGGTATTCTTTTTAAATTGAAACAAATTTAAGTTTAGATTAATTTATGTAGTATTAGATATATGCCCTTTTATTTAAAGTTTTTAACTATTGAATTTATTAACCTTGCTAGCTCTAGTAAAACGACCACCCTCAAATCAGGTTAGGTTCACGCATTATCATAATTATTACTCTTGGTAATTGATTAGTACAATGAAAAATTACTACTTCAAAATAAATATGACAGTTCTGCAACTGTCAATGTCAAAAATCATTAAAATGAAGAGTCAGTGGAACTCATATCTGTTGAACATATTATTTCAAACATCGACAATAATAAGTAGTCCATGCAAATATGTTATTCACTCACCTTAAAACTTTATTTTCTTTTTAGATCTTTTAACATATACCTGTTCATCTCACTAAAGTACTCCTATCCGCCTCCGTGTCAAACCAAGCATACGCCCATGCAGATACCAACACTGCAAAGCCCTGGTTCACATGAATCGCCCTACTTGTAACAGCGACCAAATTGTCAGCAATCCAAACTGCCTTCAAGTCCAACGCAGGTGTAGATATCATTAACTACCAGTGACTGCAATGGCCTTTTTCCAAATACAACATGATACTTCTCACTTCCACCAACAAGCTCGATAAGGTTCACCACCAGTGTCTGCTATATCTATTAATCAATTCTTTTATCCAATTCAAATGTAACCAATCAACAATAAGTTCAATACAGTGTCTCCTAATCCAATTCAGGTGTAGATGTCCAAATGAAATTGCATACTTAACGTTACCAATTTCTAATAAGAGAATTTTTGAAGATCGTAGCTGTAGAACTTCTTAATTCCTTCTCTAATCCATTTGTATTTTCACTTATTCTTCAGTTTGTTTTAAATATTCATTTCTCTCTTCACCTCGTTAATTTTATTAATAATACCCTTTAATATGCCAATTCGATAATAAAAATTATATTATTAAAGGGTTTTATTTTAAAATTTTTGTTTTTATCAAAATTACATGTAATAATAATAATGGTGAGGCACTAACACCCCATGAAGGAGCTTGGCCTGCAAGGCGGAAGGTTAGAGCTTCCGTATCCTCGCTCTCACACCCATGTACATGTACATTTCGAAATATAATTTGTGTTTAAACTTGATTTAAACACACATAAATTTTATTTTCTAAAATTTACGAAATCCAGTCGCACGTTTTTAAATGCAATTCCCATTTATTAGCAAGAAAATTTTAATGTTGCAATCACCAGTCTTTGCCTCATAATTACTAAATTTAATATGTTTAAATTAGATTAAAAATATATATATTTCAGTCCAAATTTACGGAACATTATTCATAATTTAAAAGCCAATGTTATTACGCAATCAGACGAGTTAAAGACCAGGAAAAATGCAAATCTGCACTTCATGCACAATACCGACCTACAGTAGCAAGTTCAACGGGCGACCTTCGCTCTAGCAGGAAATAAAAACTACAGAATTGCTACACTGCTGTTTTGTAATTTAAACACTCTGCTCCAGTAAACTGTACATATGAACTTTGATATTGTTACTTCGTTAAGCATTTTAGTTTTGTATAAATACCAGTTTATTTTTATAATAAAACAATCTGCATTTAATGTTTGATTCATTCACTACGTCGCCACTCCTATACCAAGCCATAATACTGTCGAGATGTGAGGCTGCATCTCAGGAGTGGTTTTACTGTCTTCCCTTTAAGTGCCATTGACTAAGCTGGCTTAAAGCGTAAATGCAGTCTCATTTACGCGCTTAAAATTAGGGATAGAATCAGCGCAAAGTAACGGAATCCCGAACCAGCCTCTCAGGCAATTCTGTTCAATTTGCTTGTTATTATTTTAAATTACAATTCACCATAGCAGTAATTATTTATACATTTTTTTTTAAATTAACACCCTTGATTACATTTCAATACAGTTTATTTTAATTTGACAGTTTTTATAAGTGACTTCAAATAATCATTTGACTTTACCTTTCACCTTAATTCAAACTATGTCATGGCTTATTCTGATTATGATTTGAACTCTGATATTACTAAAGAACTATCTTTACTAAATTAGAAATTATTTAATCCATACGTTAGAACCTTTTTGATAAAATTGATTGCTTTACAAGATTTATATTCAATCTATTATTTATTAAATGTATTTCAAATAGTCACGTTGTTCTTTTACTGCATAAATTTATCCTAGTACGTTTTAATAATTAAGAATTTTTATTAATCTCTAAATAATCTCATCGCTAGGGATTAACTCTTACAAACAAACTATCTGTCTTGAGATGCAACCACCACAATATTTTCATCTTTAAAATACTGCTTTAATAGGTATTACAGGTAACTAAAGTTGTAGTTACGTCGACACGAAGTGTACGAAGTATTGAAATTCCCTCATATCAAAAACCACTCTAAGTCAAAAATTCGTGTCAACCGACTAATGAACTCACATCTCCGTCTCGGCTGTGCGAATCTTTTGGTGAAGACCCCAGCCGACGAGATCCCTCCCTTGTATTGGGGGGTGCCTAAACGTGCTGTTTAGTGTACGTATGTTCGTATGTGTGTACGATTCCGGTCGCCAGGAACCTTCCTGAAGTCTTAGATCCTTTTCATACGATAGGTCCTCCGAAAATGAAGGCAACATCAACTTTTTAGGTATGGTGGAGGGCAAAAAAAAATTGTTTTGAGTTTTTTTATAAACAACATTTCATTGTACTAGCGAAACGGAGTGATGCTGAGTGTCGAAGTATTATTGGAAAGCACCGAAGTCGCTTTTCTTGGGTACCGTATATTTTTAGATTAAAGGTGCATGGAAAAATATAAAAAAATAGACAGAAACTCTTTTTTGTGGAATGTTGGTACGATATATACATTTTGATTTAGTCAAAGTAAATATGTT
This sequence comes from Agriotes lineatus, assembly GCA_940337035.1. Lineage (NCBI taxonomy): Eukaryota > Metazoa > Arthropoda > Insecta > Coleoptera > Elateridae > Agriotes > Agriotes lineatus. Next base: position 127,792,616 of record OW679199.1, read on the forward strand.
TAATCGAAATTAAATATAAAAACAAAAAATCGAGTTTAATATTTTTGTTTCAATATTTTTACAACTACTTCTTAGGCATCTGTAAAAAACTAACAATAAAAAAATATGTTGATATATTACACCTGGCTGTATACGACCAATCAACAATTTTGGGTTAACCTAAATTGTCTAATATATGTTTAAGACTAAGATATCACCCATTGGTGTCTCTCAGATTCTAACTATTTTTGTAGATGAGCAATTTATTATGTACTAGCAGTCCAGTGAGACAATGTCTCATTAAAAAAAACAAAAAAGACCGTTTTTCAAATAGAACGCGTATTAAATAAAAACTGTACCCAGACCTGGAAGGTGTCAAAGTGGTTGCCTAACCGATCGACGTTTTAAGGCGCAGAGGGTCGCAGCTCCGCTTGGCTGCTGAAACATTTTTATTTAATACGCGTTCTATTTGAAAAACGGTCTTTTTTGTGATTTCTCGAAAACCGGAAGTGTCACGTGACTGAAATTCGGTTCCTGAGCTGACATGACCATTCCAAACATATAACTTTAATAACGTTTTTCTCTATCTCTTACGGTTTGGCTGCTGAAACAGCGTCCCGGACGGACAAGTCTATTAGATAAAGGATTGATAGCTGTGACTTCCTGCCAATCAAGCAATACAATTTCTTATATTTTACATCTGCCTCTTTTCTTTTTCTTAATGTGCTCCTTCTACTTCAGCTTCGCATCTAGGTGTACTATTTATTGTTATAGGCACGTGTTTCTAGATATTCTTGTTGGTAAAGTTTATGTTTACTGATTTTAACCCATTTATTTTTATTCTTGACTTTTTGGTCCAATCGCTGTATTCATTAGTTACATGTTGTAACTTTTGAGAACTTCTTTCACACTTGCCCTCACTGCTAATAGTATCATCAGCAAAAGTGGCGATTTTGGCATTATCTATTTCAGGGAGTCATAGAGGTGAACAAGAGTTACAAGACAGGGCCAAGCACACTACCTTGAGGTACTCCTGGTTTGATCTGTTTGAGTGCAGAGTACTCTTCTTCTTGTTTCACTCTGAAGAATTAATCATATTAACATTTAAAGCAGAAAAGTGTGTGCTGATAACTACACCGTTTTTAAGATAGGGCATAAAACTTCTATGTCGATAAATGTGTATTTATTTATATTATTTATAAAATTTTACAAATTTCAACTAAAGTAACTTAATTTCTTTCAACTATTTGTACTGTTCAAAAGAGCTACGCTAATGAGTAATGATAATTACACTATAAAAATATACCGACCTTTTACCTACAAAATGTAAACGCATTTCAAATGCAATATATTGGGGTTGATAGTGTTACGTTTTTAACGTTCGGGCTATTTAAAAATTATAACGACGCTTCTTGTATTAAACATTTATTTACAACTATTGGATTAATTATTATTATTTACAAACACACGAGAATTATCAAGCCGATTACAAATTACTTAAACTAGTACAGGCACTATTTCTATCGATACATTTATTTAATATTTACAGTGGTTAAACTTCAACTATTTATTTATTTCACTCTTAACACTAACGATTTATTTCTATTTATATGGTTATTTATGTCAATAGTTATATGTACACACGGGCTTTTATTTATGTGGGAGCTCTACACGGCTCTACGCGAATTCCGAACTGAACTCAGGACTGCGGGAGAACTGCTCGCTATTCCCGCTCGCGAGTATTTATATTGCCAGATAGTTCCTTCTGGAAAACGTCTAGAGTTCGCTCGACCTTTCTGGCAACTCTGACGAATCACGCGCAAGGTCGTTTCTGGAATGTTCTGGAAGACTGACTCACGCCGTCTCATGCAGCTGCCTCCAAGGTCGTTCTGCAATGCTGTCGCACGGGACGCTGAGTCATATTTCTGGAGCGACGGCCTAGCCCCACGATCGTTACAATAGTAACAGATATACGAACGTTTGTATCTGGTGATCATGTAGAGCAACTAGTTATGATTTCCATGAACAGGCAATACCTAACTATGTAATCGTATATGTTTATTGTAAGTGTTCATGTTTTCTTTGGAAACCATTTATTTTTCTGATTCGAATCAAATAATTTATTACAATAGCAAATTCACTACGATTTATCAATTTTGGTCTTCATATTCAGATTCAAACTTCATTAAAGCTATAAAAATTCCAATAGGTTACAAAAAAATATCTGCTTCACCATTGAAGACATGCTATTTCAATATTTATTTATTTAAAAATAACTAATCCGGATTACATCCAGTCCCAGTTGACCAATAATGTGGATCGATTATTCTTCAATTCTGTTCACGTCCTGAATTGATTTCAATCAACGTCTGGAATCATTTCACGATTTGTGATTCAAAGAGATTCGCGATGCGAATCGATATATTGAGTAATCGTGAAAAATCGAGTCGCTCACCAAGTCGGTATTCGATTCGATCACTGAATCAATTTTCGATTCGGTTCTGCAGTAGAAGCTTTTTTCGATATCTCTATTACTAACGAAGTTACGAGCTGTCTAGCGATTTACAAACACCCTTTATAATGTATACAGTGTGACCCCAGATTGACTTAGCGACAAGAGTAATGAATCAACATTTTTTTAGTACGGCTTTCGTTTGCTTGGTGTAAAATGGATTTTACCAAATTACAGTTCAGATGGGATCTAGTTGGCGGAGTTAGCTTAAGAAGATGTAAATCATTATAGGTAAAGTGGACTTTTTGGTAGCTTTACGCGAAAATGTTATTAAAATAAACTACTCTAAATTAAAAATTATAGCAATATATTTACATATTTCATTGTCTTTCCAGGGAAAAAATTAATATTAAAAATTGACGTACCACACAACCCTTTATTTTTTAGTTAGAATGAACAATTTCAATTAAAAAATTATTCAAATAGTGCTCCATTGAAACTAGCACATTTGACAGTTTATTCATAATATTTATTCACCAAATCACTTCGATTTTTTTTTAATTTTTAACGTAAAAAGTGAAATTTTACTTTTGTATGCAAATGTAATGAAACTCGGTGTATCTCTATAAGTTTTAATATAGAATAATTTATTTTTATAGAATTTTCGCGTGAAGTTACCAAAAGGACCACTTTACCTACAGCAATTTAAAATTGGACAATTCACTGGGAGGTACTCCTGTTTTTGTCCCAAATATATGATATAAATAAATAAATATTCCTTTACTATAAGCGTGTTTAAAGTAGATACCTTAAACACGTTGGTTAGTTTGTAAAGTGTCAATTTTTAAAAAGCAATGCATAAAAAGCTGTACACACTTTTCCAACTAGCTGTTTTTGTTTGTTGCCTCCTGGAATCGCTTTCGCATTACTTCAGGGGGCGCGGGTGTCACTTAGACTTAACTAAGTGAAATCGGAACTTCCGGGCCGGGAGTCGAACTACCGCCCGCACGCTCCGTATTTCGCTGTGACCTCGACTGTAGCGGCAGACACCACTAGCCCACAGACGTCCCATTACGGATAAGGTCTAGGCATACGCCAGATACCTGAGACACCAACTGTTTTAGTCATATGGTCAGAGTTCCAACCCTAGCAAGAAAACTTTTACATGCTACTCATCGTAGTAACATAGAACCAATTGTTTTACAACTCTTCGAGGGGTGGCATACTGTCGGGATTTCATTCGCATTTTTTGTTTTTAAAAACCCTACCGGTACCAAGGATTGGACTCGCGACCATTAGACAAGTAATCAGAATGCTTAATCACTGAGACAAAGAGCACGACATCTTCCAATTTAAAAATTATGCAAAATCTAAGATATTGGGATAGTTGCACACCAGGACTGCCGATCTATTGTTTAAATAATAAATTACTATATAGGAAGTTATTTTCGATAGAAAAACTATCTAATTATTAAAAGTACAAGGGTGAAATCAATCAAAAATTAAAACAAGATAGCTATACAAAATAATGTTTAAAAAAAGTATTAAAATTATTATCTTTGGATTAAAAATGAATGGTTATTGAAGTTAACAGAGAGCAATGTATAATTAAAAGGTAAATAATTAGAACAAACTATAACTATAACTGAATTAATATTTAAATAATTTACTTGGAATTTGTCAGATTAATTAAGAAAATGTACTCTATGTAGTAAAAAGTAATCCAGGATGTTAGTTTAAAACATTATGTTAAAAATTGAGGATTGCTATAGTAAAATTTATTATTAGATAACAACTGATTTCGATTCTAAAAAATGTAGACATAATTCTTTTGTATTAAGAAAAAGTTATAAAAGAAACCCTTTTATAATCAAAGTTTATTAATGGTATGAGACATATTTTAACAAGAAGAAGGAGACTAATTCGTTAATAAAGGGAGAACTAAGAATATTGGAATTGGTGAGATGAGTCCGTACTAATTGGGTTGACTGGAAGAGCTGTGATATGGATTTCTGTCAATACGCAGATACCTGTAAATAATTTGAATGGGTATGCTGGCATATATTTATTAATGGATTAATTATAACCGAGAACGGGGATTGCTCGTGCTTCGTGCTGGTTACAATTGAGGTGACGACATCTGTGAATTGGGTTTTTATTGGGCTTGCTGTCACAAATTTATCATTTTGGGTCGGTGTTTATGGAATCGAATAGAAGGACTGGATACCATGTTGGTTGCTGTAAAGAGGATTACATCTTGGATTTGCAGTTGTATGTAATAAACGATCTACTATCTAGGAGAGCTGAGTGGCTGTTGGAGTTGTAGCGTGACACTTTGACAGTGTTTGGTTCATTGTAACACTGGGGATCTAATTGAAGTGAGGTTCCTGGTTAAAAATTCAAATACATGTGACAAAATAGCTTGGTTATATTGGTGCTGTTTTCTGCAGGAGAATTAGATCCATTTTAAAAGGGGAAGAGAACCAGGTATATGTAATTAGCAAACATTAATTAGTATTAACAGTGGAATAATGAATTACTTACAAAAATACTTACTCTTTTCAACATATTGGAACTGATTTGTGTCAATTAAATATAAATTCAGCTAAGTGTCATACGAGTAAGTTGACAGTGACAGTTGAAAGATTTAAAATCATTCTGAAATGACATGTCAATAACCAAACATTTTGTACAATTAATTTGATAGAATATTCTAACGCAAGTACCCACCTAATATAAGATGTTTTTTATAACCTGTCTATTAGATATTATTATAATATTGGCTTACATAGTAAAGTCAATACCATAACATATGTTTGCCCAACGCGGAGCAAGTAAAAATAAAAAATAATAGGTTATTACAAAGCGAATTGTAATTTAATATTAAAAAAGTAAACCACGTTGTTGGGTACTCTAACATATGATGTCAACAATGTGTGAATAATTATATTTGTGGGGCAAAGTAACAGCGAAATAAAATTTGCAAAAAGGTGTCCATTACAGTAATTATTGAGTAAAAAAATTCCTAAAAACTCAAATTTAAAAGAAAATCGTACGACACTCATTAATGACCAATAGAAAAATTAGTTCACGAGTCGTAATCAAGACAACAACAAAAATTTCTTGGAAATTTTTTGTAGGTAGACATTACTTCTTTTTAGGGTTTGTGTCGTTACGATTTTCTTACCGAATCTGCATTCGAGCATTAATTCATATCCGGAAATTATTATTCGTGCATTCCAACACCGTCCTAATTTGCCCTCGCGTCCCGCTCGGGCAAACTAATACGACGTTGCTGGAACGCACTCAAAAAAATTTCCGGAAAGAATTAATGCTCTTATGATATTATATGTGACAATTTTTAATAGAATAAAGCTAACAAGTAATTTAAATACGAATACATAGAAATACAAATATTATCAAATAACATTTCAATAAAGGTAGCATCAATGCTGAATTGTTAATAATTGTGGGGCAGAATAAATAGTTTCATATTTTGATAAAAGGTCTTAATAACAGTAAATACATATTGATTTAAAATTTAAATAAAATGGCTGATAAAGGGATCACACGGAAAAGCAGGAGGACAGTAGAAGAGGAACAGCAAGAGGTAGGTGTGCAAGGAGATCAGGTAAGAGATCAAGAGGAGCATACAGTAAAGAAGGACTGCATGATACAGTTAATGGAAAAGATGTTCCAGTCAATGCAAGAAATCAAGAATGATGCAAAGAAGCTGATTTGTGTTAATTAAATATAAATTCAGCTAACTGTCATATTAGTAAGTTGACAGTGATAGTCGAAAGATTTAAAAATCATTCTAAAATAACTTGTCAATAACCAAACGTTTTGCACAATTATTTTGATAGAATTTTCTAGCACAAGTACCCACCTGAGAGATAAAACCTGAGCTGGTCAAAGAAATAAATTAAAATACATATTCGGGCAAAAATTTTATTTAAAGTATTTTGAAGGGAATGGATAGGAGTAATTTAGTAGTCAGTAACATATTATTATAATATTGGCTTACATAGTAAAGTCAATACTATAACAATATTTAAGAGTGGTATAAATGAAGTAGCAATGGTATCAAGAATGAATTAAAAGTGTAAGAAACGAAACATTAAAGGATATGAAGAGGGTTGAAAAGGGTATACCGTGTGTCCACAGGAGGACGCACCATAGGGATAACCTAATAGAATAGAAAGATCGGGTAATGCTGTGATCGCCGGCACGCTAAAACGTTGTTTTCTGGCTTCTGACTCGCCGCTGTATGAAACAATATTGTTATAAATGGTACAAGAAAAGCGACGGTGGCCACAGCACTGGTTGATATTTATATTCTATTAGCATTATCTTATCTTTATGGTGCGTACTCCTGTGGACACACGGTATATAACAGATGATATAGAAAAAAGACAATTAATACGATATGATCACATTAAAAGAATTGAGGAGAATAGAATATCTACATTAGCAATGGAATGGACTCCACCACATAGGAGAAAGCCGAATAGACTGAGAAAGAGATGGTACGAACGAACTGAAACAAAGAGATTGGATGAACCGAATATATTGGACAAATCATCTATGTACCAGAGAGGACGGACAGGCATCAGAAGGGATGGGCAGGATCTATGATACTTTGAAAACTCACAAACGATGGCGGAGCAGCTGACCATCCACATTAAAAAACTACAACCATAAGAAACTAAATTAAATAAACAATTTTTCTACTGAATGCTAGAAGAGCCAATTATCTATTTTCCAATTTTTCATAAAAACGAAATTTTCTTTAGACAACTTTCAAAATAAACAGTAGCAACATTACAAATACATTAAAATTGTCTTTTTCCAACGAACTATTTTAATGTTTATTCTCCTCGTTGTCTTGTTTATTCTAAGCGGTCTTATTAAATATGAAAATCACGCAATTAAAAGGCTTCTCAATAAATATTTTAAACCAGCTTCCTGGAAGTCCACCTCTGCCCGATTGTTCAACCTCTGATTCAATTCATGGTCAGTCAATGTTCTCATTGAAAGTACATGATCGCACTGTACAAATAAAGACATGACGAAACTAAATTTGCCACACTGAATTAATCTGTTCCGCGATCAAAGAAGGCAATCTCTGCAGAACCTTCAGATAGATTCAGAGCAGGACACCTTTGTAAATGAAATAAATAATGCTTCTAGGTTCAAGAAGTACAAAGTATATGTTACAAAGTTGTAAAATTATGATAGAATGGTTAAGCGATTTATACATTCATTTTGATTTTTTGAACATCTTTTTGTTGCAACGCAACAATCTGTTTCGCGACCTATTCGTAGATAAAATAAACATCAAGGATATCAAAGAGGCACACAGAATAAATTTTCAGCTGTCTTGTCGGTAAATTTGCTTTCTTGGTCATGTTATGTAAATTTTAGATTTCAAAGGAAAGCCGGAATTCGATGACAATTTGCACCAGAAGCTGTCCTTGCTCCATGCATTCGTTAGGGAAAACACTGATTAATAGCTGCTTTAAATTATTGGAGAAAATAATGATCCAGATGTTTTATTTTATTCGAAACCACTTTATATATTTTCATTACATGCGATTATAACAGGCATTCTTAAAATTTTACAGACTTTTATTGAAATTAAAAACTGCAATGTAGTGAGTGGAGATTATTTCGGTTTGTTAAACTTAGAACCAAACCGCTCTCAGTATTAACTAGTTTGAAGAACGTGCCAGTACATAATCTTAGATATAAATATCAAGCGTTTTGCATTAATTTCTTAAGTGCAAATTAATGCGACTGTTAAAGCATAGAAATCTCTGCTGCCTATTTTACAAAAACCACTATAGAGACTGAGGACTGCAACATAGACTAGCTGATTCACCTGTATTGTTAATTGTTGTAAGCAGTCTTATTATTATTAGTACCATCTACCTAAAAAAATCAAAGAAAAATATTCCGAACTATTATGTATACAAGGTCCGCCAAGGATTTATATCAATATTCAAGGTCAACTCTGATTAAGAAGTATCACATCAACATGTCCGCTTTTCAACTACTACATACTTAAATATCCATTAGATGGTTTCTCTCTCACTATCCCAACAAGGGAACAGTGGGAGCAAAAAAGGGTTAAGCTCCAGTCGAATGCCTTGATATGCTACACGGATGGTTCTCGAGTGGCGGAAAGGCAATCTTCTGGAGCAGGAATTTATATGGAAGGCCGGGGGGTGCAAGAAATCTATGCTTTAGGAAGATTCACCACGGTATTCCAAGCAGAAGTTTATGCCATCCTATCGGTGGCAACAAGGAACGAGGTCAGGATATCCCCAGAGCAAAAAATTTATATTTGCTCTGATAGCCAAGCCGCACTAAAAGCAATCTTCTCGGCCAGGACAAGATCAGCTCTTGTCCAGGAATGTGGAGATGCTTTCGCCGAATTGGCAAGGGAAAAGGACGTCGAGCTCATCTGGGTCCAAGGCAACGAGAAGGCGGACGAACTAGCCAAATTCGAAGCCGGGGAAACTTGTTTTGGACCGGAACCTTTTTTGGGTATAACAAGGCAGCAGGTCTCAGCAGCCCTAACCGGGTGGGCCTACAAGACCAGCGAGGAAAAGTGAAAAGGATGCAGGGGCTGTCGTCCGGCAAAGTACCACATAGCGGGATTTGATTCAAAGAAATCGGTCTGGCTAATGGGAAGGAGCCGAAGAACCACAAATCTTTTGATAGGGATCTTGACAGGCCACTGTAAACTAAAGAGACACCTAACACTGATAGGAGTAGAGGAAGATCCCATCTGCCCAAGATGTGGGAGGGACGAGAAAACGTCCTTTCACTACTTGGGAGAATGTGAAGCGTACCAGCGACTGAGGTATAGAACCTTTGGAGCACATACGCTTCGAATGGAAGAGTTGAACTCCCTATCCTGGGCCGAAATTCTGATCTTCATTAGAAAATCAGGAAGGTTGAAGCAGGGAGAAGAGCCCATCGAAGAGGATGATAATGAAGACGGTTGAGGGGATGGCATGGGGTTGGCAAAAAGGGCCTATGGTGGCCTACTTGCTAGACTTCGGTCTCCCCACAACTACTACTACTACTACTACTACATCCATTAGATGAAAAAGAAAATCTAGTAGCTAGGATCCAGTCTTCAGGACGAGCAATTAACAGGTCTCTACAGTTTTCGTTTTCCCATGAGGGTTCCGCCTCAGGCCCTGCAAGTCAGGTGATCTTGGATCGTACAGCACCCACGCATATAGCCGCAGCTCTTCGGCACTGGTAGGTTACGGCGCTCATCGCCACCGTGTTAGGAGTCGTGATGCTGTACATACCGATTCTGCTATTTCCCGTTTAGCCTTCGGATTTCGCCAAGGTGTAAAGTTGAAAGGTAGGCTCCATTTGCTTCCTGGTTTCTCTGTGGGCTTACCTTAGCATTCTTGCTCTGATTGATGAAACCGCGTGGCGGTCAATCTATTTTATTACTGTTTACCGTCCCTTAGGCCGTTACCCGTAGATAATCTCATGTAGGACTACCCCTTATATATCTTGTTACGGACAGGGCAGTGGTCCTAGGTGAGTCATCGTCCCGATTTTGCGGTATATCGTCCGCGCTGGCCGTCTAGCTCTCTTGTGACGTTTTGTATGAGCTGGCGCGGTGTTCTTAAAGTCAATTTGACCTGTAACACATTTCCATGTCTGTCTTGCAATGTATCCAATGACATCTTCTACCTACATGTTTCTTCTTATATCTTCTTTCGAAGCATCAGACGTTTCATGGCTCTTTGGGTTATTCTGAGTCTATTAGCGGATTTGATGTTAAGTGTTATAGTTTCCACTACGTACGTCATCACAGGTAGTGTACAAGTATTAAATAATTTTTTCTTTAGTGCACGACTAAATTTTCTGACAGCTGTCCAGGTCATTCTGCCGTCTGAATTTCGCTGCCGAGTTTTATTTTGCGTCCTAAGTAAATATATTCGTCTCTTTTGTCTATGATATCGTTTTTCACTGACACGACTACATATATCTTCTAAAGTTATTATTTTAGCCTTACTGAGACTCATCTGTAGACCAGTTTCGGACGACTTTGCCTTGAGTTCACACATTTTCCGTAATTCATCGATGTCTTGGTTAAAGAGCAAGTATCATCGGCAAAGCGAAGATTGCTTAAATATCTGCCATCGATTCTTACGCCCTTCTTTTTCCAGTTGACTGCTTTAAAAATATCTTCTAGCACAAGGGTCAACAGTTTTGGGGAGATAGTGTCTCCCGGTCTCACTCCCCGTTTCGTTGGTATCTTACGAGTTTTTGAATCTTCTGTGATATTTACTTCCGAAGGGAAAGAGCGACATAGCTAGTTATCAACAGAGTGAGACCAATGAACCCCATATGATATTTCAGAAAGGAACGTCAAAAAGTCCAAAAGGCAAAAGGCCAGAAGGAAGACGAGAATCTGAACCACCACTGAAGGGAGAGCGACATAGCTGGGTATCATCATATCGGGGCTAATAAATCCAATATGCAAATTTAAAACAGTTAGATTCGCAGAGACAGAGAAGAAGAATGTTACATAAATGAACGGCAAAGGGTTAAAAAAAGAAAAGGTTAGAAGGAGATGAGCGCCGGGAATACTACTGAAGAGAAAGAGCGACATAGCTGTGTATCAACATAGCCAGAGCAATGAACCCCATATTCAAATTTAAAACAGCTAGATTCGCAGCGACCAAGAAGAATAATGTAGAATATGGATGCTTCATGAACGAATGGCTAAGTATTCAAAAACAAAAGGCCAGAAGAAGACAAGAGCTGGGAGGACTACTGAGGAGCAAGAGCGATATAGCTGGGTATTGATATAACAAGACTAATAAACCCGCTACGCAAATTTAAAATGGTTGGAGTCGTAGAGGAAGAAGAAGAATGTGGAATATGGATGTTTCATGAATGAATGGCAAAGGATTCAAGAGACAAAACGCCAGAAGGAGATGACATCCTGGAAGACTACTGAAGGGAAAAAGCGTCATAGCGGGGTATTACCATAGCAAGACTAATAAATAAGATATGCAAATTTAAAACAGTTGGAGTCATAGAGGCAAAGAAGAAGAATGTGGAATATGGATTTTTATAAACGAACGGCAACGAATTCAAGAAACTAAAACCCGAAAGGAGACGAGAGCCGAAAAGACTACTGAAGAGCAAGAACGAAATATCTGGGTATTAACACAGCAAGACTAATAAATAAGATACGCAAATTTAAAACAGTTGGAGTCGTAGAGGTAAAGAAGAAGAATATAGAATATGGATGTTTCATGAACGAACGGCAAAGGATTCCAGAAAGAAAAAGCCAGAAAGAGACGAGAGCTGGGAAGATTACTGAAGCCAACGATCGACATAGCTGGGTATTAACTTAGCAAGACTAATGAACCCCATATTCAAATTTAAAACAGTTAGATTCGTAGAGACAATGAAGAATGTAGAATCGGGATGTTTCATAAACGAACGGCAAAGCATTCAAGAAACAAGAGGCCAGAAGGAAACGAGATCCGGGAAGACTACTGAAGGCAAAGATGGACATAGTTGGGTATTAACTTAGCAAGACTAATGAACCCCATATTCAAATTTAAAATAGTTAGACTAGTAGAGACAAGGAAGAAGAATGTAGAATATGAATGTTTCATGAACGAACGTGGGAGACCAGAAAGAAAAGACCAGAAGGAGATGAGAGCTGGGAAGATTTCTGAAGGGAAAGATCGACATAGCTGGGTATTAACTTAGCAACACTATTGCACCCCATATCCAAATTTAAAACAGATTCGTAGAAACAAAGAAGAAGAATGTGAAATATGTATGTTTTATGAACTAACGACAAAGGATTCAAGAAACGAAAGGCCAGAAGGAGACGAGAGCCGAGAAGCGCAACATAGCTGGGTATTAACTTAGCAAGACTAATAAAGCCGATGTGAAAATTTAAAACGGATGTAGTCGTAAAGGCAAAGAAGAAGAATGTGGAATACAGGTAGCTTCGTCGAAACAATGAAAAGGATCACAGAGCGCATATGTTCCATGAATGGATGGTAGAGAGTCAACAAAGCTTGAGCTAACAGCACGAGCATTTTCATATGCTCACGTGTGATTTGGCATGTTATTGTGACTATGATGCAAACGTAGCTGCGTTGGTAAAAAGTTCTGAAGATCTCAGTGATAAATGGCATCCGAAGCTTCTTCCTTGCCATTTTCAAATGTTCCTCTTATTACATTTAGCTCTGCTAATGACTAGTCTTTTGGTGTACCAAAACCATTTGGTATTGTACGACGATGTGCATTATGGCATGCTGGAAAAGGTTTCTTATATGTCGCAACAGTAGCCAAAGTTCACCTACAGAAAACGTAGACGAAAGTCATATCTGCGTATTCTTCTTGCGAAAAATGCTGCGGCATGTTATAAAAATAATGAGTATTTTTTTCTTTATAAGTACACACAGCGTGGTTTATGCAAATAAATTGCGTTGTCATTTTCTTGCTTAAGTCAGAGATACAATAAGACGTAGCCTTCTTACCAGTTGTTCTTCCTGAATCACCTTACTGTATAACACCATCTCTCCATACTGTACAGCGTTTTTTCTGTATCTAACATTAAAATGGCTGTTTTAGATATAATAGGTTCCTTACTCCAACCACCAAAATTTTGTCTAGGTTGCTTGAAGGTGTGATATAATGTAATAATAAATACAATATTAATCTAAGCAAAAAATCCACTGAAAAGTGTACAGGTTTTAAAGTTATGAGATGCAAATGAGCTGTGGCATAAAATTGAACTTGAAAACAGATATGTCATTTATGCGTTGTCTGTTTTATGCTCCCCGAAAAGTGAATCCGATAATGTGCAACATGTTTTCTTTTTTACTTTAATGGCGATTAGCATTTAAACCCATGTTGCTAAACGTAAAAGGTAGAGGTCAGGGTCATTTCAATTCCCCCAACTGGGGGCGGGCTGCTATAGGGACCTTGCGTTCCTCTTCAGTCCAATAAAGGGAATTTTAGGATGAGTGAGAGAAAAGAGGACTGGAGAATGGAAAAGAGGCCAGGAAAGGTGGAGAAGTACTGCCCCGGAATTCGTCTCAGAGAAGGTACTCTGTTGACTCAGGAAAACCACCTAAAAACCTGAATCGGGAATCGAACCCCCGACCTCCCGACCCCCTGCTGCTATAGAAGAGAGAGCATTTATACACATATGTACCTGTTTATCTGTGTTATGTTGAGGCAGATATTATTCTGGGTTTAAAACTAGTAGGTAAAGAGGCATGCGTTGCAGTCTGCATTAATTTTATGTTATTTAAAGTAGTGTAGCTATCCAGCTCGCCTTTGTAATCAACTTGGTGATTGTATGTTGGAAACGGAGCGATTTTACATGTCAAAGAGAAACGCTCACGGCCATTTTAATTTTACAATATATTTGTTACGATTATCAAGTTAATACATTGAATTGGCCTTTCACATTTTTTGTTAAAATAATGTTCGACATTGGATACCTCCAGGGTTACCAAATTACATCTGATGCATACAAAAATTGCATTATCCAGTCCATATTATACAGTATAAATGTGTCTTTTTTGTTTATGTTTATCCATTTAACGAAAGGCCTATAATAACTTTATTCGTGCAGTACGTCTATACGGGGTAATTATGAAAGACTAAAAGATTTTTATAGAGCTTGAAGACCCATATAAACAAGTAGGAGGAATATCTTACCTAGTTAGAATGAATACATTCTAGAAATAATAAATGAGTTTAAAGACGTAGGGCTTTGAATCGTATTTATGGGAAAGACGGGGAAAAGTTCCAGATAAAGCCCGGAAGTTCAGGTAAAATGCCTGAAAATACATATTTTGGTGGTTTATATGCCATTTTTAGGTATAAATGCCTATTCTGTTCTATTTTTAAGGCAAATTACCGTAAACGCTGCGAAGGACAGCCCGAAAGTACTTATTTCGATGGGTTTTTCCCTGTAAATGCCATTTCCGAGTAAATACCGGTAGAAATTCCTGTATTCCATTGTAGCAAAAGCTTAGCAAGAGCTGAACCCACCCTCGAAGGTCACATCACCTACCTGTAGGGAAGTACACAATTCATTACAACGATGAAATCATTCGCTGGGATTATTATTCACAGCAGTTGGAAATCCCACAATTTGCAATGTGTTTTTACCCCTAATACTGTTGGGGTTTACTTTTAGTTCGGAGTTCAATTATTTCGCACTGAAGGACATTGTATGTTATAAATATGATGTAATTACTTCTGAAGATGTGGAAGATCATTCTGCAGATGTAGAAGATGATTTTCCAAATTTAAACATATATTTTCATCCAGAAAACATAATTTTATATCTGAAAAGTTAAAAAATATGTAATAAATTGCAATTAACAGTTAATTTAACGATTGTAAATATTGCTATGGTATTTTACCTGGAGGCTATTCTGTTCAATTGATTGTGTTTAAAGAATTAAAATAAAATTTCAGTATTGGTTGGGGTTTAATTGTTAAAGTGTTGATACTGGCGAAAATAAAAGTTGTCTGATAAAATGATTCATCATATGCTAATATAAAAGTTAAATGGGTTTAGGTGGACCTAATTTATTATAAATTGTGAGCAGGTTTTCATATGAGAGACTACTAACTAGAAATTAATTAACCTTAAAAGTAATACTAAATAGTGTTAATACGTGCTAAAATTAGTATTGAATTACAAGTTGTTTAAAAAGGGTAAGATTGGCCACATACATGAGCGTGATAACTATTGTTATGGTTGTGACAGCTCCACGTTGGGCTTGCCATATAGTTTGTAATGGTTATGACCTGTGTTGTAATATTATAATGAAGATGATAAAATAAATAGCAATTACCACTACCTGCAAGTATTCTTTTATTTAGGTCAAATTTCGACTGACTAAAAATACTCACTGGGTTCGTTAATTATTTATAAAGTAAACAGTATTGTGCCCTTTATTATACTTCATCTGCAATTTAATCTTACAGCGGCTAGCTCGGTAGGCAAGATGACTCATATCTCAAAGCTGGGTTCCGTGATAAGTTAATATTAAACTCGTGTGATACGCCACTGTAATATAAATTTAACGAGCGCGCAGACGCTATTTCTTTCAAACCCCTAGCACAAATCGGTTTATTTTGGTTAGTGTTTCGTTTTTGTGATTTAAACTAATAAAAGGTGTTTTATGAGCGATTTATCAGGTAAATTTTGAATTATCGCGCTCTTACAACATTAAATTGTTTTTTTGGAGCGTCGCTATGGGATCAACATAATCTCAAACTTGATTATGGCAATTACTGGATATTTGATTTTTGATGGATGCTAAACTCTGCCTGGGTCTCATTCATGAAGGTTTGCTCTAGTAGTCATGCGAATTTCCGGTTGCTAACACCGTTACTTTTAGTAAAATTTGGTACCTTGTCGATGAAAGCTACGGCAGCTCATTCGGACTGCAGCTTCTGCGGTGCTGCTAGCGTTGCGGGGGCCTCCTATACGCTGTCCTGGTATGCTGCTGCTAAAATCTTGGGCTCAGGAATTCAAAATGTGCCGTTGCTGATGTTCGGGAACTGCGTTGGCTTCCCCGATGTCCTCGGGATGTGGTCACGATGAAAAATTATTTTTGGTGAGGAAAAATGTTCCCCACATTCTCACAGGTGCATTGACAGATTCTTGACACACTGGTGTACTTTTTATCGATAAAATTAATGATTTACTAGGTAAAATATGTAAATTTGAGAGAGCACAAAAACTGGTTGTCATTCAATAATTTTATTCAATTGTGTCTGGATACTGGTCGTTAATAACAATTGCCTATCTAAGTTATACAAAACGGAAATTGACCAAATACAATACAATAGCTTCTTACTCTAATATTTCTTATAACTAAAAAGTTTTAAAAAAATACTATTTCTAAATTATTGTCCTTTGAATTCGGTTTTAAATTGTCTCATAGCGCCACTACTCTTTGCTTTATGTAAATTGTCCTTATCACTCACGTAATTACACTGACTTGTTTGTTCAATCACAAATTTTGTTTCACATCCTGCTGTGTCCATTTCTTGTAATTTTCTTAACTGTTCGCTTTTCTCCAAATTTTCGAATATTGCTGTCCCATAATTATAATTGCCCTGTTCTGTTTGGTTTATGCTCGCTGCAACGTATTATAATAATTCTGCTTCAATTACCTGTATTTAAAATGCTCATAAACATGTCCTATTTAATTATTCTGACATCTACGCTTCAATTAACACGCACATATTATAAACCTTTCTGTGACAGTTCTATTTATTTTGGTTCGGCTTTAAGTTTGCCCAAACCTCTTATTTTTGGCTAATTTAGAATTATCGATTCCAATCTATGAAAAACGAGCTCTGCCCTTTACCTTCTTTATTTAAATAAACTCATTACTACCACCATTTCGTTGCAAATGTAATTACGGATTGAAATTTACGTTCAATCTTGCAGTTGCATGAACTACCCCAACTCCGTGCTATCTAACTTGCTTTATTTATTTGTTGTGCTGCAAGCAGGGTTGAGTAGCGGGCTCAATACCATCTCACTATATGAATTTCAGAAATTAAAGGAATATTTGCACAGGAATCACATAAACAATGTGTAATTGCAAATAAGAAATAAGGCTGAAGGTACCTGAAAGCAATATCAAAAGTGTAAAATGAAACAAATCATTAAAATGCTTTTAAGTGAACAAGTGCCAAACTGTTGGCATTTACAAAAATTAAATTGAATCTAATATTAAGTGAATGTAAAACAAATGATATGTCAGTTACCACGTAATAAGGGAGAATGAAAAATACCTACACGAAAAATAATAAGTCCAGCAGGTAAACATTTTTTATCTTGGGGCTTTGTTTTGATATGTTAACTCAATAAACCCGGTAATCAAGTTAAATTGGTGTTTTAATTGTGAAGGTAATGTCACTAGACATAAATTAACACAGAACCATAAGTAATCATGGTGGTTCATGAGTGAGTGCAAGCGGGGGCAATTGGTGGAGCTCGTCTGCGAATGTATGGTATCGCTAGTAGAAGAAGTGGATTGACAAGGCGCCGTGAAGCTGAAAGTGGAGCTCTTGCAGCCAACTAGGGTCAGCAGGGAAGCCTGAGTTTGGAGTTCGTAGCGGTTTTTAATTTCCAGACTGCATAGCCTACCGACACAACTGGAAGAAACGTAACCCTAAAAAGAGGACATCTGCAGCGTCGGTGTTGTGAACAAATACATAGGTACCTAAGTGAGCATTATTTTATCAAATTAATAAAACAAAGATGCAAGACTTACCTGATTTAACCGATTATAATTAGTTGTTTTATTCAATAGTAATTGCAATTGAGGTTATTTCCAAGAATAAACAAAGTTTCACTGGGAAAAATGCGAAAATATTACTTAACCAAGTGTGCATGAAGTCTACTAGTAATTTAATTAAATTATTATTTTACCCAAGTGTTAAAACCCAACCACGAGTTGAGTTATTCATGTTCTACCGAGTTAGGCAATTGTATGTAATTAAAGATTTAACGATTAAACTAAACATCAGAATACTTGGTTATTCATTTAAGTTTGTACCTAATATTTATATAAGCAATGTTGAGGATTGGCACACTCGTTTATGTCATGATAATTATCAAACAGCAGGCGAGTACTTAAAAAGTAAATATAACAATGATCGGTAAAACAAGAGGTGTCATTGTCAGTGAATTTTAAAGTGCCAATATTTTTAATTAAAGCAAACAAAAATCAATAATGAAAATACGTTATGAAATACTGTATTACTATTACAACTGATTAAATTCTATGGTTAAGTAATCCTGATTATAATAAGAAATTAATTCTGCAAGTGTATTTATGTATGTTTACCGTTTTCAATCTGCGGTAAGTAAATGCGAACAACAAATACTTTCCAGAAATGATTATGGAAAAAACACAAGTCGATCTTTAGTATCCGATACGTGTGTTATCAATATTACAAAATATTTACCTATACATTTAATTGTTAGGCATAGGTTTAGTTGCACAGCTCTTACTTGTATTTTAAAATTAAAATCCAGAGTGCCGAACGACGGTGGAACGAGATTTATTGTGCTTCCCTCGGACTCGCCACCCAATTTAATCATAGGAACACGCAAATCCTATTACTGTCTGCGAATTAAACCATTAGCTGACAATTTTTGGACACGAACGCATCCAATTCCGGCGTCAGTGCAAGACTTGACAAATTGGGTTACTGGGTTACCCTGATAACGCGGTGATGGAAGGGCGAGGTAATAAAATCTGCACGGAAACGAAACCCAGACTGCTAAAATTGAGAGACGATCATATCGTGCTTTTCTTTAAACAATAATAAAATGGAAGCACGCTTTGCGTGCAATCTGGCATCTTTTAGTCGAGATATGTAAATATTTTGTCCGCTACTCGTGTGATACAATAGAATGGAATGGCTAAACGCCACACGCCACAGACATGGCTGAAGACCAATTTTTAGGATATTTTTGCAACTAATCCGAGCAGTAGGCTGTATATCTCCTTCCACTTTTTTTTCTGTCTGTTGCCTCTTGTTTCCGGCTGTTTGTACATAGGTATTGCTATGAACACATTTTAAGCCTTATCATTGTAATAACAAGCATATCAAATAATATTTTACAAGATGTTCCAGAAATATGCTAGTTTAATTTTTGCAAATTGTATAAAATTTAATAATAATTTGTAAAACGGCATAGAAATAGTGTTAGCCTTGATTTGAACAAAATTTAATCAGAGTGGGCTGGAATGTAAAAATGTAAAACAATGAAAGATCGAAGACAAACAATTGAGGAAAAAAGCCAAGCTGTGAAGTGGTTTTAATTTTGGCTTCCCCAATAATTCATTGTTAATAACTACCCTTTTCCCAATTCAGTGTGTTGGAAAATTAATCCTTTGGTTGTGCTCTAGTATGTTGCATTGATTCGTAGCACCTCTGAAGAGATATAAAAAGTGTTTCATTTGTGCATCGAATGTTGGCTGGTGGAGCTAGAGGTAGGTAGCGATCTTCGTGGGAAGCAGTTAGAGCGCTAGGTGTGAAGCAACGCCTGAATTGGAGGCGTCTTCACAGCAGTCGGGCTACAGGAGTCGTTCTACAGGGTGTTCAGCGGCTTGTATCTGCAGGTCAACGAAGAAAGAGGGGCCCAGGCATCGTAGGACTTGCTGGGGCTCGAGTTAAGTCCTAGTTTCCATAGGTAAAGCATCGGAAAGTTCGGGAAATTTCATGTTAAAAGAATAAATTTAGTGGATTTCAAGCGTGGCGTCGGTTTTATGTGCACTTCCGACAGAACGTGACGCGTATTTACTTACGGCAATTTTTATCACCTAGGGAACGCTATAATTACGTAAGCATAGATAATTGTCGAATAATAGCAAACTTGTTTTGCGAATTGTGAGGTTGGATCGCCATACACGATATTCAAGTTGATAGCAAATGTATTTCCTATAATTTATACATACCAAAATAATACTTTCTAGGATGTAGTGACCCGACCCGTACGAGATTAACTGTTTTACTTATGTAAATAATAACAATATCAAATATAATCCACAACAAACAGAATCTATAGTAGTATATTGGATCTTCTTTCACTTGGTCTAACCATTTTATTTTGCGTCTTCTTCTTTTTTTAATGCCCAGCTTGCCGAACAACATTTTCCAAAGAATTACAGCCTCTGCCATCCTGTATATATGCCCCATCCATCTCAGTTCACCAAGATTTTCGAGTAATTTTGTATGTGTTGCGTCTAGTATCGTTATTGCAATTTTCTGCTCCCATTTGCACAATTAGGCATGTTTATTTTTATTGATTTGAGCTATTCTCTTTCGTTTTTCTGTAATCTTGATTTATATGGTATGTTTTATTTTTTTTAAATTAATATTACCTTGATTTCTTCCACTGTGGACTCTTTAATTTTACGTCCTGGTTGTCTTGAATGTTTGCATTCAGCTAACCACAGAATTCGACAGCAATGTTTAATATTAATTAGCAACTTCCCTCAGGTAATTAATTATTAGAAATCATACGACTTAATTTATTTCTCTTTGACCTTCACTTGAAAATTTATTAATCCGGTCTCCAGCATACAATATAATTCTCTCGGCTCATCAGAAAGTTCAAAACCAGCTAAGGAGCGCACTTCTGCAAGTCCACAGTAACTCTTCCTGTTATCTGCACCAAAATCGAGGATGCTGACACTCCCATTATCATGTAAATGCCAAATAACTTACACTTTTAAATATTTGACATCAGTTTAGTTGGCAAATATTCGACCATTTCTGCGTCTAAACAATTCTAATTGTCCGATCATAGCAAAAATGCGCGCATCTCCACTACTTAGAGAAAATACACTGTCTACATCATAATAATAAATGGTTACTAGCCACGATTTTCTTAGTTATTGTATAGTTTTGAAGTGTCTTAGATTAATTTGGCATTTAAAAGAAATAATTAGTCACAACTCCTATACTCAGCCCCAAACAAGTCTATTTGCCACTCCCGTTTCGAAACGTAGCACTTCTTAAAAAAAACTTTGCAAATATCCGTGTTCGTTCATAACTTATCTATCCAAATTCTACATTAACACCATCCACATTATAGTCTAAGCATCACAATTTGAAATTTCTACGGCATCGGCAGTGTCAATTCAAACACGCTCTGCCAGCAGTAACAATCGTTGTCATCTTCCCACATCGAGCTGCTATCTTGCATAATCAGCTATCGGGCTTCTTCCAAGTGTTTATCTGTATCTTTTTACATGTCAACCCTCTATATACTTTCGTCATAACTCATATTTCTCAATTTTTTCTTTCAGGCCGTAAAACTGCCTTTCAGGGCCGTAGCCAGTATGACAACGTAGGGGAGGCAAAAAAGGTTGAGGAGGCTAGCATAATTTTCTGTGTTAACCCTTTCGTGGGATTTGTGTATTCTGACCTATAAATAAAACATATTGATGAAATAAGAAAGTGATTTCAAAAAAAGTTACATGCATGTTTCCATAGTATAAGACGCCGCAATACAATATTTATATTTCTTAAAAAGAACACAACATAACAATTTGTACATATATTTTTCATACTTTACTTTTTTCAAAAATATTTATTCAGGTTGTTATGATACAAAAACTGTAAATACATATTACTACATTTTTATAAGGTATAAAAATTACAACAAATTTATGTGAATTTTCGAATTGCAGATAAACAGCGCATTGGATATTTTGAGTTTTTATGACAATCTTCCATCTAACATTTCGTGTTCATGAGCAGTTTTCGTACTGAAAAAAATCGAAATAAAATATTTAAAACAGTTGAAGTTTTCTACTTCTCGAACTGTTGAATTGAACTAATAGTCTATCCATATCAATGTCTTCAGTGGGCTCTTTTTCAAAAGCTGGCAAAATTAAATTTGCCATCCGCTGATGATGCATCGATGTTCTTTGTTCTCTGTTTATGCGGGTCCACACAGAAAATGAAGATTCACATAAAGCAGTGCTGCAACCAAATGTACGTGCAGTTGCCCTCAACTGATACGTATCAGGAAAAGCAATTATTTGCTGATAATCGTTTGCAAATACGTCAACACTGCATGTGCCACTCTCTTTGTTTCTGTAGATTAAAAAGTTTTTCACGACCGCAATTTCTTCCGCATATGGTATAGTTAGTTATTCCTAGAGTTTCTAAAAATTGCATATTTTGAAGATCCAGATTTTCATCTTCTGCACAAGAAATAGCTGTTAGCAAATCCTCGTTAGTAGAGAATCTTTTATTAATTTTGATAAAAAATAGTTTTCATGTGCAGATCAGGATTTTGATCGACTTCATATTATGACCTTTCACCAATTCTTTCGGTAATGAGAAACTCCTTTAACAACGTATTTCCTTTCTTACGCCGGCGTGGTGGCGGTTGATTTTCTTCAACTAGACTAAAATAGGTTTTGTGGACTTCTTGGATTAAGTCATTAAAGGATTTTTCGTTTCTTAGGTCTTTTATAGTTTGTGTAACTGTTTATTAGTGCCAATGCATCTTTTAAACTTGTTTCTCGAGCTTGTAACACCTTATTAGGTGGTTTTGAAATTTCCAGTATTTTTTTCATGAAAACCGTTAAAAATTGGAGTACAAAATATTTGCTCAGTCGTTGGAGTGGAGATGTGACGTCAGACTACGATCCCGCGTGTTTTTGTTAATTAATTTTAGAAAAAATAAAAATAAAAAGTTAGATTAAATTAGGGACTAATGTGCTAGGGGAGGCTACGGCCCTACTGCCTTTGTACATGCCTTTGCTGCTTCGTCGAACTATTTACCATGTTATGAGAGCGAACAGAGGAAAAAGTGGCTTCATCGTCACCTTCCAACGAAAAGATTTTTTTCCACTCTGAATGGAAGATCTTAGTGTTAGCTTTATTTATAAATTATAAACTAAATATCATAACGTCACTACAAATGTAGTATCATGGAACTAGCAAACCTCGATGAGGGTGGCTGGTCCCATCTTTTAATAGAAGTATCAAATTAATAAAGAGGAACAGAAACGTCGCACTTTACTAAATTAGTTTCTAAAATGATATTTTAATCAAATAATAATAAGCAGCGTTTAAAATGTACAAGATTATTAGTAAAGTTGCTTCTTCAAAGCGAAGTATGGTATCTGTTCCGAATAATGAATAGGTGCGCATTGAATGCGTTCATTAATACCCAAAAGCCCTGGAAGATGATTCTAAAATGGCATTTGTAGATAACAGGCAGTGGAATTCAACAATTGTCTGAAAAGATGACTCAGTTTCTTTAGGATCATTAATATAAGCGATAGCTATATCATTTAATTAAAAAAGTGATGTATATGTCTGGCATATCAAGATAAACTGGTAACCTTTACTGAGTGTTTAAAGTTCTGCTAATTATAATTGAAGCTTCCTGAAATCTTAAAATTGAACGATCAGTTATGAATAGGAAGAGACAAGAGTTACTAACAAACTTTTTATATTTATTCAAAGCATTATTTTATATTTGGCTTATAAATCTTAAAACTAGTTTAAGTCAGTCGAATTTATAAGTTATTGGCACACACTAACAATTGAAAACAGTTTTAGACGTTTCAGTTCAAGGTCACTCCAACTCGTCTAAAACAAAAAAATTGCCCTTCGATTTTCCGATCGAAATCAGTGGCCTCTAACCTTTTAAATTCAGATAATTTAGTAGAATGAATATAATGAAAAAATTAAAAATAGCTATTATGCTTGAAAGATGCTAAATACATATGAGGAAATGTGGCAATATAGAGCTAGCTAGTTATTTATTAACAGTTTGCGAAACTGTTCTTCCGGAAACGCCCAAAGAAAATGTGACATAAGTCTTTTATTATTTATATGTAATTTCAGAAAAAGTTCAAGATGCTCCCTGTCACGTGTTTCTAAAAACCGACAGACTTGCTCTTATTCTTTGAAAACTTTATCTAAAGATCGATGTGATGTATATTAAGTGACTGTAATTCTCATTCCACTGTAAAGGCTCAATCTGGTGCGAACTGGAAATATAGCGCAATTCGTTTGAAATAAGTGATTACATTAAACAAACAGTAATAAGTTCCACCAATTTAACGTTATCTCTATTATTGTATCGTTTACTTGTTCACGCTAATGGCAGTAATAACCAGGGTTGGCATTATTTTTCCCAGTCCGAAAAAACTCAGTGGGGTTTTTCGGGTAAAACCCACCTGAAAAAAACCCGAGGGTTTTAGACTAAATTTGGGGTTTTTCAAAAATTGACAAAAAAGTATTCTAAAGCTGTAAGTGGTATAAAATCTTCCATTAATAACAATTTCATAATTTTTTTCAAACTAGTGATTTTTGCAGTTTTAGAAGTGATGTCTGTCAGTCTGTGAGGCTGTCTGTCATCTAATGGATTGGCCTGAAAATTTATACCATCATTTCTAATATAAATTCAGAGGGCCTATTGATTTTTAGTTAAAATGAGGCAACCGGAAGTGGCAATTTACTCTTGTTTTTTTCCGTTTTGTGAGCGAAATTTTATAATTGTTTAATAAAAATTTAATTTCATAGAACAGGATCATATATTATGCAATTATTTACAATTTTTATTTCAACAGTTGTTTTGTAGAAAGTATAGTTTATGGATAAATTGCATTTTTACAAAGATTACCTTGGGCCTAAAAATTAATAATAGGAAAGGAATACAGTATATATTGTTATATTTAAGACTCCATGTTGTGTTGCCTATAATTTTATGTTTATAATTAAATTTTAATCAATTTAATTACCATATTTTTTATCTTTTTATAATCAAAATTATTTTCTGCTAGCCCCAGTAGATAGATTCGAAAATTCAATTGCAAATACTTCTCGTTAAATTTGTCATATGACAATCTCAAATAGTACGTACTTCCTTAATTAAAATTAATTCACTTTAATCTACATTTTCTTTCAGTTATTATTTTTAATACCTGGATTCTGTTACCTTTTATTGAACTTAACATTCTCCTCTACTAAAACCAATTCGTCCAACTCTACAACTGACCATGCCATACAACTGCTCCACTCAAAGCCGCGGTGAAGGTCTCAACCAACAACCAACTGCCAAAATGTCCAGAATCAGGATCCATATCAACACAGGAACCTAGTTTGCCACAGGAATCAGCATCTACAGCTTCACCACAGTACAGATGCAAATAGACCTCAGTCGTAGTTGCATTACTTTAATGTTCAACCCAAATCACTCATATGAAGTACGCCACAGCTCAGCAACAAGGATCTTGACCAGAGACAATCCACCAGATATCACTTGACAAGCCGCATAAATATGCTCACTCTGGTAATGATGTCTACGTAACCTTCTTCCCTTGTAAATCCTTGTTATCCAATTCAATCGATGCAAATGTAATCTTACAATAAACTCTATTCAGCATTCTTTTCCTTTTACGTATTTGCTTTTATAGATTATAACTGCATTAGTTTAGTATTCTCACCACGTTCTTTATCTTCATCCATATAATCTGCACATCTTCTATCCTTTTAACATATTACTTTTTATTCTTTTTACACCACGCCAATTTTATTTAAAATTTTAACCCTTTTATACAACAAACAAATTACGTTTGCGTATCAAAATTTTTCTATTATCAATAAAAGCCATCTCCTTAGCGATCTAGCTTATTTTTTTAGTCCAACACACTATTAAAGCTTTATTATTTGATTAATACCTACTATGTTCAATAGTATATTTCGAAAAAGTATTTGTCATTAATTTCCAATTTTATTTCAGATATTAAATTAAGTTTCTCAATTAGCTTCATTTAATTAAATTCTTTCTTTTCTAAATGCATCTTAATCATTTTAATATCCATTTCACATCCAAATTCACCTTTATAATTTTTAATTATTGTATTCTTTTAATCTTATTAATCTGATTTTTAGACCCCTGTACCAATACCATAACAATATATTTTATTCACAACCATATATATAAAAGGTTATCAAAATCTACTTCCCACTCCGGGCGGGAAATAGGTTACCATGACAGCGGGTGGGAAATAGTCATTTCCCGGCCGCTCTCATGGCAACAGATTTTATGCACATTGTATTATTATAAGCTTAACGGCAGTTTTGAAAAACTGTCAAATCTATTTTTACAATTCCCGTTTAGAATAATAAGTTCTTAACTCCTCGACAGTAATGAAACGCTTTCTACCTAGGTATGTAATATACTGTTAAAAATTTATTTTATATTACGTAATTATCTATAACTTTTGTTAATGAAGTTTTTTGTAAGACGTATAGTTTTTGAAAAATTGCAAAGTTAAATTTTTACAAAAATAAAACAAAAGTTTTTTAAGAAGTATCGATTTTGAAAGTGTCAAAATTAAAATTTTACAAGCAGTAAGAGAAAGTTGTATGATGATCACATCTAATATTTTAAAGCGGCAAATCATTGAATGAGAGAAAACCCTTGAAGGAAGTCGCTTAGAATCAATGGAGAGTGGAAACCCCTTACTGTAGAACATAATTTGATAAACCTGCTTTTAAGTATACATATAACTCCATTTACATGATTTACATATTTAAAGAATGTTTATTTGCATATTTATAGGTAAATTACCCAAGTATCTACCGTTCACCAAAAAATTAAAAAAATAATATTCATTCAGATTTTTACATAGGATATCTAAATCCAAAAAACAGTGAATATATCTAAAACCCGAAAAAACCCAGCGGGCAGATAATTTCTGAAAAAACGGGTTTTTGCTAACCCTGCTAATAACAGCTTTCGTTCTTAGAACTACTGGATTAATTCTGAAAACGCGCTTTGGGAATTGTGTTAAAATACTATAAACGCTACTATTGGTTTGAGCTTT
Source organism: Agriotes lineatus (assembly GCA_940337035.1). Classification (NCBI taxonomy): domain Eukaryota; kingdom Metazoa; phylum Arthropoda; class Insecta; order Coleoptera; family Elateridae; genus Agriotes; species Agriotes lineatus. Next base: position 127,819,490 of record OW679199.1, read on the forward strand.
CCTCTTTAAGCATTAATAGAACACATACATTATTAGCAGATCGTAAGTGGGTTAACTCTTCTTCGAACGCAGCAATGCGTAACCTTAACGACTTACGGTGGGAACCGTAAAAACTACAAAAACCAAGTTCAAAAAACAATGCCCTGCCGGAAATTGCTTGTTGCATTAAAACGTTTTCGTTTTGTACATTCCTCGTCTCTGTTACTTTTTAGCTGCCTAGTTTAAGTTAAAATTCGAGGTTTACTGTAAACAATCATTTCGAAATAATATTTTATTTTATCCTATTATGTTATTATGACAATAACTCCTTAGCAACGAGTTGCGTTAAGATGCATTTAACAGCACTAGTGTTGTTAAGAAAAATAACATAACGATACTTTATTAGCATTTAATCACATGTTGACAGCACTGAAGTGTAGTGTCAGTCTATGTCAATTTCGATGTTAGTAGGTTACGTATTGTTTGTTATTTGACACAAACTGACGCAAAACTTAACCTGAAAATCTCAAATTTAACATAACCTGACAGTGCTACTAACAATACAGTACTGCGTTTTTATCTTACTAGTGATACCACCACTCGCTGTTGTAAGTGTAATTTATAACCATTTTCTTATTTTTTTAAAAATATTAGCATTTTAGGATAAAATAAACCGTGTTACGATATACGTAACGTTATCTGCTTTCTACATTACTCGAGACTTTTAAAGAACTCGCTCCTAACGTCGCTCGTTCATTCAAACTATTCTCTCGTAATGTAAAAAGCTTGATAACGTTACTTGCATCGTAAATTACTATAATATGTTACTTTCTTATTAAGTTGTAGTTATGAAACCTTTACAGGCAAGCACGTTATATAGTTTTTGGTTGTAATCTCTTATGACAAAATATTTTCGTTTATGGTTTAAAAAACTTCAGCTCAATATCGAGTCTTGCAAAAAATATACCAAAAATATTTTTTAATTTACAACCTTAAAATGCTTTGCCGTATGATATAATGGACAGCACAGCACAGTTGTAGAGACTCTTTAGGCTCGATCCACACTATCGGGCTGCTCACGGTTCGATCACAATCCACTCTCGCTCCGCTCAAATATTTATTTATACATTGCACATTCACACATATCTGAGCGGAGCGACAGTGGATCGTGATCGAACCGTGAGCATCCCGATAGTGTGGATCGACCCTTAATGACTATTGTAAGCATAAACAAAGTACGTCTCGCTAGCTCTTTTGATTAGATAAGCTTATATAAAAAAAGATTTAGGTCTTTAAATTCTATCAGGGCATTTAAAGTACACTATTACTTAGGTGGCCTCGCCAATTTTGTGTCAGACAATTACTTTTTATCAACTCGGATGTTAAAATTATTCAGAGAATAAACATTCCTATCATTTAGCATTTGTCGGTGAACTTCTTTCATTGCTCTCGTACTTATGTAAGTGTGTAGTAGTTCAGATGACCTGGCTGTGATGTCTCGTCATTGTTGAGTTGTGACATTAAACCAGGAAAAATCACTCTGCTACAGCAGGAACTGGATAGGAGATTCAGGATAGCAGAAACTCGTCTTGCTTCAGAAACTCGAATTTTTAACCAGCTTTGCAGGTAAGATCTAGCACTTATAGTTCGCTGTATTTAATTTTGCAGGCAGTAACTGAACTCCAATCGTTGAGTTCGGATTCCCTTTGTATGTACACAAAGATTTATTTATGCATGTGCTTGCTTACTTGTGAAATTACTGCAGTTATGCAGAACTGGATAATATCAAACCGTTAATACCAGGCGATATATTTTTATAATCGGATATGTCACTCAGGTAAACCAATAAAATCTTTGATTGGTTTTCAACTGTTTTATTATTTTGGGAGATCAAAGTTGTACATCTTGTATTGACAACAGTAAAATGAGAAATGCCTCATCTTTTTTAAACAATAGATAATACTTTAATTCATTGGCTGATAGAAAATTGCCTAATTGTGTATTATCAAATGGGAGACTATCATCAAAATTGAAAATAATTTGAAATAATTACAATACTCTTAATTACATAACAAAATAATTTACTTAATGAGTTAGCTAGTTAGCTTGTCTCAAATGGATCATTTTGGTATTTCATTTAACATAATTCCGATAAATTTGTTCATATTTCACAATTTAACTAATTTACATTACAACAATATAAAATACAGTCCATTTCCTTATTTTAAGTACAATTGCCCTCAACTCACTTGCTTGGCTATCTATAACCTGAAATTCGGCTTCTACGGCTGAAATTACCTATTCATACACTTTTTTTCTAAGTTACAACAGAATTATAGCATATAGTTTAATGGTATTGCATTTGAGGTGCTGGCTGCTTTGTTATATTAAGCCAAACATGGCATAAAAGAAGGAAATTAAACCCAGAGCTAAACTATGCAACATCAAATATACATTACGTAATTTAAAATTTCACCCGATCCGATTGAAGATGATAGAATCAGCTCTAATCGTAGATCTTCCTACTAATGATGTGACATGTGACATTAAATTTTAATATTTAAGGTTTTCTTTTTATATTAATGTCCACAAATGTAAATATATCGATTTTAACTTTGGAGCAAATGATTACTATTAAGTACTGCACTAAAGACTGTAAGAGACTTTACCTATCTTTAAAATCATTTAAAAAAAATGTAGGTTACTATCTGAAATGGAAATAAAAAGCGTAAAAGTAAGGTACTCTTAGTTCATAAGCGTAAAAGCAATTATTTACCTTAAAATTCCTATCCAAGCTTTGAGTTGTCCTTAAGATGTGCAGTTATCAAGTAGCCATGATCACAGAAACAATGGATAGTGATGGTGATCTGATTAACAACAATGATATATCAATTAATGACGTTGGTGACACGCAATTTTTTTCCTTTATGTTTATAGTGCGGCTCGCGGTTTATCTTAGTATGAAATTTATTTTTTATTGAAACCAGAGCAGAAAATCTGGCTCGCATAAATAAGTGGTAAAAAAGTGGACGTAAAAACTTTATGGTTTTTTCACATAACGATGGCTATTAGTGAAAAATTCACCTAACTGAAATTTTGCGAGTCCCATTTTTAAACCTCTAAGATAGTTATTCAACATTCTTTTTCGATGTTAGTAAAAGTTTCAGGAAACGTACCATGAATAGGTTTTGTATCCTAATAACATCAATATTTAGCAATGGCTGCTACTACCTGGAAAGCCTCCGTGTACCACCAGTGGTACGCGTACCAAAGTTTGAGAACTCCTGTACTAGAGAATAAAAAGTAGAAACATCACTGACAAACCAAATAGAGATTTAACCATTGAAATAGCTGGATACATGAGGGGGATGAATGGAGAAATACTGCCACGCAAAGTTTGGAAATAGAAATCTACATAAAGGGGGAATGTGCATATAAGAGAAGCCATGGAGAACAGATAATTGGAAGAGGGCGATTATATAAATAGAGATGCATATATATTGTGCTGGATTAGATGTCCAATCAGGCTATCGAAACGGCTTCCATATATACGTGTAAATATATGGGCGAATTCTTAAGAGATTTTGGAAGAAGGGTATATCGATATGGAAACTGAGGAATAAGCGGGTTTTTCGAGCTGGTAGGTCTACCATCGATAATGTATTCTGCATACCACAGTTGACGGAAAAATGGCATAAATCGGAATAGTAACATATCAAAATTATAAACAACTTCTGAACATAAATGCCATAACAATGAATATCGAGGTATAAGGTACTTGATATAACGCAGTTAAACCCAGAATATTTGTCGATACTTTTTATTGAATATTTTAAGCATAAAAAAGGTCCTCGAGTGCTCTATTGATTAGACAAACTTAATATAAAAAAATATCTTCTTAAATTCTCCCAGGGCATTTAACTTACACAATTACTTATGTGGCTCGCCAATTTTGAATCAGACAATTTACTTCTTAGTTCCTCAGACAATAAAAACTACTACCTTTTATCACTTGTCGGTGAACTAAATTTGAAGCGCTAGTAGGCACAGCACAACTTCGCCATAGCTGCTCATGTTGTGTTAACCTTGTGAAACCAAACCAGAAAAAACGCCTCGGCGCAGCAGTAACTCAACAAGATGCTGCAGGATAGATCACAACTGTCTCTCGCAACACCTTACGAACGATCTTCTCGAGGCAATATCTTGTAATCGTTGCAGTTGATCGATATGCTTCTTATATTTATATAATTTTCAGGTTAGTATTCTGGAATTCAATCGTTGATCTCGTCTTCTCTTTCTATTTTGCACGAAGATCAGAAAATGAGTACTTATACACCCTACAGTTTATGTATGACCGAGAGATGTTAGCACAAGACTATCATGATGCAGAATACACAACCCGCAAATTATTTCGGAAATATGAGGCATGTAGTCTAGAGGTGAACATAAATAAAATAACGCGATCAAATACAAGCATTAAATAAATAATGCAAACTGAACATGGTATGGTTTGGCCAAGTCCTGCTAATGCCAGAAGAAATAATACGTAGGAAGATGTTCTGGAAACAACTGGAAAAGAGAAAAATTAAAGCCTTTCCCCCGTCCCCGGCTTAGCTGGAGAAAGGGAGTGGATAGAGAAATGATAAAGAGAGGATTGGAAGAAGGGCACTGAAGGAAACGACAGTTTGATTTCCATTTAAAGAGTGTCATGAAATTATTTGTAAAAACTATTGACTTCCACGAGAAACGATCTAGCAATTGTGGTTACGGGATAATTAGACAATTCTTCGAGTTTCTGCTCAATTTCATAATCCTATAGGTTTTCTAATAAGAAAGTTGTCAATACAACCAACGGACAACCTGTATGTAAATTAGTCGTAGTAATAATTTTTTTATTTGGTTTCTGAAGCATTTGCGTTGTCATATTTAGTCGATTGAACTACCTTAAGTTCAATACAATCAACGTTAGAGAGCTTAATAGTCGCAGGCTATTACGCAACCAGGATGTAATTACGTTTTTCAACGGCGCTTGCTTAAAGTCTCGCGCCGTCAAAACGGTCAGCAAGCAATTGTGGGTATGTGTATGTCTGCATTTTGACTTTTACCATTGATTTTATTTGATATAGCTTATGTTATTTGTCTAATTATGTATGTTAGTGATGGGCTTATTCGAATCAAAAATAACCGGTTATCCGGTTATTGAAATAACCTGTGTAACTCGGTTTTCGTTCCAAGTATTCGGATGAAAAATAACCTCATCCTGATACGTACTACGTGCCGCGTCTCAGCGACCTGCGAGTGATCGAAATTCTGTAAATAATACGTCATTCATAACTCATATAACATTTTCTACGTATGTACTTGATTGACCCAAGTGAGGCTCGCCGCTGCTTGTTGATGTTATTAAGACATTTGAGACTCCCGGTCGACGAGTTAAATTTATGGGGCCGTTCCTATTAAAGATAACGTTCTGCTGAGTATCAGATTTGCCGAAGCTGTGTTGGAATTAATTTATAACGGCCTAAATGTTTGCTTCGAAACGCGGTTGATTATGCCTAATAAGGGATAAACAGAAAGCGAAATAAGATTTTCCAATATCGTAACATATATATATTTAATTTTTAATAACGGAGGAGTCGGGACAAGAAGTGGATTTCGGTGTTGAAAATTTTAAGTGTGCGTCCTTAGAACCGCGGAAGGCTGAACGTAGATAAATTATGGATTCTAAAATATACCGGTATGATGTGCAAGCGAAAAGGGAAGGGTGGCTACTAGAGAATTTTAGGAACTAAAAATAGATTAAATAGATACTTTATATTCACATATTTATAATTTCTTTATGATTAGTATTGATATAGCTATTCTCAATGGTTTAAACTCCTTAGAAATCAAATAAAAATCGTTTATACAATTATTATAATTAACGATTAACTGAGTTCCTCTGCTATCTGCAAGTTACGATGCCGATGCAGATGACGGTGAACCGCCAACCGGCAAACCGGCTGACTTAATCGAAACGAATCGAGAGCCAAAATTGATTCGAATGATTATTCAAATAATCAATCGGTTATTAATATGATTCGAATGCAAATAATTCGGTTATGAAAATTGTCCGGTTATGCCCATCACTAATGTATGTCATTTTCTATTGGTTTTGTGCCATTACAGCTCTGCCGATCTTTTTCCATGTAGAAAGAGATCTTGTGAAAGGAGGTGGGCTTTTTAACCATCCCGACAACGCAATAAAGCAATCTGTGATAAATTACCATTATTCCCTGTTTGCAATTTACATTGCTCTTAATAATTAGTTAGTAGAATAACGACACAGAAACCTGTATCTCGATTACATTTAATTAGAGTGGAATATAAATAGCATTCTAACAACAAATAGTTTAATTCGAAACAATAACAAACCACCCATGTTCAAACACATTAAGATAATTACAGTGCCGGTAAATGTAAATAAACAGTTTCTCCTATTCCATAAAAAAGTAAATGTCAGATTAATGCCAGTTTAGACAACGCCGCGAATAACTTGTATTATCTAACATCAATAAATGTCAAGTGATTGGCGGTCGTTTGCAAATGCCCACCGACTCTGACACTGCACGAGAACGCACCTGTAATTTACAGTTTATTTCTGTTCCCCACGTCCATGAACGTGCATACGAGATGTAAATATTTGCTTACAGTTCAATATTCTTTTATTAATCATTTACATCCTATTTTACATTGACGTCGCCATTATAATTATAGTAATTCAAATTTTATGAAATTCCAACATATACACTAAATTTTCGACTAATTTTAGAAATCTGAGTGGTTTGGCGAGTTACTGAAAGCAGCCCGAGGGTTTCGAATAAATGTTCATGTTGATAAATAACCAACCGATGTACCGACATTACAGGGATATTTGGTCGTTAACGGCCAGTTGAGGCTTCTGATTTGTTTACAGGGCGTATCCTCATTTTTATCTCGACGTGTTTGATGTAAAAAAATGCTGATGTCCGTTTTGAGTTTTAAGTTTGCCTAGGATTAGCGTTAGATAGCAATAGTCAATGTCAAACAGTCAAACTGATGGTTGCAACTATAAAAAGGCCGCTGCTTCCATTTCTTACAGTTACAGCTCCTCAACATTAATTGTCGTCACTTTCCTGAATAGTAAATAAAGAAGAACGAATGATGTAACTGGAAGCTGTTTCAGTAATTATAAAAAGTTGTCCAATATCCTGTCTAGCTTTATTTCGTCCGTGGCTTGTTTGATATTCGCTTCCCAACTAAGAGCAGATTTTTCCTTTCCGCTTTTGCCCTTTGAAGTTCAATGTGTTAATTTTTTGGTTAACTTTGACTATCTAGTAATACAACGAGTAGCTCCGAATATCCTCCAAATTTCTTCCGTCTTTATTCTTCGTACTTCGTCTTTCTGTGTGAGCTGATAGTTTCATCACTTCATCACATGTAGTTCAGTTCTACCGTTCTTATTTTATTTCTTATTTTCGTGGTAGGTGGCCACATTTCTGCGCCATATGAAACAGTCCTTTGTTAGTATTTAAACCCGTCCCCAATGTTATACGTGTTTAAGTATCTCTTTCACATGTACCTTTTGCTGTTCTAATTGATCCCGAATATTTAAAGGTGTTATATGTTTTTATGTTTTGCGTTTGTCGTCATATGCATATATATTCGATTTTCTGCATATTAACTTGTAACTTATATTATTCATATTGTTCTTTCAATTTTATTAATATGTACTCCATGTCTTCTTCTTCATCCTGTCTAAAAATGATCATTCCAGCACAGTTGCGATACCAAGTTGCTAATACTTGTTCAATATCTGTGTTAAAAAATAGTGGTGACAAGCCACGACTTTGTTTAATACCATTCGTGGTTGTATGCTGTGTGTGTGGTTGTACCTATATATTCTTGATCAAATCTAGATGCAGTTTTGTTTAACCTTCAGTCGTTTCACTGCTTTCCAGAATCTACATCGTGTGGTAACAAGCCACGACCTTGTTTAATACCATTCGTGGTTGTATGCTGTGTGTATGTAGTTTTGTTTAACCTTCAGTCGTTTCACTGCTTTCCAGAATCTACATCGAGTGGTAACAAGCCACGACCTTGTTTAATACCATTCGTGGTTGTATGCTGTGTGTATGCAGTTTTGTTTAACCTTCAGTCGTTTCATTGCTTTCCAGAATCTACATCAAGTGGTGACAAGCCACGACTTTTTTTATGATCTGTCGTGGTTGTATGCTGTGTGTGTGGCTGTACCTATATCTTCTTGATCAAATCTAGATGCAGTTTTGTTTATTTAACCTTCAGTCGTTTCATTGCTTTCCAGAATCTACATCGAGTGGTGACAAGCCACGACTTTGTTTAAGATCTTTCGTTGTTGTATGCTGTGTGTGTGGCTGTACCTATATCTTCTTGATCAAATCTAGATGCAGTTTTGTTTAACCTTCAGTCGTTTCACTGCTTTCCAGAATCTACATCGAGTGGTAACAAGCCACGACCTTGTTTAATACCATTCGTGGTTGTATGCTGTGTGTATGTAGTTTTGTTTAACCTTCAGTCGTTTCATTGCTTTCCAGAATCTACATCGAGTGGTGACAAGCCACGACTTTGTTTAAGATCTTTCGTTGTTGTATGCTGTGTGTGTGGCTGTACCTATATCTTCTTGATCAAATCTAGATGCAGTTTTGTTTAACCTTCAGTCGTTTCACTGCTTTCCAGAATCTACATCGAGTGGTGACAAGCCACGACTTTGTTTAAGATCTTTCGTTGTTGTATGCTGTGTGTGTGGTTGTACCTATATCTTCTTGATCAAATCTAGATGCAGTTTTGTTTAACCTTCAGTCGTTTCACTGCTTTCCAGAATCTACATCGTGTGGTAACAAGCCACGACCTTGTTTAATACCATTCGTGGTTGTATGCTGTGTGTATGTAGTTTTGTTTAACCTTCAGTCGTTTCACTGCTTACCAGAATCTACATCGAGTGGTAACAAGCCATGACTTTCTTTATGATCTGTCGTTGTTATATCCTGTGTGTGTGGCTGTACCTATATATTCTTGATCAAATCTAGATGCAGTTTTGTTTAACCTTCAGTCGTTTCACTGCTTTCCAGAATCTACATCGTGTGGTAACAAGCCACGACCTTGTTTAATACCATTCGTGGTTGTATGCTGTGTGTATGTAGTTTTGTTTAACCTTCAGTCGTTTCACTGCTTTCCAGAATCTACATCGAGTGGTAACAAGCCACGACCTTGTTTAATACCATTCGTGGTTGTATGCTGTGTGTATGCAGTTTTGTTTAACCTTCAGTCGTTTCATTGCTTTCCAGAATCTACATCGAGTGGTGACAAGCCACGACTTTCTTTATGATCTGTCGTGGTTGTATGCTGTGTGTGTGGCTGTACCTATATCTTCTTGATCAAATCTAGATGCAGTTTTGTTTAACCTTCAGTCGTTTCACTGCTGTCCAGAATCTACATCGTGTGGTAACAAGCCACGGCCTTGTTTAATACCATTCGTGGTTGTATGCTGTGTGTATGTAGTTTTGTTTAACTTTCAGTCGTTTCACTGCTTTCCAGAATCTACATCGAGTGGTAACAAGCCACGACCTTGTTTAATACCATTCGTGGTTGTATGCTGTGTGTGTGGTTGTACCTATATCTTCTTGATCAAATCTAGATGCAGTTTTGTTTAACCTTCAGTCGTTTCACTGCTTTCCAGAATCTACATCGTGTGGTAACAAGCCACGACCTTGTTTAATACCATTCGTGGTTGTATGCTGTGTGTATGTAGTTTTGTTTAACCTTCAGTCGTTTCACTGCTTACCAGAATCTACATCGAGTGGTAACAAGCCACGACCTTGTTTAATACCATTCGTGGTTGTATGCTGTGTGTATGCAGTTTTGTTTAACCTTCAGTCGTTTCATTGCTTTCCAGAATCTACATCGAGTGGTGACAAGCCACGACTTTCTTTATGATCTGTCGTGGTTGTATGCTGTGTGTGTGGCTGTACCTATATCTTCTTGATCAAATCTGGATTCAGTTTTGTTTATTTAACCTTCAGTCGTTTCATTGCGTTCCAGAATCTACATCGAGTGGTGACAAGCCACGACTTTGTTTAAGATCTTTCGTTGTTGTATGCTGTGTGTGTGGCTGTACCTACATCTTCTTGATCAAATCTAGATGCAGTTTTGTTTATTTAACCTTCAGTCGTTTCATTGCTTTCCAGAATCTACATCGAGTGGTGACAAGCCACGACTTTGTTTAAGATCTTTCGTTGTTGTATGCTGTGTGTGTGGCTGTACCTATATCTTCTTGATCAAATCTAGATGCAGTTTTGTTTATTTAACCTTCAGTCGTTTCATTGCTTTCCAGAATCTACATCGAGTGGTGACAAGCCACGACTTTGTTTAAGATCTGTCGTGGTTGTATGCTGTGTGTGTGGCTGTACCTATATCTTCTTGATCAAATCTGGATTCAGTTTTGTTTATTGAACCTTCAGTCGTTTCATTGCTTTCCAGAATCTACATCGAGTGGTGACAAGGTACGACCTTATTTCTTTCGTGGTTGTATGCTGTGTGTGTGTGGCTGTACCTATATCTTCTTGATAAAATCTAGATTCAGTTTTGTTTATTTAACCTTCAGTCGTTTCATTGCTTTCCAGAATTTATATCGAGTGGTGACAAGCCACGACTTTGTTTAAGATCTTTCGTGGTAGTATGCTGTGTGTGTGGCTGTACCTATATGTTCTTGATCAAATCTAGGTGCAGTTTTGTTTATATAACCTTCAGTCGTTTCATTGCTTTACAGAATCTACATCTAGTGGTGACAAGCCACGGCTTTGTTTAAGATCTGTCGTTGTTGTATGCTGTGTGTGTGGCTGTACCTATATCTTCTTGATCAAATCTAGATGCAGTTTTATTTAACCTTCAGTCGTTTCATTGCTTTCCAGAATCTACATCGAGTGGTGACAAGCCACGACCTTGTTTAAGCCCTTTCGTGGTTGTATGCTGTGTGTGTGGTTGTACCTATATCCAGTTTTGTTTAACCTTCAGTCGTTCCATTGCTTTCCAGAATCTGTATCGTTGCACGCTATCATGCTCTCTTTCCAGGCCTACAATGTTCATATGTATGTCTATATGTCTGTTAACTGTCATAAACAATTTAGTGTTCACTTATACATACTTATTCCTCTGTAATGTGTGTAGCTTTCTTGTAAATTGGGCTCATATAATGACGTATTCCATTCTCTAGTTATCTCCTCTCCTCTGTCAATTTTGTTAAATATCGCCCTCATCCTTCTGGAGCTTGAATGTTTTTGGCTTTCTACAACGCCTTTCTTATTTCTTCTTCTGAAATTTCAGGTGCTGTTTCTGTCTCCTTGTAGCAGACTCGAGTCCCTTGTTCGGGTGATTTTCTAATTATATTTATTGTTTTCCAAGCTTCCGCTGATTTAGTGTATCCTATTGTGTTATCTATATCTCTACACAACCTGTCCCAATGTATGTTTTTCTTTTCTTCCACTTTACTCTCGCCCTTTTTCTTAGATTAACATATTTTACCAAGACTCAGATTTACTGTTCGATATCCACTTCATAACTATATGTTTTTTCTTCTCTTCGTTCATATCTTCTAGATCTCACGGATATTTTTCTGCGTATGTGGCTCTATGGTTTTTTGCTCGCAAGGCTTCGTTTACTGGGTCAAATATTACTTTTTTAGCCATACATTTCTTCAGTTTATTCTTCTTGGTTTTAGAGTATTTGTTGTCCAGCCTATTCCGATAGAAAACGTCAACGCTGATTATATCACTAAGTCAGCTTTGAAGTTTACCTCGTCGATATCAATACATCTTTATATATTTTCTTCGATTTTATTTGAGTATGGTATATGAGCTTTCCTATTACCAGTGGTTACTAACACATTCGGGTTGTCGATTTACTCGTAAATCTTGAATCTTCACCTTTCATGCTATCTTCATTGTTAAAGGATCTATTATAGAGTCTAGGTTGCTTATTGGATCGATCCACGTATACTTGTGGATATCCTTGTGTTTAAGTGTTTGCAATTATATATTCATGTTCTTAGCAGAAGATGATAAGCCTATTTGCATTGTTGTTTCTCCAAAAACTTACTACCACGTGGATGTCCGTTTTAGCTGTTTTACTATTCAGTTCGCGATATATGATCAATTCATTTTGTTTCGGTACATTTTCGTTATCGTGCATATACTCCAATTATTGTTGTAGATTGCCCATAATGCGATCATTGGCTCATCAAATGAAAAATATGTGCTTCAAGGTTCTATTCAAATAAAAGCCAATATGTTCACAAATATACGATATTGTCTAAATACTCATATAAAATAATAAATAAAATGGAATCAAACCCTAGAATAAATGGTAATCCCTAAACACATCGGTGTTGACTACGAATGGATAAATCTACGGGCTCTAACAGGTTTCTACACGCATTTACAAGAAAGGATTATAATAACAGCATATGAAATGCATTTACACTTAAATCACATTTAAAAAACACCAAAATTACTATGTTTAGTAATCATATATTATGCTACATCGAAATCCGCGATTTACTGCATGGAAATCTGGCTTCAAGCTTAATTTGCAGCTAGCAGCACTTGGCACTGAAACTCTATACACCCGCGGCGGGTGCTGCTAGACGTCACGGCCCGGCTTTGATACGCTATATGATGCAAATTCCAAAATGTCGAAAAACAACATCCTGTTTTATATTGAATGTCAATCCGTAGCTTTACACCTGGAGCAGGCTTCTCCACGGTGCTATAGGACAAGTATTCTAGCTCTTGGTTATCGTTAGCTTCAAGAGGAGATGCCATCTTGCACAGTAACGTTTTCAGCTTGTATTTGAACTGGCTGTCTTCAGGGCTTGGGGAACTACGCTGAGACCTGGCTCGAAAACACTTTCTTGTAGCCATGGCGTTATTTCTACGCTCAATGATTATTTCGCGCTTCATCAAGCTACTTCAGGCAACGCTCTAAACAACTACACAGGAGAAGTTACGCGATTTACAGAGGATGAACTAAACCTACTTAATAGTAACTATTATAATACACAAATGTACAAATTGGCTGTATAATGAAAGTTTATTAATTACTGTCAGTGAACGAGGTCCAATTCCGTTTCAAATACGCTTTCTACCCATAGCCATTTTCGTGTTTACTTTTTCATTTTGTTTATTATTTTACTGTTATTTATTTGTTTTATTGTTAAATTATTTAATAGAATGTGGATCGCACTATTTCATCTTCGAAAGATAATTCAGAAAAAGCATATTTTTTGGTAACGTTTTTTATTCCATTGTTTCTTGTTCCTTCCACCAGTCGCCTGAAATTCGACGTTTTTTTTCATAAAATTGTTAACTGTAGACCCAAGCAACTGTATATTAAAATTATTAGTATCTAAATGTGTATAGAGTGTTTTATTTAAACAAAAGTAGGTTTGGTTCACTACACTTTTTTGGGTTAACCTGTATAATCAAAAATATTTTAGTAACGTACACGGTTGTAGTATCTACAACTTTTGGTAAAGGGAAGTTTGGGTTTAAAAATCATATCAGTTGAAGTCTTACTTCACTAATGATACACGTCAGTAACACTATATTAAGAGAAATTTTCGTTCCGGTTAAGATGTTGTTGGGCAAATTCCATTGCGATGAATTGTTATTTAGGAAATTGTACTTTCGAAGAACTGTGTTTCAGTGAATTGTATTCCTAAATCTTTTTCGACGAATTGTTTTCAGTGAATTTTCCAAGAATTATACAGACTAGATCAAATAAGATAACATCATCAATGTTCCTAAACTTCTCTTGGTGTGTGCTAGGTATTCATCTCTCATGTATATTTTCGGATTTTCCTTTTGTCTTTACAGTCGGTAAATTATTAAGTATTAAATTAGTATTTTGGAAATATAACTACTTTGTAAAAGGAATTTAAATCAAATTATAGCTATTAATTTGTTTTTATAAAACTTCTACGATTTTGATATTAATTTTGTCTTCATGCAGTTTATTGGGTACTTCGCCACATCACAAAATGAAAAAATATAATACGAACATTTCGACGAACAATCTGTGATCGTTATCAACGAATTAACAATTAAAATTAAAAATGAACAAGGAAAATTCAGCTTTTTTACTGGAACTGAAAAGTGACCAATTTCGGGTAAACTGACTTATTATTATTCTGGCATTGTTATACACATGAAGCGTTTGCAGGCTCTTTAGCCACTTTTTCTCATCGGAATTTCACTATGTGGTTTTTCTGTTGATTTTCGTATACTTTTTCCCCTAACGGAACCGCTTACGCATTACTTCAGGGGGCGCGGGCATCACTTAAACCTAAATCTTAATTAAGTGAAAATCTAGCCCGCCCGTGCCGGGAGTCGAACTCTTAATCTCTCCGGCTCGAGCGCTACATGATTTTCACTGTGACCTCGGCTACAGCGGCGATCGCCACTTGCCTACCGAGGTCCCTGATTTTCGCATACTGCCTCCATCCATTCCCTGTGT
>OW679199.1:127834133-128051011 GCA_940337035.1 Agriotes lineatus
GCCTGTTTCATATGATTTCCAGGGTAAGTGTGGACGTTTCCCGGACTTGTTTAAGTATTTGGCACTCACTCATTCGTGAGTGTCGTTAAAACAGTTTGATACTGTAACAAATAGTAGTTTACGTAACAAGTCCAAATAGACCATCTTTACAGGATGCGTTGGCAAGTTTCAGACCGATGCCAAAGGCGAGAAAATTTTTGTAAAAATTCAATTTTGCGATTTTTCCAAACACTATACTTCCTACAAGCAGTCTGTTTAAACAAAAGTTGTATACATTTTCATAACATGATAATGTTCTATAAAATTGGATTTTTATCAAACAAAAAACAAAAAATCTAAAAGTAACACAAGAGTAAAATTATACTTCCCGTTGCCCAATTTTAACCAAAAATCACTCGGAGCCCCGAATTTAATTAAAAAACGAAGATATAAATGTTCACGCCGATCGATTAAACAGTGTGGGCTACAAAAAGAACACAGGTTGACTCACAGACCCACAGGCTCACATAATCACAGACTAACAAATTCACAGACCGACATCACTTTGAAAACGTCCTCACATCAAACGCGTCTCATAAACATCATCTGAGAGTTTATTTTCAAGTTCAAACGTAGCCTTTGAGATAAACTTCTAACAACTGAATGAAGATGAAAGATAGAATACGTACGTAGATGAAGATGTGTAAAAGAGGTCAGGATGTGGAAAATATTATGAATACCAAAAAGCGGGCTTCAATTACTCTGCAATGTATGAGCACTGCAATGGATTGTCATATTACAACTCAGCTATTTTTCTAGAAGAAAATTACATTCCTTTGGGCGAGTAACTGTATTTATTGTAGACTTTAAGCGTATATACTATAAATAATTAAAACTGTATTGTAACTTGTTTTGTACTTTCTAAAACAAGCTACAAGGATAATACAAAATTTATAATTTTAAAATTAAAATACGTACCGTTTTTCCGATTTCCTTAAAATTAAGAAAAATCCGTAAACATTAGCGTAACATATTTTTACGATAAAAAAATATATCGTTAACGCCATTGATTAAAGAGATATAAAGCAGGTTTCTAAAGTCTGCGAATGTGAAGTTCGAATGGGCACTAAAGGGGAACCACATGGGGAGGCGCGGGGATAGTGGGCTAACAAAGTGGCAAAAATTCAGCTTAGCCCTAATTATTCCCTACGTGATCACTTTATTTCCTGTGCTACGTTTTAAAAATCAGTGATCGGCGAGGCGCGAAACCCGTATAACTCGATAAGATGAGCGTCGGGCCTTCAATAACAATGACAAAAAATATGCGGCCCAAGAAGTTTAAAACTGAGAATGATGTTGGCTAAGAAGAAGTTTTACGGCCGCTGCTTTTTATAAAAAATGCTTTAAGACAGATCAATTCATGAAGAAGTGCTGCATACTGCGTACGGTGGTTCGGCCTTCAAGCAGTGAAGGTTGAGATCTGTATTTTTGCAGATCACAGTCTGTGTGCAGAAAGTATCTAAATGTGGAATTGAAATCCGCACAGAAGAAAGTAACTCGGTGATAAAAGCGATAAACGAGAAAATGTAAAACTGAGAAAGGATTTAATCAGGCAAACTGCTAGTAATTTAAGTTGCACTGAAAGTAGTAAGAATATCATCCATGATGTAGTCAATGGAAGAATGGACATAACGAGGAAAGTGTGTTACCGTCAATTTTCGCCTTACTGTATTTTCGAGATTTTAGTTACCAATAATTTCCGATTTATTGTATGTTCGATGCTTTTCGAATTGCGTTTGGGCACTGCACATTCTTGATACGCAGCCTTGGCTCATTGTTGAGCGCTCGCGATGCGAAATTGGGTCATCTTGTTCCGGCATTCTATCGAATAAGGTCGCGGAAGTTTTGGCGCTGGTCGACGTCGCCATTCTGGAGAAGGTGCTTATGGTTGTCTAGGCACTTCTCACCCTTCAGTTAGGGGATTTGTACGCGTCTCGACATTTCTCCGTATGTGAATTTGGAGATTCTGCTAGGTGCAGACCTTTTTTGACGCCAAAATTTCCGAGCGAACCATTTGGGGAAACTTATTGTAAGTAGGACCGTTATCAGCCCCTTTTCGAGTGCCCGCTAACGTTTATTTCTTAATAATGTAGTCCCCACCTCGTGCTGGGCCCCAAGTACGCTCATACATCTCGGACTTGGCCCCAAATAGGCGAATACCACGACTTGAACATCACGTTCTGGACCTCAGTTATATCTCGATTACCTCGTGATGGGTCTCCTTTAAGACTTGGAAATTCCGCCTTGTGGCCGCTGCGTTCTGCGATAACGTATCTCGACGCGCTTACCTGGCGAACTGCTCGTCCCCAGAAGCCCGTTCCTGCAATGCTGTTCGCGCGAAGATAACTTCAAATCAGCCTAAGGTAACCTTACTGCCCTATTAATTTGTGCTTCTGTTGTACGGCTCAATCGACGAAGGACTGCCTAAAGTATTTTGGCTTTTAAAGTAAGATTAGCGCGATAAACTGGCGCGAGATATGTAGATAATGGTCTGGACGCATCACTTGATGGCGTAGTATTTTTAATGTGTAAAGTAAGAGGCTTCCCCTCGCCGCAGTTCTATTTTTGCTGCGGATTGTGATATTTATTTATTTATTATTTGTACAACAGTATAGAAATTCCTGAGGCGGACGCCCGCTGTAATTTTACTATTTTACATTAACGTCACTATCCGGGAGCCGCAGGAATTTCCGTTAATTTTATAATCTGGTGTTTTAATTTGGCCACCCTATTTTTGTGAACAAGGATCCTTGGGGCAGTTACAATGCATATGCAGGCCTGAAACTTTTTACCTATGTGTATCTTTTATGTGTGTGCCCAACCTTATGAGTGAATAAAACGAACTTGTCATATTTAATTACACTTGATTGCAGTGGCGTAACTATGGGGGGTGATATGGGTGTCAGAACACCCCCCAGATGCTTTAGGAATAACTAAAATACATCTTAAACAAAAAATCTAAAATTACATTTTAGTAATGTATAATTGAATATCAATTATTACATTCGGAGTTCGGACTCGACCATTTTTAAAATCCGATCTCAATGAACATCCTCCGGACGTGATTGCCTGATTGCTGAGTTCAAATTATACCGGAAAAGCCAAAATGTACAAAATCTTCCACATAAGTTAGCAATGGATGCGCTAGCTACGTGCAATAATGACATGTTTTCCAACATATTCAAGTTGCTGCAAATCCTTGCAGCGATTCCTGTGTCAACTGCAACAGCTGAAAGATCATTCTTCATCTTCAAAAGAATTTATACTTACCTCCGAAATACAAAATCGCAATTTAGGCTGAATGGATTGGCAATGCTCACCATTCACAGAGAACTTAAAGTGAACGTAGATGAAATCATAAACGAGTTATCAAAAAACGAAGAAAACTTGAATTACTACTATAAGTTGTATTACAATTGTAATTATTTTACTGTTTATAAATAAACAGTATAGTTGCTTTCATTTCTATAAGACTTACCGTAGGCCATGATTTAACTAACGTTTTTACAGTCAAAATGACATTTAACTTTTTCATAGGTTAGAGTTATTGCAAAGACAGGCATATCTTGAAATTTTGTTTTACAAGCGAGCTAAGTTGTTATTTATTTATCAAATAATTATTTCTGACGCCTTTTGGTTAATAAGCAAATGAAATACCACACTAGTTAATTTCACCTATTTAAATAGACGTCTGTCAACATCAGTTAGTAAATTTTTAAATGTAACTAGGTGGTCTACACTACCAAGAAGTTAAATCACGGCGAACTTCAAGTCCTATAGAAATGAAATCAACTATACTTTGTAACACGGCCTCTTGCGTAGCCCTACACTTACTGAATTATTACGTTGCAATGCCCTAGTTTGCTAGCTTATCCATTCGGTGAGCTAGAGGCTGTATTCACATCGTCAGTGCAGCTAAGGGAAACTAATATTGTTGAGGTCAGCTCGCTGACACCTGAAATGTACTTACAAATGCAAACACCAACGGTAATAAAAACCCAACAGTTTACAGGAATAGATATAATCTGTAAACAAACATAGAGACACACAAAGAAAAATATACATAAAAACGAGTACACAAAGCCGTTATGCACTGCACATGAGAAAATGCCTTAACTCGATTCCAAACGTTTAGTAGCGCATGCAAAGTCAAAGCTCACGAGCGCAATGCCTAAAGTAATTCCGCACACACAAATAGTTCGGACGTGAAGTTGTCGATTCTTTTTAGGACGCTTCGTTATTTGCAGCCCTTGGACGCCAAATAAGCAAATGACGTAATGCCAGCCGGTCATTCCCCGTTATCTGGCAGCGACCCACTTGCTCGTAGTTGCGCAATCGTTCATTACAACAATTATTGACAATGTTGTAATTGTTGTTGGATCTCTTAGCGCGATTGCAAACAGAATTAACCTTGTTCCCTTTGGACGCCGTTGGCGTCTACAATGCGTTGCTTCGCTTCTTGGCTGGCGCCTCGCCTAGAGCTGCACGTACCCCGTGGTGGGCCCACGTAACACTTCACTTGGTCAATTTGGGCGCGAACCAATTAATCCGCACTATTCGCCTATTAGGGCGCGAATCAGGCCGACCTTCGCCCTTTGCAGGTTTGACAGCAAATGAGTTCACTTGCAGGCTTAAGCGTCGTTTCAAATCCGCTGCTTCTTGTTCTCCGAATTCACTTGTATTGTTAGCACATTTTCTCACGTAACACTAGCGCGTCCACACTCCGGACTCCATAGTCCGCGGTCACTCACATAGAATTTTCCACTTATGATGCGATGCTACGTAAATAAACATAAAAACACATACTGCTGGGCCTTATTACTAATTGGGTAAATAATAAAAGGTATCAAATAGGTAAATACAGGTGGCACGAATTGGCCCGTTTCAACTTTATGGTACGCTCAATTTTCTTAAATTATTGTAAGGTAGATCACTCTCCCAGAACACCCCCCCAGAGCAAAATCTTAGTTACGCCACTGCTTGATTGTTTGACTCCGGTTTTGCGCATTTCTAGTAATTTCTCAGTGTTCCGATTTAGTTGGAGCGAAATCTAACAATCGCTGAATCAAGGGGTTAAGGCTTCGTTTTTTTGTTATCATAAATCGGTGGCGCCAATCATTCCATCTTTAGAACTCACGCCGTCTTCGACTGCAGTTGGCAGGCGACCCCCCTGATTTGCGATTGATAGTGGCTCGCCTGGGCAGTGCCCGAGTGAGACAATTTGGTGTTTTGATTGCAACTTTGGATCGTAAGCAATTAAAGTAAGTATCATTTCTCCAGCCCTCTTTGTTTGTGCTTAAAGTTGATAACAAAATCTGGCGCTCCAACGTGGCAGCCCTGTGTTTAATTAACTTAATTACGAACGTTTTATTCACTCGTTAGTAAAAACGCTTAAATTTGAATCGAAGCGTTAAAGGTATTTTCAGCAGGTAGAATTGCGCCGGCCGCGTAGATAACGTTTATTTATCTTGACCTCGGGTCAAGCTCGTATTAAATTGTTTCACATTTCATGCTGTAGGATATTTCTTCACGAAAATTGTGTTTTAGATCGATTCTAAAATTTTAAGAGTTTTAAAATACGAAAATATTTTGCATGTTTATTTAGGGACTTATCGATTGAAACCGAACCGATCAATTTTAGATTTATTCACTTAAAGTGAAAAAGGTAACGCAGTTTGATTGCCGAAAGCTGGTTTCGAGACATTGCGGTAATTTCCCTTGCGTTCTTTTATCGTGAAATATCAGCTGATCAGTATTGTTGCATTAAGCGTGATAAATTGGTTACGCTGTGCTCATTTAGTATTATTTACGATTTGCGGCATTTACTTGTTGGTCGGGCTCACCTGCGATTAGGAACCGTTTGGTTTTTTTTTCTAAATTTTAGAATTCGGGAGTAAATTTCAGCTATGTTTTGCTGAGGCAGTCCTGTTGTTGGAACCTGGCGATCGATCGGCTTGCAGTATTGTATTTTATCCCAGTTTGCAGTAGCCCAGTTTTAGTTATCCTCAGATTTTCTAGTTGTGCAGGTTTTTCGCCACTTAGATATTTTCGTTGTGAAGGCTTTTCGCCACTTAGCGATTTGTATGTTTTCGATGCCTGCTACTCTTTCTAGTGTGGGATATGACTGCTGAGGGGATTTTGCTTCGAGATTTGCTCCCGTTGTGACTCGTGTCGTCTAGCAGTGTGCACTTTTAGCAATGTGTCTTTTGTGTTCGTCAAGTTCTTTGGAGCCCTTGTTTGTAATTTTGTTTCGTCGAGGTGATTGAATAATGATTGGAGTGTGATGGCAGTGTGTTTGGGGATATTTGTTTTGGCGAGACTCTTAGGCCTTCCGCTAGTTGGATTTGTGCAGTATTGTTTGGTTGCTTCTTTTCTTTTCTGTTAGATTGTTGATCGGGTTATTGAAGCGATGTTGATGTGTTTGAGAGATCTCGCTTAGGCGGATCTGTTTGGGTCTCTCAGACCTTCTTCATGTGTTGGATTTAGCGCAGTTCTTCTCAGTGTGGTTCTTTTACCTTCCGGTTTGTTGATTGAGATATTGGTTTGTATGGATGTGTTGGGGAGACTTCGCGTAGGCGGATCTGTATAGTCTCTGGAACCATCTCTGAAGTTGGCTTGACGCGTTTATGTGTTGGCTTTCCTTTTCCTTTTTTCTTTCTGCCCTTTTGGATTGTTAGCAAGTATGTTGGTATGAAACGGATGGCTTTGTGAGTCCGTGTGCAGATTTTCCTCGAGCTGCTTCTTAGCACTCTGGTCTCTTGGTTTCCTTTTGTGTTGCCTTTTGTTTCTGGCATGGATCGTGTATGCCTGTTAGGTATGACGTTGGTTTTTTTGTAAACCTAGCGTCCCTTGTGGTTGCCGTTTTGGTTTGGGCCCCTTGCTATTGAGTAGCTGCTGTTGAGGGTTTCTTTGGTGCCGGCAACCATGTCGCTTATTTGGATTTGGTATCCTAATGGCAATTCCCGTTCTGTGTCATTGTCGTAATTTTGATCTTAGTTTTTTTTTTGTTTTCCTCGTGCTTCATTGTGAGTTTCTTGCGAGCTTGATGGATTTTGGGTGGATACCCTTTAGGGATGCTGACGTGACGTTCTCTGCTTTAGGCGGATTTGGCCATCTGATGCCATTTGTCGTGTCCGTCAGTGTCGTTTGGTTTTGTTTGAAGTCCAGTCGTGTAGTTGTTGTTGCCGTTTGCCTTCAGCTAAGCGTACTGTTGGGAGTTTTGTTTGGTATCCTTTCGCTTATGCGGATTTGGTCCTGAAGTAAGCTTGTTCCTTACTTTTTTGTTGTTGTTGCTTGGGTTCCTTGATCTTGGGAGTGAATTTGTTTTTTTGGATGTCGTTGTGTGCTGGCGCCGTTCATGTATCGGTTGGTCCTTCATCCTTCGTCTTCGCTTTCTTTCTTTTGACTTTCCTCGCTCTTTGAGCAACTGTACGTATGTGGACTTCGGTTGCGTGTGTATTCCCGGGAGTGTGAGTTGATGCTTGGTTCTTTACTTTTCTCTTCCCTTTGATCTGGTGTGCATGGGATGATGCCGGTTATGAATGTATCTTCGCGTGAATGAGATAAAGATTGTAGGGAATCTTCTCCAGGCCTCACGAGGTGCTGCAGAGCCCCTCGATCAGTATGTATGTTGCGTCGCGTGTATGTTGGCTCTGTCTTTCCCTTTTCGGATGTCTGTGGCCAGACCGTTTAGGCGTTTTTGGGAGGTTGGTTGGTCACGTCGGTCGGCCACCTTGGGGTCCCGCTGTTTCCCGGCAGTGTTTGTGGCCCCGACCGCAATATCATGGTTTTTTTTTGGGTTTTCTTTGTTCCGACCCTTTTGGGCTTTCGAGCGGGAATGTCTGTGTTCGTTTTGTAGAGGGTGTTGTGCTGGACTTTGTCCTTTTCTTTTGTTTTCCCAACCTCTTCAAAATTGTTTCAGTGGGTAAGCCGTTCCTGGGCTTACACACTTATCCCCGACCAGTGGTGGCTGAGCCTTGGTTTTGCGCGTGCCGGCTGGTGTCCGCCTACATTCTCAGGTTTCCTTCATTGGTGACACTACGGTAGCCTGGGCTGGGTTGGCATCGGCCGACACGATGGCACTATCTCGGTTCATCCCCACTAACGACTGACGTGACAGACGTACATCGGACCGTCCTTCCTATCCCTTCTTCAGTGTTGTCCTCTTTTCTGATTCCCCTCCAACGTTCTTCCGAGTGCTTTGGACTCCTGACTTGGAGGTTTCGGGTGTCGAGCATAGCTGCCCCATCCACCGGCGCAGCCTTTTCATCACGCAGCGAAGGGTGCGGGTGGTGTTCGGCTCACGGGGCTTCCGGCCGGGACCCAAATCACTCCCTTCTTAACGCTTCCTCTTTTGTCCCTGTGTGTATCCTATTTCTTGTACTGTCCGACTACGACTTTATTTTAAGCCTCGTATTTAGCGTATAAGAAAATTTCTTTGAAATTTTCTTCCTCCGGGTAAGAGGGGGGTTTGTTACCGTCAATTTTCGCCTTACTGTATTTTCGAGATTTTGGTTACCAATAATTTCCGATTTATTGTATGTTCGATGCTTTTCGAATTGCGTTTGGGCACTGCACATTCTTGATACGCAGCCTTGGCTCATTGTTGAGCGCTCGCGATGCGAAATTGGATCATCTTGTTCCGGCATTCGATCGAATAAGGTCGCGGAAGTTTTGGCGCTGGTCGACGTCGCCATTCTGGAGAAGGTGCTTATGGTTGTCTAGGCACTTCTCACCCTTCAGTTAGGGGATTTGTACGCGTCTCGACATTTCTCCGTATGTGAATTTGGAGATTCTGCTAGGTGCAGACCTTTTTTGACGCCAAAATTTCCGAGCGAACCATTTGGGGAAACTTATTGTAAGTAGGACCGTTTTCAGCCCCTTTTCGAGTGCCCGCTAACGTTTATTTCTTAATAATGTAGTCCCCACCTCGTGCTGGGCCCCAAGTACGCTCATACATCTCGGACTTGGCCCCAAATAGGCGAATACCACGACTTGAACATCACGTTCTGGACCTCAGTTATATCTCGATTACCTCGTGATGGGTCTCCTTTAAGACTTGGAAATTCCGCCTTGTGGCCGCTGCGTTCTGCGATAACGTATCTCGACGCGCTTACCTGGCGAACTGCTCGTCCCCAGAAGCCCGTTCCTGCAATGCTGTTCGCGCGAAGATAACTTCAAATCAGCCTAAGGTAACCTTACTGCCCTATTAATTTGTGCTTCTGTTGTACGGCTCAATCGACGAAGGACTGCCTAAAGTATTTTGGCTTTTAAAGTAAGATTAGCGCGATAAACTGGCGCGAGATATGTAGATAATGGTCTGGACGCATCACTTGATGGCGTAGTATTTTTAATGTGTAAAGTAAGAGGCTTCCCCTCGCCGCAGTTCTACTTTTGCTGCGGATTGTGATATTTATTTATTTATTATTTGTACAACAGTATAGAAATTTCTGAGGCGGACGCCCGCTGTAATTTTACTATTTTACATTAACGTCACTATCCGGGAGCCGCAGGAATTTCCGTTAATTTTATAATCTGGTGTTTTAATTTGGCCACCCTATTTTTGTGAACAAGGATCCTTGGGGCAGTTACAATGCATATGCAGGTCTGAAACTTTTTACCTATGTGTATCTTTTATGTGTGTGCCCAACCTTATGAGTGAATAAAACGAACTTGTCATATTTAATTACACTTGATTGTTTAACTCCGGTTTTGCGCATTTCTAGTAATTTCTCAGTGGTCCGATTTAGCTGGAGCGAAATCTAACAATCGCTGAATCAAGGGGTTAAGGCTTCGTGTTTTTGTTATCATAAATCGGTGGCGCCAATCTTTCCATCTTTAGAACTCACGCCGTCTTCGACTGCAGTTGGCAGGCGACCCCCCTGATTTGCGATTGATAGTGACTCGCCTGGGCAGTGCCCGAGTGAGACAATTTGGTGTTTTGATTGCAACTTTGGATCGTAAGCAATTAAAGTAAGTATCATTTCTCCAGCCCCCTTTGTTTGTGCTTAAAGTTGATAACAAGTGTTTCTGAACAATAAAGAAATATCGAGAAAAAAAATGGATACTCACGTATAGGCAAAAGAAAATATTTAAAAAGAACACTTAAAAGTTAAAAGAACACAGTTGGGAATGATATCGCAAGAAAACAACTATAATTAGCACATACAGCACAAGTCATAGCAGAACGAAAATTACGATGGTTTGGACAAAACAAACAAGTTAAACGAATATGGAGAGCCAAGGCGTTTCAAGCAACCACAAAATTAAAAACGTGAGATATGAGTGTAGGTGAATTACTCGCAGAAAAAGGAAAGACCTGGAAAGAAGCAAAAGACATGGCTACAAACGGGAAGGAGTGGCCTCAACTCGTGCAGTAAATATACGAGTAGTGCAAAAATTACACTTAAACCTCGACACCATCGAGTAAAATAAGGCAGATGTATGTATGTACAGTAGAACGTCGATATAGTGATCTCTTGATATAATACACGTGCAGAGGCTGTCGACAGGCAAAGTACCATATAGAAGTATTTGATTTGAAGAAATCACTCTGGCTAAGGGGAAAAAGTCGAAGAACCACAAATCTTTTGATAGGGACACCTAACATTGATAGGAATAAAGGAAGATCCCGTTTTCCCGAAATGTGGAAGAGAAAAAAAACATCCTTTCACTACTTCTGGCAGTGTGAGGCGTACCAGTGATTGAGGTTCAAAACTTTTGGTGCAGGTATGCTTCAGAGGGAAGGGCTGAACTCCCTAGCGTGGGTCGACATCCTGAAGTTCATCAGATAGTCGGGAAGATTTATGCAGGGAGAAGAGTTTGATGAGGAATGTAACAGTGGGGGTAGTTAAGGGGATGGCAAGGAGTTGACAAAAAGGGCCTATGAAGGGATAATTGATTGACATTAGTCTCCCCACAACTACTGCTACCGCTACTGTCACGAATTTGAAGTGTCAAAGTCGGTTTGCGGAAAGTTCGTTCCCCACATTTCGTTCCCCACATTTCGTACCCCACATTTCGTTCCCAGGATATTTCGTCTCTCCACATCTCGTACCCGGAAACTTCGTTCCCGAGCGAGCTCAATTTGTCTCCTAGATTACACGGTGTTGAAAAACGAGTACAGCGATCGGAATGCAGTTGGAAAAATGAAAGATATTTTAATTAATTTATTTATTATAATAAACTGATAAGAACTATATACAGTATGTCCCCGGATTGAGTTTACAAGAGGGAACTAAATTTTTTCTTAGTTTTACCAAAGAGCATATGCTCTTTGGTTTTACATAAAAATGTTATAGGAATTATAATTCCTGCTTGGTTTGTATAGAATTTTAAGAAATTGTTCAGTTTTTCAAAAACAAGTCGGTCTTGACAGTTAAGCAAAAATTATTTTCTTTTCAGGTAAACTACCCTTTTTGTTCATGATACGGCAAAATATTACTAAGAAAAGTTGTTCAGAATGAGAAATTATGGCCCTTTTATAAATATCAGGAAGATCAGTACTTAGATTAAACCGTCATTTTTAATAAATACAATTTATTTTGTTCTTATCATAAATAAATTAATTAAAATATCTTTCATTTTCTAACTGTATTCCGATTGCTGCACTCGTTTTGAGCTCGCTCGGGAACGAAGTCTCCGGGTACGAGATGTGGGGAGACGAAATATCCTGGGAACGAAATGTGGGGTACGAAATGTGGGGAACGAAATGTGGGAAACGAACTTTCCGTATCCCGTCAAAGTCAACCGTCGCTACATTTAACAAAAATAATAGAGATAGCAAACTTATATGTGTCTAAAATAAAAAAAAAATACTTGTTACCTTATGCATAATTTTGTGTATATTCTAACACATACAAACATTTTTTTCTCATTTAAACTTAAATGCACTATAAAAAAGTGTTTTTTTAGTTTTGGTTTTTATAATGAACGGTTGCTTAGAACGAACATTTTTAAATTCCTCTTCATGTTCGCTATATCTGAGCTCTACTGTATGTTCTTTAAAAATGGAGCATTTGACTAAACCTAAAAAATGTCCAGCAGCATTTGTTGAAAAACAACTGATAACCGACCACTTGTGCAAAGATAAAATTGACCTAAAATTTGGTTCGTTACCATAATCGTAAAATAAGTCACTGTATGAAATGTGAAATGAATTGGTCAAAGCGTCTTATTATACATTTTCTTAGGAACTATGTATAGTGTAATAGTCCCGCCTAATAAAGTATATATAATAGTTTTTAAATAAAATAATTAATGGCAAGGGATACTACACTTCATCGATTGTATTAGATTCAATTACGAACCTGCCTGTCAAAGTTAGGGCAAATTAAAAGAGTGTAATAATAATTACGACAAATGGTTTAATGCCCTTTTTTATTTTATCTTTCAGCAATAAATTCGGGCTTAGCTCAGTAGAACATGAGACAAACTTGGTTCAGGGTGTAGGTTCATAAAATTAATAAAAACTTTGTATGACAAATAACTCGTACGACAAATATTCTCAAATATTTCGGGCAAGTGCACAATTTCCATCTGACATTTAGATAACTCTAAATTTTGCTAGTGCAAAAACAGCATTAAATTGAATTTTAAAACACCAAAATGGTAAAGAAGCGTTAAGTAAATATTAATACTGTGACTTAGCAACTGCTAAGCTGGTTTTGTTTCTAGTGTGACGTCGAAACCCACGCGCAATCGTTTTTTGTTCTACAATGGGCCAACACTGAAAAATTCTGCTTCATCATGCATTTTCAAAGGACGCTAACTGAATTTCTCGAAGCTGGATACCTGGACAACTAGTAGCTGGTGCTATACATCGTTGACAGTCTCAACTTGAACGCCGCGAATTCTGGGGCTGCAGCAAAGGCTTCCTCTGGAATCCTACCTTAATCGAAGACCCCTCGGACGCTGGATACACTTTTCAATTATGCCACGGGAATTGCGCACTTGGGAATGGCTTATTGGCTGGAATTCCTACACGTACGGGCTTCTGAAGGTCCCCTCTACACGCAGCAGACACTATTTTTGCTGGACGATGCTGCTTGCCTAAGGAAATGGGTCCCCGAAGTTACTTGTACTTAGACGAATCCTACTGTTGGCTAATCTGCTTCACTTGGCACTCTTAACACCTGGCAAACTATACCCACAGATGCCCTCATACTGATGAATAACTTTACACACAATTAGTATAACTAAAGACGTTTTTATTTATAATTTTATGTGATAAATTGAGGAGCTCAACCTGGCCCCAATACAAACTTTAGAGGTTTGTTTGGTTATTGTTAACAAAAGACTGTCGTGTAACTTAGCAACTAGATTTTCAATTTTTATAAAGGAAATTAGAATAGATAACATGTTTAACCTTATGGACTACAGTTTTGATATCATGTCTTTGCTCTGCTTTTAAATCACTTTTGTTGATAATGCACTCATACACTTGGAATTTCTTTAGCATATCACTAATTGTCTTTCGATCGTTTGCCATCCATTTTTCATTTCTCTTTGCAATAATTATTTTGCTAGCACTGTTTCGTTACGTTTCAGCTAATTTGCTGTTTCCTGGCTTACACTTTTAATACATAACGCTCATATTCTTTCTGTACTTAACAAATCATTCTGTATTATTTTATTCACATTATGTCTGATATTAATAAGATTAACTCCCTCAGTTACAAATTACATTGCATTAGTCCTTTCAAACAGTAATCATATCTGAAACTCTGAACTTAACCCTTCTGAAACCTGCTTTATTTCATGCTAACTTTTATCCTTTAAATTATTAGTTACTGCTGCTCACATCAAAAGCACTTATTAATGTAAAGTACTGATTATCTTGCAATATATAAAATATTTAATTCTATGCTTATGTTGACCTTATTCATTTAGTTAATTCGGCAATCAGAATTGCTATGAGCAGTGAATCATTACAATAGATCAGTTTGTTTTGAAACCAAAAATCTGTGGCAGACATCTTATATTGTCCAGTATGGGGATCTCGTTAATAGTAAGAGATACAAATTTGGTTAAACGAGAAGAACATTGCATAATTAAGGGGCTAACAAAATGACTCCTAGAAATCCTTGGTAGGATTTTAATTTTTTTCTGGCGTTAATATTAAAGTTACAGTGAAACTGACGAAACTTCTTTATAGCAACTTTTAATGGACTTAAAGATTACGTTATAATTTTTTATCAGACATTTTATCTTCGAGCAATCATCATCAACTTCATTGTTTTAAATACGGTTCTAATTTTCTACTGTCAAGTTTTAGAAGAGCTTTTTATTTGGAACAACAGTGTACAATATATTATGGTTCAATTACGTTTCGAGCTGTTTTTGATCATCATCAAGAAATTGTTTAGATATCATGAAATTATTGTGATGCTGTTTAAAAAATGTTCCCGTGAATTAAAGTCTCTAGATGTTTTTAATCCTTAACAATCGTGTATGGTCTTGGAATACAAATAGTTTTCAATAGTAAATAACTGATTTACTGATTATTTTTGTTATTTATAAACAATTAAAATTAGAAATAAAACAGATCCAGTGTGGCTCATTACTGTGTTCTTTAAATTACAGGAGCTGAACAACGGTGCTACAAGACACAGGTCCGTATTCAAAAATATCTTTATCTGCGACCACCACTAAAAGTAGGCCTTTTAGCGCTAGCTTGTTTCACTAAAAGTGACGTTTTATAGTTTACCGTGGTTAAAGAAATCAGCTGTTTACTTTTAGTCCATGTGCTAAAAATGAAGTGAGGATATAAAACCACAATTTCGAACGGGAAGTGAAGTTGTAAATTTATTCTAGCTGCTTCTTGCGTTACAGGTAAAGTGTTTTTGAAATAATTAAAGCGTTATGTAATAAATACAGTCAGATGTGGAGTATTAATAATGACATTTCGTAACTGACCTTCACTACTGTCATTCGCAAACATTCACCCGCGCGGCATGGCCTACTGTTTATTATGACATAAATTAGAAGTGTCGTAGATGCAAACCTTTGTTAAATCGATATTTATGGATTAATAACGGTAAAATTAAGGTCGTAGATAAAATATTGTATGCAACTAGGGTGACCACCTCTCAGGGTTTCACCCGGAGTCTCAGGTTTTCTATACCGCGTCTCCGGGCTCCGGGTTTTGTAATAATTTCTCCGGGTTGCACTAATTTTGTAATGATGTCTAAATGTAACTTAACCGTCAATTATATCAATGAAAATAAGATATGTTTCATATAATAGCCGTAAACTTCGCGCACGGCGCGTACGTATCATGTCTCTTGCTATTTGCCTTTTTCTTAAATAATAGTATTATATTTCGAATTCAATGTAATGTAATGTAATGTAATACCTAAAAAGCAAAACTGCTACTTTAGATTCTTTCTAGGTTCAATCGTATTCAGCAACCTATTTCATATAGGTCATTAGGTACAGAATTTTTGAGTATTCGTTTTGTTTTTAATCTAATTTCATTTAATACAGAGGTAATGTATGTACTTATGTATTTTTCGTTCTTTCGTGATTCTTATCTCGAGTCAATAATGGTTCCATTTTTCTTTTCAAACCTCGTTGTTTATCGTGTTCGTATTCAAGTGTTTAAATTGCCATTTCTCACTCTTAAAGTAATTTACAAAAATCATAATTTTTAGATAACATTGAGTCTTTTTTGAATAAAATCGTTATCTCCAAAACCGTTAACTTTAGGACAGCGGTTCTCAAACATATTTATTGATGCATCCCTTAGCATATTAGCTGTTTCTCAAGTACCCCTGAACACTATTGTATGCATAATATTAGCATAAGATTGAGAATTGTATGTATGTATTATCGATAACCTCATTTTACCTGGCGGTGTAGAGGTTGGTGCTTTATACGTTTGCATCTGGCGGTACAATGCTCAACTTGCCCCGGATTTGGGATACAAAGTTGGAGCGCGCTTTTTGTACTTGCGCAGCGACCATTACGTGAGGTGTGTGTCATGGTGATGTGTTGACCTTGTTGCTCTATCTCTTAGCTTTATTATTACAAAATATAAAATCATTAATGGTTGACGAAGTATTTTACAAATATGACAAAGAAATACAAAGAATGCCTATTCTATTGATATTTTTAGTAATTTAAATCACAAAAATACCAAAAATACTCGTATATAAACAAAAAAAAAACACAATAGAAAAATATTTATAAAATAGATAAATTGGTACCTCAAACATAACAATTCATTAAATTAAGAGTATCTATAATTTTTTGGTAAAACAAATTAGAAAATATATAGATAATAGTACAAAATTTAATGACACACTTGTCAGGGAAATATTTTCTACCAATAGAAGACTTACTTAAGATTTTAAAAAAATGTATATGGCTTTATGGTGTTGAAATTGGCAACCCATAATGTATTTGTTTTATAAAAAACTGTTGGTTTTAAGAAAAAAATATGAAGACCTAAAACATTTTCAAAAAAGGTTTTCCAATACATTTTTTAACCAAATTTTTGTCTGTTAAGAATTTTTAATAAAAACATTTATACGAGTTGCTAATTGTAATCTCTTAAAGCCGTACGTAAAAATTAAAAACCTTTCCATAAATAAGCCTTCTGCTGGTAGAAAAGATTTGCCAATTTTCATTTGAATATCCTTTTCCAATTTACAGTGAAATGATATAAACCTCATTTTAACCCCCCCCCCCCGCGCCATTACTATCTCCGTAAAGGTTGAGAATAGAAACTATGCTTATACGAGTATGATTTTTTTTGCCATTTTGTGACGTACGATATGGGCAAGTATTTGGTTACACCCTGTATTATATTTGCTAACCATTAATAGTAAGGAATAAAAACATTGTTTTTATTTTCTTGCTTTTGTTTTCTATAAACATTCTGTATTTTTCTCATTGAAGAAAACCTTTTTTTTACTCACGAAGGATCTCAGGGTATGTATAAATTTAAAGGTGGTCACCCTATATGCAACGCGTGCTAAAAGTCGTTTCATAATTTTCAGGTCTCGTGCATAAACGTCAACTTTTAGCATTTGTTGCATAAATAGCTATTATGATTAAAAAAGACTCGAAATGTAATTAAACCATAATGTGTGATACATTGTAGAATTCAGAATAAAAAGGGATTCTAAAATTTAACATCAGAAAATTAGAACCGTATTTAAAACAATGAAGTTGATTATGGTTCCTTCAAGACGAAACGTCGGATAATGTAATCTTTAAGTCAATAAAAGTTAATACATAGAAGTTGCCAGTTTCGCTGTAACTTTGATATCAATGCCAGAAAAAAGTCGTATTAAAAACCCGAAAATTCCGTTTAAGACAACACAAAAACATCAAGTATTTCTAGGCGTCATTTTGTTAGTCCTTTAATTACCCAAATGTTTTCCCATTTAACCAGATTTGTATCTAGTATCATTAACAAGAGCCCCATACTGGCCTTATTTATCTTGGACACTGTATATTGTTGAAAATTAGAACCTGATGCCAAACCCAAACCAACTGTAACTATCAATTCGCCACTAGTTTCCGTCTAATTTAAATCAATGATTTACAAGGATAACAGGACAACGTCGTGTTGAAAACTCGTTAATTTTATGAACATATCTTTAACACATATTTGCACAAGCCATATCCTTATTTCGCGTGCCAAATTTCCAGCAATCGAATGTCGTTGGTGCGAATTCTGGGAATCGAGACCTGACGACTGCCGGGGTTCTGAAAACGTGAAGTTGGCCGATGACGCAGCGATCGGGTGACATCATCGTCGTAGATCGTAGGCGGCCATGCTGAAATTCGCGGACATGTGTTGGCTGAATGGCTGCAGAAAAAATCCGCTGCCAAACTCTGCAACTGTGACTCACGTCCATTACTTACATTCGGCCACCGAATGTTAAAAATACCGTTTTCGCGAGAAATTCCGATCGGCGCGCGTTTGACTCAGGAAACTAGTAGGCTTGGTGCGAGCGCTACAGAGTTGCCAGTACGTGCAATTTCTCCGCGAAATTCCATGATTTGTATTTTCGATTTTATTGTAGGTGCAGGGACGTAGCTAGGATTTTTATTCAGGATGGGCCAAAATATTATTGGGTGTGCCTCTATGGCTGGTATTTTTTATATCACTTTGCAAAAAGAAAGTAGGAAGGAAGTAAGTGAAGGAAAGCAATCTCACCCAATATAGAAAAAAATCTCCTGTTACTGTCTGTGGAGTCAAATGTCCGAATAATTTTTTCAGAGTCTCAACTTTTTGCCAAAACTCCCTTGTTTTACTGCGAATCTACAGGGTGGGCAAATTTCGATGTTTTCACACGCATTCTCGATAACTATAAGAGATATTGAAAAATGACCCCTCCCCCATCCTCCATCCCTTCTTTCGAAAAAAGCTTAATGGTGAAAACCAAAATGGGCGAGCTATGGTCTTTTGTTTTCGAGTTATAAATAAACGTTGGATTTTCGACTTTTGGTTTTGTGGCTCTCGCTTATTTATAAAAAATAGAGAAATGCAATTTCTACGTTCTTCACGCAACTTGTTTGATAAGAATGCAGTGGCGTAGTCAGGTTTTCAAAAAAGTTTTTAATTTCCATTATACCATAGAGTTGTATTTTTTATATGGAACTCATAGTTGGCTGTAGCATCATGAGAAGGATTTTTCTCATTGCAGTGATATACAAGGTCCGTCATAATTTAAGCACTTATGGAAATTTGTTATCCGTTTATCAAAAAAATTTATTTTGATAAACGTTCTTGCATCTTCTCAAACTAAAAATTCACTTGCCTAATTTGAAATATCTCTTCGTATACGATAATATGAAAATGTTCGAACTTCCCCCGCGTACGAAAGGAGATGCTTAAATGTTGGCAAGTGTATTTTAAGTTTGAGAAGATGCAGAGGCTTATTAAGAATAACATTTTCTGATAAACGGATAAAACAATTTGAATGTATGACGGACACTGTAACAATCAAACAATTAATTCTGTTAATTATATGGTCGGTAATTTAACAACGCAATAACATCAGATACTTTTTTAATCAGCTATATTTTAAATGGCAGAAGCCTTCGATTAGAAAACAAAGAAATACAAATTAAGAAATACTTTGAAAATTGGCATTTTTGCTATAATGTAATGAAAATGAATAAATTAGCCCTACATGATATACGAGTAAATCACTGGAATGGAAAAAATCCTCTTTCTCATGGTGGCACAGTCTATGAGTTCAATATAAAAAATACAACTTTATTGCATAACCCTAAATTCAAAACCTTTTTTGAAAAAGTCACCATGTCACTGCATTCCCATCAACAAGGTACCTGAAGAACGTAGAAATTATCTAGTTTTCTCTATTTTCACGAATATGCGAGATATGGCCATAAAATGAAAAGTCGAAAATAAAAGACCATAACCAATTTTTGTTTGCGCCATTAAGCTTTCTCGAAAAAAGAAATCAAGGATGGGGGTCTACTTTTCCATATATCCTGTAGCTATCGAGATTTCCTATGAAAACATTGACATCTATACACCCTGTTCGTTTTCAAACGTTGTAAACAAGAAAATGTATACGCTCACAACCCGCACTAGAAGCCGGAATAGTGATAACAATCACTGTCAATTTATAGGTTGGAAAAACTGAATTCTATTAGTGTTAAGTAGCTCGATTATTTGAATTATACAGTGCAACCACCATAATCCGAACACACGATAATCACAACCTCCAGTAATTCGAATCGATAATTAACTCTAGTAATCCGAACAACTTACTAACCGAAAACTCGATAATCCGATCTAAAGTTGAAGGTCGTAGTTATGTACATACAGAACGTAGCTGTATTTATGCACGTTCACAATCAGACGTGACGTGAGAGTCTATTGTAAAACTAAAACACGTCTTCGGCCGACAGTCTGTATCCGTTGGCCGTAGCGAGCGTTGTTTCACATTGTCTAAAAAAAAATATGTACTATGTATCTGCATTACACCTACATGTACTAGGTTGTATTACATTGTATTACATAGGTGTAGCTACTTAACTAAATATAAACATGTTTTTACCGTGTGTCTCAGTTTTTTTTTTAAAGAAAATTCGTTAATCTGAACAAATACCAAATCTGACCAATCCTAATACTCATTAGTTCGGATTATCGAGGTTCCATTGTATTGGTCAGGAATCAGGGATCATAAATTCGATCATAAGGTGTGCACTCGAAGATATAGTTTTAAACAAATGTACACTATCTGGACTGATCTTGCGGATCTAAACGTGGAGGGCTCCATTCAGTTTGCGATTGCAAAATACCAGAAAAAAATATTTTCCGATTTGTTTAATTCTCAAAAATTGATTAATTTTATGGGTACATCGCAGTTACAATATTATTTTTGAATATTTCTTAATGATTTTTAATCTAGTGGAAAATGTATTCTTTCCAGATTCAGATGTCAAATTAATCTCGAAATTACTTTTAGCAAATGCTACAGAAATTTTTTAAACAAAGCTTCCCGGAAAAGCGCGGTATAAAATTCAGCATAAAGGTATTTCGTAAACTGTTGCACATAATTACATACTTCCAATGAAATGTATAGAAAAGAATAAAGAAATTTTTAGTGAAAGAATTACCTGTATTGCTTTATAGTTGTAAAATATACGATTGATTTTCCGCTACGTGTTTTGAGTTATATGCGTGTCGCGCCTCGCTGATCACTGATTCGCACCACGTAGCCCAGGAAATAAAGGGATGACATCGGGAAGAATTAGAAAAAAGCGCAACTTTGGCCAGTTGTTAGACCACTACAAGAGATACAATTTATTAAAACTCCTTCCCCCCTCCCCCATGTGGTCGACCAATGGTCGTAACAATGTAATTTTTTGGCTTTCTTCTAAAAATATGTGATAGAATTTTTTTTTTAAGTTTTAATGTTCTCAGTTTCTCTTAATTTTAATGGAACTGAAAAAAGTTTCGCTTTAGCCTTGTAGCTTGTTTAAAAATGACAAAATACATTACAATACAATATACAGTCAGAATCTACAACGTATACAAGGTCACTCACCAAAAGGAGAGTATTTTTCTTCTAGAAGGGCTTGTGAGTGGCGTATTCTTCTTGTATACATCCTTATTTACGTATTCTATCTTCCATCTTCATTCAGTTGCGAGACATTTATTTTCTGGCAAAAACGACGTATCTACTTAAAAATAAATTCTCAAACGATGTTGATGAGATGCGTTTGATGTGTGAGGAAGTTTCGCCAAGACAACATTTTATCTTAATGCTAACCTTTACTTAGAGTTTTCAAGCGAATGTAGCGACCTTCATCCAAATTTGAGTATTTACTCGTCCCATACAAGAAAGAATAAAATGTTCTCACTAGCAACCGATTATTCTCGAGAAATGCCTGCTTGGATAAAAATGTCCTCTTCTCTTCAGGTGACGATTTTATCAATTCAATGGCTTTCAGTTTTGTGGGCAGGAAAAACTCAAAGCCAAACTCAATACTCCAGTTTCACAACCCTAACCCCGGTCAGCATAAAGATAAAATGTTTACGAAACTTACATCATACGCGTTTCATCAACATCTTCTGAAAGTTTATATGCATGTTCAGGCGTCGAAACAGACTTTCAGCAACTGAATGACGATGGAAGATAGAATATGTAAGAAAGAATGAACAAAAAAAGAAAGCATTGAGACATAACAATGCTAGTTTAAGGCCTTTTGTTTAGCATGAACTTCTACATGGTATTCTGCAGCTGTAAGTCAGGATGTGGAAAATATTGTGTATCGGGCTTGGATTTCCCCGTAATGTGTGAGCATTGAAATTGATTGTCATGTTAAAACTCACCTGTCTTTCTAGAAGAAAATGACACTTCTTTGGCGAGTGACTGTGTATTTTTTTATAGATTTTGACTGTATATGCTGTACATAATTAAAAGTGAAACTCTATGATATTGTAGGTTATTTTGCCAATTTTGAACAAGCTATAAAAATAAAAGAAAACTCATTTTTAAAATTAAAATACATTTTTTTCGATTTCATTAAAATTAAGAAATATCTGCGAACATTAGCGCAAACTTAAATGAACATATTATTCTAGCACATTGTTTTGCTATCGAGAGCAGTTTTCTAATGTCTGCGAATGTGTGAAGTTCGAAGGGGCATTGAAGGGGAACTACAGTTGGGAGGGGCTGGAAGTTTTGGTATAATGTATCTCTTGCAGTGGTTTAACAACTGTTCAAAGTTCAGTTTTTCCCTAATTATTCCCGACATCATCGTCATCCCTTTATTTCCAGGGCTGCGTGGTACAAATCAGTAATCAGCGAGGTGAGACAGGTAGCGGATAATAAATCGTAATTTTTACAAAAATAAATCAATATACAGTGCTTTCGTAGTGAATAAATTCGTTAAAAATTCAAGGAATAACTTTTGGTAAAAATGCTGAGACCCCTCGATTTTTATTTTTATTTGCGCATTTTTTCAAATAAAATCTATATATACATCGTGACCTGCGTTGGACGCCATCGATGTTATTTTAAATAGCAATCCCTTTTTTTATTACGGAATATGAAATAACGCATTTTTTTACTTACGTGTTAGACGCGTTATTATGTGTGTTATATTAAAATTTAATTTCCGATACTTTTGAAATGTGTCAACGTGGTGGATGCAACTCACCCATGACCACAAGGCGGCAACGGGGCGCAAACAGTGCAGGTTCGAGCATTCCTTGACCCAATGGCGGAGGCAGGCAGTTAAATGTAAAGGAACATAAACTTACTGATCTGTAAATCTCATCGATAACAATAATTGTACTCACCGGGGGTGGCCTCCCCCTGGCCCCTCCGTACTGCTGGCAGAGACGCTACAATGCTTGGCCTTGCATCAGGCGGCATCAACCCTTTGGCCCCTCACGCTGCCTTCATTGGCTGGGTTAGCTGTCGGTACCTTTCGCTTGTACTGCCCAATAGTAATCCACTAGATTAACTATTGTTACAACCCGTACAGAGTCGGTAATAACTACCGTAGTATACTGGTCTTTCACAGTACAGTAATTACCGTAAATCTTGTTATTGCTCTAACGGGGCTTATAATTCGGAACTCCATGCTTCCGGTGTGGAACCACATGCTTCCGCGAATCACTGTGCCAAACGTCGTGCTTTAGCGGGATTCAACTCTTTGACTATCACATAGTCGACTAGCAAAGCAAGAACCTCTGAAGTATGCCGGTCGCTGTAATTGCCAAAAAGTCTACCAAATACCATTCAACTAACTACGATAGTACGTACATTCTACGCTAGCTAAATTAATTCACTACCTAGAAAATACGCATGGCCGCGCTCGCAATTTTGCCTCACATTATCGCATCTTATCACCTGATAATTAATTATTAGTTCGCATATAATCGCTTACGCCAAGAAATAATTACGCAAATAGCCCACTTTAACTAATACGTCGCACCTCTAGCACAACCCCAAACGTTCTATCCTGTTTTTAATTCCATTGCTAACCGAGCCCTCTTAGACATGGTGCATTAGTTGTACATGTTCTCCGGGTCCCTGAAAAGCGGACCGCGAGCCCAATACATTCGTCAAGATTATATTACATTCCAGGGCTTAAAACATGCCAGAAATGGCAAACGTACTAATTAAAACTTAAAAATAATGCGCTCCAAAACCGTCAAACATTTCATCCCTAACATTCGCTAAGTTCATTTTTATCAATGACAGCAATCAATGAAAAACATGTCGGTCGTCTTGGCTACTGTCAGGCAGATAACGGTGCACAATTTGTACATTTATCCTGTAAAAATTTGAATATTAATAATCACACATAAATCGTGCAATGCACTCTTTGTTTTTAGCTCTTGTACCGCTTTTCATATTCTGTACACGTTATTGCATCTCCCATATAATCTTTATCTTTTCTCTTTGGGTTTTACATCAGTAGTATAGAGACACCTTGATCGTGATATCAAATTAATTGGGTCAATTACAATCGCGAATCAAATTAAATGACCTAATTAATTTCGCGGATTGCTCTAATTAATTTTGATATGTGCTACTGATTAAATTACGCATTAGCTACTGATTAAATTACGCGGCGGCCATTTATAATTTTCTTCCGGAATTATACGGTGGCCATTTTAATTTCAATTTTCGCGCGAATATTTGAATTTGAAATTTTTCAGATTTTTTCTAAGTTCAATTTTTTAATTTAAATTTCCCGGGGTTCGGCCATCTTGGTTTTCTGCGAGCGCACTTCTCTCGGCTGCCAGTTTTAATTTTAATTTAGCGCCCGTTTTGAATTTCAAATTGGTAAATCTATCTCTCTTCTACTCACTGGGTATTGGCTGTCTCTCTTGCATTCACAGGATGGATGTTTAATTTTAAAAAATCTCTGGCCGACTCGGATTTAAACCCTCTACGTTCGTATCCACATCTGGGCTGCATTCTATGTATGTCGCTAGACCACGGAGCGCTACGGCTTTTATTGTGTCTATGGGAATGACACTTCACTCTTGTGTCGTCACGCTTCCATATTTTAAACTAAATATTTCCTGAAAATTATAATTTATAAGAGCGAAATTGCGTGTCTATAGTTTTAAAAGTTTGATGATAATTTTAAAAAACTGGTTTCGTAAGTGGTTTTGATGGAATTAATTATTTTTATTTTTATAATTTGTCCCGGTATTACAAACCGCCGGCTTCTGAGCTGCAATTCGTCACGGAGAACGCAGGCATAGACAAGATTCAGCCCTTAGGTATATCTCACAAATTTTGTATGACGTAGTGCTTCTCCAGTTTTAAAAGTTAAATAAAATTCGTCGTCGGTATTCATATTTGTTGTAGGACAACTGCCGGAATCCGCAAGTTGAACGTATCGTTATAATTTCTTCTATTTCGTACTACCAAATTTCATAAAATTATGTCCCAACGAAGCTTCTTTGCTGTCACCCTGGTTTAATGTCTCGGCACAAAAAATGAACATAAGTTTGTTATGCATTCTATATGGTAATAGAAGATGATATAAATCAGCTGGGGCGGCAAAATTAAGCATTAAAAACACGTTTGCGGTTTGACCCAATTAATTTCGCGGATTGCTCTAATTAATTTTGATATGTACTACTGATTAAATTACGCGGCTGAATTTCAATTGGTAAACCTGTCTCTCTTGTACTCATTGGGTAAGCACACCTTTTATAAATCGCACCAGTCAAAATTAAAATAAATCACTAGGTTTTGGCGAGGATCGGCATAGAACTGACAATTTAATAATAATTTTCAAAGTACTGTAAGAATAGAGCCTTTGGGGCGTTATATCTTACATAAATATGCTCATATATACTGGTTGAAATAAAACGCGTGTTTGCTTTATGAACCAATATAATGAACTCCATAAAGTTTGTTTGCGATCGTCACCTTAACAACACGAACCAGATGGCTAGATCGCAACATTATTCCCCCCCCCCCCAAAAAAAGATAAAAGGAGGGAGGGAGACCAGGTAGGAAAACTAATATAACCCCGTATGAAAGTAACAGGATTATATTTAGCTGCAAAACCTCCTGGATCTTTTCAACAATCCTTAAAAACTAATAAAAATAAATAAAGGTAACAATAAACAATAACACAACACTACACATGCACTGCAACTGGCCACACGAGTCTGGGTCGTTGATCGAGCGTCTCCTTCTACTTCCGAGATGAAAGCTGGAAAAGGCAAGCATGCATAAAAAAGTAAAAACTAAAAAGCAACAAACGGCAAAAAGAGCTTCGTTATATCTACATTAAATTTAGGAAATGAAACACATGTCTGTATGTGATGGAGTCAAAAGCCAAACTATTTATTTATATTTTTGTAACTAAGTAATAGTTGTTAAGGCTGCATGTATGCATGCATGTATGTGCATATGCTACATTACATTACTCTAACTTGTTGCCATTTTAGTAAGATTTGAATAAAAACAGCAATTTAATTGAACATTTTTCTGCTACAATCATTTCAAAAAGTAAAATTTCAGTTAAGTAGGCTCGTTGTGCATTTTTATTACGTTTTATCATAAATATTATCGAAGCTATTTAAAAATTTTAGATTCACGGTAGATTGATCAATATATTTTATTACAAAAGGTCTTGTACTTTTGATAAAAATATATCTATGTTGACCCCAAATTAACATAAATTTCAATAAAAACACCCAATTTCATTGAAAAATCTTCTGCCACCATCATTTCGATAAACAAAATTCAAAAGTTCTTGTAAAATTTATCAAAATATGTATGTGATGACCACAAATTAACACAAAATTTGAATAGAAAACACGTCTTCCACATCATTTCACTTAAAAAATTATCACAATTCGTGTTACAAAACGATTTTATAATAACGAAATTGATGTAAAACAGTTTTAAAGTTATTTCTAAGCATAATTTTGCAAATGTTTTACACTTCTTTATAAAATGCATCGCTCAAAATTAAAAGAAATCACATTTTTTTAAACAAATCACGCTATTATGAAATCGTAGATTGATTTTTTGAAATTTTACACTTTGTGTCTGTAAAATAACTTCAAATATTAATATTTTAGCTTTTAGGTTTTGTTATTATTGCAGATTCGCGAAAAACAAAAGCAGAGAAGAAATAAAAAACA
Source organism: Agriotes lineatus (assembly GCA_940337035.1). Taxonomy (NCBI): domain Eukaryota; kingdom Metazoa; phylum Arthropoda; class Insecta; order Coleoptera; family Elateridae; genus Agriotes; species Agriotes lineatus. The sequence continues at coordinate 127,860,805 of OW679199.1, forward strand.
CAAACACTTTGTAATAAACAAATATATTGTTCTTATTTCGTAGAATACTTAATAATATAAAAATAAATGTACAGCTGAATGTCTTATTTTCTAAAAATCCCCTAGCCAATTTACAAAACTATAGTTTGAGGTCACAACATTTCAAATTAAAAAAGGCTGCAAGTAATAAAATCAGAATTCGTTTACATGGGATCGTAGAACAAATTTCATTGTGGCATTTTAATGTTTAATACTCTCCCAATCCAGAATTCCATTCGTTTTTGATGTTGATGCCCTCTGCCTTAGAGGTGTTTTTCTAATGGCCCTTTTTTGGAAGTGCTTCCTAATCGACGTTTTTCTGACTGCACCTTTTTGATGTGGACTTGGATGAGTAGCTGGTTTTTTTAATTTATATTCTAAATCGGACTCGCAGTTATCAGTTTCCATTTCGGTTTTTCCTGTATTACCAGTCAGGGCTGGCACCTTTTGCTGTTTAGGTTTAGCTAGCAGCACATGAGCAACGTTAAGGTCTTTGATGTAATCAGCAAACTGTAGGCGTCCGGGTGGATTAATAGTTCTTCGAGGCCTCAGAGTGTAGTGAACTAAATCGACTATGTTAGACGCCGGTAAAATTTCACCCTTTATAGTAACGGTACCCTTGTGATCCCAGCTCACATCGTTTGATGCACTCAAAATGTGTAGGAAAACTTTTTTCTTTTTTCTTAAAAGTTTTGGGAAGTGTAGATAAAGTAATGGCATTTGAAATGCTGTTACTGCTTGTTTCAATAGGTATTTTGATTGGCTGCCGTGCCGGGTTTGTGAAATGAAGGTATCTTTGTAACACTTGGTTGTACTGCACCCATTTATCGTGATCAGTTAATTTGGGCTTTAAAACTTTTTGCATTTCGTCATCAAGCTGTGATAATATATTTTTCTCCGTATTCTTACTAGACTTAAGGCGTTGGACAAATTTCGGCGATACAACCAACATCTTCTGCGCTTGGTCCATTTTAGTCGAAAAAAGGAGCTCAGCCGTTTGTTCCGGTAGAGCCGTCGTGAATAAACTAACTTAATAAACATATAAAAAAATACGGCAGGTGTGGGAATCGAACCCACATTCTCTCTCGGCTCCTTAACCATTCGGCTAACCTGCCACTCTGTATAAACGAACACTCTCTGCATAATTAAGAAAGAAAACATCTCGTTTAAAAGCCTTCTATTTGCAATTTCATACAATATTTGATATAAATTAAATCATGTACAAATTTCTAAACTGGATTTGATATATATTTATCGAAGGACTTGACCCTCAGCTGACGTTTTATTATTATTTGTCGTGATTCGTCATCGCTGAATTTTACAAGAGCCAACCTGTCTGCTATGTGACGCTCGCAGTGTTTCTACCACTTTTATTTTAAAATTTTATAAAAACCAGAGGTCCAGGATGCAGCCTTTTTAATTTGAAATGTTGTGCACCTCTACACTACAGTTTTGTAAATTGGCTAGGGGATTTTTAGAAAATAAGACATTCAGCTGTACATTTATTTTTATATTATTGAGTATTATACGAAATAAGAACAATATATTTGTTTATTGCAAAGTGTTGGTGTTTTTTATTTCTACTCTGCTTTTGTTTTTCACGAATCTGCAATAATTACAAAATCTAAAAGCTAAAATATTAGTATTTGAAGTTATTTTACAGATACAAAGTGTAAAATTTCAAAAAATCAATCTACGATTTCATAATAGAGTGAAATAATTAAAAAAATTGTGATTTCTTTTAATTTTGAGCGATGCATTTTATAAAAAAGTGTAAAACATTTGCAAAATTATGCTTAGAAATAACTTTAAAACTGTTTTACATCATTTTCGTTATTATAAAATCGTTTTAATTGTGATAATTTTATGTGAGATGATGTGTAATTACATATTGTTTATTAAAATTTCATCGCGTGTTGAATTAAAATGTCATTTTTTGTATAATTTATGTGACATGATGTCGATTTTTGTAAAAATTTAAGTGAGATGATGTGTAATTGCGTGATTTTTGTTCAATTTTGAGTTAATTTGTCGTCATCACATACATATTTTAATCAATTGTACAAGAACTTTTGAAATAAAAATGCACAAAGAGCCTACGTAACTGAAGTTTTGTTTATCGAAATGATGGTGGCAGAAGATTTTTCAACGAAATTGCGTGTCTTTTATTCAAATATTACTGTTTGAAGCTATTTTACAGATACAAAGTGGCGAAAATTCATATACATCAAACTACGATTTCCTAAGTGCGTGATGTAATTTAAAAATTTGCGATTTATTTGAATTTTGAGCGATGCAATTTATAAAAAAGTGTAAAACATTTGCAAAATTATGCTTAGAAATAACTCTAAAACTGTTTTTACATCATTTTCGTTATTATAAATCGTTTTGTAAAACGAATTGTGATAATTTTTTAAGTGAAATGATGTGGAATACGTGTTTTCTATTCAAATTTTGTGTTAATTTGTGGTCATCACATACATATTTTGATAAATTTTACAAGAACTTTTGAATTTTGTTTATCGAAATGATGGTAGCAGAAAATTTTTCAATGAAATTGCGTGTTTTTATTCAAATTTATGTTAATTTGGGGTCAACATATATCTATTTTTATCAAAAGTACAGGAACTTTTGTAATAAAAATGCGAAATCGTAACATTATATCGATCAATCTACCGTAAATCTAAAATTTTTAAATAGTTTCGATAATATTTATCATAAAACGTTGTAATAAGAATGCACGAGCCTACTTAACTGAAATTTTGCTTTTCGAAATGATTGTAGCAGAATATTTTTCAATGAAATTGCTGTTTTTATTCAAATCTTACTAAAATTGCAACAAGTTAGAGTAATGTACTTTGAAAATTATTATTAAATTGTCATTTAGATGCCGACCCTCGGCAAAACCTAGTAATTTATTTTAATTTTGACTGGTACGATTTTTAAAAGGTGTGCTTCAAAGTAACTATAATGAGTCGGCCAGAGATTTTTTTAAAATTAAACATCCATTCTGTGAATGCAAAAGAGACAACCAATACCCAATGAGTACAAGAGAGACAGATTTACCAATTGAAATTCAAAAATTAGCGCGAAAATTGAAATTAAAACTGGCATCCCAGAGAAGTGCGCGCGCAGAAAACCAAGATGGCCTATCCCCGGGAAGTTTAAATTCGACAACCAATACCCAATGAGTACAAGAGAGACAGGTTTACCAATTGAAATTCAGCCGCGTAATTTAATCAGTAGCGCATATCAAAATTAATTAGAGCAATCCGCAAAATTAATTGGGTCAAACCGCAAACGTGTTTTTAATGCTTAATTTGGCCGTCCCAGCTGATTTATATCATCTTTTATTACCATATAGAATGCATAACAAACTTATGTTCATTTTATGTGCCGAGACATTAAACCAGGGTGACAGCAAAGAAGCTTCGTTGGGACATAATTTTATGAAATTTGGTAGTACGAAATAGAAGAAATTATAACGATACGTTCAACTTGCGGATTCCGGCAGTTGCCGTACAACAAATATGAATACCGACGACGAATTTTATTTAACTTTGTTGAGTAATAGTTCCATGAATTATTATCCACCGCTTTTTTAAAACTGGAGAAGCACTACGTCATACAAAATTTGTAAGATATACCTAAGGGCTGAATCTTGTCTATGCCTGCGTTCTCCGTGACGAATTGCAGCTCAGAAGCCGGCGGGCAAACTTTCACTGGCGGTTTGTAATACCGGGACAAATGATAAAAATAAAAATAATTAATTCCATCAAAACCACTTACGAAACCAGTTTTTTAAAATTATCATCAAACTTTTAAAACTATAGACACGCAATTCCGCTCTTATAAATTATAATTTTCAGGAAATATTTAGGTTAAAATATGAAAGCGTGACGACACAAGAGTGAAGTGTCATTCCCATAGACACAATAAAAGCCGTAGCGCTCCGTGGTCTAGCGACATACATAGAATGCAGCCCAGATGTGGATACGAACGTAGAAGGTTTAAACCCGAGTCGGCCAGAGATTTTTTAAAATTAAACATCCATCCTGTGAATGCAAGAGAGACAGCCAATACCCAATGGGTACAAGAGAGATAGATTTACCAATTTGAAATTCAAAACGGGCGCTAAATTAAAATTAAAACTGAGAGCCGAGAGAAGTGCCCGCGCAGAAAACCAAGATGGCCGACCCCCGAGAAGTTTAAATTAAAAAATGGAACTGAACTGAAAAATTTCAAATTCAAATATTCGCACGAAAATTTAAATCAAAATGGCCACCGCGTAATTCCGGAAGCAAATTAAAAATGGCCGCCGCGTAATTTTATCAGTAGATAATGCGTAATTTAATCAGTAGCATATATCAAAATTAATTAGAGCAATCCGCGAAATTAATTAGGTCATTTAATTTGATTCGCGTATTTAATTGACCCAATTAATTTGATATCACGATCAAGGTGTCTCTATACTACTTACATCATCATATTCCTCTCTCCTTTTTTCTTCGTCACCATACACTCGCTCGAGATATTGTTTTCACCTGCCTACGATGTCCTCTTATTCCAGTAGAGTTGTCCCCATTCGTCCATAACTCCGTTGATATTCTTTATCGCTTGTTTAATGAAAGTTTACACTGTTTTTCCGTGTCTATTTCCTGGCTCCGAGTAGTTCGTCAACTTCTACACATATTCTTTCTATGTACTTTTCTTTTATATATATTCTCTGTTAATTCTGTTTCTCAGTTCTCTACAACGTTGCCCCTTATCGGTTCTTGAATTTCTTCCGTTCTTTTAGCAACTCTGTTGTTTCCATTTTTATCCACGTTTTTCTTATTTCCTGATTTTTCTATGATTTCCAAGAGTGTTCTACGTTTTTCTGTTGTATTTAGTTCCCTGCAATGTTTTGGATGATCCTTATTCTAGATTTTCTCTTGTCATACCCTCTGTTAATTTTTTCAGTTGCCAAGTCTTTGCAAATTGTGATCGTCCGTAACCATGCCTAGGTATTTATAGTTTAATTCATACTGAGCTAGCAACGTAGACAAACAGGGCAAATGTATTTATAAAAATATACCGAGACAACGTCTCATTTGAGGTTAACGCACTAACGAATGGACTAACAAACGTATAGTTACAAGAGCGTTCATAGGGCCACACCTTGTGGATTCAAACACGCTACTAGCCTAATATAAGAGGAAGAAGATGAAGACAACATTATGCAGAATTATATCCGTTACGAATAATTTCCAATAATTTAATGGAATCTTGATGTAAAGTGGTACTTTTCTGAACATTAACACATTTCTGCATAGCAACTCATAGTAATTTTTATATTCACAATATTTCACAAGATTTTTTATATGTCTACTTATATCAACACTCTTATGCATTTCCTGCAGTACGTGAAAAATAGCATCTGCAACACGTGAGAAAAGTGCTTTTCCGTTGGCTCGGCGCGTTTTTAATCTCGGCTTCGCTCAATTAAAAAACTCGCTTGCACGGAAAAACTATACTTTCCTCAACTTGCACGATGTACTATTTAATTACAGAATAGTAGTTCCTTGAGCTCCCTGAGCCCCTAAGGAGCAGTGACTCCTGGACTACACAGCAATATCCTACATAAAAATGAAACAATTAATTGAAAACATATAAGGCTGGTAATTAACTTTACGGTACTTTAACATGTATTTGCAAAGTGAAAAATATTTATTATAGTAAAATAATACATTTGCGTAGTACAAATTTTAAGTATTTAGTACATGCTTGTAGAGTAAAGTACTAAACTCACATTAAATATTTCAATTTTCGTGCTCCGTAAAAAGAATAGATGACAAGTATCTAAATGTTTGTTGTTCAGTATAAATAATGGATTTTTGGTCAAAAATGCTATACCACGTACAGGTACTATGATAGTAAGTAATGTCTGAGTAAATGGAAAAACTGTTTATGTAATTTTAATTATTTGTTAAATGAGAGAACAATAGAAATCTAAAACAAATGTAACCCTGCAAAAGACATAAATACAATGCAAATTATTTGAAGCGTATAATTAATATAAACTTCTCATTTTTAGATATTGATATGGTGCTTAAACAGTATAAATGTTTAGCAATTTGCTTTTTTATATATTGCTAGAAAACTAATCCGCTCCTTTCTGTTTGCATTTCTAAGAAATGGCTTTATTCATTTTAACTTCTTAAAAGGCCGTTACAGAAATAGGAAACAGCCATTGTTAGAATTTATATATAAAATACTCCGTATACATTCTGCTAAATTTGATATTTAATTTAGCATGTTTAAGATGTCGTCTGAATGAAAACAAACAGTCTGAAAATCTAAAATAGAGCATGCAATATTTATATTGAATTAATGCACCTTAAAGCAGCACTTCTGATTAAGATATGAAAATACACCTCTGACCTAATAAATGAACTTTCAATTAATCTAAAATTCCGTTTTAGAAAATGATAAATTGCACTCCATTCTGTGGCTGCATTATAGATTTAGCTTGCATGCCCTAATGTCGTTGCCGACTCTATAGCACTTTCAATAATGTCAGCCTAACTAAAATTGAATTAAAAAATTGTTTGAAACTAATAAAATAGAAAACATAAATAATTAATGTAGCTACAACGTATCTGTACTTAAACCAAATTTAATTATTTTTCGATAAAAGAACCGCAACATTTCTGCTATGATTATCATAAGAAAGGTCATCGCTCTCAGCGATTATTTTTTTGAGCATTTGTTAATTCCTCATGTAATATTTCTTATAACGTGTACATCGTCACCAGTACCACGTACCATTGTTTCTATTCATATAATCCTTTAAATGTATTTTGTTATTTATGCATATTTGCCAATATTGATTCAAATTTTGCACTGAAAACTAACACTCTGCAACAATTAAAAATCCTTTCGACTAGGATACAATCGTAACTCCCAAAAATACATATTTTGATTTTTAATTTTTAGCCTTAACGAAACTAGAAAGGCACGAACGCGATACTCGAAATCGGTGTAGGGCTAAGCTACGTTTACGTATCAATATTTTTCCCTTCATTGCCACCAATTTTTGTTTCGTGTGTGTATTCTCGATTTATGTTTATACAGTTATTTGCCTCGACTCGTTTAATAATGAAAGATAAAAGAAGGAGAGCAATCACAATACTATTCCATGCTTTAAAGAAACTTTCAAAAAGACTCAATTAATTTTGTACACTACTAGCTGCTACCAGCGACTTCGTACGTTCGAGGTTCGTTATTTGTGTATTAAATAATGACTAATTATTTCCTGTCATGCCATCCCATCCCATCCCCGTCCCCGTCCCCGTCCCAGTCCCTTTCCCCGTCCCCGACCTCGTCCCTTTCCCCGATCCCCTCCCCGTCTCGTCCCGTCCCGCACCGCCCCGTTTCCTCCTCTCCCAACCCATCCCATCCCTTCCCTTCCCGTCCCGTCCCGCCCCGTTCCCTTCCCCCCTCCCATCCCATCCCTTCCCTTCCCTTCTCTTCCCGTCCCGTCCCGTCCTGTTCCGTCCCGTCATCTCCTATTTTCACCTTCAGGGGACAAATTTCCAAAAACTTTGAATGACTTAGTTCAAAATTTGATCTTACAAAATTCCAACCTCTTTTTTACCCCTTTAAGGGTTGAATTTTAGCGGATGCCTACTCCCTTTGAGAAATCTGCCTGCCATATTTCAAATGCCATTTTCGTAATCAACGTCCCAAAAAACCTCAATAACGACACACATATCGATTTTTAGGCTTATTTTCCCCATTTCACCCCCTAAGGGGTTGATTTACGCAAAATCACGAAACACGTGTTTGGTTATTTGTTTTTAGGAGTACTCCTACGAAGTTTCAAGTCAAAATGTCTATTTAATATTATTTTTTCATACAAAATTTGAACCCCCATTTTACCCCTTTAGGGGTTGAATTTCGAAATATCCTTCCTTCTTCCTTGTATACATCATAAAGGGAACCTCTGTGCAAAATTTCAGCTTTCTAGGTCCAAGGGTTTGGGCTGGGCGTTGATGAGCGAGTCAGTCAGGACTTCTATTCTTATATAAGATAAGATTATGTAGGTATGTTCCAGCGTGAACATAGAGACGTGGAACTTATTAGGTGGTAAGGAAAAAACAAAACTCCGGACTACAGGCAAACGAAATGAAAATCTTGTAGAAGGTGTTACAAAAATAGACAGAATTTGAAATGAAAACATAAGAACACTAGAAATATAAAAACTACAAGAAATAATCTAAAAAACACAATTTGAGTTATTCGGTCAAAATTTGTCAATAAACCCAGTTCAGCATTTCCTTCCAGAAATTTGCTTTTGTTTTTATTATAACTGTATTACTTTGGTATTCTCACCAAATCCTTTATCTTCATCCATATAGTTTGCACATCTTTTATACTTTTAACATTTTACTTTTATTTTTACACCACGCCAATTTTATTTCAATTTTTAACCCTCTTATGCACCAAATAGCTTTCTAAAACTTATAAAGGGTTTATTTTTATAATTTCAGCCGCTACAAATTGTATTACATCTTTTTGTATCAAATTTTATTATACTAATCAATAAATATCTCCTTCGTGATCTAGTTTAGCATCTATTTCACAGTCCAACACACTATAGAAGTTTTATTATATTTGTCTAATACTATGTAAATAGTATATCTCGAAAAAGTATTTGCCATTAATTCCCCTTTTCATTTCAGATAAATTAAATTATGTTAAAATCCTACCGTTTGTTATGTAGCTTCATTTAATTGAATTTTAAATTCTATTTCCTTTCTTTAATAATGTTGATATCTATTTCATACCTAAATTCATCTTTGTAATTTTTAATACTGTAACCCCTTTGCCAATACCATAACAATATATAACAAATTTAAAAAAATATGAAATCAGATTTTTAAAAAATGTTCTTATAATGTCAAAATAGTTTTGTTTAAGTAACATAATAATCAACGTGTAACAAAATAGAATATTCGTTTTTTACATAATTGAAAAATTACGACGGCCACGTCCAGTGGCCATTAATCGGTATGTATTAGTATCTGACATTTTGTCCCAATTTAACTGACTCTGAATCTCTTACCGTTTTTGAAATCTGAATGATGAGCATCGAAATTCAAGAAACCTGCATCTTTTATTATAATAAAAAGTTAATTCGCCACTCTCGCCAGGCGCGTATGATCCTTTCTTGCTTGTGTTCTACGCCGCTGCTGCTGTTAACTGAAAACATCACAGCGAGTGTGGAAATGCTGAAAATGATTTGCCCTATTTACATAAACCAAACTTTACTCGCTTCGGTGAAAATCTGAAAGCATTGGCAACACTGGGCAGTGGTACACTCGAAGATTGCATAACGACGGCGTGGGTCGGGTTAAAATAAACGTCCATGACGGTTCGCGAGGTAATGGACAAAACTGCTTTCTACACCAAGGTCACGCTGCAAATAAACAATGATCTCTTTATGTAACATCTCCTGCCGTCATATTTGTACTAGAGGATAGCGCAGTATTTGTATTTGTACGTCCGTCGATTAGATTGGCTAACGGAAGTGCCTCTGCATATCGTTTTCATTTTACGTGCGGTTTACATTTCCGTTCGAATTACATACCGTAACTCGACGACTATTATCGCATTAACAGCTATTGCAGAACTTCAACGTTGGCACTCTGTTGTACGGCGATCGGATCTTGGCGATTTTTTATAGGTTCAACATCTGGCTCCTGACTTGGCTTGATGGCCTTCTTGAATACTTTCGTTATTTTGCTCCTTAGTCCTTAATACTTCCAGGATATTTTCATACAAACTGTGATTGCCCAGATTTTAAATTTTTAAATAAGTGTTATGTTTGCTTCTCATTTTCAGTGCTTGTTTGTCAAACAATAAACCCGGAAATTTTACTGAAAAATAAATAAATGGGAATTATATAAATAACACGATTCAATGGAAAAGAATAGTTGACAAGGTATTGTAACTTGGGTACCGGAAGTGGTAATTATATGTCTCTACTTATTCATTCTTCATCAATAATATAATAATTAATAAAATATTAATTACTACAGCTGACACAAATAATAATGTAGTTAATAAAGACTGATTTGGTCAGCACATCAAGATGATATAAGCAAAATAAACATGTCATACACATGGGCGCCGTTAGAAAACTTCTCAGGGAGGGGCAACATTTTTTCGATATTGAGATATGACAATTAAATTCACAGTGGGTCTAAAAAAGGAAACACTTGATGCGCACCTAAAAATGCTATTATATTTTGAACAATAAAAAAACAAAATACTACAGTGTTTGGACAAAATACCTGTATTACCAACACGTTTTGTGTATCTAAATTAAAAATAATAAAATCATTGCGTTCTTTACTACATATTTACTTTATGGTTTGGGCATTGAAGCGCACAGAATAGTGAAGCGTTAGTAATCGCAATACACAATAATGCAGACATAAAATTAATTAACAAATAACATAATATATGCAAAAAAATACACATACCGTATAGATCGGATCGAAGTCCCAAATAAAAAACTATGTAAACCAGGATACACAATAATCTAACAGTAGTAACACAACCAGAGAGCAAATAAGACTAACTTGAAATAAGTAATGAATTTATTTTAAATATTTACTAACATTCCGTGCAGGTGCACTGGGATTTGGCGAGCCATTGAATTTATTATACTTGAACGTGCCTAGACACAAGAAAACCCAACATCGGTCGGCCCTTATATAAAGCCGTCAAAAAATGGAAATTTTAATATTGTTTTGTATCGCGCTGAGTGACAAATTCATAGACGCCCCTCATCTCGATATTTCGGTCATCGACTTGTTTCTGCTTATTCAAAGAATCGGTTCTGTAAAGTGAGCGGACAAATGAATAAATCGTTGCTGCTATTACGCACACGATATAATATTCTTACACCCTATGAAAATAATTTCTGTGCGGTGAGTTCTGACAGCTCGGCGGTCAGCGCCTGGCGAGTATTGGTGGATTATATTATTTTTGGAAAAATCCAGGGAGGGGCAAGCGCCCCTCCTTGCCCCTATGTAACGGCGCCCATGACTCATACACGACTAAAAGTAAAGCCATGATGATTCGCAGTAATATATGTACTGATTCAATAAATTATGTAGGTACCAATAAGATTCTGATAATATCGAATATGTATATACAACAGAGTATCTAGGGGTTATTATTGATAATAGATGAAAGTTCAATGAACATGTCGATTACCTAGTTTAGAAAGTTACTAAAAATTAGGTTTTCTATATTAATAAAACACAATATAAAAACTTAACAAAAAAAATCGATGGGTTGAATTCACACAGTTCAGTTTAATTCAGAGAATTTGAACCAATGAGGAACGAAGATTTAATAGAAGAAACTTAGCTTGGACAAAAAATCGATAATTTTCGATTCGAACCGATTAGGAAGTAGAATCGCAATCTATTAATCAAATCCAATCGAATTTAATAAAATCGAATCGAATCAAAGCAAAAAACCAAATCGAATTGAATAAAAAAAAATCAAATCCAATCATAAAAATCAAATCGAATCCAATTTCACAAAATCAAATGTTAAAATCGAATCGAAATGAACTAAATGAAATCGAATCAAATGTGGCAAGATTTGTTTAGTGAATCGAAATTTGTAAAATTAAATAGTGTGAAGTTTAATTTTGTAAAATTGAATTTAATATACATAATACATATATATGAATATAAATTGAGGTAAAGAAACAGGCTTCCATTTTTAGACCAGTAATCGATATAAGATCCACATTTTTATTGGTCAATTAAGTAAAATCAATAAACAAAACGACCTCTAATAAAAGTAATACTGAAATTCTATATGTTGCTATGCCCCACCTTACTGTGCTGTTTAGTTTAATTAATCTTGACTAGCTAGGTAGAACAAAAACTATATAAGCTTGTATGGTATTCTTTTTAAATTGAAACAAATTTAAGTTTAGATTAATTTATGTAGTATTAGATATATGCCCTTTTATTTAAAGTTTTTAACTATTGAATTTATTAACCTTGCTAGCTCTAGTAAAACGACCACCCTCAAATCAGGTTAGGTTCACGCATTATCATAATTATTACTCTTGGTAATTGATTAGTACAATGAAAAATTACTACTTCAAAATAAATATGACAGTTCTGCAACTGTCAATGTCAAAAATCATTAAAATGAAGAGTCAGTGGAACTCATATCTGTTGAACATATTATTTCAAACATCGACAATAATAAGTAGTCCATGCAAATATGTTATTCACTCACCTTAAAACTTTATTTTCTTTTTAGATCTTTTAACATATACCTGTTCATCTCACTAAAGTACTCCTATCCGCCTCCGTGTCAAACCAAGCATACGCCCATGCAGATACCAACACTGCAAAGCCCTGGTTCACATGAATCGCCCTACTTGTAACAGCGACCAAATTGTCAGCAATCCAAACTGCCTTCAAGTCCAACGCAGGTGTAGATATCATTAACTACCAGTGACTGCAATGGCCTTTTTCCAAATACAACATGATACTTCTCACTTCCACCAACAAGCTCGATAAGGTTCACCACCAGTGTCTGCTATATCTATTAATCAATTCTTTTATCCAATTCAAATGTAACCAATCAACAATAAGTTCAATACAGTGTCTCCTAATCCAATTCAGGTGTAGATGTCCAAATGAAATTGCATACTTAACGTTACCAATTTCTAATAAGAGAATTTTTGAAGATCGTAGCTGTAGAACTTCTTAATTCCTTCTCTAATCCATTTGTATTTTCACTTATTCTTCAGTTTGTTTTAAATATTCATTTCTCTCTTCACCTCGTTAATTTTATTAATAATACCCTTTAATATGCCAATTCGATAATAAAAATTATATTATTAAAGGGTTTTATTTTAAAATTTTTGTTTTTATCAAAATTACATGTACATTTCGAAATATAATTTGTGTTTAAACTTGATTTAAACACACATAAATTTTATTTTCTAAAATTTACGAAATCCAGTCGCACGTTTTTAAATGCAATTCCCATTTATTAGCAAGAAAATTTTAATGTTGCAATCACCAGTCTTTGCCTCATAATTACTAAATTTAATATGTTTAAATTAGATTAAAAATATATATATTTCAGTCCAAATTTACGGAACATTATTCATAATTTAAAAGCCAGTGTTATTACGCAATCAGACGAGTTAAAGACCAGGAAAAATGCAAATCTGCACTTCATGCACAATACCGACCTACAGTAGCAAGTTCAACGGGCGACCTTCGCTCTAGCAGGAAATAAAAACTGCAGAATTGCTACACTGCTGTTTTGTAATTTAAACACTCTGCTCCAGTAAACTGTACATATGAACTTTGATATTGTTACTTCGTTAAGCATTTTAGTTTTGTATAAATACCAGTTTATTTTTATAATAAAACAATCTGCATTTAATGTTTGATTCATTCACTACGTCGCCACTCCTATACCAAGCCATAATACTGTCGAGATGTGAGGCTGCATCTCAGGAGTGGTTTTACTGTCTTCCCTTTAAGTGCCATTGACTAAGCTGGCTTAAAGCGTAAATGCAGTCTCATTTACGCGCTTAAAATTAGGGATAGAATCAGCGCAAAGTAACGGAATCCCGAACCAGCCTCTCAGGCAATTCTGTTCAATTTGCTTGTTATTATTTTAAATTACAATTCACCATAGCAGTAATTATTTATACATTTTTTTTTAAATTAACACCCTTGATTACATTTCAATACAGTTTATTTTAATTTGACAGTTTTTATAAGTGACTTCAAATAATCATTTGACTTTACCTTTCACCTTAATTCAAACTATGTTATGGCTTATTCTGATTATGATTTGAACTCTGATATTACTAAAGAACTATCTTTACTAAATTAGAAATTATTTAATCCATACGTTAGAACCTTTTTGATAAAATTGATTGCTTTACAAGATTTATATTCAATCTATTATTTATTAAATGTATTTCAAATAGTCACGTTGTTCTTTTACTGCATAAATTTATCCTAGTACGTTTTAATAATTAAGAATTTTTATTAATCTCTAAATAATCTCATCGCTAGGGATTAACTCTTACAAACAAACTATCTGTCTTGAGATGCAACCACCACAATATTTTCATCTTTAAAATACTGCTTTAATAGGTATTACAGGTAACTAAAGTTGTAGTTACGTCGACACGAAGTGTACGAAGTATTGAAATTCCCTCATATCAAAAACCACTCTAAGTCAAAAATTCGTGTCAACCGACTAATGAACTCACATCTCCGTCTCGGCTGTGCGAATCTTTTGGTGAAGACCCCAGCCGACGAGATCCCTCCCTTGTATTGGGGGGTGCCTAAACGTGCTGTTTAGTGTACGTATGTTCGTATGTGTGTACGATTCCGGTCGCCAGGAACCTTCCTGAAGTCTTAGATCCTTTTCATACGATAGGTCCTCCGAAAATGAAGGCAACATCAACTTTTTAGGTATGGTGGAGGGCAAAAAAAAATTGTTCTAAGTTTTTTTATAAACAACATTTCATTGTACTAGCGAAACGGAGTGATGCTGAGTGTCGAAGTATTATTGGAAAGCACCGAAGTCGCTTTTCTTGGGTACCGTATATTTTTAGATTAAAGGTGCATGGAAAAATATAAAAAAATAGACAGAAACTCTTTTTTGTGGAATGTTGGTACGATATATACATTTTGATTTAGTCAAAGTAAATATGTTTAATCGAAATTAAATATAAAAACAAAAAATCGAGTTTAATATTTTTGTTTCAATATTTTTACAACTACTTCTTAGGCATCTGTAAAAAACTAACAATAAAAAAATATGTTGATATATTACACCTGGCTGTATACGACCAATCAACAATTTTGGGTTAACCTAAATTGTCTAATATATGTTTAAGACTAAGATATCACCCATTGGTGTCTCTCAGATTCTAACTATTTTTGTAGATGAGCAATTTATTATGTACTAGCAGTCCAGTGAGACAATGTCTCATTAAAAAAAACAAAAAAGACCGTTTTTCAAATAGAACGCGTATTAAATAAAAACTGTACCCAGACCTGGAAGGTGTCAAAGTGGTTGCCTAACCGATCGACGTTTTAAGGCGCAGAGGGTCGCAGCTCCGCTTGGCTGCTGAAACATTTTTATTTAATACGCGTTCTATTTGAAAAACGGTTTTTTTTTGTGATTTCTCGAAAACCGGAAGTGTCACGTGACTGAAATTCGGTTCCTGAGCTGACATGACCATTCCAAACATATAACTTTAATAACTTTTTTCTCTATCTCTTACGGTTTGGCTGCTGAAACAGCGTCCCGGACGGACAAGTCTATTAGATAAAGGATTGATAGCTGTGACTTCCTGCCAATCAAGCAATACAATTTCTTATATTTTACATTTGCCTCTTTTCTTTTTCTTAATGTGCTCCTTCTACTTCAGCTTCGCATCTAGGTGTACTATTTATTGTTATAGGCACGTGTTTCTAGATATTCTTGTTGGTAAAGTTTATGTTTACTGATTTTAACCCATTTATTTTTATTCTTGACTTTTTGGTCCAATCGCTGTATTCATTAGTTACATGTTGTAACTTTTGAGAACTTCTTTCACACTTGCCCTCACTGCTAATAGTATCATCAGCAAAAGTGGCGATTTTGGCATTATCTATTTCAGGGAGTCATAGAGGTGAACAAGAGTTACAAGACAGGGCCAAGCACACTACCTTGAGGTACTCCTGGTTTGATCTGTTTGAGTGCAGAGTACTCTTATTCTTGTTTCACTCTGAAGAATTAATCATATTAACATTTAAAGCAGAAAAGTGTGTGCTGATAACTACACCGTTTTTAAGATAGGGCATAAAACTTCTATGTCGATAAATGTGTATTTATTTATATTATTTATAAAATTTTACAAATTTCAACTAAAGTAACTTAATTTCTTTCAACTATTTGTACTGTTCAAAAGAGCTACGCTAATGAGTAATGATAATTACACTATAAAAATATACCGACCTACAAAATGTAAACGCATTTCAAATGCAATATATTGGGGTTGATAGTGTTACGTTTTTAACGTTCGGGCTATTTAAAAATTATAACGACGCTTCTTGTATTAAACATTTATTTACAACTATTGGATTAATTATTATTATTTACAAACACACGAGAATTATCAAGCCGATTACAAATTACTTAAACTAGTACAGGCACTATTTCTATCGATACATTTATTTAATATTTACAGTGGTTAAACTTCAACTATTTATTTATTTCACTCTTAACACTAACGATTTATTTCTATTTATATGGTTATTTATGTCAATAGTTATATGTACACACGGGCTTTTATTTATGTGGGAGCTCTACACGGCTCTACGCGAATTCCGAACTGAACTCAGGACTGCGGGAGAACTGCTCGCTATTCCCGCTCGCGAGTATTTATATTGCCAGATAGTTCCTTCTGGAAAACGTCTAGAGTTCGCTCGACCTTTCTGGCAACTCTGACGAATCACGCGCAAGGTGGTTTCTGGAATGTTCTGGAAGACTGACTCACGCCGTCTCATGCAGCTGCCTCCAAGGTCGTTCTGCAATGCTGTCGCACGGGACGCTGAGTCATATTTCTGGAGCGACGGCCTAGCCCCACGATCGTTACAATAGTAACAGATATACGAACGTTTGTATCTGGTGATCATGTAGAGCAACTAGTTATGATTTCCATGAACAGGCAATACCTAACTATGTAATCGTATATGTTTATTGTAAGTGTTCATGTTTTCTTTGGAAACCATTTATTTTTCTGATTCGAATCAAATAATTTATTACAATAGCAAATTCACTACGATTTATCAATTTTGGTCTTCATATTCAGATTCAAACTTCATTAAAGCTATAAAAATTCCAATAGGTTACAAAAAAATATCTGCTTCACCATTGAAGACATGCTATTTCAATATTTATTTATTTAAAAATAACTAATCCGGATTACATCCAGTCCCAGTTGACCAATAATGTGGATCGATTATTCTTCAATTCTGTTCACGTCCTGAATTGATTTCAATCAACGTCTGGAATCATTTCACGATTTGTGATTCAAAGAGATTCGCGATGCGAATCGATATATTGAGTAATCGTGAAAAATCGAGTCGCTCACCAAGTCGGTATTCGATTCGATCACTGAATCAATTTTCGATTCGGTTCTGCAGTAGAAGCTTTTTTCGATATCTCTATTACTAACGAAGTTACGAGCTGTCTAGCGATTTACAAACACCCTTTATAATGTATACAGTGTGACCCCAGATTGACTTAGCGACAAGAGTAATGAATCAACATTTTTTTAGTACGGCTTTCGTTTGCTTGGTGTAAAATGGATTTTTACCAAATTACAGTTCAGATGGGATCTAGTTGGCGGAGTTAGCTTAAGAAGATGTAAATCATTATAGGTAAAGTGGACTTTTTGGTAGCTTTACGCGAAAATGTTATTAAAATAAACTACTCTAAATTAAAAATTATAGCAATATATTTACATATTTCATTCTTTCCAGGGAAAAAATTAATATTAAAAATTGACGTACCACACAACCCTTTATTTTTTAGTTAGAATGAACAATTTCAATTAAAAAATTATTCAAATAGTGCTCCATTGAAACTAGCACATTTGACAGTTTATTCATAATATTTATTCACCAAATCACTTCGATTTTTTTTTAATTTTTAACGTAAAAAGTGAAATTTTACTTTTGTATGCAAATGTAATGAAACTCGGTGTATCTCTATAAGTTTTAATATAGAATAATTTATTTTTATAGAATTTTCGCGTGAAGTTACCAAAAGGACCACTTTACCTACAACAATTTAAAATTGGACAATTCACTGGGAGGTACTCCTGTTTTTGTCCCAAATATATGATATAAATAAATAAATATTCCTTTACTATAAGCGTGTTTAAAGTAGATACCTTAAACACGTTGGTTAGTTTGTAAAGTGTCAATTTTTAAAAAGCAATGCATAAAAAGCTGTACACACTTTTCCAACTAGCTGTTTTTGTTTGTTGCCTCCTGGAATCGCTTTCGCATTACTTCAGGGGGCGCGGGTGTCACTTAGACTTAACTAAGTGAAATCGGAACTTCCGGGCCGGGAGTCGAACTACCGCCCGCACGCTCCGTATTTCGCTGTGACCTCGACTGTAGCGGCAGACACCACTAGCCCACAGACGTCCCATTACGGATAAGGTCTAGGCATACGCCAGATACCTGAGACACCAACTGTTTTAGTCATATGGTCAGAGTTCCAACCCTAGCAAGAAAACTTTTACATGCTACTCATCGTAGTAACATAGAACCAATTGTTTTACAACTCTTCGAGGGGTGGCATACTGTCGGGATTTCATTCGCATTTTTTGTTTTTAAAAACCCTACCGGTACCAAGGATTGGACTCGCGACCATTAGACAAGTAATCAGAATGCTTAATCACTGAGACAAAGAGCACGACATCTTCCAATTTAAAAATTATGCAAAATCTAAGATATTGGGATAGTTGCACACCAGGACTGCCGATCTATTGTTTAAAAAATAAATTACTATATAGGAAGTTATTTTCGATAGAAAAACTATCTAATTATTAAAAGTACAAGGGTGAAATCAATCAAAAATTAAAACAAGATAGCTATACAAAATAATGTTTAAAAAAAGTATTAAAATTATTATCTTTGGATTAAAAATGAATGGTTATTGAAGTTAACAGAGAGCAATGTATAATTAAAAGGTAAATAATTAGAACAAACTATAACTATAACTGAATTAATATTTAAATAATTTACTTGGAATTTGTCAGATTAATTAAGAAAATGTACTCTATGTAGTAAAAAGTAATCCAGGATGTTAGTTTAAAACATTATGTTAAAAATTGAGGATTGCTATAGTAAAATTTATTATTAGATAACAACTGATTTCGATTCTAAAAAATGTAGACATAATTCTTTTGTATTAAGAAAAAGTTATAAAAGAAACCCTTTTATAATCAAAGTTTATTAATGGTATGAGACATATTTTAACAAGAAGGAGACTAATTCGTTAATAAAGGGAGAACTAAGAATATTGGAATTGGTGAGATGAGTCCGTACTAATTGGGTTGACTGGAAGATCTGTGATATGGATTTCTGTCAATACGCAGATACCTGTAAATAATTTGAATGGGTATGCTGGCATATATTTATTAATGGATTAATTATAACCCAGAACGGGGATTGCTCGTGCTTCGTGCGGGTTACAATTGAGGTGACGACATCTGTGAATTGGGTTTTTATTGGGCTTGCTGTCACAAATTTATCATTTTGGGTCGGTGTTTATGGAATCGAATAGAAGGACTGGATACCATGTTGGTTGCTGTAAAGAGGATTACATCTTGGATTTGCAGTTGTATGTAATAAACGATCTACTATCTAGGAGAGCTGAGTGGCTGTTGGAGTTGTAGCGTGACACTTTGACAGTGTTTGGTTCATTGTAACACTGGGGATCTAATTGAAGTGAGGTTCCTGGTTAAAAATTCAAATACATGTGACAAAATAGCTTGGTTATATTGGTGCTGTTTTCTGCAGGAGAATTAGATCCATTTTAAAAGGGGAAGAGAACCAGGTATATGTAATTAGCAAACATTAATTAGTATTAACAGTGGAATAATGAATTACTTACAAAAATACTTACTCTTTTCAACATATTGGAACTGATTTGTGTCAATTAAATATAAATTCAGCTAAGTGTCATACGAGTAAGTTGACAGTGACAGTTGAAAGATTTAAAATCATTCTGAATTGACTTGTCAATAACCAAACATTTTGTACAATTATTTTGATAGAATATTCTAACGCAAGTACCCACCTAATATAAGATGTTTTTTATAACCTGTCTAATATATATTATTATAATATTGGCTTACATAGTAAGTCAATACTATAACATATGTTTGCCCAACGCGGAGCAAATAAAAATCTAAAATAATAGGTTATTACAAAGCGAATTGTAATTTAATATTAAAAAAGTAAACCACGTTGTTGGGTACTATAACATATGATGTCAACAATGTGTGAATAATTATATTTGTGGGGCAAAGTAACAGCGAAATAAAATTTGCAAAAAGGTGTCCATTACAGTAATTATTGAGTAAAAAAATTCCTAAAAACTCAAATTTAAAAGACAAATTTTAATAGAATAAAGCTAACAAGTAATTTAAATACGAATACATAGAAATACAAATATTAACAAATAACATTTCAATAAAGGTAGCATTAATGCTGCATTGTTAATAATTGTGGGGCAGAATAAATAGTTTCATATTTTGATAAAAGGTCTTAATAACAGTAAATACATATTGATTTAAAATTTAAATAAAATGGCTGATAAAAGGATCACACGGAAAAGCAGGACAGTAGAAGAGGAACAGCAAGAGGTAGGTGTGCAAGGAGATCAGGTAAGAGATCAGAGATCAGGTAAGAGATCAAGAGGAGCATACAGTAAAGGAGGACTGCATGATACAGTTAATGGAAAAGATGTTCCAGTCAATGCAAGAAATCAAGAATGATGCAAAGAAGCTGATTTGTGTTAATTAAATATAAATTCAGCTAAGTGTCATATTAGTAAGTTGACAGTGACAGTCGTCATTCTAAAATAACTTGTCAATAACCAAACGTTTTGCACAATTATTTTGATAGAATTTTCTAGCACAAGTACCCACCTGAGAGTTAAAACCTGAGCTGGTCAAAGAAATAAAATAAAATACATATTCGGGCAAATATTTTATTTAAAGTATTTTGAAGGGAATGGATAGGAGTAATTTAGTAGTCACTAACATATTATTATAATATTGGCTTACATAGTAAAGTCAATACTATAACAATATTTAAGAATGGTATAAATGAAGTAGCAATGGTATCAAGAATGAATTAAAAGTGTAAGAAACGAAACATTAAAGGATATGAAGAGGGTTGAAAAGGGTGATCAGATCAGATGATATAGAAAAAAGACAATTAATATGATATGATCACATTAAAAGAATTGAGGAGAAGAGAATACCTACATTAGCAATGGAATGGACTCCACCACATAGGAGAAAGCCGAATAGACTGAGAAAGAGATGGTACGAACGAACTGAAACAAAGAGATTGGATGAACCGAATATATTGGACAAATCATCTAGGTACCAGACAGGACGGACAGGCATCAGAAGGGATGGGCAGGATCTATGATACTTTGAAAACTCACAAACGATGGCGGAGCAGCTGACCATCCACATTAAAAAACTACAACCATAAGAAACTAAATTAAATAAACAATTTTTCTACTGAATGCTAAAAGAGCCAATTATCTATTATCCAATTTTTCATAAAAACGAAATTTTCTTTAGACAACTTTCAAAAATAAACAGTAGCAACATTACAAATACATTAAAATTGTCTTTTTCCAACGAACTATTTTAATGTTTATTCTCCTCGTTGTCTTGTTTATTCTAAGCGGTCTTATTAAATATGAAAATCACGCAATTAAAAGGCTTCTCAATAAATATTTTAAACCAGCTTCCTGGAAGTCCGCCTCTGCCCGATTGTTCAACCTCTGATTCAATTCATGGTCAGTCAATGTTCTCATTGAAAGTACATGATCGCACTGTACAAATAAAGACATGACGAAACCAAATTTGCCACACTGAATTAATCTGTTCCGCGATCAAAGAAGGCAATCTCTGTAGAACCTTCAGATAGATTCAGAGCAGGACACCTTTGTAAATGAAATAAATAATGCTTCTAGGTTCAAGAAGTACAAAGTATATGTTACAAAGTTGTAAAATTATGATAGAACGGTTAAGCGATTTATATATTCATTTTGATTTTTTGAACATCTTTTTGTTGCAACGCAACAATCTGTTCCGCTACCTATTCGTAGATAAAAGAAACATCAAGGATATCAAAGAGGCACACAGAATAAATTTTCAGCTGTCTTGTCGGTAAATTTGCTTTCTTGGTCATGTTATGTAAATTTTAGATTTCAAAGGAAAGACGGAATTCGATGACAATTTGCACCAGAAGCTGTCCTTGCTCCATGCATTCGTTAGGGAAAACACTGATTAATAGCTGCTTTAAATTATTGGGGAAAATAATGATCCAGATGTTTTATTTTATTCGAAACCACTTTATATATTTTCATTACATGCGATTATAACAGGCATTCTTAAAATTTTACAGACTTTTATTGAAATTAAAAACTGCAATGTAGTGAGTGGAGATTATTTCGCTTTGTTAAACTTAGAAGCAAACCGCTCTCAGTATTAACTAGTTTGAAGAACGTGCCAGTACATAATCTTAGATATAAATATCAAGCGTTTTGCATTAATTTCTTAAGTGCAAATTAATGCGACTGTTAAAGCATAGAAATCTCTGCTGCCTATTTTACAAAAATCACTATAGAGACAGGACTGCAACATAGACTAGCTGATTCACCTGTATCCGAAGCTTCTTGCTTGCCATTTTCAAATTTTCCTCTTATTACATTTAGCTCTGCTAATGACTAGTCTTTTGGTGTACCAAAACCATTTGGTATTATACGACGATGTGCATTATGGCATCCTGGAAAAGGTTTCTTATATGTCGCAACAGTAGCCAAAGTTCACCTACAGAAAACGTAGACGAAAGCCATATCTGCGTATTCTTCTTGCGAAAAGTGCTGCGGCATGTTATAAAAATAATGAGTTTTTTTTTCTTTATAAGTACAGACAGCGTGGTTTATGCAAATAAATTGCGTTTTCATTTTCTTGCTTAAGTCAGAGATACAATAAGACGTAGCCTTCTTACCAGTTGTTCTTCCTGAATCACCTTACTGTATAATAGTGATGGGCTTATTCGAATGAAAAATAACCGGCTATCCGGTTATTGAAATAACCTCTGTAACTCGGTTTTCGTTCCAAGTATTCGAATGAAAAATAACCTCATCTTGATACGTACTACGTGCCGTATCTCAGCGACCTGCGAGTGATCGAAATTCTGTAAATAATAAGTCATTCAGAACCATAAGCAAGGCAGATTGTACTGATTGACCCAAGCGAGGCTCGCGGCTGCTTGTTGATGTTATTAACACATTTGAGACTCCCAGTCGACCGGTTAAATTTGTGGGGCCGTTCCTATTAAAGATAACGCTCTGCTTCGAAACGCTGTTGATTATGCCTAATAAGGGATAAACAGAAAGCGAAATAAGATTTTCCAATATCGTAACAAATTTATATTTAATTTTTAATAACGGGGCAGTCGATGCCCATACGTCGTCATATGGTATGAACGTGGGACAAAAAGTGGATTTCGATGTTTAAAATTTTAAGTGTGCGTCCTTAGAACCGCGGAAGGCTGAACGTAGATAAATTATGGATTCTAAAATATACCGGTATGATATGCAAGCGAAAAGGGAAGAGTGGCTACTAGAGAATTTTAGGAACTAAAAATAGATTCAATAGATACTTTGTATTCGCATATTTATAATTTCTTTATGATTAGTATTGATATAGCTATTCTCAATGGTTTAAACTCCTTAACTCCTTAGAAATCAAATAAAAATCATTTATACAATTATTATAATTAACGATTAACTGAGTTCCTCTGCTATCTGCAAGTTACGGTGCCGATGCAGATGACAGTGAACCGCAAACCGGCAAACCGCCAACCGGCGAAATCGAAACGAATCGAGAGCCAAAATTTATTCGAATGATTATTCAAATAATCATTCGGTTATTAATATCATTCGAGTGCAAATAATTCTGTTATGAAAATTGTCCGGTTATGCCCATCACTACTGTATAACACCATCTCTCCATACTGTACAGCGTTTTTTCTGTATCTAACATTTAAATGGCTGTTTTAGAAATAATAGGTTCATTACTCCAACCACCAAAATTTACTCTGGGTTGCTTGAAGGTGTGATATAATGTAATAATAGATAAAATATTAATCTAAGCAAAAAATCCACTAAAAAGTGTACAGGTTTTAAAGTTATGAGATGCAAATGAGCTGTGGCATAAAATTGAACTTGAAAAGAGATATGTCATTTTTTATGCGTTGTCTGTTTTATGGTCCCCGAAAAGTTAATCCGATAATGTTTTCTTCTTTACTTTAATGGCGATTAGCATTTAAACCCATGTTGCTAAACGTAAAAGGTAGAGGTCAGGGTCATTTCAATTCCCCCAACTGGGGGCGGGCTGCTATAGGGACCTTGCGTTCCTCTTCAGTCAATAATGGGAATTTTAGGATGCGTGAGAGAAAAGAGGACTGGAGAATGGAAAAGAGGCCAGGAAAAGTGGAGAAGTACTGCCCCGGCATTCGTCTCAGAGAAGGTACTCTGTTGACTCAGGAAAATTACCTAAAAACCTGAATCAGGAATCGAACCCCCGACCTCCCGACCCCCTGCTGCTATGGAAGAGAGAGCATTTATACACATATGTACCTGTTTATCTGTGTTATGTTGAGGCAGATATTATTCTGCCTTTAAAACTAGTAGGTAAAGAGGCATGCGTTGCAGTCTGCATTAATTTTATGTTATTTAAAGTAGTGTAGCTATCCAGCTCCCCTTTGTAATCAACTTGGTGATTGTATGTTGGAAACGGAGCGATTTTACATGTCAAAGAGAAACGCTCACGGCCATTTTAATTTTACAATATATTTGTTACGATTATCAAGTTAATACATTGAATTGGCCTTTCACACTTTTTGTTAAAATAATGTTCGACATTGGATACCTCCAGGGTTACCAAATTACATCTGATGCATACAAAAATTGCATTATCCAGTCCATATTATACAGTATAAATGTGTCTTTTTTGTTTATGTTTATCCATTTAACGAAAGACCTATAATAACTTTATTCGTGCAGTATGCGTCTATAAGGGGTAATTATGAAAGACGAAAAGATTTTTATAGAGCTTGAAGACCCATATAAACAAGTAGGAGGAATATCTTACCTAGTTAGAATGAATACATTCTAGAAATAATAAATGAGTTTAAAGACGTAGGGCTTTGAATCGTATTTATGGGAAAGACGGGGAAAAGTTCCAGATAAAGCCCGGAAGTTCAGGTAAAATGCCTGAAAATACATATTTTGGTGGTTTAAATGCCATTTTTAGGTATAAATGCCTATTCTGTTCTATTTTTAAGGCAAATTACCGTAAACGCTGCGAAAGACAGCCCGAAAGTACTTATTTCCATGGGTTTTTCCCTGTAAATGCCATTTCCGAGTAAATACCGGTAGAAATTCCTGTCTTCCATTGTAGCAAAAGCTTAGCAAGAGCTGAACCCACCCTCGAAGGTCACATCACCTACCTGTAGGGAAGTACACAATTCATTACAACGATGAAATCATTCGCTGGGATTATTATTCACAGCAGTTGGAAATCCCACAATTTGCAATGTGTTTTTACCCCTAATACTGTTGGAGTTTACTTTTAGTTCGGAGCTCAATTATTTCGCACTGAAGGACATTGTATGTTATAAATATGATGTAATTACTTCTGAAGATGTGGATGATCATTCTGCAGATGTAGAAGATGATTTTCCAAATTTAAACATATATTTTCATCCAGAAAGCATAATTTTATATCTGAAAAGCTAAAAAATATGTAATAAATTGCAATTAACAGTTAATTTAACGATTGTAAAATATTGCTATGGTATTTTACCCGGTGGCTATTCTGTTCAATTGATTGTGTTTAAAGAATTAAAATAAAATATCAGTATTGGTCACGGTTTAATTGTTAAAATGTTGATACTGGAGAAAATAAAAGTTGTCTGATAAAATGATTAATCATATGCTAATATAAAAGTTAAATGGGTTTAGGTGGACCTAATTTATTGTAACTTGTGAGCATGTTTTCATATGAAAGACTACTAACTCGAAATTAATTAACCTTAAAAGTAATACTAAATAGTGTTAATACGTGCTAAAATTAGTATTGAATTACAAGTTGTTTAAAAAGGGTAAGATTGGCCACATACATGAGCGTGATAACTATTGTTATGGTTGTG
The DNA here is from genome assembly GCA_940337035.1 of Agriotes lineatus. Classification (NCBI taxonomy): domain Eukaryota; kingdom Metazoa; phylum Arthropoda; class Insecta; order Coleoptera; family Elateridae; genus Agriotes; species Agriotes lineatus. The sequence goes on from OW679199.1 coordinate 127,886,925, forward strand.
ACAGCTCCACGTTGGGCTTGCCATATAGTTTGTAATGGTTATGACTTGTGTTGTAATATTATAATGAAGATGATAAAATAAATAGCAATTACCACTTCCTGCAAATATTCTTTTATTTAGGTCAAATTTTGACTGACTAAAAATACTCACTGGGTTCGTTAATTATTTATAAAGTATACAGTATTGTGCCCTTTATTATACTTCATCCATCTGCAATTTAATCTTACAGAGGCTAGCTCGGTAGGCGAGATGACTCATATCTCAAAGCTGGGTTTCGTGATAAGTTAATATTAAACTCGTGTGATACGCCACTGGAATATAAATTTAACAAGCGCGCAGACGCTATTTCTGTCAAACCCCTAACACAAATCGGTTTATTTTGGTTAGTGTTTCGTTTTTGTGATTTAAAATAATAAAAGGTGTTTTATGAGCGATTTATCAGGTAAATTTTGAATTATCGCGCTCTTAGCGTCACTGATTCTCATTTGTTTGGAGGCAAAAACCTCCACTTCGTTTGGAGCGTCGCTATGGGATCAACATAACCTCAAACTTGATTATGGCAATTACTGGATATTTGATTTTTGATGGATGCTAAACTCTGCCTGGGTCTCATTCATGAAGGTTTGCTCTAGTAGTCATGCGAATTTCCGGTTGCTAACACCGTTACTTTTAGTAAAATTTGGTACATTGTCGATGAAAGCTGCGGCAGCTCATTCGGACTGCAGCTCCTGGTGATATCTGGTGCTGCTAGTATTGTGGGGGCCTCCTATACGCTGTACTGGTATGCTGCTGCTAAAATCTTGGGCTCAGGAATTCAAAATGTGCCCTGGCTGATGTTCGGGAACTGCGTTGGCTTCCCCGATGTCCTCGGGATGTGGTCACGATGAAAAATTATTTTTGGTGAGCGAAAATGTTCCCCACATTCTCACAGGTGCATTGACAGATTCTTGACACACTGGTGTACTTTTTATCGATAAAATTAATGACTTACTAGGTAAAATATGTAAATTTGAAAGAGCACAAAAACTGGTTGTCATTCAATAATTTTATTCAATTGTCTCTGGATACTGGTCGTTAATAACAATTGTCTATCTAAGTTATACAAAACGGAAATTGGCCAAATACAATACAATAACTTCTTACGCTAATATTTCTTATAACTAAAAAGTTTTTCAAAAATACTATTTCTAAATTATTGTCCTTTCAATCCGGTTTTAAATTGTCTCACAGCGCCACTACTCTTTGCTTTATGTAAATTGTCCTTATCACTCACGTAATTACACTGACTTGTTTGTTCAATCACAAATTTTGTTTCACATCCTGCTGTGTCCATTTCTTGTAATTTTCTTAACTGTTCGCTTTTCTCCAAATTTTCCAATATTGCTGTCCCATAATTATAATTGCCCTGTTCTGTTTGGTTTATGCTCGTTGCAACGTATTATAATAATTCTGCTCCAATTACCTGTATTTAAAATGCTCATAAACATGTCCTATTTAATTATTCTGACATCTACGCTTCAATTATCACGCACATATTATAAACCTTTCTGTGACAGTTCTATTAATTTTGGTTCGGCTTTAACTTTGCCAAAACCTCTTATTTTTGGCTAATTTAGAATTATCGATTCCAATCTATGAAAAACGAGCTCTGCCCTTTACCTTCTTTACTTAAATAAACTCATTACTACCAGCATTTCTTTGCAAATGTAATTACGGATTGAAATTTACGTTCAATCTTGCAGTTGCATGAACTACCCCAACTCCGTGGTATCTGACTTGCTTTATTTATTTGTTGTGCTGCAAGCAGGGTTGAGTAGCGGGCTCAATACCATCTCCCTATATGAATGTCAGAAATTAAAGGAATATTTGCACAGGAATCACATAAATAATGTATAATTGCAAATAAGAAATAAGGCTGAAGGTACCTGAAAGCAATATCAAAAGTGTAAAATGAAACAAATCATTAAAATGCTTTTAAGTGAACAAGTGCCAAACTGTTGGCATTTACAAAAATTAAATTGAATCTAATATTAAGTGAATGTAAAACAAATGATATGTCAGTTACCACGTAATAAGGGAGAATGCAAAATACCTACACGAAAAATAATAAGTCCAGCAGGTAAACATTTTTTATCTTGGGGCTTTGTTTTGATATGTTAACTCAATAAACCCGGTAATCAAGTTAAATTGGTGTTTTAATTGTGAAGGTAATGCCACTAGACATAAATTAACACAAGAACCATAAGTAATCATGGTGGTTCATGAGTGAGTGCAAGCGGGGGCAATTGGTGGAGCTCGTCTGCGGATGTATGGTATCGCTAGTAGAAGAAGTGGATTGACAAAGCGTCATGCAGCTCAAAGTGGAGCTCTTGCAGCCAACTAGGGGCAGCAGGGAAGCCTGAGTTTAGAGTTCTTAATTTCCAGACTGCATATCCTAACGACACAACTGGAAGTAAGGTAGTCCTAAAAAGAGGACATCTGCAGCGTCGGTGTTGTGAACAAATACATAGGTACCTAAGTGAGCATTATTTTATCAAATTAATAAAACAAAGATGCAAGACTTACCTGATTTAACAGATTATAATTAGTTGTTTTATTCAATAGTAATTGTAATTGAGGTTATTTCCAAGCATAAACAAAGTTTCACTGAGAAAAATGCGAAAATATTATTTAACCAAGTGTGCATGGAGTCTACTAGTAATTTAATTAAATTATTATTTTACCCAAGTGTTAAAACCCAACCACGAGTTGAGTTATTCATGTTCTACCGAGTTAGGCAATTGTATGTAATTAAAGATTTAACGATTAAACTAAACATCAGAATACTTGGTTATTCATTTAAGTTTGTACCTAATATTTATATAAGCAATGTTGAGGATTGGCACACTCGTTTATGTCATGATAATTATCAAACAGCAGGAGCGTACTTGAAAAGTAAATATAACAGTGATCGGTAAAACAAGAGGTGTCATTGTCAGTGAATTTTAAAGTGCCAATATTTTTAATTAAAGCAAACAAAAATCAATAATGAAAATACGTTATGAAATACTGTATTACGATTACAACTGATTAAATTCTATGGTTAAGTAATCCTGATTATAATAAGAAATTAATTCTGCAAGTGTATTTATGTATGTTTACCGTTTTCAATCTGCGGTAAGTAAATGCGAACAACAAATACTTTCCAGAAATGATTATGGAAAAAACACAAGTCGATCTTTAGTATCCGATACGTGTGTTATCAATATTACAAAATATTTACCTATACATTTAACTGTTAGGCATAGGTTTAGTTGCACAGCTCTTACTTGTATTTTAAAATTAAAATCCAGAGTGCCGAACGACGGTGGAACGAGATTTATTGTGCTTCCCTCGGAGTCCTCGGACTCGCCACCCAATTTAATCATAGGAACACGCAAATCCTATTACTGGCTGCGAATTAAACCATTAGCTGACAATTTTTGGACACGAACGCATCCAATTCCGGCGTCAGTGCAAGACTTGACAAATTGGGTTACTGGGTTACCCTGATAACGCGGTGATGGAAGGGCGAGGTAATAAAATCTGCACGGAAACGAAACCCAGACTGCTAAAATTGAGAGACGATCTTATCGTGCTTTTCTTTAAACAATAATAAAATGGAAGCACGCTTTGCGTGCAATCTGGCATCTTTTAGTCGAGATATGTAAATATTTTGTCCGCTACTCGTGTGATACAATAGAATGGAATGGCTGAACGCCACACGCCACAGACATGGCTGAAGACCAATTTTTAGGATATTTTTGCAACTAATCCGAGCAGTAGGCTGTATATCTCCTTCCACTTTTTTTTCTGTCTGTTGCCTCTTGTTTCCGGCTGTTTGTACATAGGTATTGCTATGAACACAATTTAATCCTTATCATTATAATATCAATTAATCATATTTCAAGCATATCAAATAATATTTTACAAGATGTTCCAGAAATATGCTAGTTTAATTTTTGCAAATTGTATAAAATTTAATAATAATTTGTAAAACGGTATAAAAATAGTGTTAGCCTTGATTTGAACAAAATTTAATCAGAGCGGGCTTGAAATAATGTAAAACAATGAAAGATCGAAGACAAACAATTGAGGAAAAAAAGCCAAGCTGTGAAGTGGTTTTAATTTTGGTTTCCCCAATAATTAATTGTTAATAACTACACTTTTCCCAATTCAGTGTGTTGGAAAATTAATTCTGTATCCTTTGGTTGTGCTCTAGTATGTTGCATTGATTCGTAGCACCTCTGAAGAGGTATAAAAAGTGTTTAATTTGTGCATCGAATGTTGGCTGGTAGAGCTAGAGGTAGGTAGCGATCTTCGTGGGAAGCAGTTAGAGCGCTAGGTGTGAAGCAACGCCTGAATTGGAGGCGTATTCACAGCAGTCGGGCTACAGGAGTCGTTCTACAGGGTGTTCAGCGGCTTGTATCTGCGGGCCAACGAAGAAAGAGGGGCCCAGGCATTGTAGGACTTGCTGGGGCTTGAGTTAAGTCCTAGTTTCCATAGGTAAAGCATCGGAAAGTTCGGAAAATTTCATGTTAAAAGAATAAATTTAGTGAATTTCAAGCGTGGCGTCGGTTTTACGTGCACTTCCGACAGAACGTGACGCGTATTTACTTACGGCAATTTTTATCACCTAGGGAACGCTATAATTACGTAAGCATAGATAATTGTCGAATAATAGCAAACTTGTTTTGCGAATTGTGAGGTTGGATCACCATACACGATATTCAAGTTGATAGCAAATGTATTTTCTATAATTTATACATACCAAAATAATACTTTCTAGGATGTAGTGACCCGACCCATACGAGATTAACTGTTTTACTTATGTAAATAATAACAATATCAAATATAATCCACAACAAACAGAATCTATAGTAGTATATTGGATCTTCTTTCACTTGGTCTAACCATTTTATTTTGCGTCTTCTTCTTTTTTTAATGCCCAGCTTGCCGAACAACATTTTCCAAAGAATTACAGTCTCTGCCATCCTGTATATATGCCCCATCCATCTCAGTTCACCAAAATTTTCGAGTAATTTTGTATGTGTTGCGCCTAGTATCGTTATTGCAATTTTCTGCTCCCATTTGCACAATTAGCTATGTTTATTTTTATTGATTTTAACTATTCTCTTTCGTTTTTCTGTAATCTTGATTTATATGGTATGTTTTATTTTTTAAATTAGTATTACCTTGATTTCTTCCACTGTGGACTCTTAATTTTTCGTCCTGGTTGTCTTTAATGTTTGCATTCAGCTAACCACAGAATTCGACAGCAATGTTTAATATTAATTAGCAACTTCCCTCAGGTAATTCATTATTAGAAATCATACGACTTAATTAATTTCTCTTTGACCTTTACTTGCTAATTTATTAATCCGGTCTCCAGCATACAATATTATTCTCTCGGCTCATCAGAAAGTCCAAAACCAGCTAAGGAGCGCACTTCTGCAAGTCCACAGTAACTCTTCCTGTTATCTGCACCAATATAGAGGATGCTGACACTCCCATTATCATGTAAATGCCAAATAACTTACACTTTTAAATATTTGACATCAGTTTAATTGGCAAATATTCGACCATTTCTGCGTCTAAACAATTTGAATTGTCCGATCATAGCAAAAATGCGCGCATCTCCACTATTTAGGGAAAATACACTGTCTACATCATAATAATAAATGGTTACCAGCCACGATTTTCTTAGTTATTGTATAATTTTGAAGTATCTTAGATTAATTTGACATTTAAAAGAAATAATTAGTCACTACTTCTATACTCAGCCCCAAACAAGTCTATTTGCCACTCCCGTTTCGAAACGTAGCACTTCTTAAAAAAAAACTTTGCAAATATCCGTGTCCGTTCATAACTTATCCATCCAAATTCTACATTAACATAATCCAAATTATAGTCTAAGTATCACAATTTGAAATTTCTGCAGCATCGGCAGGGTCAATTCAAATACGCTCTGCCAGCAGTAACTATTGTTGTCATCTTCCCACATCGAGCGGCTATCTTGCATAATCAGCTACTGGGCTTCTTCCAAGTGTTTATCTATATCTACTGCCTTTCAGGGCCGTAGCCAGTATGACAACGTAGGGGGGGGGGGGGCAAACAAAGTTGAGGAGGCTAGCATAATTTTCTGTGTTAACCCTAAAAATGCTCGGTTCTTTGCTCAGTCGGTAGATCCTACAATGGCGTCAACGGAAGGAGGGGTGTAGGTGTTACCCTTGTTGATGCAGCTAAATCGATTGGAGTAAACTGTTTGTTTTAATACTTTTATTCCTATTGGCAACCAGATACACATGAAAACTTAATATTATATACAGGGTGCCCGTTTTTGGAGCTCCACCATGGGGATCTCGGTAACCATAAGAGATACGAGGTCGGTTAAATTGGGGCAAAGTTGCGCAATTTGGAGCTCAATAATATGCCGGTTTAAAATTTCAAAAATTCCGATTACCTCCGGAGATATCCGAAAAAAACCGGAATTTTGGAAATACGTTTTTATTTTTTCCTCGGCTTATTTGGTGACCTAATTCAAAATGAGTGACACTTCGTCGTTGCAACTTTTCCTCCTCTACAACCTGCCGATGTCATATTTGAAATCAGACGTTTCGATTTTCGACAATCATCATCAACTTTGGTTTTTCTTATGGGCACTATCTTGGATTTTCACATTTTTGAATTCAGCTTTGTTTTCTGATTACGGTGATGTATCACATGTTAAGGTTCAGTGTTGCAGTTTGGGTGAAATATCAAAAATTCTGTTTTGCAAAGACTGCCTTGGATATAACATCCATACTTTTGTTTAACAAAGGCATTGTTGACAGTTCGATTGAAGTTGGCTTAACGTCACCTACAGTTACAAAATTAGTATAAATTTATTAACAAAATGCTCTTTTCAACTGAAGAAAAACGAGATATGCTAGAAATTTATTTATTTGACAGTAGGATATAAAAAAGGAGAAAATTATGTTTTAAATTTACAACATAGGATAAAACTAAATTTTGAGAAACAAGTAAATAAAGAAAATTATAAGAGGTGCTCGAAGGGTTCACCCTCCACTTCCAAGCACAGCTCTATGCGTCTTCTTAAATTCTGCATTGATCTTAAAACGTCCCTTCTTCTTATTTTGGTCCTTAAAGTTGTGATGATCTTCCTTCGCAGCTCATTAATATCGGCGGGTACAGATTTATAAATGAGATCTTTCATAGTTCCCCATAAATAGTAGTCTAATGGGGAAAGATCTGGTGAACGTGCCGGCCAACGTATGTCTCCACTGTTTGAAATGACTCTACCCGGAAATATTTCAGACAAATAATCAGCCACTCTCCTAGCATTATGTGGCGGAGCACCATCTTGCTGGAACCAAAGGTTATTCAAGCGGTTGAGGCAAATGTTGTCATCGATGTAATCCGTAAGGTAGGTCCTTAAAAAGTGCAAATACCCATCTGCGGTCAAATTGTCTTCGTAAATGTATGGGCCAATGATCGTACCGCCAAATAAACCAACCCATACATTTAGCCCGAAACGTGCTTGTGGTCGACGTCCTTGGTGTTCGTGTGGATTTTCAGTGGACCAGACATGTTCATTGTGACGATTGAACATGCCTGAGTTGGTAAATTTGCACTCGTCCGTGAATATCACGTTGGAAAGAAAATGGGGATTTTGTTCCAACCGTGCCATGATATTCCTACAAAACGCTGCCCTCCGTTCAGTATCTCCTGGATGCAAGACTTGGGTGATATGAATTTTAAACGGGCGATATTTATGTTTTTTTCAAGACTCTCCACACTGCTTGATGTGATACGTTAATTTCGTCTGCTATAGCCCTTGTTGAAGTTGAAGGATTATCTTGAATCTAATGAAGAATTCAATTCATTGCCGTTTATTATTTTTGAGAAAGTTTTAACAATTTACTCACCGCCTGTAAAATTTCCACTTCATTCGCATTTGGTCTATGAACACGTCTTCGAGGCTTAGAAAATGCACCAAACTCGGCTAAATTTCTATGAAGGAATAACAAATAATTTTGAGCTGGTTGTTGTCTTTCTGGATACCGCTGTAAATATCTTTCCGAAGTAACTTGCGCATTTCGATGCGAAGCGTAATAAATTTCTAGCATATCTCGTTTTTCTTCAGTTGAAAAGGGCATTTTGTTAATAAATTTATACTAATTTTGTAACTGTAGGTGACGTTAAGCCAACTTAAATCGAACTGTCAACAATGCCTTTGTTAAACAAAAGTATGGATGTTATATCCAAGGCAGTCTTTGCAAAACAGAATTTTTGATATTTCACCCAAACTGCAACACTGAACCTTAACATGTGATACATCACCGTAATCAGAAAACAAAGCTGAATTCAAAAATGTGAAAATCCAAGATAGTGCCCATAAGAAAAACCAAAGTTGATGATGATTGTCGAAAATCGAAACGTCTGATTTCAAATATGACATAGGCAGGTTGTAGAGGAGGAAAAGTTGCAACGACGAAGTGTCACTCATTTTGAATTAGGTCACCAAATAAGCCGAGGAAAAAATAAAAACGTATTTCCAAAATTCCGGTTTTTTTCGGATATCTCCGGAGGTAATCGGAATTTTTGAAATTTTAAACCGGCATATTATTGAGCTCCAAATTGCGCAACTTTGCCCCAATTTAACCGACCTCGTATCTCTTATGGTTACCGAGATCCCCATGGTGGAGCTCCAAAAACGGGCACCCTGTATACAAAAAAAAAAAAATACGAAAACACGAAAAACAAAAAAACATATATACAAAAAAAACCGCCTAGTCTTGGGCGTTAGGGGCGCGGGAGGTGATGGGGCGTCCTTTCCCGGTTGTCGGAGGCGGGGAACGTGGCCTGGACGTGGTCCGTCCCTTCCGGGGAGCGGTGCGGGGTACGGTTCGGGCTTCCGCTAGGGGAGTCCGGGGACGGGTGGTCCGTGGCCAGCGGGGCTGCGACGTGGGCTGCTATCTGGGCAGGTGTTCGGGGACTCCCTGATTGCAGACGTCCCTCCCAGTACGGATGGGGCCGGTGTAGCTCCTGGATCCGGGCGCGGGCGATCTGGGCCAAGGGGGAGGCCGGGGGCGTCTTGGGCGATGGGCCGAATAATTCCTCGATGCGGCCCTTCCTGGAACACAAGGTTCGTTGTCAGGCGGCGGGCGCAAGACGAGACCTCCACTGGTTCCGGGCTGGCTTACATATCAGACCTGGGGGTGTCCATGGCGAGCGGGCGATGAGGCAGCAGGCTGAGAGCAGCGGAGGCGGCTGGCGGAAGTGGCTCGAATTCCAAGTCCCAAGAAGACGGCGGACAGCAGAGTCCAATGAAGTGGATTGGCTCTAAGTCCACGAAGGCGATGGGCTCGGAATCCAGCAAGGGCGATAGGCTCCAAGTCCAACAAAGCGGCAGCACGGTGAACGGCAGAGTCCAGAAGGGGAGGCGGCTGGAGGTCCTGGGAGGCTGGAGGCTGCTGGTGGTCCTGGAGAGAGCTTCTAAGGCTGGAGTTGAGTCCTGGAAGGCTGGATGCTGCTGGTTGACTCTCTTGGGTTGAGTGATTTCCTTCTAGCCTGGGTCGCTCTATTTAAAGCAGCCCCGATCTTTGTTTTCAGCTTCCTGGGCTCTCATTGGTCCGAGGAGAAGGGATGACTGCTTATTTTAATCGCGATTCTTAATTCCGCGGTTATTTCCGCGGCGTGACCTATTAGTGCTTCGATTTGTGTCCTAATGAATAGTCGTCGAAATGTTGATTCTAACGACACCCAATTTTCTAGGGTTTGTTGAAGATTAATTGAAATTGGAATTTTTAATTCCGCGTTCTGCGTATACACTTACTTAAGCATTACTCTTATTGTGTATGTGAAAGAGTTCTTTTTGCTTCGATTGGTTGCGCGCTAATTTTATATGAATTTTGATACCATTTACGCCTTTCTGGGATGCTTCCTTCCGCTTATTATAATTTAATTTGTACTATTTGCACCCTCGCTCGCTGTATTCGGTCGTTGTCCTGATTTCTCCGTTACAAAAATGCGTTTGTGTTAAGCCTCCGCTGGTGTCGAATTTCTCTTGTTCTGTCGGGAGAAATTTGCCCGCTCGGTGGGTCGCGATGCTGTCGCTGGCTGATGGACCTGTATGGGTGCTGGAGACTTGGGGTTAATTTTATCGGGTGGCGGCTAATTTTTTCTATCTGCAGGTATCCTCATGCGGGGTTTTGATTGGGCGCACTATGATTTAGGAGCGTTTTATTAATTGTACTTGGATTTTAATTTGGCCGCGCGCTCGGAACTGTTTTCAGCGGCGCCGTTTGTCGGCTCTCGGGTGTTTTATTGGTGTGGGTTATTTGCTTGCAATTTTTTAATGACTGGCAAACTGTTGGCCCTTTATTGTCTTTGTTATGCAGAGGTTTGCATTTAAAAATTGGTGCTCCTTTGAGCTGGCATGCCGCGATTTATTGTTTTATTTTTGTAACGGTTTTCTTTTAAAATTCGTGTAGGATTGGGGCGCACTGCTGGTGAACAGATGTGTTTGTAATTTGTTTGCTGCCTGCTTGGCGATGGAAAATTACTTTGTTGATTTTATCTGTTCACCGATTCATATTAACCCTTTCGTGGGATTTGTGTATTCTGATCTATAAATAAAACATATTAATGAAATAAGAAAGTGATTTCAAAAAAAGTTACATGCATGTTTCCATAGTATAAGACGCCGCAATAAAATATTTATATTTCTTAAAACGAACACAACATTACAATTTGTCTTTCTATTTTTCATACTTTACTTTTTTCAAAAATATTTATTCAGGTTGTTATAATACAAAAACTGTAAATACATATTACTACATTTTTATAACGTATAAAAATTACAGCAAATTTATGTGAATTTTCGAATTGACAGATAAACAGTGCATTGGATATTTTGAGTTTTTATGACAATCTTCCATCTAACATTTCATGAGCAGTTCATGAGCAGTTTTCGTACTGAAAAAAATCGAAATAAAATATTTAAAACCGTTGAAGTTTTCTACTTCTCGAACTGTTGAATTGAACTAATAGTCTATCCATATCAATGTCTTCAGTGGGCTCTTTTTCAAAAGCTGGCAAAATTAATTTTCCATCCGCTGATGATGCATCAATGTTCTTTGTTCTCTGTTTATGCGGGTCCACACAGAAAATGAAGATTCACATAAAGCAGTGCTGCAACCAAATGTACGTGCAGTTGCCCTAAACTGATAAGTATCAGGAAAAGCAATTATTTGCTGATAAACGTTTGCAAATACGTCAACACTGCATGTGCCACTCTCTTTGTTTCTGTACATTAAAAAGTTTTTCACGACCGCAATTTCTTCCGCACATGGTATAGTTAGTTATTCCTAGAGTTTCTAAAAATTGCATATTTTGAAGATCCAGATTTTCATCTTCTGCACAAGAAATAGCTGTTAGCAAATCCTCGTTAGTAGAGAATCTTTTATTAATTTTGATAAAAAATAGTTTTCATGTGCAGATCAGGATTTTGATCGACTTCATATTATGACCTTTCACCAATTCTTTCGGTAATGCGAAACTCCTTTAACAACGTATTTCCTTTCTTACGCCGGCGTGGTGGCGGTTGATTTTCTTCAACTATACTAAAATAGGTTTTGTGGACTTCTTGGATTAAGTCATTAAAGGATGTTTCGTTTCTTAGGTCTTTTATAGTTTGTGTAACTGTTTATTAGTGCCAATGCATCTTTTAAACTTGTTTCTCGAGCTTGCAACACCTTATTAGCTGGTTTTGAAATTTCCAGTATTTTTTTCATGAAAACCGTTAAAAATTGGAGTACAAAATATTTGCTCAGTCGTTGGAGTGGAGATGTGACGTCAGACTACGATCCCGCGTATTTTTGTTAATTAATTTTAGAAAAAATAAAAATAAAAAGTTAGATTAAATTAGGGACTAATGTGCTTGGGGAGGCTACGGCCCTACTGCCTTTGTACATGCCTTTGCTGCTTCGTCGAACTATTTACCATGTTATGAGAGCGAACAGAGGAAAAAATGGCTTCATCGTCACCTTCCAACAAAAAGATTTTTTCCACTCTGAATGGAAGATCTTAGTGTTAGCTTTATTTATAAATTATAAGCTAAATATCATAACGTTACTACAAATGTAGTATCATGGAACTAGCAAACCTCGATGAGGGTGGCTGGTCCCATCTTTTAATAGAAGTATCAAATTGATAAAGAGGAACAGAAACGTCGCACTTTATTAAATTAGTTTCTAATATGATATTTTAATCAAATAATAATAAGCAGCGTTTAAAATGTACAAGATTATTAGTAAAGTTGCTTCTTCAAAGCGAAGTATGGTATCTGTTCCGAATAATGAATAGGTGCGCATTGAATGCGTTCATTAATACCCAAAAGCCCTGGAAGATGATTCTAAAATGGCATTTGTAGATAACAGGCAGTGGAATTCAACAATTGTCTGAAAAGATGACTCAGTTTCTTTAGGATCATTAATATAAGCGATAGCTATATCATTTAATTAATAAAGTGATGTATATGTCTGGCATATCAAGATAAACTGGTAACCTTTACTGAGTGTTTAAAGTTCTGCTAATTATAATTGAAGCTTCCTGAAATCTTAAAATTGAACGATCAGTTATGATAGGAAGAGACAAGAGTTACTAACAAATTTTTTATATTTATTCAAAGCATTATTTTATATTTGGCTTATAAATCTTAAAACTAGTTTTAAAGTCAGTCGAATTTATAAGTTATTGGCACATACTAACAATTGAAAACAGTTTTATACGTTTCAGTTCAAGGTCACTCCAACTCGTCTAAAACAAAAAATTGCCCTTCGATTTTCCGATCGAAATCAGTGGCCTCTAACCTTTTAAATTCAGATAATTTAGTAGAATGAATATAATGAAAAAATTAAAAATAGCTATAATGCTTGAAAGATGCTAAATACATATGAGGAAATGTGGCAATATACAGCGAGCTAGTTATTTATTAACAGTTTGCGAAACTGTTCTTCCGGAAACGCCCAAAGAAAATGTGACATAAGTCTTTTATTATTTATATGTAATGTCAGAAAAAGTTCAAGATGCTCCCTGTCACGTGTTTCTAAAAACCGACAGACTTGCTCTTATTCTTTGAAAACTTTATTTAAAGATCGATGTGATGTATATTAAGTGACTGTAATTCTCATTCCACTGTAAAGGCTCAATCTGGTGCGAACTGGAAATATAGCGCAATTCGTTTGAAATAAGTGATTACATTAAACAAACAGTAATAAGTTCCACCAATTTAACGTTATCTCTATTATTGTATCGTTTACTTGTTCACGCTAATAGCAGTAATAACCAGGGTTGGCATTATTTTTCCCAGTCCGAAAAAACTCAGTGGGGTTTTTCGGGTAAAACCCACCTGAAAAAAACCCGAGGGTTTTAGACTAAATTTGGGGTTTTTCAAAAATTGACAAAAAAGTATTCTAAAGCTGTAAGTGGTATAAAATCTTCCATTAATAACAATTTCATATTTTTTTTCAAACTAGTGATTTTTGCAGTTTTCGAAGTGATCTGTCAGTCTGTGAGTCTGCCTCTCATCTAATAGATTGGCCTGAAAATTTATAACGTCGTTTCTAATATAAATTCAGAGGGCCTATTGATTTTTAGTTATAATGAGGCAACCGGAAGTGGCAGTTTACTCTTGTTTTTTCCGTTTTGTGGGGCGAAATTTTATAATTGTTTAATAAAAATTTAATTTCATAGAACAGGATCATTATGCAATTATTTACAATTTTTGTTTCAACAGTTGTTTTGTAGAAAGTTTAGTTTATGGAAAAATTGCATTTTTACAAAGATTTCGTTGGGCCCCATGTTGTGTTGCCTATAATTTTATGTTTATAATTAAATTTTAATCAATTTAATTGCCATATTTTTTATCTTTTTATAATCAAAATTATTTTCTGCTAGCCCCAGTAGATACACTTGACTGAAAATCAGATTGGATTCTTTTTATCTAGAATGCTTATATTCTGAAATTTTATGTTATTATTCTAATTATGACCTCTGACAAATGATACTTCAAACAAGTTTCGAAAATTCAATTGCAAATACTTCTCGTTGCATTTGTCATACGACAATCTCAAATAGTAAGTACTTCCTTAATTAAAATTAATTCACTTTAATCTACATTTTCTTTCAGTTCTTATTTTTAATACCTGGATTCTGTTACCTTTTATTGAACTTAACACTCTCCTCTATTAAAACCAATTCGTCCAACTCTGCAACTGACCATGCCACACAACTGCTCCACTCAAAGCCGCGGTGAAGGTCTCAACCAACAACCAACTGCCAAAATGTCCAGAATCAGGATCCATATCAACACAGGAACCTAGTTTGCCACAGGAATCAGCATCTACAGCTTCACCACAGTACATATGCAAATAGACCTCAGTCGTAGTTGCGTTACTTTAATGTTCAACCCAAATCACTCATATGAAGTACGCCACAGCTCAGCAACAAGGATCTTGACTAGAGACAATCCACCAGATATCACTTGACAAGCCGCATAAATATGCTCACTCTGGTAATGATGTCTACGTAACCTTCTTCCCTTGTAAATCCTTGTTATCCAATTCAATCGATGCAAATGTAATCTTACAATAAGCTCAATTCAGCATTCTTTTCCTTTTACGTATTTGCTTTTATAGATTATAACTGTATTAGTTTGGTTTTATCACCACATTCTTTATCTTCATCCATTTAATCTGCACATCTTCTATCCTTTTAAAATTTTACTTTTTATTCTTTTTACACCACGCCAATTTTATTAAAAATGTTAACCCTTTTATACACCACACACGCTTTAAAAAACTTTTAAAAAGGGTTTATTTCTTAATTTCAAATTACGTTTGCGTTTCTAAATTTTTCTATTATCAATAAAAACCATCTCCTTAGCGATCTAGCTTATTTTTTTAGTCCAACACACTATTAAAGCTTTATTATTTGATTAATACCTACTGTGTTCAATAGTATATTTCGAAAAAGTATTTGTCATTAATTTCCAATTTTATTTCAGATATTAAATTAAGTTAGAATCCTACTATTTCTCAATTAGCTTCATTTAATTAAATTATAAATTCTATTTTCTTTCTTTTCTAAATGCATCTTAATAATTTTAATAGCCATTTCACATCTAAATTCACCTTTTATGATTTTTAATTATTGTATTCTTTTAATCTTATTAATCTGATTTTTAGACCCCTGTACCAATACCATAACAATATATTTTATTCACAACCATATACATAAAAGGTCATTACTGTCTTTTAAGAAGTTGAAAAATGAGCCATTACCAAAGTCTACTTCCCACTCCGGGCGGGAAATACGTTACCATGACAGCGGGTGGTAAATAGTCATTTCCCGGCCGCTGTCATGGCAACAGATTGTATGCGCAATGTATTATTATAAGTTTAACGGCAGTTTTGAAAAACTGTCAAATCCATTTTTACAATTCCCGTTTAGAATAATAAGAACTTAATCTCTCGACAGTAATGAAACGCTTTCTACCTAGGTATGTAATATACTGTTACAAATTTATTTTATATTATGTAATTATCTATAACTTTTGTTAAAGAAGTTTTTTGTACGACGCCGACGTATAGTTTTTGAAAAATTGCCAAATGAAATTTTCACAAAAATAAAACAAAAGTATTTTAGGAAGTATCGATTTTGAAAGTCACAAAATTAAAATTTTACAAGCAGTAAAAAAAAGTTGTGTGATGATCACTTCTAATTTTTTAAAGCGGCAAATCATTGAATGGTAGAAAACCCTTGAAGGAAGTCGCTTAGAATCAATGGACAGTGGAAACCCCTTACTGTAGAACATAATTTGATAAACCTGCTTTGAAGTATACATATAACTCCATTTACATGATTTACATATTTAAAGAATGTTTATTTGCATATTTATAGGTAAATTACAAATTACCCAAGTATCTACCTTTCACCAAAAAATAAAAACTAATATTCATTCAGATTTTTAATAGGATATCTAAATCCAGAAAACAGTGAATATATCTAAAACCCGAAAAAACCCAGCGGGCAGATAATTTCTGAAAAAAACGGGTTTTTGCTAACCCTGCTAATAACAGCTTTCGTTCTTATAACTACTGGATTAATTCTGAAAACGCGCTTTGGGAATTGTGTTAAAATACTATAAACGCTACTATTGGTTTGAGCTTTCCTCTTTAAGCATTAGTAAAACACATACATTATTGGCAGATCGTAAGTGGGTTAACTCTTTCTCGAACGCATCAATGCGTAACCTTAACAACTTATGGTGAGAACCGTAAAAACTACAAAAAGCAAGTTCAAAAAACAATGCCCTGCCGGAAATTGCTTGTTGCATTAAAAACGTTTTCGTTTTGTACACTCCTCGTCTCTGTTACTTTTTAGCTGCCTAGTTTAAGTTCAAATTCGAGGTTTACTGTAAACAATCATTTCGAAATAATATTTAATATGTTACTTTCTTATTAAGTGGTAGTTATGAAACCTTTACAGGCAATCACGTTATATAGTTTTTGGTTGTAATATCTTATGACAAAATATTTTCGTTTATGGTTTAAAAAACTTCAGCTCAATATCGAGTCTTGCAAAAAATATAACAAAAATATTTTTTAATTTACAACCTTAAAATGCTTTGCCGTATGATATAATGGACAGCACAGCACAGGTTGTAGAGACTCTTTAGGCTCGATCCACACTATCGGGCTGCTCACGGTTCGATCACAATCCACTCTCGCTCCGCTCAAATATTTATACATTGTTAGCAATGGGCACATTCACACTATAGGTAACGCTCAAGCTCCGGTCGTGCCATATCTGTAGTGTGGATCGACCCTTAATGACTATTGTAAGCATAAACAAAGTAGGTCTCGCTTGCTCTTTTGATTAGATAAGCTTATATAAAAAAAGATTTAGGTCTTTAAATTCTATCAGGGCATTTAAAGTACACTATTACTCAGACAATTACTTTTTATCAACTTTCTAACTCGGATGTTAAAATTATTCAGACAATAAACATTCCTATCATTTAGCATTTGTCGGTGAACTTCTTTCATTGCTCTCGTACTTATGTAAGTGTGTAGTAGTTCAGATGACCTGGCTGTGATGTCTCGTCATTGTTGACTTGTGACATTAAACCAGGAAAAATCACTCTACAGCAGAAACTGGATAGGAGATTCAGGATAGCAGAAACTCGTCTTGCTTCAGAAACTCGAATTTTTAACCGGCTTTGCAGGTAAGATCTAGCACTTATAGTTAACGAATATATGCTCATTCGCTGTATTTAATTTTGCAGGCAGTAAATGAACTCAAATCGTTGAGTTCGGATTCCCTTTGTATGTACACAAAGATTTATTTATGCATGTGCTTGCTTACTTGCGAAATTACTGCAGTTATGCAGAACTGGATAATATCAAACTTTTAATACCAGGCGATATATTTTTATAATCGGATATGTCACTCAGGTAAACCAATAAAATCTTTGATTGGTTTTCAACTGTTTTATTATTTTGGGAGATCAAAGTTGTACATCTTGTATTGACAACAGTAAAATGAGAAATGCCTCATCTTTTTTAAACAATAGATAATACTTTAATTCATTGGCTGATAGGAAATGGCCTGATTGTTTATTATCAAATTAAAGACTATCATTAAAATTGAAAATAATTTGAAATAATTACAATACTCTTAATTCCATAACAAAATAATTTACTTGATGAGTTAGCTAGTTAGCTTGTCTCAAATGGATCATTTTGGTATTTCATTTGACATAATTCCGATAAATTTGTTCATATTTCACATTCCCTTAAAATTTAACTAATTTACATTACAACAATATTAAATACAGTCCATTTCCTTATTTTAAGTACAATTGCCCTTAACTCACTTGCTTGGCTATCTATAACCTGAAATTCGGCTTCTACGCCTGAAATTACCTATCCATACACTTTTTTTCTAAGTTACAACAGAATTAGAGCATATAGTTTAATGATATTGCATTTGAGGTGCTGGCGTGCTGGCTGCTTTGTTATATTAAGCCAAACATGACATAAAAGAAGGAAATTAAACCCAGAGCTAAACTATGCAACATCAAATATACATTACGTAATTTAAAATTTCACCCGATCCGATTGAAGATGATTGAATCAGCTCTAATCGTAGATCTTCCTACGAATGATGTGACATGTGACATTAAATTTTAATATTTAAGGTTTTCTTTTTATATTAATGTCCACAAATGTAAATATATCGATTTTAACTTTGGAGCAAATGAAATTTTGGAAGAAGGGTATATCGATATGGAAACTGAGGAATAAGCGGGTTTTTCGAGCTGGTAGGTCTACCATCGATAATGTATTCTGCATACCACAGTTGACGGAAAAACGGCATAAATCGGAATAGTAACATATCAAAATTATAAACAACTTCTGAACATAAATGCCATAACAATGAATATCGAGGTATAAGGTACTTGATATAACGCAGTTAAGCCCAGAATATTTGTCGATACTTTTGATTGAATATTTTAAGCATAAAAAAGGTCCTCGAGTGCTCTATTGATTAGACAAACTTAATATAAAAAAATATCTTCTTAAATTCTCTCAGGGCATTTAACTTACACAATTACTTATGTGGCTCGCCAATTTTGAATCAGACAATTTACTTCTTAGTTTCTCAGACAATAAAAACTGCTACCTTTTATCACTTGTCGGTGAACTAAATTTGAAGCGCTAGTAGACACAGCATAGCTTCGCCATAGCTGCTCATGTTGTGTTAACCTTGTGAAACCAAACCAGAAAAAAACGCCTCGGCGCAGCAGTAACTCAACAAGATGCTGCAGGATAGATCACAACTGTCTCTCGCAACACCTTAAGAACGATCTTTTCGAGGTAATATCTTGTAATCGTTGCAGTTGATCGATATGCTTCTTATATTTATATAATTTTCAGGTTAGTATTCTGGAATTCAATCGTTGATCTCGTCTTCTCTTTCTATTTTGCACGAAGATCAGAAAATGAGTACTTATACACCCTACAGTTTATGTATGACCGAGAGATGTTAGCACAAGACTATCATGATGCAGAATACACAACCCGCAAATTATTTCGGAAATATGAGGCATATAGTCTAGAGGTGAACATAAATAAAATAACGCGATCAAATATAAGCATTAAAGAAATAATGCAAACTGAACATGGTATGGTTTGGCCAAGTCCTGCTAATACCAGAAGAAATAATACGTAGGAAAATGTTCTGGAAACAACTGGAAAAGAGAAAAATTGAAAGCCTTTCCCCCGTCCCCGGCTTAGCTGGAGAAAGGGAGTGGATAGAAAAATGATAAAGAGAGGATTGGAAGAACGGCAGTGAAGGAAACGAAGTTTGATTTCCAATTAAAGAGTGCCATGACATTATTTGTAAAAACTATTGACTTCCACGAGAAAGGATCTAGCAATTGTGGTTACGGGATAATTAGACCATTCTTCGAGTTTCTGCTCAATTTCATAATCCTGTAGGTTTTCTAATAAAAAAGTTGTCAATACAACCAACGGACAACCTGTATGTAAATTAGTCGTAGTAGTAATTTTCTTATTTGGTTTCTGAAGCATTTGCGTTGTCATATTTAGTCGATTGAACTACCTTAAGTTCAATACAATCAACGTTAGAGAGCTTAATACTCGCAGCCTATTACGTAACCAGGATGCCATTACGTTTTTCAACAGCCCTTGCTTAAAGTCTCGCGCCGTCAAAACGGTCAGCAAGCAATTGCGGGTATGTGTATGTCTGCATTTTGACTTTTACCATTGATTTTATTTGATATAGCTTATGTTATTTGTCTAATTATGTATGTCATTTTCTATTGGTTTTGTGCCATTACAGCTCTGCCGAACTTTTTCCATGTATAAAGAGATCTTCTGAAAAGAGGTGGGCTTTTTAACCATCCCGACAACGCAATAAAGCAATCTGTGATAAATTACCATTATGCCCTGTTTGCAATTTACATTGCTCTTAATAATCAGTTAGTAGAATAACGACACAGAAACCTGTATCTCGATTACTTTTAATTAGAGTAGAATATAAATAGCATTCTAACAACAAATAGTTTAATGCGAAACAATAACAAACCACCCATGTTCAAACACATTAAGATAATTACAGTGTCGGCAAATGTAAATAAACAGTTTCTCCTATTCGATAAAAAAGTAAATGTCAGATTAATGCCAGTTTAGACAACGGCGCGAATAACTTGTATTATCTAACATCAATAAATGTCAAGTGATTGGCGGTCGTTTGCAAATGCCCACCGACTCTGACACTGCACGAGAACGCACCTGTAATTTACAGTGTATTTCTGTTCCCCACGTACATGAACGTGCATACGAGATGTAAATATTTGCTTACAGTTCAATATTCTTTTATTAATCATTTACATCCTATTTTACATTGACGTCACCATTATAATTATAGTAATTCAAATTTTATGAAATTCCAACATATACACTAAATTTTCGACTAATTTTAGAAATCTGAGTGGTTTGGCGAGTTACTGAAAGCAGCCCGAGGGCTTCGAATAAATGTTCATGTTGATAAATAACCAACCGATGTACCGACATTACAGGGATATTTGGTCGTTAACAGCCAGTTGAGGCTTCTGATTTGTTTACAGGGCGTATCCTCATTTTTATCTCGACGTGTTTGATGTAAAAAAATGCTGATGTCCGTTTTGAGTTTTAAGTTTGCCTAGGATTAGCGTTTGATAGCAATAGTCAATGTCAAACAGTCAAACTGTTGGCTGCAACTATAAAAAGGCCGCTGCTTCCATTTCTTACAGTTACAGCTCCTCAACATTAATTGTCGTCACTTTCCTGAATCATCATAACTCTATAATAAAGCAGAACAGGTCCCAAGGTCAAACATATCAACTCGTGGTCTATGCGTAGTTAGGTATTGTGGGCGTGGTCTTGATATTTTCTAAGAGCCAGTAATATGGAAGGAGAGAACAACTAATGCTCTTGTTAGGGCCTACACACATTTTTTTACACAACACAGGAATGTTTGTACTATGTACACATAAATATTAAATCTGCAAATAACCTAAATTCGGAGCTTTGTACAAAAATATGGTTATAAACTTTTTGCAAGTGGACTTTACTACCTCTAGGAAGAAAATGCGTCGTGCATCACGTGACCACAATTCGAGGTTGGAGGTAAAATAACCTAAAATTGTAATGTAAACATTACGGTAACCGTAGTTTCGGAGTGCTGTACTTGCAAAAATATTTAGTTTTTTAATTAGAATTGGCTGCCAAAGGATTATTTAAATATTTTTATTGCCATAAGTGTTTATTTGTTCAGTTTTTAAAATGCCTTCGTTCTGTATGGTGGTAAAGTGTGGTAGTAATGCAGCCAGGGATGCACCATTGATTCGTTTCTTTAGGTAAATAAGTATATAAATTAAATAGTTTATTTCACGATCTGTATTGTTTTCTTTATTATGATTTGATATTTTTTACAGAATTCCTTCAATTTTCACCAGTGGCAGAAAAGTTTCCAAACTCTTGCAGTTACGGAGAAAAAAATGGATTGCTGCAATCAAGAGAGACGATTTGACAGAATCAAAACTTAAATAAGGTCGTGTATGTTCACTCCATTTTCATTCTGGTAAGAAATAGTGAGTAGTAGCGAAAAATTTCGAATTTGTAATTTAAATGACTTCCTCTTCAGAAAAACCGGCTTCTTTGTTTGACCAAGACAACCCCGATTGGGTACCCACAAAATGTATGGGCCACACAACATCCCTCCAGGTGAAATCAACAGTTAGATTTAAAAGACTGAAAGATCGTGATGCTAAGGTATGTATCGATTGATTTTATTGCTCGATTTTGTGCATGTTAGTACTGAATCTGAATGCTATACTTTTTATATTTGAAAGTAGGTATTACAGTTTTAATTGATTACAGACTAAACAAATACCTATTAATCCACCAGAAGACGTAGAAGAAAGTATGGATGTTGATGTTCCAGCGGAGATCACCCACGAGCAGCTTCAATTTGGGCTTCGTAAAGCAAATGAAGAAATTGATTCGTTAAGGGAGGAATTAAAAAAATATAAGTTGGACCAGGACTATTTCAAAAATAGTGATAGTAATACATTATATTATACAGGATTTCCTGAATATGTATGTTTAGAAAATGTCTATAAAGTAGTAGAGCCTTACCTTTCAGGACAAGGCAGTTTGACAAAATTTCAACAATTAGTGTTAGGTTTAATGAAATTAAGGCTAAATTTAGCGTTTACTGATCTGGGCAATAGATTTCAGTGCCACCGTACAACAGCGGCACAAACATTTGAAAGGGTTGTCGAAATTCTTTATTGCAGACTAAAGTGTTTTATACAATTGCCAAGCAGAGAGGATATACAAATGAACATGCCCAGTTCATTTAAAAATGTTTTTAAGTTACGCACTACAGTGATAATTGATTGTTTCGAGGTTTTTATTGAGAAACCCTCAAATCTAGAGGCAGCTGCAAAAACTTGGTCTCATAAGCACCATCACACGATGAAATTTTTAATAGGCATTACTCCGCAAGGAGTTATAATGTTTATTTCAAATGCGTATGGGGGTCGTGCAAGTGATAAGTTTATCACTGAAACCTGTGGCTTTCTCGACAAATTAATGCCGGGCGACTTAGTCGTAGCTGATCGAGGTTTTGCCATAGAAGATTCAGTTAAAATCTATTGTGCAGAAGTACAGTGCCCTGCTTTTAAAAAAAAAATAAAACAGTTGAATGCTCTAGAGGTAGAATTGACAAGGAAATTAGCAAGCGTACGAATTCACATCGAGAGAGTGATAGGGCTTTTGAAATTAAAATTTAAAATATTGCACGAAATTTTCCCTTTAGTAGCCCTGAAAAAGGGGGACGATGATTTTGCATTTATTGATAAAATAGTAGTGGTTTGTTCAGTATTATTAAATTTGTGTCCTGGAATTGTTCCACTTGACTAAATATTTCAAATAAAAAACTGTTAAAAGCAAATTATTACTTCCTTTTACTATAAAAGAAGTATTGGATTCACCCCAAAAATTCGAAATTGAGTTTTCAACGGATCTTCACGTTTTAGAGTCCCCTGATCCCAAAAAACATATTTTTTTCATTGGTCTGTCTGTGTGTCTGTGTGTGTGTCTGTCTGTCTGTGTGTCTGTCTGTGAACAGAATATCTCAAAAACGAAAAGAGGTATGGCGTTGAAACTTCATATATAAGTTTTGTGTACTATGTAGATGTGACAGCAAGCTTTTGAAGAAAATCGCATAACCGGAAGTAGGTGTTTACTCTTGTGATTTTTCAGTTTTTTTCGATTTTTTCAAAAACGGCTCTAACGATTTTTTTTGAAACTTTACATTTTTCTTACATTTTTAATGTGTATTGATGTGAGATAGGTGATTTTCCAGTTGAATACTTCTAAAGTGGGTTTCTTTTGTTTTTTTTTTCTATTTTTTTTATTAACTCCTATTTTAAATAAAACACCCGGTATATTATTACATTTTTGAATTCACCTTAAAATTCTAGAGAAAATTTGTCTCTTCAACTAACACTCAATTTTGTACCGTTTTTGTAGAATTTGTAATTTTTGAAAATTTTTAACAAATGGTTAAAAATTAAAAATGAAATTTTTGACTAATTATAAGATCACTGTAAAAGGAAGTTGTGTGAGTGTATCACACCAGATTTTTTTAATTTAATTCCAACAAATAAATACTAATATAATAGCTATTATAATACCTTACATATTACTTAGCTCACAAAAAAGCATTACATTTCATAAAATCTGTATGTTAAACCTACAGAAAGAGTTATAAATGTTTATTTGCAAAACTTGCAAATCCACGGATTATTATCAGGTGTTGTTTTTAAACCTAGGCAACTCAAATGGTACCATTCGATTTTGCAGAACCCGGAGTCGCACCCTATCATTGGCGTTTTCTCATCGTCTTCTTGCCGACACACACAATACAAAACTTTATTTGGATCGGCTTGTAGCAATTCTGCAGCACCATTTGTTTCGTCCTCTGATGTTGTTAGAACAACTTCATCATATAACTCTACAGGACATCTTGCATCTTCCCAGTCATTGTCCTGCTTTTCTACTTCTGCTTCGTCTGCTTTTGTTTCCGCTTTTGTAAAATACTTTCCCAGTACCTCAGGAAAAAGTACTTTAAAAAACAGATTTTTTGCTTTTTCGCTTTCACGTTCCCAAAATACGCTGTTGAATTGGATTTTGGTGAAAGTACAGTTTTCCTTACTCCACGCAAGTAAATAGCAATAGTCTACTTTCGTAAGAGCAAGTTGCATTTGCACCTGATAATAATAGGCATGGTCTTCTGAAACTGTCACTTCACCATCCTTAAACTTCAAAAAAAAATTCTTTTTCTCTTCCATCAATTCAATTACACCACTATGTCTTGCACAATATAGGCATTTCACCTCGAGAAGACCCATACCACAACAATCGCATTGTACAACTGCATCTGGAGATGCACCAAAATATGGGTAATTGGAATTTATGAACAAACCCATCTTGTCCGCTCCAAAATTTTCATGCGTCTCCTGCATTTTTTAGTAAAATCAGCAACGGCTTGCACCTCATGTTCGCATCCATACTCTAGGGCCTTCACCTTTAATTTATATTGAGAGGGATAGCAGATGGACTTGATTACTGACATGGATGGCTTATCCACGGAGGTCCTGCAACAGCTTTTAAATTTAGAAGCTGTCACTCTTCCAGCTCGATACAAAAACCAAGCTCTTGATTTGGACTGCAGTCGTGTTTCCTTTTCAATATTTCTGCAGTCTAGGTTGGGTACCGACAGATCTGCGGACAAACCTGAAAATTGTTACATTAGGTAAATGTTATTCTCATTAAATTTAATTAAATTACAGACAAAAAATGTATTTAACTATAATTACCTATTTCTTGCAGTTCACGTAATGTTTTGTTCTCGTGCTCCTCCTTATAATGTACCATAATCGTAAATTTTTTCTTGTATTCAATTTCAGCATAAATCCGCTCAGAAAAGGGCTTCGTGACGGTATGCAGTACCGAACCTTGAGAAGTGTTTGCCAAATTTCGAAGTAAATCGAATTTCTCATCTTCAGTCATTGAGGGTACAACTGTTCTCTCCTTGTCTCTACATCGCAGAGGTTGATCGTGTCCAAGTCCACCCCACGACTTGGATTGGCAGGCTTATTTGTTGGGGGCATCCAATATGCCGTTTTACCCGTGCAACTAACTTGCTCCAACTTCCTCACAGCTTCCTCTAGACAAAATAGCACTGCTGCCACATGTGTACAGCTTTCACCAAGCCCAGCAACTCAGTCGCAATGCGCAGACACAATTTCACCGTCCTTCTTCGCAATTATCCACGGCAATAGCAACTTCTCTCTTAGACGTTGAGAGTGCAACACCTACAACAAACAATATAGTTAAGTACATAATTATCATTATAATATATTAAATTCTTACGTTTCCTAATACAAGCACGCAACACCCAAAGGTTTTCACGCAAATCTTTACCCAGCCACAAGCTGCCTGATTATATGCCTCGAGACTTTTGTAGGCTTTCATTTGTTCACATGTATATGCACTTTTGGCGTACACTAAATAATTAAATAAATCGGGATAAAAAACTTTCGGGAAACTTTCAATCTCGGTCGAGCAATCTTCTAATGCGATTAAGTAAGGATCAACTTCAATTGTTGATATTTTCGACATGTATCTATCTCGGTGTGCTTCCTCGAGGGTTAAATAATAATTGCTCAGCTCCATTTTCTTCCCCTTTCAAAAAATTGCGTTTATTTAAAATAGAAGTTGGCCATGTATGCTGGAGAATACCTACCCACTAATAATCTCTTTCTTCAATAACAACACCTTAGTTCTTAAACAATAATGTCACTATATAATATTTCTAACACTACTAACCACTATTAACTACACTTAAAACTGTTAAAATAACTTTAAAAACGCTAAATCAACAAACAAAACAATACCACGCGACGCAACTCCAAGCATAAAAATCTGGTGTGATACACTCACACAACTTCCTTTTACAGTGTTCTTATAATTAGTCAAAAATTTCATTTTTAATTTTTAGCCATTTGTCAAAAATTACAAATACTACAAAAACGGTACAAAATAGAGCGTTAGTTGAAGAGACAAATTTTCTCTAGAATTTTAAGGTGAATTCAAAAATGTAATAATATACCGGGTGTTTTATTTAAAATGGGCGTTAATAAAAAAAATAGCAAAAAAAAACAAAAGAAACCCACTTTAGAAGTATTCAACTGGAAAATCACCTATTTCACATCAATACACATTAAAAATGTAGTAAAAATGTAAAGTTTAAAAAAAATCGTTGGAGGTATTCAACTGGAAAATCACCTATCTTTCATCAATATAAATTAAAAATGTAATAAACATGTAAAGTTTGAAAAAAAATCGTTTTAAGAGTTGTTTTTGAAAAATTTTCTTCAAAAGCTTGCTGTCGCATCTAGATAGTACACAAAAAGTTTTTTAATTTTTCTCGAAAATTTTTTTATGTAAGGGCATAAAATATTTATATTGTTGAAAAGAGAAAAAAAACCTCTACCAGAAAATGTCAAAAAATATATACAGTGTCATTTAAAAAAATTGCACGTGACGTCACCACTCTGAAACAATTGAAGATAAAAAAAATTTGATAGTGTTAAAATGTAGGTTTTTATGTGCCATTTGATTTGATATAAGGTTATTGGGTCTAAAATAATTAATAAAGTAGCTAGAAGGCGGGGCCTTTTTTATAGAACAGACGGTATATATATTGTGACGTAATGTAATAATAGTAATTTATTATACAAGACGATAAAGTTAAATTTTATCCACGAGTGAATCGTTTAACGTCGAGACGAAGTCGAGACGTTAATGATTCAAGAGTGGATAGAAATAACTTTATCGTCGTGTATAATACAATATTTTTTTCTATAGCAAGAATCTTAACAATTTCAATAGAAAATAAGGACAGTCAATCACATTTCAAAATGTCAGTAGCTAGATTGGGTTGCTACGATAATACAAAGCTGTCATATTTAATTTAAACAAAAGTTAGAAAATTAAATTACTTTATCTATCCTTGATGTTAAAGTGCTACTTTATCTACCCTTGCTGTTAAAGTAAAACTTGACCTTTTGTTTTGAGTTGATAAAAGCACACTTTAACATGAGCTATAGAAAAATAGTAATTTATTATACAAGACGATAAAGTTAAATTTTATCCACGAGTGAATAGTTTAACGTCGAGACGAAGTCGAGACGTTAATGATTCAAGAGTGGATAGAAATAACTTTATCGTCGTATATAATACAATATTTTTTTCTATAGCAAGAACTTTAACAATTTTAAAAGAAAATAATGACAGTCAATCACATTTCAAAATGTCAGTAGCTAGATTGGGTTGCTACGATAATACGAAGTTGTCATATTTAATTTAAACAAAAGTTAGAAAATTAAATTACTTTATCTATCCTTGATGTTAAAGTGCTACTTTATCTACCCTTGCTGTTAAAGTAAAACTTTTGTTTTGAGTTGATAAAAGCACACTTTAACATGTGCTATAGAAAAAATACATTTTTATGGGTGGTCCAGTACATTTGTGGAGCAGTATATAAATAGAATTATTTTGTTATTCTATGTTGATAGAATTTGTAAATATGTTGATCCTTTATACTTTATCCATTGCAATTCTTTTTCATACTTAATTTAGACATTAGTTATTCTGTTATTTTGTACTGTTATGTAAATATTTTGATTGTTTATGTACCTTAAATTCATTAAAATTTTGTTATAAATTATGGAATAATAAGATTAATGATAGCAAGCTGCTTTTGCTATTAACTTTAAGAGTACCCGCTAGGCTTGTTCGTTTCTCACGGTTATTCTTTGTACCTTCTTTTTATACCAGAATTCCGATTACTGATATATTAAAGCTTGTGAATCAAATTTACATACTGCTCAACATTGATTTGTCAGCTCCATACCGTATGTTTGCATCTGTTGTAAAAAAGTATTATTATAACTAAAATGAAACAAAATGAACTATTGATGTAACAAATTTTTAAGACTTAAATTTACCAATCAGTACGGGAAGTCATAGTAGCAAGTTACGGCATCGATCCATCTCCTGCAACCATGATTAAAGTTTATT
This sequence comes from Agriotes lineatus, assembly GCA_940337035.1. Classification (NCBI taxonomy): domain Eukaryota; kingdom Metazoa; phylum Arthropoda; class Insecta; order Coleoptera; family Elateridae; genus Agriotes; species Agriotes lineatus. Next base: position 127,915,235 of record OW679199.1, read on the forward strand.
TTAGTTAGGATGATTATTTTAATTTTAATTTACATGCTATAACGCTCATACCTGCATATAGCAGAATATATCTACACTGCATCTCTTGTAATAAGGGTAACACTTGTTAGAGATGCCACAATAAATAAATATTAAATAGCTTCAAAATATCCGTTATTCTTTATGCATTAATAGTTATTTGTTAGAGATGCCACAATAAATAAATATTAAATAGCTTCAAAATATCCGTTATTCTTTATGCATTAATAGTTATTTAACCAACAAGTGTGTTAATGAAGGCGATTAATAATCGAGTGAGTGCCTTTAATAGTTGAGATTATTAATAACCCATTAACAAACAAGTTGATTACAAAAATTTTTCGTTGACCTCAAAATCTTTTTTTGTGACGAAAAATTTGATTAATACAACTAACCTCCATGCAAAATATCATCAAAACATCAAAATCACAAAAACAGTTAATTAATGAAAAAGAGTGGATTAATCAAAAACAGTGTATTAATGACTTCTATTAATCCATCCTTTTTTAGGAAAAATAATTCATTAATATTGAAATTAAGAAGCGGTCAACGAAAAAATGATTTTTCTTATTCTTTTATGTTGTGTAGACAGCATGTGTAATTTTATTGATTGTTAATGTAGCTTACATAGTTTTAAAATATCCTTATGTTTCTTATCGTATAGGTACCTACTATTTAATAATTTTTGCTATGTGATGTTGTAATTTGGCTTTTTATTAATTGGCCACATGCAGAAAAAGATAATAAAATAATTTTACATTATATAATAAATGGTGGTGGATAGTATTAACGTTAGATCCTTAATTAACAAATTTTAATAATTTTGTAGATATTATTATTATTATTAAAGTAAAAATAATTAGATTAACTTTGTTAATACAATTTATTTCATATTTATACAATTATAGGAGAGCATAAATTTACGAGTGCAGAAGAAACTGTTAATATCTGATCTACCACAGCAACATCGTCAGTTTTCTTTTTCGCCATGAACATAGGCATTGTTTCGTGAAGAACTGTATTTTTTTGACAAAGGACACCAATAACGCGTTGGACGTGTATTCTGAAAAAAAGATATAATTAAGATAATTATTGTAACAATATACTTGCACTACCTCACGCTTGCTATATTCCTGGTTGATGCTATATCCCTTGGATCGAGCTGCCGTTTCCCTTTTAGAAAAGCAGAGGCGTAATCACTGTGGCCATATGTAGTCCTACGGAGTCTTTTATTAAAAAGCCTCTTGCCAATACAAAATCTTCTGGCAAGAGATTGTTTAAAATCCCACAATCCTCTGTTAGACCTTTATCGCTTATTCTGCCACCATATCCATGTGATACAAATGATATTGATCCAGGAGGAGTGATGCCTATTAGTACCTTTACCGTATTATGTTGTTTGTACGTAGATCATGTAGTACATTGTACTTCAAGGCTACTTGATTTTTCCACTCTCATCTCAAAACAATTGATTATTACTGAAATCTTGTTGCCAAATGCTACCTTGAAGCATTCTGGCATTGATTTAATCAGCTGATCTCGTTCAGGCCAAATAATAAAATTTTTCATCCGATGATACATAATATTCAATGTGGTATAAAATATTCTAGAAATTGTTTGTACACTGACGTTAAACATGTATGCCAATAAACTAAAATCTAAATGTAATCTAAGTTTTATCACCGTTATCATAAACATGGCTCTAAGCATGTTTTACGTACTGAATTAGGAATAAATATATAGAATTAAATGTGAACTGTATATATTGTATGTATTTGGTGTAGCATTTGCCATAGTAGACGTGTGTAAAAGAATTTTTTTTGTAATGTCACAAACAAAGTATATCTATCTAACGCCCAAAACTTTAAATGCGGCATGTGCCGTGGGCTACGTCATTCTTCCATGCTCACGTAAAACTTTTACATTCACTGGAAAACTCTCACTTTTCTTAACTTGTAGAACAATTCTTTTCATAATTTTTTTTTACTGCGTTCCAACAACGTCGTATTAATTAGGACGCCTTCCAGGGGCGAGCGTTTCCTTTCCAGAGACTTTCCATTTGAAAATATATTTTTTGGAACTTTTCCTTACTGCCAATCTCTAGCGTGCTTTTAAAACTTTCTTTAGTGCAACAAAAGTTATTAAATTCGTTGTACATTTTAAATGCGGCATATGCCGCGGGTTTCAGCTAGTAGTAAATAAAGAAGAACGAATGATGTAACTGGAAGCTGTTTCAGTAATTATAAAAAGTTGTCCAATATCCTGTCTAGCTTTATTTCGTCCGTGGCTTGTTTGATATTCGCTTCCCAACTAAGAGCAGATTTTTCCTTTCCGCTTTTGCCCTTTGAAGTTCAATGTGTTAATTTTTTGGTTAACTTTGACTATCTAGTAATACAACGAGTAGCTCCGAATATCCTCCAAATTTCTTCCGTCTTTATTCTTCGTACTTCGTCTTTCTGTGTGAGCTGATAGTTTCATCACTTCATCACATGTAGTTCAGTTCTACCGTTCTTATTTTATTTCTTATTTTCGTGGTAGGTGGCCACATTTCTGCGCCATATGAAACAGTCCTTTGTTAGTATTTAAACCCGTCCCCAATGTTATACGTGTTTAAGTATCTCTTTCACATGTACCTTTTGCTGTTCTAATTGATCCCGAATATTTAAAGGTGTTATATGTTTTTATGTTTTGCGTTTGTCGTCATATGCATATATATTCGATTTTCTGCATATTAACTTGTAACTTATATTATTCATATTGTTCTTTCAATTTTATTAATATGTACTCCATGTCTTCTTCTTCATCCTGTCTAAAAATGATCATTCCAGCACAGTTGCGATACCAAGTTGCTAATACTTGTTCAATATCTGTGTTAAAAAATAGTGGTGACAAGCCACGACTTTGTTTAATACCATTCGTGGTTGTATGCTGTGTGTGTGGTTGTACCTATATATTCTTGATCAAATCTAGATGCAGTTTTGTTTAACCTTCAGTCGTTTCACTGCTTTCCAGAATCTACATCGTGTGGTAACAAGCCACGACCTTGTTTAATACCATTCGTGGTTGTATGCTGTGTGTATGTAGTTTTGTTTAACCTTCAGTCGTTTCACTGCTTTCCAGAATCTACATCGAGTGGTAACAAGCCACGACCTTGTTTAATACCATTCGTGGTTGTATGCTGTGTGTATGCAGTTTTGTTTAACCTTCAGTCGTTTCATTGCTTTCCAGAATCTACATCGAGTGGTGACAAGCCACTACTTTTTTTATGATCTGTCGTGGTTGTATGCTGTGTGTGTGGCTGTACCTATATCTTCTTGATCAAATCTAGATGCAGTTTTGTTTATTTAACCTTCAGTCGTTTCATTGCTTTCCAGAATCTACATCGAGTGGTGACAAGCCACGACTTTGTTTAAGATCTTTCGTTGTTGTATGCTGTGTGTGTGGCTGTACCTATATCTTCTTGATCAAATCTAGATGCAGTTTTGTTTAACCTTCAGTCGTTTCACTGCTTTCCAGAATCTACATCGAGTGGTAACAAGCCACGACCTTGTTTAATACCATTCGTGGTTGTATGCTGTGTGTGTGGTTGTACCTATATCTTCTTGATCAAATCTAGATGCAGTTTTGTTTAACCTTCAGTCGTTTCACTGCTTTCCAGAATCTACATCGTGTGGTAACAAGCCACGACCTTGTTTAATACCATTCGTGGTTGTATGCTGTGTGTATGTAGTTTTGTTTAACCTTCAGTCGTTTCACTGCTTACCAGAATCTACATCGAGTGGTAACAAGCCATGACTTTCTTTATGATCTGTCGTTGTTATATCCTGTGTGTGTGGCTGTACCTATATATTCTTGATCAAATCTAGATGCAGTTTTGTTTAACCTTCAGTCGTTTCACTGCTTTCCAGAATCTACATCGTGTGGTAACAAGCCACGACCTTGTTTAATACCATTCGTGGTTGTATGCTGTGTGTATGTAGTTTTGTTTAACCTTCAGTCGTTTCACTGCTTTCCAGAATCTACATCGAGTGGTAACAAGCCACGACCTTGTTTAATACCATTCGTGGTTGTATGCTGTGTGTATGCAGTTTTGTTTAACCTTCAGTCGTTTCATTGCTTTCCAGAATCTACATCGAGTGGTGACAAGCCACGACTTTCTTTATGATCTGTCGTGGTTGTATGCTGTGTGTGTGGCTGTACCTATATCTTCTTGATCAAATCTAGATGCAGTTTTGTTTAACCTTCAGTCGTTTCACTGCTGTCCAGAATCTACATCGTGTGGTAACAAGCCACGGCCTTGTTTAATACCATTCGTGGTTGTATGCTGTGTGTATGTAGTTTTGTTTAACCTTCAGTCGTTTCACTGCTTTCCAGAATCTACATCGAGTGGTAACAAGCCACGACCTTGTTTAATACCATTCGTGGTTGTATGCTGTGTGTGTGGTTGTACCTATATCTTCTTGATCAAATCTAGATGCAGTTTTGTTTAACCTTCAGTCGTTTCACTGCTTTCCAGAATCTACATCGTGTGGTAACAAGCCACGACCTTGTTTAATACCATTCGTGGTTGTATGCTGTGTGTATGTAGTTTTGTTTAACCTTCAGTCGTTTCACTGCTTACCAGAATCTACATCGAGTGGTAACAAGCCACGACCTTGTTTAATACCATTCGTGGTTGTATGCTGTGTGTATGCAGTTTTGTTTAACCTTCAGTCGTTTCATTGCTTTCCAGAATCTACATCGAGTGGTGACAAGCCACGACTTTCTTTATGATCTGTCGTGGTTGTATGCTGTGTGTGTGGCTGTACCTATATCTTCTTGATCAAATCTAGATGCAGTTTTGTTTATTTAACCTTCAGTCGTTTCATTGCTTTCCAGAATCTACATCGAGTGGTGACAAGCCACGACTTTGTTTAAGATCTTTCGTTGTTGTATGCTGTGTGTGTGGCTGTACCTATATCTTCTTGATCAAATCTAGATGCAGTTTTGTTTATTTAACCTTCAGTCGTTTCACTGCTTTCCAGAATCTACATCGTGTGGTAACAAGCCACGACTTTGTTTAATACTATTCGTGGTTGTATGCTGTGTGTATGCAGTTTTGTTTAACCTTCAGTCGTTTCACTGCTTTCCAGAATCTACATCGAGTGGTAACAAGCCATGACTTTCTTTATGATCTGTCGTTGTTATATGCTGTGTGTGTGGCTGTACCTATATCTTCTTGATCAAATCTAGATGCAGTTTTGTTTAACCTTCAGTCGTTTCACTGCTTTCCAGAATCTACATCGAGTGGTAACAAGCCATGACTTTCTTTATGATCTGTCGTTGTTATATGCTGTGTGTGTGGCTGTACCTATATCTTCTTGATCAAATCTAGATGCAGTTTTGTTTAACCTTCAGTCGTTTCACTGCTTTCCAGAATCTACATCGTGTGGTAACAAGCCACGACCTTGTTTAATACCATTCGTGGTTGTATGCTGTGTGTATGTAGTTTTGTTTAACCTTCAGTCGTTTCACTGCTTTCCAGAATCTACATCGAGTGGTAACAAACCACGACCTTGTTTAATACCATTCGTGGTTGTATGCTGTGTGTATGCAGTTTTGTTTAATCCTTCAGTCGTTTCATTGCTTTCCAGAATCTACATCGAGTGGTGACAAGCCACGACTTTCTTTATGATCTGTCGTGGTTGTATGCTGTGTGTGTGGCTGTACCTATATCTTCTTGATCAAATCTAGATGCAGTTTTGTTTATTTAACCTTCAGTCGTTTCATTGCTTTCCAGAATCTACATCGAGTGGTGACAAGCCAAGACTTTGTTTAAGATCTTTCGTTGTTGTATGCTGTGTGTGTGGCTGTACCTATATCTTCTTGATCAAATCTAGATGCAGTTTTGTTTATTTAACCTTCAGTCGTTTCATTTCTTTCCAGAATCTACATCGAGTGGTGACAAGCCACGACTTTGTTTAAGATCTTTCGTTGTTGTATGCTGTGTGTGTGGCTGTACCTATATCTTCTTGATCAAATCTAGATGCAGTTTTGTTTATTTAACCTTCAGTCGTTTCACTGCTTTCCAGAATCTACATCGTGTGGTAACAAGCCATGACTTTGTTTAAGATATGTCGTTGTTGTATGCTGTGTGTGTGGCTGTACCTATATTTTCTTGATCAAATCTAGATGCAGTTTTGTTTATTTAACCTTCAGTCGTTTCATTGCTTTCCAGAATCTACATCGAGTGGTGACAAGCCACGACTTTGTTTAAGATCTTTCGTTGTTGTATGCTATGTGTGTGGCTGTACCTATATCTTCTTGATCAAATCTAGATTCAGTTTTGTTTATTTAACCTTCAGTCGTTTCATTGCTTTCCAGAATCTACATCGAGTGGTGACAAGGTACGACCTTATTTCTTTCGTGGTTGTATGCTGTGTGTGTGTGGCTGTACCTATATCTTCTTGATAAAATCTAGATTCAGTTTTGTTTATTTAACCTTCAGTCGTTTCATTGCTTTCCAGAATTTATATCGAGTGGTGACAAGCCACGACTTTGTTTAAGATCTTTCGTGGTAGTATGCTGTTTGTGTGGCTGTACCTATATGTTCTTGATCAAATCTAGGTGCAGTTTTGTTTATATAACCTTCAGTCGTTTCATTGCTTTACAGAATCTACAGCTAGTGGTGACAAGCCACGGCTTTGTTTAAGATCTGTCGTTGTTGTATGCTGTGTGTGTGGCTGTACCTATATCTTCTTGATCAAATCTAGATGCAGTTTTATTTAACCTTCAGTCGTTTCATTGCTTTCCAGAATCTACATCGAGTGGTGACAAGCCACGACATTGTTTAAGCCCTTTCGTGGTTGTATGCTGTGTGTGTGGTTGTACCTATATCCAGTTTTGTTTAACCTTCAGTCGTTCCATTGCTTTCGAGAATCTGTATCGTTGCACGCTATCATGCTCTCTTTCCAGGCTTACAATGTTCATATGTATGTCTATATGTCTGTTAACTGTCATAAACAATTTAGTGTTCACTTATACATACTTATTCCTCTGTAATGTGTGTAGCTTTCTTGTAAATTGGGCTCATATAATGACGTATTCCATTCTCTAGTTATCTCCTCTCCTCTGTCAATTTTGTTAAATATCGCCCTCATCCTTCTGGAGCTTGAATGTTTTTGGCTTTCTACAACGCCTTTCTTATTTCTTCTTCTGAAATTTCAGGTGCTGTTTCTGTCTCCTTGTAGCAGACTCGAGTCCGTTGTTCGGGTGATTTTCTAATTATATTTATTGTTTTCCAAGCTTCCGCTGATTTAGTGTATCCTATTGTGTTATCTATATCTCTACACAACCTGTCCCAATGTATGTTTTTCTTTTCTTCCACTTTACTCTCGCCCTTTTTCTTAGATTAACATATTTTACCAAGACTCAGATTTACTGTTCGATATCCACTTCATAACTATATGTTTTTTCTTCTCTTCGTTCATATCTTCTAGATCTCACGGATATTTTTCTGCGTCTGTGGCTCTATGGTTTTTTGCTCGCAAGGCTTCGTTTACTGGGTCAAATATTACTTTTTTAGCCATACATTTCTTCAGTTTATTCTTCTTGGTTTTAGAGTATTTGTTGTCCAGCCTATTCCGATAGAAAACGTCAACGCTGATTATATCACTAAGTCAGCTTTGAAGTTTACCTCGTCGATATCAATACATCTTTATATATTTTCTTCGATTTTATTTGAGTATGGTATATGAGCTTTCCTATTACCAGTGGTTACTAACACATTCGGGTTGTCGATTTACTCGTAAATCTTGAATCTTCACCTTTCATGCTATCTTCATTGTTAAAGGATCTATTATAGAGTCTAGGTTGCTTATTGGATCGATCCACGTATACTTGTGGATATCCTTGTGTTTAAGTGTTTGCAATTATATATTCATGTTCTTAGCAGAAGATGATAAGCCTATTTGCATTGTTGTTTCTCCAAAAACTTACTACCACGTGGATGTCCGTTTTAGCTGTTTTACTATTCAGTTCGCGATATATGATCAATTCATTTTGTTTCGGTACATTTTCGTTATCGTGCATATACTCCAATTATTGCTGTAGATTGCCCATAATGCGATCATTGGCTCATCAAATGAAAAATATGTGCTTCAAGGTTCTATTCAAATAAAAGCCAATATGTTCACAAATATACGATATTGTCTAAATACTCATATAAAATAATAAATAAAATGGAATCAAACCCTAGAATAAATGGTAATCCCTAAACACATCGGTGTTGACTACGAATGGATAAATCTACGGGCTCTAACAGGTTTCTACACGCATTTACAAGAAAGGATTATAATAACAGCATATGAAATGCATTTACACTTAAATCACATTTAAAAAACACCAAAATTACTATGTTTAGTAATCATATATTATGCTACATCGAAATCCGCGATTTACTGCATGGAAATCTGGCTTCAAGCTTAATTTGCAGCTAGCAGCACTTGGCACTGAAACTCTATACACCCGCGGCGGGTGCTGCTAGACGTCACGGCCCGGCTTTGATACGCTATATGATGCAAATTCCAAAATGTCGAAAAACAACATCCTGTTTTATATTGAATGTCAATCCGTAGCTTTACACCTGGAGCAGGCTTCTCCACGGTGCTATAGGACAAGTATTCTAGCTCTTGGTTATCGTTAGCTTCAAGAGGAGATGCCATCTTGCACAGTAACGTTTTCAGCTTGTATTTGAACTGGCTGTCTTCAGGGCTTGGGGAACTACGCTGAGACCTGGCTCGAAAACACTTTCTTGTAGCCATGGCGTTATTTCTACGCTCAATGATTATTTCGCGCTTCATCAAGCTACTTCAGGCAACGCTCTAAACAACTACACAGGAGAAGTTACGCGATTTACAGAGGATGAACTAAACCTACTTAATAGTAACTATTATAATACACAAATGTACAAATTGGCTGTAGAATGAAAGTTTATTAATTACTGTCAGTGAACGAGGTCCAATTCCGTTTCAAATACGCTTTCTACCCATAGCCATTTTCGTGTTTACTTTTTCATTTTGTTTATTATTTTACTGTTATTTATTTGTTTTATTGTTAAATTATTTAATAGAATGTGGATCGCACTATTTCATCTTCGAAAGATAATTCAGAAAAAGCATATTTTTTGGTAACGTTTTTTATTCCATTGTTTCTTGTTCCTTCCACCAGTCGCCTGAAATTCGACGTTTTTTTTCATAAAATTGTTAACTGTAGACCCAAGCAACTGTATATTAAAATTATTAGTATCTAAATGTGTATAGAGTGTTTTATTTAAACAAAAGTAGGTTTGGTTCACTACACTTTTTTGGGTTAACCTGTATAATCAAAAATATTTTAGTAACGTACACGGTTGTAGTATCTACAACTTTTGGTAAAGGGAAGTTTGGGTTTAAAAATCATATCAGTTGAAGTCTTACTTCACTAATGATACACGTCAGTAACACTATATTAAGAGAAATTTTCGTTCCGGTTAAGATGTTGTTGGGCAAATTCCATTGCGATGAATTGTTATTTAGGAAATTGTACTTTCGAAGAACTGTGTTTCAGTGAATTGTATTCCTAAATCTTTTTCGACGAATTGTTTTCAGTGAATTTTCCAAGAATTATACAGACTAGATCAAATAAGATAACATCATCAATGTTCCTAAACTTCTCTTGGTGTGTGCTAGGTATTCATCTCTCATGTATATTTTCGGATTTTCCTTTTGTCTTTACAGTCGGTAAATTATTAAGTATTAAATTAGCATTTTGGAAATATAACTACTTTGTAAAAGGAATTTAAATCAAATTACAGATATTCATTTGTTTTTATAAAACTTCTACGATTTTGATATTAATTTTGTCTTCATGCAGTTTATTGGGTATTTCGCCACATCACAAAATGAAAAAATATAATAAGAACACTTCGACGAACAATCTGTGATCGTTATCAACGAATTAACAATTAAAATTAGAAATTAACAAGGAAAATTCAGCTTTTTTACTGGAACTGAAAAGTGACCAATTTCGTGTAAATTGACTTATTATTATTCTGGCATTGTTATACACATGAAGCGTTTGCAGGCTGTTTAGCCACTTTTTCTCATCGGAATTTCACTATGTGGTTTTTCTGTTGATTTTCGTATACTTTTTCCTCTAACGGAACCGCTTACGCATTACTACAGGGGGCGCGGGCATCACTTAAACCTAAATCTTAATTAAGAGAAAATCTAGCCCGCCCCTGCCGGGAGTCGAACTCTTAATCGCTCCGGCTCGAGCGCTACATGATTTTCACTGTGACCTCGGCTATAGCGGCGCTCGCCACTTGCCTACCGAGGTCCCTGATTTTCGCATACTGCCTCCATCCATACTGTGCGTGGTCACTAATTCTGCTTGCCTACTAGCCCACCTCCATTCTCTTCAGATGAAGCAAACATGCTGTCAGCTTTTATCACGTGCGTGATATTTGGGTGGTTGTAAAGCTGCATAACCTCTTCGTTTGTCCTCTTTTCGCAAAGATCTACTACTTTTTTTCCATCCAGAATATTTCTTAATATTTTTTCGTTTACACGTTTTGACCATCTTCTGCTGACTGTTGTTAATAACCCATGTTTCACTGGTATACATTACTATGGGCCTTATAACCGTTTTGTAGTCTTAACTTTGTGTTTCGAGAAACGTCTTTCGAATTTACTACTTTCTATCACAAGCCATATGATACAAAAAAAAACCAGCTCGGTTAAATCACCCAGGCACGACCGTATGCTCCCTTTTCCTAGTAATAGGCTGTTTCTAGTAATTTTGACCAGTCTTGTTCCATCCATGCTCGGTATGTGATCGTTCCACTCTTCTTTTCTTCCGCTGATTCAGTTTGATATGTGTGGTACATGATTCGCGAATGTTAATATTCCTAACTCTGCCCAATCTGGTATTGCCAGCAATTTTTCGCAGTATTTTCATTTTGGCCAATTTTCTATCTATTGTCACATATGAACGTGAAATGTCACATTATAGGCGTTTGCTGCTCCCACCATTAAAAGCACAGTTTTAACGAACGTGACGACTCACAGAGCACATGGCAAAAACTACTCCATCTCAATACTCTGCCGGAGTATCGATAAGGCGCTTGCACCTTATCCTTTTTTTTAGTTTTCCTTAAGAATAACAGTTTAATATGTTTCTTTAGTACTTAATTTAGTTTCTACTATTTGTTAAATTAATTACGAAAAATAAAAGAAATACATGAAAAAATCTGTAAAGGGCTTTACTCAGAACTTTCATCACAAGTGGACGTTGTGACACTAAACAATTTTAAAAATCAAAGGAAAATGGAGATAAAAATATATTTACATTCGAAACAATAAAAGAAAACACTTGGTAATGCGAATTAAATCAATTTTTGAATTTTCATATTAAAAAAGCAGTACCGGCGGTGGGATTCGAACTTCAACGCCGCCGAAAGAGCGTGCGAATGCGATTTTAACGCTTGGCGGTAGTCGGCCACTTAACCACCTGTTTGCTGCAGTCGGCCACCGAGGACGCCTCACATCAGTGATATGCGGCTGCCTTGAATACAACGCATTTATTGTTGACCCTGTTTTTCTCTTTTACATCATTTACCGTGTATCGGTTGGGTCCCATTTTAGTCAAGGGTAATGCTTGAGCTATGTGCAATATTATCACTTTTATCTGTTTTTCAGTTAAAGCTGAAATAAACAACATTTAATTTTTTAAGGTGCTCACCATGTATACATCTTACCGAAATGTTCTCGGTTTCATGTTAGGAATGCATATAATCCGCATAAAAAATATCGTCTTGCACTAACAAATAGTTTTTGAGTTATACCGTCAACAAGCACAGACACACAGACGTGAAGGTCTGAAGAAATTTCGGAAAGTGATTTTTCGCGATTACAATAGTTTCTTCGTATTTTAGACGAGGGAAGTAAAGATTAAAGCAATGAATTACCTTTTCCCAACAAGCATCCCCTCCTCTTTCGTAATGTTGTCCCGAAATTGTTATTTTCCAATATGGAAACCCAACCCGTGAGTGACTAAAGATGCTTTACGCATGTAGTAAATACATGTATTAAATTACTTTAAATGTAAATAGAATTACTAAAATGTGAGCAAACGAAAATGAAATCAAGCTTGGCTTTGAAAATTGAAACATATGTCGATTATTAATTCACATTATTTTGGATATGGGCTATTATAATAACTGTCATATTTACATTAAAAACATCTAAAGTAATAGACCACATGACTTAATTTTATTAAAGCCAAGCTTCGTTTTTATTTCCTCACGTTACATTAAATAACAGGTTTGTCTTGATAAGAAAAACATCACCTTAGTAGCCGGTCGTAATTTTGCATGGTTACAATTTTAAACCACGATGCTACTGACTATGTGACTAATAAACGTTTAGTAAATTAAAAGATAAAACAGAAATTTAGTTCCACTTACGAGGGAAGTTCCGTGTAAACCCCTTTAGAGATCTTGTAAATATTGTGTGGTTTGGCCTATATAATTTGCTTCGCAATTATTACAATCTATTTGATATATGTACTATATTTGTTACGTTATTGATATCTGTTTTATCTTTTAATTTATTAAACATGTTTTGACCTATTGTATTATGATTCCTATCTACGACAGTGTGTTAAATAAAAAATAAAGAATGTCTTATTGTTTAGGTGGTCACCTGTATATACATATTTGGTCGAAAGTATATTCGCTTTCAAGCCAAGTGGACATTGCAAAATGCAAATGCAAAATATTGTCTTTTTCCAACAAATAATTTTTTATCTACACCGCCAACAGACAGATTGGCAGAAAGACACAGACCCTGAAACATGAATATCTGAAGAAATCACAGAAGGTATTTTTTCACGATTATAATACTTCCTTCGTCTTTTAGAAATAAAAAAAAATAAAAATAAAAATAGGTGCAATTTGCCGAATCGTTATACCGTTTTGCTTTTGAAACTAGACTGACTCGAGGCATAATTGACAGTGTGGCATTTTGATATAATGTTTATCTCAGTTGTCAATTAAAACTTCAAATTCACAATGCTAAAAAACCTGGTCTTAATTTTTTGATAACAATAGTATATTGTGAACGTAGCGCTTATTACGACACCGGATATTGGCATGTAATTTGGTACAATTTATCGTATATAACAACAGGTGGAAAAATTCGAGAAAGCTCCCGGGAAATTACCGAATTTTGCGGAAAAATGTCGGTTTCCTTGTTAATGCATGCTGGAACTGTAAGCACATAAAAATCGCCATATCAAAGCAGAAGGCTTTTACCGTCGAAAAAAGGTGCAATTATTTGGCGTTTAGAAGCCGGAGAGTCGAATCTATACCATAAAATCGGTGGTCTCTTTCTTTGTATGTATGTATGTATCTTTGTTCGCCATCTCCTCCGAAGTTACTGGACCGATTAAATTGTATGATAGCTTAAAATTTTGCAAATTTTTAAACTTAGATAGTAGGCCGGTTTTTATTTTCAAACGAAAAAGTAAAGTTTTAGTAAATTATATTTAATTTAATTAAATCGTGTAATTGGCGAAGCGAAGCGTACCTCGGGTGATTCACTAGTGTTTCTATATCCAAGGAATGAAGCCACATTTTTCGAAAGTAAACAATTATGTGGCCAAACCAAATTAATTAAGTTTTTTTGTTAAAATCTATTTAATTCTTTCTATTAATAATAGATATTTGTTTTATCAGTACAGGAACTGCACATTGTTTGTAAGATAAAATATTATATCTTTTTTTGACCAGAATAAACGTGTGACTTAATATCTTTATTGTTAAGTTTCGTTATGTTACGGCCGACAAGTTAAATGGCCGTACTGTTAAATGGGTACATTTGCGTACTGTTATTCCTTGTTTTCTAGCAACGACGATAACATATCGAAATCGTTTACTTTACGGTTTGACATATCGAGAAAGCATAATTTTTTGTCCGATTGGAGAAAAATTTCGTTCTTCTGCATTTATAGCGTATTTCTTTATAGCGACCTACGCATATACAGGGTGTCCCCAGTTGGGTTGCCTATCTATACCACAAATAGACAAAAAATTCAATTTTCGAGAAAAAGTCAGTCTTCATAAAAATGTGTGATTGCCTTGAAACCCTCAAAAAGAAAGTTATTTTTTCGATTTAATATATACGGTGTTCAAAAATGTTAGAAAAATTAAAACAATGAAGAGTAAAGGACCAAAAATCTCAACGCTACGTGGAACGGTAATTAAGAAAAGTTGCTTGGAATTACTATCGCGTACCAAATCTAACATTTGCTTTGAATGTTGCTCATTTCTATTTTTGCTTTAGTGTAATATTATTTTTTCAGTTGTTAATGATGAAATTGTTATTAATTATTTGACAATGGGCTTAGCATATCACCTGAAACTAGGATTGTTAAATTTTAATTGAAATAACAGTTACTTTATACCTTTATAGCATCGAGTTTATCTAGTTAAATGTTACGGTATCAGTAGCATTTTTTATGGTCACGCAATCAAATTATTTCATGAAAAATATCTAGAAGTTGCAGTTGATGATGCACGTTTGTTTCGAAATAGGAGAAAGGGTTGCAGTAGATAGACAGTTTCATAAAACAATATTTTTTTCCGATGAGAGCATTTTTCCCACCAATGGGGTGTTATCGTCGTTATGGTCCATATTTTTTTGAAATTAATTTAAATCAAAGTTCATATTTGGAAATGCTAAATATATTTTTCTGGGCAAAATTAGATGAAGAAAATTTGGAATATAGGCAAAAAGCAAATTTCCAACAAGACGGATATCCCAATCATTCAACACGTCAAGTCCGCAATTGACTTGACAGAAAATTTCAAAAGTGGTTAGGAAGGTTTGGTCCTATTCAGTGGCCAGCAAGATCCTCCGATATGTCGCCGCTTGATTATTTTCTTTGGGGATTCCTGAAAGAAAGAGCGTACGAACAACCTATGCAATAACAGTTTTGATTTTCTGAAAACCAGAGTTATTCAAGCAATAGCCCAGGTAAATCAAGAAATGATCCACTCCACATACGCAGAATTTAGAAGAACATTGGAGAGGTGTGTTGAACTTGGTGGAGTTCAAGTGGAATAGTTTTATATTGCTATATCCTTTGCACTAGCTACATTACAGAATGTGCAGAACATTCAAATATTGATTTTAAGTAAGTATTTTAATTTATAAATTGCCCTCTTTTGTATAATAATGTCAATAGTTACTTTTTGAAATAGGCCCTGAAAACTCTACAGGGGTGGATTCTTTTATCTAGTTACTTGTTTCTGAAAAATGTATTTTCTAATATTTTAAATGTGATTTGTCTCATACGTAACAACGTATGTCAACCAAATGTCAAAACCGTTTTAAAATTCTAATGACAAATGCCCAATCTTTTGTACGGTACACAATAATATTAAATAATACAGTAAGTTCTTGTATCTTAATTAATTTCACCTTTTTAATGTCTTTCTTTATTTTCTAGTTAGGATTTGATAAGAAATCACGCACTTTGAATATTTTCCTCACACAACGTTCAAGATAACAACCTATTTTTGATCTGCAACTCGACCCTTTTAAGCAGCTTCCTGCAATGCACTGCTCACAGACAGACCACCAGTCCCAATCGTCGTCCAATATTAGCAAATTACCAATTCTTGACAGCAACCAGCCAACAGAGCAAACCTGGACATCCACCTGCTACAGTAACTACTTCCTGAAAAGCACCATCTCTCTCCGGTGATACCCGTTTTGGAAGTCCCACTCAACAACAAATATGTCAAACGTAATCTCCTAAATAAAACTGTCCCAATATGACTCCTCAATTATTCACTTGTATATAACAATTCTTCTATCCATTAGGTTTTACCACGTACCAATTATCTTCTTTAGTTAATTCTTGGCTTGTCTTAATTATTTCTTAATATTCATTTTTATACACCACGTAGATTTAGATTTTACCCTTTTTATATTAGCCAAACATTTTCTCAATAAAACAGGGTTATATTCAATATTTTAATTAGACCTAAATCGTTTTTCTACATACTTTTTAGTTTGTTATTTTACAATAATCGGAAACAATTTTCCTAACTACTACATTTTCATTATTTATGCCTTATAGTCTTATCTATTTTGATTTAAACCTACTAAATATATTATTTCAAAATTAACATTTGTCATTGATTTCCAAACTGTATTTTATCAAATTTTATTTTGATTTCAATCCACCTATAATTTTCAAATAGCTATGTTTCAGACACAAATCTACCGTATTCCCAAATAAATCCGAACCATTTTCATCTCATTGTAATAACCCTATTTTAACAAATCTTAATTCAAACCATATTAAGCTTGTATCATAACACCTTATTACTTACTTTACTGTTTTTTGCGAATCAACCTATTTTTTAATAAAGCATACTTTTTAAAGAAAATTGCTTTTTTGAAAGTATTAAATAAGGAAGTTAGTTCCAGAATATCCCAAAATGTTTAATTTTGACTAGTAGGCCATGCTTTCAAATTTGAACATAAAATTTAATCCCAAACAACTTTTCTTAATTATCTTTAAGTTAAGATTTTTGGTATTTTACTCTTAATTGCTATTAAATTTTTGAACACCCTGTGCATTAAATTGAACAAATAACTTTCTTCTCGAGGGTTTCAAGGCAAGCTCAGGTTCTTATGAAGAATGACTTCTCGAAAATTGAATTTTTTGTCTATTTTGTGGCATAGGCAACCCGAACTGCCCCCCTGTAAAAATAATGACAGAATTTTGCTGGTTGTCTGTCTTTTAAACGATATGTAACTAGGGTTTCCAAGTCCCGGGACCAAAAGTGTTTTCGGGACTTACGAGCTAAATTTCAAGTCCCGGGACTAGTCCCGAAGATCCCGAAAATGGTCCCGAAAGGAAAATAGTGTTCAGGTGAAATTTCCGAATGCAATTTCCAAAGAAAAACGAGTTAAATAAAGTATTTCTGTGCTGATAATTTGCGTTGGGGCTCGTCTACAACTTCATTGCTTTCTTCTGGTACTAAAAATGTCTGTCGCTCTTCATCTTTTGCTTTTGTTTGAACTACAAAGTGCTTGCGTAATCCTTTCGTCAAGCTGCCTCTGATTATGATAATTTTATAGGAACAAACTTTACATTTCGCCAATTGTTTATCTTTAATATATAAAATTGTTGCCATATTGACTTCAAATCGTTATTTTTTTAAATGTAGAATGAAGGTAGGTTGCGAATCGCAATTCATTCTAATTGTAACGCTTTAGCAGACAAATAACGAACACACTTAAAACCCAAAAATATAAATTATTAAGCTTCTTCGCACATATCTAAATCCAACAAAAAAAAAACAGACAAATACATAAATAGAAAAAGATACGCAAATGTGGCTAAAACAACATATAGGTTTTATTCTAACCTACCGAAAATAATATCTCTCCTGCCTGCGCAAAACGCAAATAATGCAGAATGTGCAAGAGGCATGAGTAATACGCCGGACGCCGGTGAATACCCGTCCTAATTATTTGAAATATACAGCAACGCCTATAATTGGCCTAATGGCTGTTGGCTGAGAAAAAAAAATGGAGTATACGCACGCATGTTGACATGGTCCCGGGACTTCGCCTGGGCTGGCTGTGGTCCCGGGACTCGTTTTTTGTGGTAGAATCCCGGGACTGTCCCGGGACCGGATCCCGGGACTGGAATGTAACGTACAGCTTTCTCAGATATTCAGTATCAAAAAATATTGAAAATACTTTCTCAGATCATCCAGTAAATAACTTTCAGAATTTTAATTTTAACTCACCAAAAATTTACAAAAATTCAGTAATTTCAAAAGACTAATTTATCAAATGGTGCAAACTAAAAGAAAACTCCAAAATCCATAAATTACAGAACAGACAAACAACTGAATATGATTTACCATAATAATAATAATAGTGAGGCACTAACACCCCTTGAAGGAGCTTGGCCTGCAAGGCGGAAGGTTAGAGCTTCCGTATCCTCGCTCTCACACCCGGCTGTCGCGTGTCAAATTCATGACACGTGGTGATGTGGTGAGCACCACGCATTAGACAACCGCATTATTACCCCTTGTTCTTTTGAACGCAGGTTCCCAATTATTTAAAGCGACTGGGTAGGCCGCCCGCCAGGCATCGATCTGGGATTTGAACTCCAGACTTCCGCGCCGCAGTCCGATGCTCTAACCATCAGAGCCACGCTGGCTAGGATTTACCATAATACATACATTAAAATTAAAACTAAAATATACCGTAAAATACCAAATTACCATAACACATACATTAAAATTAAAACAATTCAGGCAACCAAAAAAAAAAATTAAACAGAGAAATTAGTTCTTCGCTGATCTAATAATTTGTTATTTTAGATATAATTATTGTAGTTTTGTGAAATATTTTATGGATGAGCGGAAATATTTGTAATTAATAAATTCTTCCTACGTCAAAGACGGAGTGATGAAGCGTAGTAGACCAAAACCGTGGTCGAAGATGGTGATAATGAAACTGACAAGTCACAATTTAATAATTAAACGGTTGTAAATGGAACCCGCAAATTGGATATTGGCAACACTGTTCCACAATAGATGTAAATAATTATTTACATTGAGTCTCTTGAGTCCTATGGCAAAGTTCCCTGTGTACAGAATTTCACAGAAACGTTAAAAGCTGATGTTTGTTTAATCTCAGTTCTAACATATAAAAAAAGCAAACACTTTCCTCTCATTTACATTGTATTAATATATTAATTATGTCAGTATTCACTGCGGTCCATTGTAATTATAATTAACAGCAGCAGTTTTATTTCCTGCATTTTACAATTCATATTCATTCATAGACGTGCGAAAAGCGTACTTCGAACTATAAACCGACCTTTCGGAACAACGACTCATTCAAGAGAAAGAGAACCCAAATGCCCATCTCTAGTTTTTCGGGAAATCGCTCAATCAGGCCGGGTCGAATGGATATCAAAATCGCAATCCTTGGCGAGTGGATAGCGGACCACGTAATCTTCGCGGAATTGGACCTTGAAAAGTGTTCCGGCAGCAGCTGCTTCCCGCCAAAAGCGTTCGGTGCGATTGGCTGCGACCTCCGTAAAAATATGCAGCGACGCTGCCTATTCTTACGTGGCTGGTACCGTGGTACCGAAAGCGCGATTTGCGGCTGCCGTCCTCCGAAGAAATTATAGAACAAACTGCTGCTACACAGCCACGTTTTTACACGTTGCCATAAGCCATAAGACGAATTCTGCCCGAGTGCAATAACAGCTCATCCGTGACCGATATTGTATTAATGCTGCGTTTGCTAGCTGTGTATCAGGGCCGTAACTAGGCAAAATTTCATTGTATGAAAGCCAAAATTTGTGTACCCTTTAGTACGGTAACGATATTATTACTAATTTTGCTGTATAAATTCTGCATATTTATTTAACAATATAAACTACAGATTAAAAAACCAAGAGTATGAAATACTATTCTAATTTACAAAAATCGTTAAATAGTTGTACCACAAGAATAACTGGTTATTATATTTATTCTTGTGGTTGTACACTGAACCTCCCTCGCAAGTGGGAGTTTGAAAAGTAGAAATTTTGAAAAGATTAAAGGAAATAAGTGCTTGCCTTGTATCTGTTGTTTACCCTCCATCTGTTGGATAAAATAATAACGAATTTTCGTCAAGGATAAAAGAATTATTTTTCTCTACAAAATTTGAAATAAACCATGAATAGATAAAATTGATTTTTTAAAAATGATTACCCATTACCCCGTATCTGTTGGGTTGAAAATATACCTATACCCCGTCAAGAGTAAAAGTTTAAGCTATATGCAAAATTAGTGTTGTCAACTGTTAATGGCCCAAAAAAGAGAACATTTGAAAAAATATTCCTATTTAATGTTCTTAAATAATTATTTGTAACTAAAAATAGTATTTACTATAGTTAGCATCATAAAAATACATGACAAAATATAAAAATTGCACTTATAATGCAAGCTGCGATTAAAAATGAATTCAATTTAATTTAGTCATCTTCATTCTCATTTTCATCATCTTCGCTCTATTTATCAACACTACTAATTTGGTGTAAACATTTCTTATTTTCCATCATTTCCTTATAAAATTGTAAGCATGAAATATCGTTATAATTACAATTATAAAATTCCTCAGACAGTGGAAATTTCAACATATTTTTTTCTTTAGTCCACTGTCCGCTAATCACGGAAAATATTCTTTCTACATTGGCATTTTGAAAGGTATTGCAAAGATAATTGACAAACTTGCAATAATTCGGGATGAAGCTCAGCAGTATTTGTTTTAAAATATTGCAGTGGTCGTAATTTAAGATTGCTAATTATTTATAGAAATAATTATTTCTAGATATGAGATCATTTTTGGATAAATAAATTAATTAATAATTTAAAAGTAGAAAGATGAATTTGTGGAGTAAAAGAATAAATACATATTTGAAAGTTAAATAATGAATAAGAGATTGGATACTAATACTGTTAAGTGGTCAATATTTAATCAGAAAGGTTTTGGCACATGAATTGATTTGGTTGAGATAGTTGTTTGGTTATAATTATTTGAATCAGAATTTTTATTAATTAATAATTGAAATAAGCTATAGAGGAATGAAAGTGAAAGACAGACTCAAATGATTATTTGAAATAAGTCGATTAAAAAGTGTCATAATAAAATAAATTATATAGAAATGTATCCAGAAGGTTAGTTGGTAAAATTTTTATATAATGTTTATTCCTAGGGAAAATAGGAGGAATTAAAATAACAATTTTTTTTCTAAAAATGTAACATGTTTTTATAGTAAAATGAAATTTAAAGAATAAAAACCCTTTCATAAGATGGTATTTATTGTCTGGTTGTTGTGTTAAAGGGTTTGTTTAATTAAAATTAACTAAAGGAAGAAATAAAATGAATTTTAAAATAAAATGGTTAATAAATGGTACAAAGAAGAGCATCTAATAACAATAAAATAGTATACATGGAATAATAATGTCTGCAGTGGATTTGGATAAACTACACATAAGTCAATATTATGTATCCTTTTTAATTTGGAACTTCATATGAGTTGCTGTCAAGTGAATACATCTACAATTAAGCTGAAATTGGACTGGGACGAGCTTGCAATCAGGTGGATTTCTGTAGCTAGTTTGGATTTCACTTGGGTGGCATCAGTGTTCTTGTGTGACGTTTGAATTGTCCTGTAATACTTGGGAGAGCAGTTTTTGGATAACTACTGGCTTAGTAGCTGTTACAAGGAGGACCATTCCGGTACACTGGGATTCTTTGTAGTAGTTGTGTCTGAATTGCAACTGTATAGGAAGTGATCAGCATATGCAGCTGAAGTTGAATTGGATCAGGCCTGCAGAGGAGCGATTATTTGGTGTTAAACAGGAGCTTTTTCCACAGCTGTGGGTCAAGTCATTCTTGCTACACATTCAGTCGCAGAGTTGAGAACATTTATGGAACTACAAATGGAATCAAATAGATACAGCTACAGTTATGAAGGTTGAAATAAGTTTAATTGCTTAGCAGTTCTGACGGTGCAGTGGAGGCAGCTTGTATGAGAACTGGACCGGAGCATTGAGCTGGCGTATTAAGTGGAATTTGTAACAAGTATATGTAAATAAAACATTAATACTTTCTTAGTAGTGAATGAATTATATATTTGAAAGAACTACTTACTTTCATAGGTATGCGAAATAACAATAGGTGTAATAGATATCATTTGGTTGACATGTTACTTTCATGAATTATTTGACTTTGACAGTTGGATAAATGTCATAAGATTTCTATATAATTAATCCTAATCAAATATCACAAATAACGAATTGCCAATGCATGAACCTAAACTGAGTTAAGAGTCTTGGTTCTCATAGAGCTAAGAAAAAACGATATAAACAAAAATTTAAAAAATAATAAAAGGGCAATATTTTACATTGATTTATCTAAACAAAAATAATGTCATACACGCTGATATAGTCTTTGATTTAATTAGATGAGTTAAACTAAATAGCACCCTAAGGAAGTGTATAGCACAGAAACGCAACACTGTGGAGCTATTACAATATATTATCCACTTGATGAGACAGGAAATCAATTTTTTAAAGTTTTCGATGTTGGGAATTTTGATCTTCAAATTCCTTAGATTGTATTTGCAAGTTTTTATATGTGCACCCACATTTTGTTTAAAACTTACTCTTAAAATAATTTAAAAAGCTGGAAAATTGAAAAAGAAAACAATATGAGTACCTATATAGTGCGTTTCACTTTTCCTGTAAAGTCAAAATCCAGCCAACTATGATTAAAATAAAAAGTAGTATGTCAAGTAAAGTCATAGTTGCGATTAAGATAGAGTAAAAGAAGTATTAATAGAAGTTGTTACAAATCCCTCAAAAACCTCAAATACCAAATTTCGCTGAACATTTTTCATTTTTAAATGTGTCAACATTTTTATGCGGTCAGTACTAAGAGTCACGAGAAGCAAAAAAACAATTCGCAAATTTTATTCAACAATAAAGAACAACAAAATTTTACAACAATTTAACGAACATAATTTTAAATATGATCTTTTTCAACTAAATCACCTTGAAGGCGGATACATTTTTCCAATCGCCTTTTATGATTCAGTACAGCTCGTAATATTTCGGGAGAAATTTCTCGGCAGCCTTGTCGGATTCTCTGACAGAGTTCCTGTATGTTTTAAGGTCTAGATGCATACACATTTTTAATAGTTCCCCAAAGAAAAAAGTTGAGTGGTGTAATGGCAGGCGATCTCGGAGCCCACTCTATTAAAGGGCCATTACGACCTATCCATAGTATATCTTAACGGAAAGTTCTGGTATAACCATGCTCGCAGTAGACTTACGTCATGAACTGGGGATCCACTTAGCTGGAAATGCAAATCTCGCCTCACATCCATTAGTAAACCATCAAGCACATCCATTAATTCAGCATTAAAATCATTTGAAAACCTTTCTGCATTTAGATCATCAAAAAAGAAAAATCAGCCAATGATTCGTGTATTTTAAATTTAAACTCCGCACCACAACATTAACTTTCTGTGAATATTACCTTTTACAGTTGATAGCCCGATTTGGGATTTCTGTTGCTCAGTATCTACAGTTCTGGGACAAAACTACACCATTAATAGTAAAGGCATCACTGAACATTATTTCTTTCAAAAATTCTCTGTCATTTAGAAAATTACCTTGAGCTTATAGGCAACACTAATGCTTCTAAAGCTTGTAAACTCCTGTGAGGATTATTACGATATGCTGCTAATATTACTGCATCTAAATAGTCTTCTTGGTTGTTCAATTCTTGTGGACGTGGTTTAGCAACATTTCCAGTAGTGTTGAAAATGTTATTCAAGCATACAACAGTTCGATGGCGGATGGGTGGACGTTCACGGTGTTTTGTGTTAAACTTATTAGATGAATTTCACAAGCTAGCCAGAATTTCTGTCGCTGTCTCATAAACTATTCATACAGACAGGCGCACGGGTGTTCAGCCCAGCTGCCTCGATAAGTACAGTCCCTGGTTACAGCTGTAGTGCATTACGTCCCCAAACGACCAGCTGCTGCCTCATAAATCAGTCAAAATGCTTGTTAAGGCATGAAAAAGCAGTGAGTCACTTCAAGGTTAGTATATGAGTCATAGAACACAGACGTTGAGCAGATAATTTTGAGATGCCAATTAAAACACTCCTTAGCCATTTAAAAAGGCCGTAAAAGTCATATTATGATACGTATGAGCCATAAAACTAAGAAGTATTCAGCAGTAAATTCCTTCTCGCAAATATCAGTCACGCTATCTTTCCCATAGGGCCTCAGCCAACGAAATCGTCGAATAGAACACCTAATCCATTTTCAACCAATAGTCGCAAGCATCTCATTATTCGCCGCCACAATTGGCTTTCTGATCTTTTAAAAGGGCCTCGCATCGTTTTCTGAGGAGGATTCCTTCAGTTGCCGCATCTAAGCAAGTTGCGTAGTTGGTGCCGAGTATCTTTCCGGATTTCGGACGGGACATCAAGCAACAAAAGCCGCAGCGAGGTCTTAAAAAGGTACTGTGTAAAATTTATATTAATGTAGACGCCCATTATTACCGCTAAGTGAAATAGTGTCGCCGAAGCAAATTAAAGTGACGCACGTGTGAAAGATCTTATAGCTTTCAGATAACGGCAAAATAGTCATTATAATTTCAGGAATTCATAATCTTGTAAATAGTTAAATTAAGATTACCGAATGAGAATATTTAGCAGTTTGTAAAACACCATGACGTCATGTAGGACTTAGGATTCAGTAATTGTCAGTTGTGATCATTGTACATAGTAATTTTGGTGTTCTGACGTTAATATATTGAATTTTAATTATTCTATGTTTTTTTTGGATTTGACGTTTGTTGCATGTGTTATTTCCTATATTTAAGTGCAAATGGTTCTAGCTGTAGGAAATCACTTAAGGTAAGTTCCATCCGGTGCAGCGCAAGCAAGGATGTCGCTGCACTAGTATCAACAAAACGCCTACGGGTTTTTCTCTTTCCACTTTTAAGAAATTGTTCAGTATTATTATTAGAATAGTGGTGGCGCTCAGGCATTTCATCCCTTTTTAAGTTATCGAGCCCTTACCCGCTGTAACGGATAACCCCGAAATAACCTACGCCCTCTCGACTAGCTGCCGGCAAACTTTTTTTTTATTACCACCATTCCGGGCAGGCTGGGTTTGCAATCGTCCAATATTGTCGAAATCTGGTTTTAGCGGGCAATATCAATAACAAGTCGAACAATTTCTACTTTTTAGCAATACTTAAATGTCTGTCGGCCATTGCTCAGCAAATATCAATAGTTGCAACTGAAGTAAATAGTTTAGTGAACTGACGTTTCTGCGCTTCAAACAATTTGCGAATTGTTTTCTTTTTCATGGCACTCTTATTATTGCAATAACAAATTATTATCTATTGACGGCATAAAAGTTTTGACATTTTTTAAAATCATCACCTTCTGAACTCTTAGAATCTACGACAACATTCGCGGGTTTAATTGGAAGTAATATAGGATTCTTTAGCAACATGTTTCCCCTTAAATCAGCCTCTTTTAGTGAATCTATAAAGTTATGAATCAGGTATATACTTAATTGGTTTATTTACTGTTGGAGTTATATTCTTTTTTCCTATAAATGTTTCACGTATATAGGTAAATACTTATATTTATTTTTCTTAGTCTGCCCTCTTTTATTCCATGTCGTTGGCGTCGTTGGCGGATGACCCCTTGGCTTCTTCCCTTTGCTTTTTATTTCCCACATCTTCTTCATTAGTTCCCCGTTAACCATTTTATGTAGTTCTTCAAATAATCGTAGTTCACTGTTTTTTGTTATTTTCCCCAACGGTTTCGTGTACAGACAATTTCTTATTCTATTTCTTCATCTGTCATGCTGTGTAACTCCTGCTATTCTACGCAAGTATTTAATTTCTGTAAATTGCAAACTGTGTTTATGTTTCTTTGTCAACATCAAATCTTTGCAGCTATAACAGAATTGGTACATAACTACTGTGGTACACTATGGCTTTTACCTCTGAAATTTCTTCTTTATTGATTGTAACTTTGCTTATTCAATCGAGTTCGTCTTCTAAATTTCCCTCACTGCTTCTGATTTGACCAAGATACTTACAACTACTTGAGATAAGTAACTATTCGTTTTCTGGTACTATTGAAATGCTCCTAGTTATTCTACCAATTGCCATTACCACTGTTTTATCTTTGTTCGTCAATAAGCCTAAGAGATTCATGAGTAACGAAAAATGTGAAATACCAACGAACCTTAACCAATATCGATTGGCCATGCATTCTACTACACCCTACATTATCGTAAGAAAGTAAGAAAATATGTATGTTTATTTTGTATGTTCCTAAGTTCTATTTATTATTATTAACATTCTTATATTAGCATCTGTAGGAAAAAATATTTTTAAAATTGCAATACAAATTCCAATAATTTTCTAAGTAAGCAGTAGAATTGTAATTTGTCTTCAACGACGAAGTAGGTCACAGGCGTGCTTGAAATACCAGCACCATTTCACATTTTTAATTTTGTAATCAGGATTAAGATAAGCTAATTAACGCATGTTATTGTACCGTAGAGCTAGAAATAGAAAAGTAATAAACTTTATTAGACTTGCCGTACGGGCGATACTAAAGTCATACGGGGAATAACAGTAAATTAAGTCAAGAAAAGTTGCAAGTTGATCGAAAATGGAATTGTTACGGAATGGGCATTTTGAAAATCAATAAAGATTTAACCCTGAATAACAAAAGTATGGCAAGAATCCAATAACTATGGTTACGTACAAGAAACAAGACATGTGAAAGGTCGGATTTCTAACTTTGATTCCTTCGCTCCATCTAACTATTCGGGTTAGGGTCAATGTAAATGGTTTTTAATTGTTTTTGTCTTTATATTTTTAAAAATATTTTTTCTAATAAGCTAATGCGTCATATATAGAATTAAAATTCAAAATAAGATAAAACTGTAAAAAGAACATTAAACTACCAAGGTAAAAACTAAAAATAAAAAGAATCAGGCAAATCGATAGCAATAATTTATGATCCCTTCTCTTCGTATCACTAATACGTGATACTTATATATATCTGATTCATGATGCAAGATACAAACGTATCTCGGGTACTGCCAAAATCTGGGTGTTTTATAACTGACGCTATCTCCTCTCTCTAATTATATTTACCATCTACTTCTGCTTTTCACATCCTCAAGATCTCTATTTCCTATCACTTCATCGACTTCGTTTCTTCACGATCTTCTTGGCCTTCCTGTTTTTCTTCTACCCATTGGAATCCAGGCTTTTCTACTCCATTTGTCTCATCGTGCAATATCAGTCTTTTCTTTTCGATGTATTGTTACTTTCTTTTTGAATATCCAGCCTTCTCCTGATTTCTTCGCTGGCCCTGTCCGTTCTTGTAGCTCTACAGCATCTACGGATTTCAATCTGCGATGCAACGACCTTTGTTTTTTAATTTTCATTTATTATCCAATTTTCAGTCTGGTAGATGACTATACTCTGAATCATAAGAGTGCTGATGATGTGCCTGCCCCATAGTAATGCATTTAACTGTTTTATGAAGGTTGTTGTTGTACTCAGTGTACTCCTCATTTACTCCTCTGTTGTCGTGAACCATTTTGTCTTGTCAAATGCGAATCTTACACTGCTCATTTTTCTTAATTTTTTAAATATTTTTTACCGGTTTCAGGATATTAAGCCTTTGTTTACATATACAAAAGTAGGCTGGTAACTAGGTCATAACTTATCTGTCGGGTAAAGGAATATTACCCTACATGGCAACCATCACCACACAGCAACCGATAAACTATTGAACAAATCACGGATGTTATGAATCATAACAGCCTTAGATGTTTTAAAAGCCTCGCTCTACGAGCTCGGATTTCAAAACATCTGCGGCAGTTATGATACTCATAACATTCCTAGATTTGTTAATAGCTATTACATGACTATCTAACAGTGGGCTATCTCTTTCGCCCTTGAGCACCGTTGCAGTAAATATATTGAGCTCGTGGCAAAGTATTGCTATGGAGTTAAAGAGTTAATCTCATATGAGTCTCCACATCCTAGCAAATATTATCTTGATTTGTATAAATTATAGGAAATACATTTGCTATCAACTTGATTATCGTGGCATCGTTTTTAATAACTTAATTGTAAACGCTTTGTATAATTCTGATTTAACTACTGGGATCGCTATAATACTGGATATTATTTAACTAATGGGAACTTAATTCAAATATGGCGATCCAACCTCACAATTCGCAAAACAAGTTCGAATTATTCGACAATTATCTAGGATTACGTAATTAAAGCGTTGCCTAGATGCTAACAATTGCAGTAAGTAAATACACGTCACAAACAAAAAACACGCAGATGACGTTTCTGTCGGAAATGCACATAAAACGCTTGGAATTCACTAAATTCGTTCTTTTAGGATAACATTTCTTGACCTTTCTGATATTTTTCGGATGGAAACTAGGAATTAACCCGAGCCGCAAGTCCCACGATACCTGGGCTCCTCTTTCTCTGTTGGCCTGCAGATACAAGCGGCTGAACGCCCTGGAGAACGACTTCTATAGTTCGACTGCTGCGAAAAACGCCCCCAATTCAGCCGTTGCCTCAACCTAGGGCTCCAACTGCTTCCCACGAAGATCGCTGCCAACCTCTAGCTCACAGGGCGGGGCTCCAATTTCAGTGCTCGAACCTCATACACAACCTCGGAAAAACCATCCAACATTCGATACACAAATTAAACACTCTTTTTAACCTCTGCAGAGGTGCCACGAATCATTGCAATCTACTACAGTACAGTCAAAGGATATAGAATTAATTTTCAAACACACTGAATTGGGAAAAGGGTATTTATTCGCGTATTAAAAATTATTTATTTGGTAAGCCAAAATTAACACCACTTCATAGCTTGGCGTCCTTTCCCCAATTGTTTGTCTTCGATCGTACATTGCCTTCCATTATTTCCAAGCCTACTCTGATTACATTTTGTTGAAATCAAGGCTAACACTATTTTTAATACCGTTTTGCAAATTATTATCAAGGTCAATGCTTTTTTTATACAACTTGCAAAATGAAACTAGCACATGTCTGGCTTAAAATCTGTTCATAGGAGTATATTAAAAATAATATTGATGTTACTCTGCTGTAGATCATAGTAGCTGTATTAGGGTTGTCAAACGTCCCGATTTCAGCAAATTTGCAGATTTTTTTTCAGCAAAAATGCAGTGTAATTTGTAATCGGTATTTTGACATCAAAGGAACCGACAGCGGGTGTCTCTACTTGTTTGATTTATGTACGCTGCTATTTCTTCTGCTTTGTAACATTTAAGAGGCACAAATTAACGCAAAAATTTTGCACTTGGGCAAATTATGGATGAAATTGCATAAGTGCAAAATTATCACATATAATCTCATAAGAGTATTAATTCTTTTCGGATTTTTTTTTGAGTGCGTTCCAACAACGTCGTATTAATTTGCCCGAGCAGGATGCGAGGGCAAATTAGAACGTTGTTGGAATGCACGAAAAATAATTTCCGGACATGAATTAATGCTCGAATGCAGATTCGGTAAGAAAATCGTAACGACACAAACCCTCACAGTTAGGTTGGTCTATCTAGGGACCTCGGTAGGCGAGCGGCGATTGCCGTTGCAGCCGAGGTCACAGTGAAAGTCGTGATCGTTCGAGCCGGAGCGGTTGAGAGTTCAACTCCCGGCACGGGCGGTCTAGATTTTCACTTAATTAAGGCTTAGGTTTAAGTGACGCCCGCGCCCCCTGAAGTAATGCGCGTGCGGTTCCGGGGGGCAACGGTAGTCGGTAGGAGAAAATAAAAAAAAGGTTGGTCTATCTACAAAAAATTTCCAAGAAATTTTGTTGTTGTCTTGGTTACGGCTCGTGAACTAATTTTTCTATTGGTCATTAATGAGTGTCGTAAGATTTTCAGTAGAAATATAACAAGTGCTTAAAATATTTAAGCACGCGTTAGTAGAAAGGGGCGAGAAACCCCCTCCACTTTTTATTTGATTCGCGGATTCGCGGTTTAATTCGCGGATTTCGCGGTTTTATTCGCGGATTGACCTAATTAATTTCGCGGATTGACCTAATTAATTTCGCGGATTGACCTAATTAATTTCGCGGTTTGATCTAATTAATTTCGCGGTTTGATCTAATTAATTTACATATGTGCTACTGATTAAATTACGCATTAGATTTTTTAATTTGCTTCTGGAATTACGCGTCGGACTTCGGCGGCCATCTTGGATTTCTGGCGGGAATATTTGAAATTTGAATTTTTTCCGATTTTTCTAAGTTTAATTTGTTGGATTTGAATTTCGCGGTGTGTCGGCCATCTTGGTGCGCGCGCACTTCTCACGGCGGTTGTTTTTAATTTTCGCGGAAATATTTGAAATTCAAACTGATAGATCTATTTCGCTCTTCGAAGCTGCTGTCTCTCTTGCATTCACTCGTGGAAATATTTAAATTTAAAAAATCTATTTGCGGCGGACCCGAGTGGGAATCGAACCCTCTACGTTTGCATACACATTGGGCTCACATCGATCGATGCCTCTAGACCACGGAGCGGTACGGGATTTAAAGGGTTTGAACGAAACGCCATTTCGCAGCTCTACAGTCACGCCGCTCGAATTTTAAACAACTTATTTTTTCGAATATATAAAATATAAGAACGGAATTGTGCCGTCTAGGGCCTTAGAAACTTGTTAATAATTTTAAAAAATTGACTTTGTAACTAGTTTTGCTGTAATTAATTTAATATGAGTAACGCTATCTCACTCAGTCCCATTGATTTTCTACAGCTTTCTCTTTTCCATCCCGTTTGCTACCTATGCGTAATTACAAAAGACGTTATCGCTCCAGGCAGACTTTCTATTTAGCCGGCGATTGTGTAGGGCTTTTAACCGTTGCATAGAATTGGAAAGTTTTATTTAACGTGCCTAAACAGGATTGTTTAGAAGACTGTAATTATAATTAGCATCGTAATGGAATGCACCAAGATTTAAATCAGCATGCATTGTTCGTCTGGATCGAGCAGTACGTACTCCAACGGTTTCTAGTCTTGCTTGGTTGACAGACGACAGAATGCACGGTTACCGGTCAGCGCAGCCAACGGCTTGGCGCTAAAATCCCTGTGACACAAAATCTAGTGGGATAAGCTTGCCTGGTTAATAAACCACTCTAGTTCGTATGATTTTTGTCGTGTGTATTGTTTGGTTTTAAAGGTTTGAACATTGTACCACTTAGCTGTTCTGACATTATACTTCCATATACATATTATAAATAAATTTTAAATGTTATTTTCGACTAAGTTTTAGCTTCTTATAAATTACAACAGTGCCCTCGCCCATATAAAATAAGACATACGCATTAAATAAATGTTTTTATTGTATAAGAATGGTTGTCCCCCATAAATTTGAATAAAAACAGACAATTTCGTTGAAAAAAATAGCTTTTCATATAGGTAAGAAAGGGGGGTTGCGTTGCTTTCAGATACAGTGTTTCGGCTACTTTTCAGGAATTTTTAAAATATTGCCCATCGAACAGCGGAATAATTCTAGAACGAATCGGAGTTTTTATTTGTATAAAATGGCGGTCCGAACACGACGCTGCACAAAACCTGGATTTATCGAAATTTTAAAATAATATAGCTCTGTAATGAGTCTGTAGGGGGACCTCTTGTCTACACTCATACTTTACGTAAAATAGAAATTTCCTATCTCACTCACTCTTATTGACTGCTGTAACTTTATCTCTGGCACTCGCTCAAAATGTCTGTAGTTTTAATATGATTGAAGGTATCTCGTCATTCCTTCTAAGTATTTAAATATATATTAGACGTGTTTTAAAAAATATATGCATAAACGTTTTGCGATTTTCTAACGATTTGGTTCATATGATTTTGTCGCTTTTAAAATAAATAGACATTATTTTATTTCGTGTTTGAGTTTTATAATTACGCTGTGCCCTTTGTGGCTTGATTATTTTATAAGTAAGCGTCTGAAATTGTGTCATTATATCGCTCAAAACTGCATTTTAGTTTTAAAAATTTTAGTATAAATGACATCAGCCGAAAATAAAAACGCGAATGACCACAAAGTAACATAATTTTGAATAAAAATCACACAATTTCGTTGAAAAATGTTCTGTTTCACTTAAAATTTTACAAAACTGACATCATGTCACTTGAAATTATACAAAAAACGACATTTTTAGCCAATAAGCGATAAAAAATACGACATCCCACATCATTTCACTTAAAAATTATCACGTTTCGTCTTACAAAACGCTTTATAATAAAGAAAATGATGTAAAAACAGTTGTAAGAGTTATTTCTAAGCATAATTTTGCAAATGTTGTACACTTTTTCTCTAACTTGTGGCAGTTTTAGCAAGATTTGAATAAAAAACAGCCATTTCTGCAGCAATTTTAGTAAGATCTGAATAAAAACATGCAATTTCCAAAGCATTTCGTTTAAAATGTTAGAAAATCGACATCATCTCCCATGAAAATTTATAAAAATCGGCATCTTGTCACATTAAATTCTGTAAAAACGACAAAAACAATATTTTTTTCACAACTTTCATTGAAAAATAGTAAAATTTTACGAAAATACGTCTGTGCTGACGACAAATGAAAATAAATTTGAATAGAAACACGCAAAAATTACGAAAAGACGTATGTGTTGACCCCCAAAGTAACAAAAATTTGAATAAAATCACGCAATCATACAGCATCTCACATAAATTTTCGCAAATATTGACATCATGTCACATAAATTATACAAAAACTGTCATCACGTCACTTGAAATTATACAAAAAACGATATTTTATTCAACACACGATGAAAATTGAACAAAAATCACGCAATTACAAGCCATCTCACATAAATTTTCACAAAAATCGACATCATGTTACATAAACTATGCATAATTTTGCAAATGTTTTACACTTTTTATAAAATGCATCGCTCAAAATTAAAAGAAATAGCAATTTCGTTGAAAAAATCTACTACCACAATCATTTCGATAAACAAAATTCAAAAAATCTTATACTTTTGACGGAAATATATGTATGTTGACCACAAATTAACATAATTTTTAAATAAAAACGCGCAATTCGTTGAAAAAAATATTCTGACACCACCAAAACACGCAATTTCATTGAAAAATATATATATGTTGTCCACAAATTAACATAAATTTGAATAAAAACAC
This sequence comes from Agriotes lineatus, assembly GCA_940337035.1. Classification (NCBI taxonomy): domain Eukaryota; kingdom Metazoa; phylum Arthropoda; class Insecta; order Coleoptera; family Elateridae; genus Agriotes; species Agriotes lineatus. Next base: position 127,948,153 of record OW679199.1, read on the forward strand.
GTAATTTTGTTGAAAAAAATGTTCTGGCCCCGTCATTTCACTTAAAATTTTACAAAACTGCCATCATAACACTTGAAATTATACAAAATATATGTATGTTTATCACAAATTAACATAAACCTGAATAAAACACACAATTTCGTTGAAAAATTTGCAAATGTTTTACACTTTTTATAAAATGTGTCGCTCAAAATTAAAAGAAATCACAATTTTTAAATTATATCACGCCATTATGAAATCGTAGATTGATTTTTTTTGAAATTTTACACTTTGTAACTGTAAAATAACTTCAAATACTAATATTTTAGCTTTAGATTTTGTAATTATTGCAGATTCGTGAAAAACAAAAGCAGAGTAGAAATAAAAAACACAAACACTTTGTAATAAACAAATATATTGTTCTTATTTCGTATAATACTTGATAATATAAATATAAATGTACAGCAGAATGTCTTATTTCTAAAAATTCGCTAGCAATTTACAAAACTGTAGTTTGAGGTGCACGACATTTCAAATTAAAAAGACTGCAAGTAATAAAATCAGAATTTCATTGTGTAATTTTAAAGTTTAAGGCGCTCCCAATCCATAATTCCATTCGTATTTGATGTTGAGGACCTCTGCCTTAGAGGCGTTTTTCTAACGGCCCTTTTTTGGAGACGTTTCCTTATCGATGTTCTTCTGACTGAACCTTTTTGATGTGGACTTGGATGAGTAGCTGGTGTTTTTAATTTATATTCTAAATCAGACTCGCAGTTATCAGTTTCCATTCCGGTTTTTCCTATAGTACCAGTCGGGGTTGGCTTCTTTTGCTGTTTAGGTTTAGCTAGCAGCACATTAGGAACGTTAAGGTCTTTGATGTAATCAGCAAACTGTAGGCGTCCGGGTGGATTAATAGTTTTTAGAGGCCGCAGAGTGTCGTGAATTAAATCGACTATGTTAGACGAAGGTAAAATTTCACCCTTTATAGTAACGGTACCCTTGTGATCCCAGCTCACATCGCTTGAGGTACTCAAAATGCGTAGGAAAACTTCAGCTTTTTTCTTAAAAGTTTTGGGAAGTGTAGATAAAATAACGGCATTTGATAGGCTGTCACTGGTTGTTTCAATAGGTATTTTGATTGGCTGCCGCGCCTGGTTTGTGAAATGAAGGAATCGTTGTAACACTTGATTGTACTGGATCCATTTATCGTGATCAGTTAATTTGGACTTTAAAACTTTTTGCATTTCGTCATCAAGCTGTGATAATATATTTTTCTCCGCTTTTTGTTCAATTTTCATCGTGTGTTGAATAAAATATCGTTTTTTGTATAATTTCAAGTGACGTGATGACAGTTTTTGTATAATTTATGTGACATGATGTCAATATTTGCGAAAATTTATGTGAGATGCTGTATGATTGCGTGATTTTATTCAAATTTTTGTTACTTTGGGGGTCAACACATACGTCTTTTCGTAATTTTTGCGTGTTTCTATTCAAATTTATTTTCATTTGTCGTCAGCACAGACGTATTTTCGTAAAATTTTACTATTTTTCAATGAAAGTTGTGAAAAAAATATTGTTTTTGTCGTTTTTACAGAATTTAATGTGACAAGATGCCGATTTTTATAAATTTTCATGGGAGATGATATCGATTTTCTAACATTTTAAACGAAATGCTTTGGAAATTGCATGTTTTTATTCAGATCTTACTAAAATTGCTGCAGAAATGGCTGTTTTTTATTCAAATCTTGCTAAAACTGCCACAAGTTAGAGAAAAAGTGTACAACATTTGCAAAATTATGCTTAGAAATAACTCTTACAACTGTTTTTACATCATTTTCTTTATTATAAAGCGTTTTGTAAGACGAAACGTGATAATTTTTAAGTGAAATGATGTGGGATGTCGTATTTTTTATCGCTTATTGGCTAAAAATGTCGTTTTTTGTATAATTTCAAGTGACATGATGTCAGTTTTGTAAAATTTTAAGTGAAACAGAACATTTTTCAACGAAATTGTGTGATTTTTATTCAAAATTATGTTACTTTGTGGTCATTCGCGTTTTTATTTTCGGCTGATGTCATTTATACTAAAATTTTTAAAACTAAAATGCAGTTTTGAGCGATATAATGACACAATTTCAGACGCTTACTTATAAAATAATCAAGCCACAAAGGGCACAGCGTAATTATAAAACTCAAACACGAAATAAAATAATGTCTATTTATTTTAAAAGCGACAAAATCATATGAACCAAATCGTTAGAAAATCGCAAAACGTTTATGCATATATTTTTTAAAACACGTCTAATATATATTTAAATACTTAGAAGGAATGACGAGATACCTTCAATCATATTAAAACTACAGACATTTTGAGCGAGTGCCAGAGATAAAGTTACAGCAGTCAATAAGAGTGAGTGAGATAGGAAATTTCTATTTTACGTAAAGTATGAGTGTAGACAAGAGGTCCCCCTACAGACTCATTACAGAGCTATATTATTTTAAAATTTCGATAAATCCAGGTTTTGTGCAGCGTCGTGTTCGGACCGCCATTTTATACAAATAAAAACTCCGATTCGTTCTAGAATTATTCCGCTGTTCGATGGGCAATATTTTAAAAATTCCTGAAAAGTAGCCGAAACACTGTATCTGAAAGCAACGCAACCCCCCTTTCTTACCTATATGAAAAGCTATTTTTTCAACGAAATTGTCTGTTTTTATTCAAATTTATGGGGGACAACCATTCTTATACAATAAAAACATTTATTTAATGCGTATGTCTTATTTTATATGGGCGAGGGCACTGTTGTAATTTATAAGAAGCTAAAACTTAGTCGAAAATAACATTTAAAATTTATTTATAATATGTATATGGAAGTATAATGTCAGAACAGCTAAGTGGTACAATGTTCAAACCTTTAAAACCAAACAATACACACGACAAAAATCATACGAACTAGAGTGGTTTATTAACCAGGCAAGCTTATCCCACTAGATTTTGTGTCACAGGGATTTTAGCGCCAAGCCGTTGGCTGCGCTGACCGGTAACCGTGCATTCTGTCGTCTGTCAACCAAGCAAGACTAGAAACCGTTGGAGTACGTACTGCTCGATCCAGACGAACAATGCATGCTGATTTAAATCTTGGTGCATTCCATTACGATGCTAATTATAATTACAGTCTTCTAAACAATCCTGTTTAGGCACGTTAAATAAAACTTTCCAATTCTATGCAACGGTTAAAAGCCCTACACAATCGCCGGCTAAATAGAAAGTCTGCCTGGAGCGATAACGTCTTTTGTAATTACGCATAGGTAGCAAACGGGATGGAAAAGAGAAAGCTGTAGAAAATCAATGGGACTGAGTGAGATAGCGTTACTCATATTAAATTAATTACAGCAAAACTAGTTACAAAGTCAATTTTTTAAAATTATTAACAAGTTTCTAAGGCCCTAGACGGCACAATTCCGTTCTTATATTTTATATATTCGAAAAAATAAGTTGTTTAAAATTCGAGCGGCGTGACTGTAGAGCTGCGAAATGGCGTTTCGTTCAAACCCTTTAAATCCCGTACCGCTCCGTGGTCTAGAGGCATCGATCGATGTGAGCCCAATGTGTATGCAAACGTAGAGGGTTCGATTCCCACTCGGGTCCGCCGCAAATAGATTTTTTAAATTTAAATATTTCCACGAGTGAATGCAAGAGAGACAGCAGCTTCGAAGAGCGAAATAGATCTATCAGTTTGAATTTCAAATATTTCCGCGAAAATTAAAAACAACCGCCGTGAGAAGTGCGCGCGCACCAAGATGGCCGACACACCGCGAAATTCAAATCCAACAAATTAAACTTAGAAAAATCGGAAAAAATTCAAATTTCAAATATTCCCGCCAGAAATCCAAGATGGCCGCCGAAGTCCGACGCGTAATTCCAGAAGCAAATTAAAAAATCTAATGCGTAATTTAATCAGTAGCACATATGTAAATTAATTAGATCAAACCGCGAAATTAATTAGATCAAACCGCGAAATTAATTAGGTCAATCCGCGAAATTAATTAGGTCAATCCGCGAAATTAATTAGGTCAATCCGCGAATAAAACCGCGAAATCCGCGAATTAAACCGCGAATCCGCGAATCAAATAAAAAGTGGAGGGGGTTTCTCGCCCCTTTCTACTCGCGTTATATTTTGATAGAGAATATCACGAATGAAAAAACACAGTAAAGAAAACATTTTTATTAAAAAAATTACGAAACTAATATCTAAGTACTAATAATTTACGGTTTTTTGTGATGACAATGACATAAGTGGAAATTTTCCGGTAAATTTCCGATTATCAACTTTCGCCGTTACCATGGAAAATTACAAACTAAATTTGCATAAGGGATATTCTCAGTGCAATTTAATTAACTCCATGGAAACTAGAATAGATAGTGTAAAGCTAGTTGGTGACTTGAGTTACTAAATAAAATTTAATGCGATACGGTAAATGTTTAACATATTTGCAACAAACCTTTGACAATTTATATTTAGTTTTCAGTAAAGGCTAAGCACTTTGCAACACATTTTCAGTGAGGTTGTAGTCAAGTTTCACAACCTTTTTAGCAAGTTTGCAGCAAATCGTAGCAGAGTTTCAGTTACATTTTATAAAACTTTTATAGGCTAGATTTAGGCAAATTATAATGAAATTTGTATTAAATTTGCAGCACGTTTACAGTAATTTTTTATCAAATTTTCAGTAATCTTTCAGCAAGTTGGCAATACATTATATGAATGTTTGTAATACATTTTTAACAAGTTTGAAGTAAATTGTCAATACATTTCTAGTAACATTTTTAGCATGTTCATAGTAAACTTCCAAGAAGATTGTTGTCAGTTATATTAAGTTGTTAGCAATTTAAAAAAAAATGAGCCCATTTTTATCACTCAGCAGTAAAATTTTGAAAAAGCTTGTACCAAATTCTAAGAGGTTACTGCAAGATTATACAAAATTTTCAGTAAACTGAAATTTTTTCACAAAATAGCAGTAACAATAAACTACATAATTTTAGTTTGTTGTTAGTTCGGGGTTGGCAAAAACGGCCTATGAAGGCCTATACTTGCTTGACGTCCGTCCCCCCACAACAAATACTACTACTTTTAGTTCTGATCAAAAATGTGTAGCAAAATTGGTAACGCTCCGGAACAATGGCAACAATAAAATTTTCAGAAAATTCTTTCATAATATACAACAACATTTTGATAACTTAGTTTGCAGCAAGTTTTCTCAACAAAATTGCAGTATATTTTCTGCAGATTAGTAGCTTTATAATGGATTTTCAGATTGTTCTAAGTTTCAATACCTTTCTAGCAAGCTTGCAGCAAGTTTTTTAGTAGAGTTGCCCTAAAATTTTAATACACTTCTGTACGCTAGTTCTAAACAGATATTAATAAAATGTGTATCATGTTTGAAGCAAGTTTGCAGTCACTGATTATCGGATTTACAGAAATCTTTCAGTAAGTTGGCAATAAATTATTACCAAATTCTGTAACACATTTTTTTAAATAAGTTTAGAGTAAATTATCAGAACATTTTCAATAAGTTTTTTAGCAAATTTACAGTAAACTTCCAACAAATTTGCTGTAAGTAAATTCTATTAAGTTTGTAGCAAATTTACAGCTACGTTTCATCAATAATCAGTAATTTTTTCGGAAAGTTGGTACTATTCTGAACTTGCTGAAAGATTTTGATAAATTTTCAGTAAGTTGGAACAGTTTTTTCATAAAATTGCAGTAACAGTAAGTTATTTGTCAGTGTTGCTAATTCATCAGATAATTGTTGCAAAATCAGTAAATTTTTACTTAGTTTGTAATACTTTGTAGGAAGTCTTTTTAAACAAAATTGCAAGAAATTGTCTGAGATTTGAAGTGAATTTAAAGTGGGGATGCAGTCAAATTTCTGTAATTCTATAGCAAAATCAGTTAAAATAGGCAGCACAATTTCCAATGCAATTTTGCAAATTTTTTATCATGCTTGCAATACGTTATTCAGTAAAATTACATAAGTTTCCTGAAGTACCTTTACAACGAATTTACGGCAAAGTTCGAGTTCGATGTTAGAAAGGTGTCACTGATTGTTTGTTCTGTTTTGATAGATATTGACTTAAAACCGTTCTTGTAGTAAACAGTGTTGCACAATTTTATTAAAAATGAAGCTGTCTAGAACGGTCGATAATGGAGAGGCTCGCAGCACAAATAAATGGGTTTCCTTTCCCTCTCCTGACATATAAAAGAGAAAACTAAGATTAATTTTCGAGTGGAGAGATATAGCAAAGTCCTAAGATGCAAGCATATTTTAGGGTGGCTCGACCGCGTCGGCATATGAAGCAGTAGAGTTTGTGGATGTTTGAACTGAAATAAACAAGTGAATTATAATATCTGCACTTTACAAATTCATTATGTGTCTCGAAAAGTAGTAAACAAGTGAAGTCTTTATTAAATTACAGAGGATGACCTACAAATACAGGATATTAGTGAGCGGAATAAAAAATTTCCGGGACCACACACAGCTTTGATATTGCGGTTTGGATAGTTTAGTAAGGAATGGACGTACATCTGTAAGCTGCTGCATTAGTAATGTAGATATCAACATTTAGAAATGTTTACAACTAGTTACAGTACCCATTAATTGGAATCGAAGAAAATTCAAAATTAACTACTAACCAACAGACGTTTGGTTGATCATTAGCTGAACAAATGTTTAGCAGTCAGACTTGTACATATTTATGTTATATATACGTATTTTTTAAGAAAATATATTCATTTTGCAAAGATATTGTCTTCCAAAACTACAAATCTCTGTATTTGCAGAATAGATACCATAGCGCAAATATATTGAAATAGCTCCACAGTTGAGCTAGCCCTTAATTAATGCAATGGCTTAAATGCACCACGTTTGGCCTACCATAAATATGAAATGCATACGCACTACAGTTGTATTACTTTTTAATATGCAATAGCTCCCAGTAATGTGATATGACAATCAAACATCTTTTGTATTATTTTAAAATTATGTATTTCATTTAAGACTCTCGTTAGGGCGGGTTCATTAATCAAGTTACCTATTTTTAAATTTTCAAAATTTGTATATAAATTGTCAATTCAATGATTGCTATCAAATGTCAGTTTGATTTTCAACCAGTATACAGTACAAGGCTATTAAATTTGACAAATATACTTTCCCTTTTACAATTCAACTACTATTTTACCAAAGTAAGTATTGTTATTAAGTTACTTTGCTCAATTTAATTGTTTCTTTATTCCTTATTAAATGTAACTACCACAAACCTGACTTCCTTACACTTTTTCAGCTACTCACATCAAACACCAATGATCCTGATGATTCTCAGCTAAGCTCAATGTCAGTTTATCCTTAATGTACACTCAATCAACTAGAGAACTTCCCAAAAATCAAAACTCCCGGCTCCTGCAGGTCCAACCTCACTCCTGGTACTTCTAGTATGCAGCTGCAGAACTCAGCCCTCTGGTAATCTTCAACTAGCAGATAATTCCCAAACTAACCTCCTTGGTCCACAGCTCCTTTACTGCAGCAACCAAACCACGCCAGCACACCTCAGCAAACCAACTCAAGTCCTCAGTAGAATTCCCAACTCCAATAATGACTGTAAATTACACCTTGCAAAGCTTCAATAAATTCAAATCTATCCAAACGTTGTCGTTTCCTTCTTCTTTTAAACCCGTTTACAACCCATTATACCTATATACATCCAAATTCCACACAAATAAAGGTTTTTATTAGTTTTCAATAGTTTTTTTCAAAAACGTCTGTACATAAATTTTCTTGTTATTCAATCATGCTTTTAAAACAAAACTCCTTATTTAGATAGGATTATTACTGCCCACTTCTTAAATTACATTATCTGAACTCTGAAGTATACATACTACAATTATATTTTTGCAGAGCAAGTATATTTGTCTTACACCAACATTAACTTTTCTTCCAATCACCAATATGAAATACTCAAATGTGATAACTTTTCAAGATAAAATTACAATTTACTTTATTTATGTAGTATGCATTTCTAAATTTAAATCAGCCAACAAATCTTTTTAAATTTTTCTAAATTTGATTGCAACAACACACCAACTTTATTTCTTTTAAATATTTCTTTGCTATGATTAACCATACCACTTTATATATCATAATAATATACATTACACACAGTTATTGCCTGTTAAGGCTGTAATTGTATAAACGGGAAACACTACAGAGCAATTATATCCATTATGCAGAGGTATTTCCTTCGAAAACTATAAATCTGTAGTTTATAACGCACACTCTAGAAAAAATATATCTATTATACAGAGGCATTGCTTTAAAGGACTATAAATCTCAGCGCAAATGTGTGCATTACACAGAGGTACGAGACTTGCCCTCCAAGGATATAAATCCCTGTAATTGAATGTAAGTTGGAGACTATGGGGCAAAATATACACTATACAGAGGTATTGATTTTGAGAACTATACATTTCTGTAGTTGTAGAAAAGACATCGGAAACTAAATATATCCACTATGCAGAGGCATTGCCTTCGAAGACTATATGTCTTTGTAATCAACACTGTGGAATAAATATATCCATTATATAGAAATATTGCCTTCCAAAGCTATAAATCTCTGTAATTATACATTGGACACTCTGGGGTAAATATATCCATTATACACAGGTATTGCCTTTGAAGAGTGTAAATCTCTGTAGTTGTAGAATGAATATTGTAGAGCAAATATCGTCATTATACAGAGGCACTACCTTTAAATACTGCAAATCGTTAATTATACATTGGACACTGTAGAGCACCCATTGTGAAAATGTATTGCCAGCCGACTATAAATCTCTCGAACTGTAGAATGAATACTGTAGAGCAAACATATCCATTTTACAGAAGCATTGCCCTCTGTAATTGTAGAACGGACACTGTAAAGCAAATATATCCATTGTATAGAGACATATTTATCTAAAGCTATAAATCGCTGTAATTGTACATTGGATCCTGCAGAGTAAATATGTATATGCATTTTGTGGAGGTATTGTTTTCCAAGACTATAAATCTCTGTAATTGTAGAATGGATACTCTAGCGCAAATGTATACATTATACAGAGGTATTGCCTACCGAGACTCGGAATGAGACGTTTCGGCGCGGCCGATTCGGCGCGGCCGATTCGAAGCAGCCCTTTCGGCGCGAAGACGCTTCGGCGCAGAGACGGTTCGGCGCGGAGACGTATCGGCGCGAGACGTTTCGGCATGACACGATTCGGAGCAAAGATGTTTCGGCGCAAAGACATTTCGGCGCGAAAACGTATCCACTCCGATCAATTTATGTGTGCGGAGCATTTCACATGCAAATTAATAAAAGCACGCCAGGTAGCAAATTAGCAAGAGTAGTTTCAAGTGAAGCACGCACTTGCTTGTATTACGAGTTTTAGAAGTTCGACCAATAGAAAAATGTTGCTAGGTAGTGGCTTAACTATTTCTGTTCGGTGAACAAGGTATAGTTATGGGCCAGTTAGGTTAATCCTAATTTTAAACAAGGTTACTTACATCTGATAACCTTTGACATTTTTTACATTATCCGATGGCTGTTTGAATTTCTGATTGAACTGTTGATAAACATACATCTCCTGGCATGTCATTGTAATTAGCATAAGTGAACCACGAACCTAATTGTGATTTGAAGATTCACAGCTAGATATTCATTAAATGACTGAAGCAACGAATTGTGTTTTTGTTTTCAATGTCGACAGTCTATATTTACAAGATGCAACTGCGTGATTAGTCTTAAAGCAATTAATGCCGAGCTTCAATATCTCTGGTTAAAATCGGGGAACCGGAAGTGGTACTTTTATAATCTTCCATAAAAATTAAATTTTATAGAACAAGAGTGTCGTTTTTGGAAAATTCACAAAATTAGGTGATTATAAAATGTCCCCAAGGTACAAGAATTAATAAAGCGAATAGTTTTTAAAAGCCCTATTACATATTGGAGTAAATGGGGTATATGTAAATTCATTCACGACTTTTAACAAAAATACCGACCACAGCAGCCAAAAAATGTGATATCCTTAGTTTTTTAGTGAGTCACGGTTTCCAACTACCCAAAGATAAAAAATTAAAGAAGGCCGACCTTCTCGCTGAAGTTAAGAAGTTGAATTTAAAAAAGCAATATGTTGTTGATGAATTTGCAAGAAAAACGGGCATGAAGTTGTCAGATTACCACCCTATTATTGCGAATTCAATCCAATAGAATTGGTGTGGAGTGCAGTAAAACGTAAACTTAGAAAATGTAATACAGAACCAAAAGTAAATGCCGCAAGTGTAGATAAAATAAGGTTAATTATAGAAGATATGACCAAATACAAGACGTTGTGGAAAAATTGTGTGCGAAATGTGATTGAAGTCGAAAACAGTTACAAATTGCCACGTGTTAAACCGCTAATTATCAATCTAGGTGAGGACAGTGACGACGATAATGATTGGGTCTGGGATGGTTTTATATCTGAAGACGAGGAAAATATTTAAATTATATGCTGAAATTTGTTTTTTATGTATGTATTTTATAAAACTAATTGCTTTCTCCTTGTATATTAAATTATGTATTATGTATGTAAATTTGTGTTGCTATGTTATATGATGGTCTTGATTTATTTATAATTATTAGTCGAGTTCAATTAAATCATTAAAAGAGTTTTTACTCGAAACAAATAGAAAAAGTATAAATATGGAGCGTTATTGCTATTTTATTTAGTTAATTACAATGTGTTTCCAATTAAATACAGTTGAGATTTTTGTGTTACTTGGGAATTATAAGCTGAAGTTGATTTTCTTATGCCATTTATAATTTATTTTGAATTTGTTTCAATTATCCTTGTGTAGTTTGGGATCTTGAGCATCATTTATCTGTAAAGGAAAATAATTGCATTAATTAATTGATTTGGAAAACCCAAACGAGAATTATTTTTCAATAGTGAATTAAAAGTGATTAAACATTTGTGTATTTTGAAATCTGAAGTGATGCGTTTAAAATTTAAATATTTGTTTATTAATTTTAAATAAATGAATTTAGATTTATTATTCCATGTGAATAATTAATATTCTATCATGTTTTCATATATCTGAACTTATGTTACATTATAATTACAAATTTGTTTAGTTTTAAAATTTATACTTGCACATTTGATTTATTTGAAATTTGAATGTGGTACGCTCTTTTCTGATTGGCCATAGGGAAAAGGAAATGTAAATTTTGTTTAATCAGAAAGAACGCCGTTTATAAAACATTTGCAAGTTAGAGGACTTCCTGTTAATATCTAATAACGAAAATGTAGTGTTTTTATGTGTTCTTAATTAAAAATACCGTAGCAGTGTATTATTTTAGTACTAAAAACTGGGGCTCAATAATTTACCTAAATACGTGCAGGCTATACATATCTGTAATTGTATTTACATTGGACACTATGAAACAAATATAATTATCCATTATGCAGCGGCATTGCCTTTGAAGACTATATATTGCTGTGGTATATAGGGGTCTATATACTACCTTAAATACGTCTATTTATTTAGATAAATGCTAAAGGAAAAGTTAAATACAGTCATTAGATTGAATTAATCAAATTTAGAAAATTTTAAATATAACTACTTATTTAATTGAAAGATATGTATGGAATTAAAGATTGAAAGTAAATTTAAAAAGAAAGGTATAGCATTTGAGTACTATTTGATGGTGGTAAAAGGAGATAATACTAAATACAAGTTAATGTTGCATATGTAAGATAAAATCCTATTGTAAGAAATTATGAAGTGGGTAACATTCAGATTAATATAATGTGTAGCAGGCAGAAATAATGGTAGTTTAGCTTAGAAATAAAAATGTGTTTGATTATTGAAAAATAACAGATTGAAAAACAACGTGTAATTTGGATAGTTTTGGTAAAAATAAATTAGAAATTTGGCCCTATTTATTTAATTTGTGTGCTGGTTATACCGGGTGCTGACTTGCGCGACGCACCATAGGAATTTGCATAGTAAATTCTTTATGTTCAATTATTTGCTCCCCTAATTATTTTAGAGTTAAAGTGTAAATACATTTTTTGTAGAGAAAAAAATACTGCATCCATTCATACTGTTGCTAAGACTTTTTCATTTTCCGGAACCGTAGGAATGCAAAAAACAAACTAGCATTTTCACAAAAATCAGTGATGCCATGGAATTATTGAAACAAGCCAATGCCAACGAAAAATGCGTGCGGCGCGACAATGTGTGCTGTTTGTTTGTTTGCCATTGATGTTTGACGTTTATAATAATTCATTATTAATTATGTTCTAATGTCTCTAAGATACATAGACCTTCTCCATAACAAAAATGGTTTTACGAGTATAGTGGACGTAAACTCCTTGTTTATTGTAAAATATTCGTATCGGCAAATTCCAAACAGTACAATCATTAATAGACTAATTCATACTCATTTTAAGTTTAAGACTACAGGCAGGTTATTAAATAATTTTATCTACTCCAGTGGGATAAGTAACGCATTACGTCACTCATTTGACACTATTTCAGTTAGGTAATGAAGCTCATTACACCACTCAGTTATGTAATGGTTTCATTACGCAACTGAGTTGTGTAATGACTTCATTACGTAACTGAAATAGTGTCAAATGAATGACTTAATGACATTTGCCTACTAAAATATTTTTGAAAATGACAGATCTGACATTTCTCTTAATGCACTTTTCTCAATTTTAAGCAGTCATAGATAAAATTTTGTACAATACATGTGTGATAATGCATCATTAATATACTTGTGTGCTTACATAACTCGTGCTACGCACTCGTTTGTAACTTACACACACGTATATTAATGATGCTGTTATCCCACTTGTATAGTAAATAACTATTAGGTGCAATAATGAGGTTCAGAACTTACACCAAAACGAGAAAAACGACAATACGTTCAATATTTTGACGGCAGTGACTGGATGATCGCCCCGCACGCACTTGTGCTGCCATTGGCTTGTTTCAATAATTCCATGGCATCACTGATTTTTGTAAAAATGCTAGTTTGATTTTTTGCATTTCTTTGGTTCTGGAAAATGAAAAATTGTTAGCAACAGTATGAATGGATGCAGTATTTTTTACTCTACAAAAAATGTATGTACACTTTAGCTCTAAAATAATTAGGGGAGCAAATAATTGAACATAAAGAATTTACTATGCAAATTTCTATGGTGCGTCGCGCAAGTCAGCACCCGGTATAAAAGGGTTGATAATATAAATCTACAAGATGGAATTAATTAAAATATTACGAGTAGAAAATGAGAATAAGGATAAAGAGAATTTTGAATATGGTATAACTACATAATAACAATTACAAGAAGCAAGAAGAATAGGAATTGGATATAATTGAATGGATTTTGTATTACAAGTCATAAATATTTACATTAAGTAGATGATTGCAAGTTGGTGGAGTTTTCGTGGACTTCGCTTGGGGAAGTAAGGACTATTTGGACTAGGACCAATTGACAGGGACCAGTTGACTTGCTTTGACGAGGGAGCTGTTCGAGGTTGAGATTTCTGCTGGATGCTGACAACGTGTGTGGTTGTAGGAGGATCTAAGGAAGTACAAGGTTACTTTATAATCATATGTGGAAGTATGCTTACCATGGAGAAGTTGGACAGAGGGAAGTTGTAGGAGTGACAGTTGTACAGGGGCTAGAAGAGGAACAGGTATCTGCCAGCATCTTGGGGTGTTGCAGGTTGGAGGCGGTTTGTTAGTGACCAGTGAATTGTGGCTGAGGTGTGAAGGAGTTCAGATAGCAGGACAGAATCATACCAAGCTAATTTTGAGTTGGTCTACAAATCAAGGAATCCAGGTTGGTGCATAATAAGTTGAATTGAGGTAATCTGAAATAAGAGACAATTAGAAAGGTTTATTAAAACATCATTGAATACTTATCATAAACATTATTGAGTCAGATAACATTGTAAAGGATTTAATTGTGTCATATTGAATAGAAAGTGTCATTGAACACGATTTGAAATTGTCGTTGACAGCAAGTGTCATTAATTAATTTCAGTTCATATAAAGAATAAAATAGCAACTATCAAGTAACTAGATTGGCGGACCACCCTGATAGAGTTCTCAAAAAGCTTAAATACTATTTAATTTTGTTCATAGAAAACTTAACAGCTAAATATAAAGAGAGGGACCTTAGCATAACAATATGTATATATTTCTGTAATATTGGACACTGTGGAATAAAAATATTCGTTATGCAGAGGCAGTGCATTCGAAGGATACAATTTCTGTAATTTTAGAATAGATACTGTGAACCCAGTATATCCATTATACAGAAACATTGTCCTCCAAGGCTATAAATCTCTGTAATTGTACATTAGAGCAAATATAAACATTTTACAGGGGTATTGTCTTCCAAGACTATACATATCAGTAATCGCAGAATGGATACTATAGAACAAATTTATCCATTATACAGAGACATTTTTATCCAAGGCTATAGATCTTTGTAATTATACATTGGAGTCTGTAGAGCAAATATAACCATTTTACAGAGATGTTGTCTTCCAAGACTATACATATCAGTAATCGCAGAATGGATACTATAGAACAAATGTATTCATTGTGCAGAGACATTTTTATCCAAGGCTATAGATCATTGTAAGTGTACATTGGAGTCAGTACAGCAAATATAGCCATTTTACAGGGGTATTGTCTTCCAAGACTACAAATATCAGTAATCGCAGAATGGATACTGTAGAACAAATGTATCCATTGTACAAAGACATTTTTATCCACGGCTATAGATCTTTGTAATTATTCATTGGAGTCTGTAGAGCAAATATAACCATTTTACGGAGGTATTGTCTTCCAAGACTATAAATATCAGTAATCGCAGAATGGATACTATAGAACAAATTTATTCATTGTGCAGAGACATTCTTATCCAAGGCTATAAATCTTTGTAAGTGTACATTGGAGTCTGTAGAGCAAATATAACCATTTTACAGGGGTATTGTCTTCCAAGACTACAAATATCAGTAATCGCAGAATGGATACTGTTGAACAAATGTATCCATTGTACAGAGACATTTTTATCCAAGGCTATAGATCTTTGTAATGATACATTGGAGTCTGTAGAGTAAATATAACCATTTTACAGAGGTATTGTCTTCCAAGACTATAAATATCAGTAGTCGCAGAATGGATACTGTAGAACAAATGTATCCATTGTACAAAAACATTTTTATCCAAGGCTATAGATCTTTGTAATTATACATTGGAGTCTGTAGAGCAAATATAAACATTTTACAGAGGTATTGTCTTCCAAAACTATAAATATCAGTAATCGCAGAATGGATACTGTAGAACAAATGTATCCATTGTACAAAGACATTTTTATCCAAGGCTATAGATCTTTATAATTGTACATTGGAGTCTGTAAAGCAAATATACCCATTATACAGAGGTATTGTCTTCCAAGACTATAAAAATCAGTAATCGCAGAATGGATACTGTAGAGCAAATGTATCCACTGTACAGATACATTTTTATTCAAGGCTATAAATCTTTATAATTGTACATTGAAGTCTGTAAAGCAAATATACCCATTATACAGAGGTATTGTCTTCCAAAACTATTAATCTTTGTAATTGTAGAATTGATACTATAGCGCATATGTGTGCACTACACAGAGTTATCACCCCCAAGGCTATAAATTGCTATAATTGAATGAACGTAGAACACTCTCGAGCAAATGTAGGTATTCATTATACAGAGGTATTGCCTTCGAAGACTATAAATCTCTATAGTTGTAGAATGGACACTGTAGAGCAAATATATCCATTGTACAGATATATTGCCTTTCAAATCTTTAAATTTCTGTAATTGTACATTGGACCTGGTAGAGCAAAAATATATCGATATTGGTTTACACATACATATTTTTAACTTCTTATCATCTCACCACCCAAAATTCACTATCAATATAGTTTACACATTTACCTAGTTCGTCTTCTGTATTATACCTTACCCTGTTGAGCTATTGTCTAAGACTAATGTGAGGGTTTGTTGTTTGGCCTCTCCTGTTTCCCGTACAGATTTGCTGATATCATCTTACCATTCTATTTTTGGTTTCTCCTTGCTCTTGCGTCATCATGTTTCATTATAACTATATTTTTGGCACATCTTTCATTATACATCCACACCAAACGCTCATACCACTCAAATTGTTTTCTTTCAATGGACAATTGGTTAATTTTAATTTATCTCTTATAATTTTTGTTGCCCTGTCTTTTCGTCTTTTTTACTAATCGCTATAATGGCGCTTAGTACTGATCTTTGCCTGTATTTTAACGGCCAAGACTCTGCAGTATGAATTAGTATGGGTATATTGTTCCGCTTTTGTAGTTAACTGTTTCTTGCTTCTCAGAGTAATTAATTTTTACCTTTTGTGCGAAGGCATTGTGCAGTGTCCACTTTTTCCAAAGCTGTTTTCTATTCTCATCTCTAGACATCCTTCTAGTTCCCTTTTTGTTATTTGCTTAATTTTTTTTCAATTTCCTTTAGCTCTGGCTCATTTTTCCGTATTCCTCTGTTTATGTCTTAGTTAGCAATATGCCGTTTTCGTACAGTAGCTGTTAGGTCATCACAGAATTAAAGTTAAAGCGCCCCAGGGGCTTGATCGTTCTTCTTGTTTAACTGTTTTGCGAGTGACGAATTCTGATGTTTGCTTTTTATCCACTTTATCAATTTTTGCAGTCGGACTAATGATTTCTGGGTTTTTTCTTCGAACTATTTTCCAAGCATACGAGTATTGCAATTCTTTGAAAATTTTCATTTCTTTTTCTAGGTAGAGTGTTAAAATTTAAGAGCGTCGTAAATCATACTGAAAACAGCATTCGTGCTAACCTTACTATTAACAAGGAAAAAATAGGTGATCGATAATTTATCCACATTTCTTCAAAGCACTGCAAATTTTGTGAAAGACAACTACGATAACCATCAAATTAGTAAATAATTTAAAAAAATCACTTGTCACAGACCACTTTTCTATTTTCATTTTTGTTCTTGCCTAATCCCCGCTCAAGCAAACATTTTAAAAAATTCACGATCTGAGTTGGTTCACTACAGTTCCGAAGTTTTCTTAGCCTACATTTTTAAATATTCAAGTTCGTCCCTGACTTCGGCCGATCAATTGGCTGGAAAGCACGCGATTACAGCTAGGCTGCTGAAGCATCAGCTGCTCGAGCTTTTTTTTAATTCGGCAGCGAGGCAAATCAATCCTAGCCACCTGCTGGACTGATGGAAAAAGGTAGTTTGGTAGTCAAATTAAAAAAGGCCAATTACGGAAGTGGATTCTGGCGTGGAGCTTTTTAATTCATAGGTTTGAAAGACTTATTATGCAGGTTATGCAAAAACTGCTAGGCCATGCAGTTGGATAGAACTGCGTGGGTGTCCAATAATAAGCACAATTACAATTCTGGAAATGCACGATAATTACTAGGCACCGCTTTCAATTCCAAATGATGCAAGAAGTTCTTTTGGGCATGACGTAAGGCAGCCTTAAAGAAATCATCACTTCTGTTATTAGACGGAGATGCAATCGAACGGCATTAATCTTTCATAATTGCCGGCTTATAATCCAGAAGAACACCTGTTCTTAATTAAGACAGACTGCCGAAAGCACTAATAAAAATTCTGCGACGGCAACTAAATTTTTATGCGATCATTACATGCGGTACCAACTGGATTTACCTCATTAAAATGGAATCCTCGCATTTCGATGCTCCACATACGAGAGGCGCGTGGGGTTGCTTTATTTAAGCTTCTCGAATGAGATTCTTCAGATACGTATCTGGTTTTTGTATGTTGCGAATATGTTTTATAATTAAAGCGCTAAAAATACTATTGGCGAGACTCTGGATTTGAGTATGACGAGGCAGGACATAGACAAACGATGTTCCAACTTGTGGCTTTCGAAATCTTCGTTTCGTAAGTGGAAACGGAATTCGAAGCGATTCATTCCTGACCAAGAAAAAGTATGTGTCCAAAATTTACCATAAATTTGTAATTTTGTACTACAACTCCTGCTTCCTGTCCAATATAAAAATGGTAAAAGCTACAATAACTTCGGTAGAATATTAGTTACTATTAATAATGTTTCTGAAATTGCAATAATTTGCATTTCGGTCAGCAAGTACATAACAGGATTATATTGCCAAAGCATTTAGTAGGCACATTACCGAAAAACTTCTTAAAGAATTCTTTTGGAGTTTTCATAAGCTGCACCTGGCGTGGCTTGGCAGACTTACTGGTGCTTCAAATTCAAAATTGAGCGATTATTGCTAGCTAATATTAGTTTTCAAGTTCACAGGTACACAGACACACGCGAAAGGAAAGTTTAAAATAGCAACTTTTTAAGAAGCGGTAAGCTGTAAAAATTCCAAACGAATAATGTGAGACGAGTGGCAGCTAAATTGATAGATTTTCAAATCCGTCAATGCTTTCTAAATACTTTTTAAGGGCCGCTGTGGAATAGAGTAAAAAGTTTATTATATATCTATTGCTCGATATTTTTGGGAGTTTAGGCAAAATATGAAATATTGCAACGTATTGTTCCTTAGTTTATATGTATTTTGAAGCTTTAAATCTTTTTCAGCACATACACATTGTTGCTATATTGCAATTTAAGAACTTCTTCAGTTTTGTTAATACACTTCAATACACCAAAAGACATGCTTTACGTAAGTATTCTGAAGAGAGCGATTACATAAGTACGAGAACGAATAGTAGACGATTTGATTAAATAAAATTGCACGGAATCGATTGAGCGAAGTATAAAAACCCTAAATGAAATTAACATTAGGCGTGATTTGATAACATAATCCACGTATCGTGCCGCACGTTAAAGCCTTCCCGAACCGGTCTACGACGTTTCGGCGCAGCCGATTCGGCGCGATCGATTCGGCGCAGCCCTTTCGGTGCGAAGACGTTTCGGCGCGGAGACAGTTCGACGCAGAGACGTTTCGGCCCGGAGACTTTTCGGCCCAAAGACGTGTTGGCGTAAGCCGATTCGGCGCGAGACCGTTTCGGCTCGAGTATACCTATTTTGTGGGTTCAGTTTTACATTTAAATCACAAGCTAATAAAATGTTATATTTTGTTAATTTCCGTATGAGCCTCTTTCGAATATATTTTAGTTAGAGGATAGTAGAGAATAATTAAAATTCTATATAAATAAAAATTACTAGAAAATATTAGCTTTCGCGTCAGAATATAACGCTAAAATTTAGTATATTTTTATATTGTATGTAAAGAAAAGTTTTGAAAGCATACTTCTAAAAATATCAGAAGGTTAAATAATACTTAAAAAGCGTTTGTTCAATATGTAGGTACTTTCCCTAGTTAACATATTCAAATAAAAGTAAGAATAAATTAATGTGGACCTAACATTGACTTATTCCCAAATGTGTATACAAACTTTTAAGTTTTTTGGTTTTGTGGTCTTGAAAATAATAATAATAAATCTACAAAAAATAAAATATTTTGCTGATCGTTTAAATGTGTAATATCCTAGTTCCTTTTGAACTAAATTAGGAAACCACCAATAGAATTTGAAATAACTTTACGAAAACATAATATATTTAGTAAATTAAATTTACAATTGTATTTTTTAATGTCTTCTACTTAGTTAGTATGTCATGAAAAATACATGACGAGCAATGGACGCGTTTTCATTGAAATGAATTTACATATACCCCATTTACTCCAATATGTAATAGGGCTTTTAAAAACTATTCGCTTTATTAATTCTTGTACCTTGGGGACATTTTATAATCACCTAATTTTGTGAATTTTCCAAAAACGACACTCTTGTTCTATAAAATTTAATTTTTATGGAATATTATAAAAGTACCACTTCCGGTTCCCCGATTTTAACCAGAGATATTGAAGCTCGGCATTAATTGCATTAAGACTAATCACGCAGTTGAATCTTGTAAATATAGACTCTGTCGACATTGAAAACAAAAACACAATTTGTTGCTTCAGTCATTTAATGAATATCTAGCTGTGAATCTCCAAATCACAATTAGGTTCGTGGTTCACTTATGCTAATTACAATGACATGCCAGGAGATGTATGTTTATCAACAGTTCAATCGGCCACTACCTAGCAACATTTGTCTATTGGTCGAACTTCTAAAACTCGTAATACAAGCAAGTGCGTGCTTCACTTGAAACTACTCTTGCTAATTTGCTACCTGGCGTGCTTTTATTAATTTGCATGTGAAATGCTCCGCACACATAAATTGGTCGGAGTTGATACGTTTTCGCGCCGAAACATCTTTGCGCCGAATCGTCTCATGCCGAACCGTCTCGCGCCGATACGTCTCCGCGCCGAACCGTCTCTGCGCCGAAGCGTGTTCGCGCTGAAAGGGCTGCGCCGAATCGGCCGCGCCGAAACGTCTCATTCCGTTCCCGAACGGACACAAATATAAATAAAGTCCAATTTGTCGCCAAGAAGAAAGCATGTTCTTCGCCAAGTGGCGTACGTATATCAGTAAATTACCCGTTTGCCATTCTTAACACATAAAAAGTACAGTGTAAAATTAGAAAATCGACATGGTAAATGGCATTTGGTATGCAATAGATGAATGTTTTGTGGTCACAAAAATTTGAATTAAATTTACGCTCTACGATGAGCCCTCGTCCAGAAAAGTGTGAGACGCAATGCCAGGTGCGCGCAAATTGGAACAATCGAAATACCTGACCTTAATAGCTGTGACGCGTATTGGAAAATATAAGAGAGTCGATCGAGACGGGCTTGTGACTACAGATGCTCCAGATATTTTCAGCGTCAAATCTGCAACCTAAAAGGCGGCAAGACAGCAAAGTAAAGCTACTTCACATATCTACGAATTTT
Source organism: Agriotes lineatus (assembly GCA_940337035.1). NCBI lineage: Eukaryota > Metazoa > Arthropoda > Insecta > Coleoptera > Elateridae > Agriotes > Agriotes lineatus. The sequence goes on from OW679199.1 coordinate 127,969,123, forward strand.
AATCAGGGAGAACGGCGAATTTCGTCACCCTCGTAGAAATGTTGGAGCAGGAATGCAAAATCAAAAGTGTGGCGAACTGGGAAGAAGATAAGAAAAAGACTTGAAAATAAAATCCTACTTCTGATTGCAAGCGGTCAACGGATGTTTTACTTCCGAAATATTATAACACCTCGAGGTAACTAGATTGATGCAGCAATTCGCCAAACCAATTAGAACAAATTTGCCTAATATTTTCAACGTTTTTTCGCTCTTAAAGCGTCAGCAAAAGAAAACCCCGAACAAACACGTCGTATAGCTTCGAAGCTAAACTCAAGTATCCTCAAAATTTGCGAAAAGGAAATTGAAGTCAGAAAAAATTCCCTACCCTGAAACTGCGCAAGGGAAGTTTTCGAAAGAGAAGATTTCCAAAGACGCATCAAAGTTTTCTTGTTCTTAAAACTGAATATTGAACATAGTTTTCTTTATTTGATGTCCATGTTTGTCTCAATTGTGCCTGTTGAACGTATCCATCGTTTTCCAACCACTTCCTTTATATCATTGGCCCACCGTTTTGCAGAGCGCCCTAATTTTCTATTGCTGCATCTGGGTCTTTCGATCTTTGATTTGACCAAATGCCATCTTTATTTCACCGATAGTAATTTTCGGGATGTTTTCGGACCCGACGTTCATTCAGTATTATTCTAATGAAATTTCTGTTAGTATTATTTAAATTGCTATTTTAATTCCTAGTTTTATCAATTTACTTGCTCTTCTATATATCCCTTGTTCATATTGCACACTTTGAGGTTTCAAGGCTTCCATGTTCAATATTTTTTGTGAACTTTTGATTAATTTATATACAGTATGTCCCCGGATTGGGTTACAAAGAGGAAACAAAAGTTATTTTTGACTTCTCAAAAAATCACTCTTTATAAAAAACCCTGCTAGTTCTCAAACTAAAAATGCACTTGCAAAAATTTAAATATCTCCTTTCGTATAAGGGGGAGGTTCGAAAATATGAAAATGGCTCAAGAATAAAGCACCCTTACTTTTCAAAATATACAATAATGTTATTTGAAAAAGTTGCTTAGAATTAAAAGAAGGGCCCAAATATAAAGTCACAGCCACCTGCTCTAAAAAACAATTTTTACTGATTTTTCTTATTCTTCCACTACCCTGCGAATTACCAAACGCGATAGTTTTTTATTGACGGATACGATAAGAGTGTATTGTCGAATTTCAGTTTCGTTCACTTAACCTGAAATTTATGTGAGCCGAAGTTCATGCTAAAAATCTCATATTTGTGTCAGCAAAAGCACAGGTATATTTAAAAAAACAATATTACGCGATTCAAACATCAGTAGCAATTGAAAGCAATTATAATTTTTAATAGAAATGTTATAATAATATTTCCAATTGACATTATTGTATATTTTGAAAAACTTGATACCTGAACCATTTTCATATTTTCGAACCTCCCCCGTATACGATAGGGGATTTTTAAATTTTCGCAAGAAAGTGCATTTTTAGTTTGAGAACAAGCAGGGTTTTTTATAAAGAGTGTTTTTCTTGAGAAGTCAAAAATAAACTTTTTGTCCCTCTTTGTAAGCCAATCCGGGAACATACTGTATATCTTTGATACTTTTTATCTATCGATAGATGTGCTCTGGCTAGTCGATGATCACTCCCGGTTGTAAGATTATTTAACACTTCCGCGTTTTTCGTTATTTATAAAGATTTTCTTGTGCGGTATGTCGGAACGTAAAAGTAAATTCGAGATATTATTGTGCAGTCATTGTAAAAACTATGAATAATTTTAAAAAGTGCTTTAAGATCTTGCAGAGTCCTTCTATGTTCGAAAGACAATAAATTATTACGTGCTCAATTATAAGTAACGCCTTTATTTTTTTTAATATGTCGTGAGTTACCACCTTCACGTATGTTTATGCCATTTGTCTGATTGTTTTGGTGTTTATTTATTTATGCTTATATTCTTATATTTACCTGTCGTTGTTGCACTATAGAACCGAATATTAAAATAAATACTGTTACTAGTTTGATTTGCGATTATTTGGTTTGCTGGGTTGATCTCTTACCTTGGGGAGGTTCGACCCAAGGATATATCGACGTCGAGGACCTGGCACCCTCTCCGATAGATTTTTTGCAGCTTTGCTGGAACCCCGACCCTTCCCGACGAGTTATTCAACTTAGGCCGAGATTTACCAGCCGGAAAAATACCAAATATAACTTTCGCCACCAGGTACGGCCGACCCTTAATCCTTCGTCACAAGGATTAGGAAGAAAATACGAAAGTAAAATTCTTAAAGCTTCACTTGAAAAACACAACGTACATCTCAAACGTTTCTTGAATAATAATTTAACAAGGAGGTTTCGATTGAGTGGACATTAATGGAGAAAGAAGAGAAGTGACTGGCGAGCAACCCACCCAGTCCCTTTAAAAAGTGGGTACCGAAACCGCGATTATGGAAGTAGGGAAAGCGAGGCAGTTGTCGAAGGCGTGATGCTCACCACTTCACCAGTATGCCGTTAATGGTGTGCCCGATGACTGGGTTTCGGAAAGATATTTCGGGTACCCTGACTTGCTGAGTTTCAGACCATATTCCTACGTGTGGAATGAAGTGCTCTGAACTTTACTTATTTAGATGTTAAATAAAAAGAAACGACAGGAAAGCTTGGTCTTTTCAAATGGTTTTTAATCTGACTATGATTGTGAATTAATAAAACAAGTACACATCTTTCAGTTCTATTTTAGTCAGAGTGGTAATTTACGGTTCTGGTGCACTTTCGAAATTCCGTACACTTTTAAAATTTTGAGTACTTTCAGAATTTCAAGCGCTTTTAGGATTTGGTAGTTTCTATATTTTGTGCGTTTGCAAAAGAGTGCCAGCATTGTGCCGTTAATAGTAACTTTTCTTCGGGTTGAAATTCAAATATTTATATAATTCTGCAATTTTCCATAACTTTATGTCGGTACTGTTTCCAGTGATTTTTAATGCAGAGCAGACAATTTTTGAATTAACACTCTTTTGAAAATCATGGCATGCAAAATAATATCACATACAAAATTTCAATTTTGAGCAACTTCTCTTGAAGGCATTTTAATTGATATAAGTAAGTTTTATTAATCAAACACTTTAATTCGAATCAAATGTTAATAAATTTGACAGCCGAAAGCACCGTTAATTTTATGGCATCTGATAAAAATAGTTGTAACTATGCTAAAAATGCGAAATTACTAACCTCAAATTTCGAACATTGAATGTAAATATTTCAAAATCTGTAATTTTTTACGAAAGTATGTTCTAGGGATGCTAAATTATTGATCTGTATGATTAGAATATTTTTGCATTGCGGTACTTAATGTACACCAGACCGGTAATTTATTGCTAATATGTATCCTTCTTTTAATGACGTTTCAATCTTAAACCAGATAAATTAAAACAAAAATTTACTGGAACTGTGTTTATAGATATGTGTAATGGATTTATGACAACACTGCATTTGCAGACTTTCTGACATGAAATGAAATATGAAATTTTAAGCCATTTCAAACCACACAAAGTCACAATCAAACAGCTAAAATGAGGAAATTTGCTATGGTCAACCCTATTCTAAATAAAGTGTGAATTGAGTATACCTACTTACCTGGTAAAACAAGCGTCAAATAAAATATAATTAAATCTAAAGTACTTAATATATTATTGTAGAAAACTATTTTTTTAAATTAATTATACAATTAATAATGTAAAATATATTTTTTACCATTCTTCGGATTTAAATAAAATACGTTTTTTTAAAGATATCTCAACATGCCGAAAAGGAATATGTTTTTAATGACGATGTTTTGATTGGGAAGTAGGTTGTACTTTGCTCTTCAACAATTTCAATAGCCAACAAAGAATCATACGACAATGTTGAACATTTGGGCACAAACAAGCAGAAGAAATGGGATCAAAATCAAGCTGGAACTTCGATAGATGATGCCTTTTTCTCGAAATCGTTCGACAGTAATAATGTTCGCGGAGCTGAAGGTACCATCGCCTATCACACAATATATCATCGCATGCCTTTTTTATCTCTTGACTGCACTATGAACTTAAATACGTTGTTCTTTAAAAATTCCGATGTTGCAAAAGTTGCAACATACAACAGAACGAAAAAAACAGCAATAGTAAAAAATCTGCTATCTACGCTGTCAAAGACCAAAATGACGACAGATATTGAACACATACCTTTCATAAGCGTTTCTTGTGACATCAGCAATCATGGTGCTACAAAATTACTGCCAATCCTTATTCAGTATTTCGACGTACATCATGGCGGCAATAAAAATAAAATATTAAATATTTTAATTAGATCTGATGAAACTTCAGAAACTATTAGTGAAATGATTATCAGAAAATTAACAATAATTTTTTTATTGTCGATGTACGTTGCTTTTAGCGGCCATAACTGCAACACTAATTTTAGTGGTAAAAATAGGGCCGGACAAAATAACGTTTACAGGAAAATTAAAAAAATAAGCTTAAAAAGAAATAATTGGCGTTGGCTGTCCGGCCCACGTTATTAACAATACAATTCATAACGGTTGCGATAACTGTTCTGTCGACATTGAATTAATTAATCATTATGAAAATGTTTAATCACTTCTCTACCTTTATTGTAAGAACGGACATTTTAAAAGACTTGTCAGCAAGCTGAAGTTGAATATTCAACACTTTCATACCATTTGAAAACAAAATAGTTGCCAGTATCCCGCCATTGAACGCATCTTAAAATTATTTGAGCTGCTAAAAACTACTTTTTAAGTATAGAGAATTCACCAAAGGTCTTAAAATCGTTTTTTGAAAATGATTCAGCGAAATCTTTTTATTTGTTATACATTCAACTATGAATATAACGCATACCAATATCGAATTAATAGAAAACACTGGTAATTCCATTATTAAGGTGCGAAAAAAATTGAAAGATATAATTTACGATTTAGATCCGAAATTTTTGCCTTGTTAAATAAAATTGAGAATATCCCCTATGCATATTTAATTGGAAATTTCTCATGTCAACGGCGATTATTAATCGCTAGTTTATTGTTGGTATTGCTGCTGATTGTAGGCAGCTTTGTTGTTGGATCGTTGTACATTTACTTATTGTTGTGCTGGAGACAAGTTGAAACCGCTTTAGTGCACTATGTGCTTGAGGTTAGAAATTATCCGGCGCGATTATCGATAACCCTCTACCTGATAAGCAATGCAATGCGCACCTGAACAGTCCGGGATGCTCGTAATCTGGGCCTTTTGTGACCAAGATTTTATATTACTATGCGTTTGATTTTTGGCGATAACTCGGTTCCCGTTAACGGGACATGGAAATAAAAGACCGTTTATTTATAATTTTTTGTACTATACAATTTATGTTCCATTATTTTTCCACGTACGAACGATCTGCGCATCTGTGGGCGTTCCTGCCTTCTTTTCTTGGTCCATGGCCTCCATTATGGAGGTGTTCTTTATTTTGTCAGCGTGTCTTTCGGTGTGGCCTGCCCACCTCCATTTTTCTGGGTTAGCTTTTTGTGATGTCATCTACCTTGGTGATATTCCTTATGTGTTCATTTATCCATAGAATAGCTCTTTCCATGGAGCGCTGTGTTTTCGCTAATTTATCTATATTTCGTTTCGTGAATACCCATGTTTCTGTACCGTAAGTTAATACAGGGAGCGCGCAAGAGTCAAATGCTTTAGTTTTTAAGTATTGTGGGATATTCTTGTTTCTTAGGATTCCGTTAAGTTTCCCGAATGATGATGTCCAGCCCACTCTGATTCGTCTATCTACCTCTGCTGTTTGGTTTTACCCAATCTAGTTTTTGATTTTCTATTATTATATCTTCAATATTTACAGTATTTGTCATTACTTTAGTCTGCTCTAAATTCATTTTTAAGCCTACTTTCTTTGATTTCTCATTCACAGTTTTTATCATTTCCTTGAGATCTTCAATATTATCCGATATTATTACATTGGTTTATTAGAATCTTTATATTTCATGAAGTAAGCAGTACATCTGATTGTATATTACTACACATTTTTGAAGTACTTTAACTATTTGGACTGGAAATTGTTGTGAGCAATACATGTCCTCTACTATATAATTTAGAAATCTCTACTTTAAATACTAAGGGATGACTTTTAAAGGCCAAGATCCCATTCGAGCGAAAATCATTATTGATGATATGACAATCGAACGCGTCAATTACTTCCGTTATCTAAGATATAAAAATACATATGAAGAAGAAAGACGCGCATCAACAGCAAATGAAATTCAACTACATGTGTGGAACAATAAAAATATATCTAAAAACCACAAGGATAGAAACACGTCTTAAGATTTATAAGGTTATGGCTGTCCCCATACTTCTATAGGGATGCGAAAATTGGAGTATTCCTGAAAGGCAAGCAAGAAGAATTGAAACAGCTGAAATGAAATTCTTACGGCACACTGTTGGCTACACAATATTGGACCATAAACACATAAACAAATTAGATAAGAATTAGGTATCTTCGATCTAAATAAAACAATACAGAACCAATTCGCACGAACATCTCAGTCGGATGGACGACTCCCGTATACCGAAACAACTGCTTTATTACCAGTCTACAGCTGGAAGAAGAAACTTTGGACGACCGAAAAAACGCTGGAAAGGCCAGCTTTAATCTCTGAGATCGGAACAAACCAAAAGGTTGAATCCCTGACGCTAATGATGATGATGATGAATGATAATTGTTACTATTTACAGTAAGATAAACTTTGTCGGTTTTCCGAATATAGTAAATCGTAATTTTTGACATTTTTGCATTTCCGAATTCATACAATAACATGTCCATCCTGCAAAACTAACATATAAACTTGAGGCTCAGATTGTAAGTAAGTGTACGTTGCAATTTGAATAATGTTTAGTGGTAAAAATGTTTAAGAATTGAAATTTTAAACTCATTTCTTGAGGAGTTGTGGGGGTCTAAAAAAGTTGAACTTCAAGTTGTACACAAAAATTTTCGCATATAAACTCATAAGAGCATTAATTCTTTCCGGAATTTTTTTGTCGTAACGACACAAACCCTAAAAAGAAGTCGTGTTTACCTACAAAAAATTTCTCCCAAAAGAAGTGTTCTAACGTCAGACACTCTGTTCCAAGCAGCGCTACCGTTCGTAAAATTACCGAATACCCACAACAGATGCCGAAAATACCCGATTTTACCCGCAAGTGCAAAACAGGAGAAAGCCCACGAATTCAAATAATTTTATTTTTAATGCTTATTATTTTAATACTCCATAACTTAATAAAAATCAAATTTTAATTATTTTTCTGTTTATTTATTAAAAATACAGCATAAATCCTTTGAAGTAAAACAAATCTGGTGTGATATACGCACACAACTTCCTTTTACAGTGATCTTATACTAATTAGCCAAAAATTTGATTTTTAATTGTTAAGCATTTTTCAAAACTTTGCATAAATTACAAATTCTACAGTAACCGTACAAAATAATACAAATTTTAGAGGTATTCAACTGGAAAATCACCTATCTCACATCAGTACACATTAAAAAAGTAATAAAAATGTATGTAATGCGATCTGATTATTCCAGATCTTTTATCAATAGCCTCGCCTGCTTCGACTTAGTCCTAACATTGTCGCCCAGGATTAGCGAAGAAAGGGATAATGGTTTATATTCCGAGAATCAATACAATAGATTCCAATAATTGTTATGAAAACGGGTGTCAGTGTCGGCTGCCCGCAAAATTAAACAACAATATCTAATATACATTACTCAAAAGAAAAAAGTAGTTACGTATTCAGAATGGCGTAAATTTAATGCCAGTTTAGGAACTTTGTTGAAACTTGGGATATGTGAACACTTGTCCTTTATCTTTAATAATTTCCACATAATACAAAAATATCATCAAGTGTGTTTATGTCAAATAAGTTAGATAAATTAAGTAACAAAAAACAAAGTAGGGTGGACATTATTATTACATACATTACATGCTAGTTAGTGTACTTGCTAAAACTGCTTCTTAACATTATGGATGAACACATTCAAGATGTATCACAAATAAGAAGGCAAAGGCAACTAACGCCAATACAGGTTATGCGAGGGGTAACTTTGCTACAAGAAGGGTGATCTCAGCGGTATGTGGCTCAACAATTAGGAATTGTACAGGGAACTGTGTGGAAGTTCTGGAGACGTTATAGGGAGACCGGGCTTGTTACTAGACGTCCTGGTAGTGGGCGAAACCGAAAAACTACTGTAGGTAAGGACCGTTTTCTTCGTTTGCAAGCCCTACGCAGTCGTACAGCTACAGCACCAGACCTTCAAGCATGCGTTCGACAAGCTACTGGGTGCATAATTAGTGACCAAAAGAAATAGACTGCATGAAGTTAATCTAAGGTCCAGAGGACCCGTTCAAGTGCCCAAATTGTCCAGAAATCATCGTAGAATGTGAGTACAATTCGACCGAGAACACCTAAACTTTCAACTGAGGCACTGGCGACGTGTCATGTTTACAGATGAGTCCAGGTTCCTTCTATCAGGTAATGATGGACGTTTACGTGTATGAAGATGACCAGGAGAATGTTACCTTCCCAATATAATGCATGAAACTATTCATTTTGCTGGAGGATCGATAATGGTATGTGGCGGCATCACATTAGATACCCGTACTGAGCTTATCATTGTTCGAAATGGTGCTCGGAATGCACAACGATACATAAATGAAATCCTGATTGTACATGTTGGTCCGTATGCCCAAAATATTGGTTGGGAATTCGTGTACAAGAATGATAATGCTAGGCCACACGTCGCAAACATAGTGATTAATTATCTTCAAGATCAAGACATTCAATCAATGAATTGGCCAGCATGTAGTCCGGACATGAATCCCATAGAGCACATGTGGGATATGCTGGGAAGATCTGTTCACACTCGTCCAAACCCCTCACAAACCCTTGCTCAGTTGGAACACGCTCTGATAGAAAAAATGGCAGCGTATCCCACAGGACGTAATTCGTAGGCTAATTCGAAGCATGCCAAGACGCTGTCAAGCAGTAATTCGAGCAAGAGGAGGCAATACTTCCTATTGAATTTATTGTCATCATAATTAATGAAGTAAAACTGACTCATAAATTTCCTAGATTACTTGAGTTTTTGTTACTGATAAGCTCGAAGCTATACAAAGATTACAAATTTATAGTAATTTATTATACAAGACGATAAAGTTAAATTTTATCCACGAGTGAATCGTTTAACGTCGAGACGAAGTCGAGACGTTAATGATTCAAGAGTGGATAGAAATAACTTTATCGTCGTGTATAATACAATATTTTTTTCTATAGCAAGAACTTTAACAATTTCAAAAGAAAATAATGACAGTCAATCACATTTCAAAATGTCAGTAGCTAGATTGGGTTGCTACGATAATACGAAGCTGTCATAGTTAATTTAAACAAAAGTTAGAAAATTAAATTACTTTATCTATCCTTGATGTTAAAGTGCTACTTTATCTACCCTTGCTGTTAAAGTAAAACTTGACCTTTTGTTTTGAGTTGATAAAAGCACACTTTAACATGTGCTATAGAAAAAATAAAATTATTTTAAAACATGTAGCATTATCCAAATAAACAAGTTATCTACATATATACCAAGTTTCAACAAGATTCCTAAACTCGCAATAAATTTACGCCACTTTAAATACGTGACAATTTTTTTCTTTTGAGTAGTGTATATATATTTTCCTAACACAATATAAATCCATCGTTTCCAACGTTTTTCTGTCAATTGTTATTTTTGTTTTCATTGATTACTGTTATTTGTTATTATTATTATTATTTAGGTGTCCCACTGGGACTACGGACTCCTGTCTTGTAAACACACTGAACACTCAGCTATGAATTTGGAAACTCGAAACCTTTCACTTACTTCTCTCATCATCAGAATAACTTTCTTAGTTATTGAGTTTAGCAAAGTTATCCTAATTTTGGTTGTCAGAACGGCACATGACATATAAACTTCCCGTTGTGACAGGTTGTAAAAATGCTATAAATTCAAAACAATTTGAGTTAGTACAACAAATAAAAAAATATCACAGATAAGAAATGATGCTACAAACTGACCCTATTACTATTTTACAAAACCATTTGGAGCGAGCCATATCTGACGTTAAACTAAAAAAAAACCATGTCGATTAAATCTCACCTCAGCTCACCAAATTAACGAGCTCCAAGGATGTTGAAAATAGCCTCGTAACGCTGAGACATGTATCTATACTCTGTTCACATCTTTTTTGCATGAAGGTTGGCCATGACACTTTCCCCAATTTAGCTGCGTATAATTACTTTGCTGTGTTTAAACAAGGTTTACGTTTGATGTTACAATTACTAAATATATTTAGGTTAGAAAACGTGACAGAACACCTGCAATTGCAAAGTTGCCATATTTGAGCAGAACTGATTATGGAACTATAGTTCTTTTGTATATTGCTATAAACACAATTTAAGCCTTCATAATTATTACAGCAATGTCAAATAATATCTAAAAGTGTTCCATAATGTGTTGATTTGTAATTTCCTCTTTGTACAATAATTTTGTTAAAAACTGTATTGAAATCATATTCACTTTGCAGTGAACAAATCAGAGTACGCTTTGGATTGTTATGACAACAATAAAATCTGCAAAAAAAAATTGGGAATAGGAAGCCAAGCTTGGTGGCTGTTCATTTTGGCTTCCCCGATTTAAACTAAAATTATCAATAAATAAAAACCCCAGTTTTTATTAAAGATTGTATAGTTTATTGGGAGTGTCTTGTGCAAAATCTGGTAAAATAGTGCTTCGAGGTTAGACGAGCAGTAGTTTGTGTTTCCGAGGCAGTTTTTTGACGAGCAGGCAGCGTAATTGAAGTCTGAAGGGAGTGTGAACGAGGCAACGGTTGGTCCTGGAGCAGTTTGGAGCTCTAGGACGTGGCAAAAGACGGAGTGGTGCAGATTAGTCGCCGAGAAAGTTTCGGGAGGCAACCTACAGCGACGTGTACTTTACTGCGGGGTTTATTGGAGCCTTATTATCCATCGCAGGAGCAGCATAACAGGTCAGGAAAGTGATTCTAGAAAGCATTATTCTTAAAATTGTGAAGTGGCGTCTATATATCAACTTCTGGCAAGAGCGTCCCTTGAGTGTTTTGTTTTGTGGCGTCTATTTACTTACGCTTTTGTTGTCGCCTAGAAAAGTGTAATGACGTAAAACTGAACTGTTTCCAGAGTAAAATAGTTCCTATTAGCTATAATATCCGCATAGACGCGATCCCAGTAGTTAAATGCGTATAATTCAAAGCTTGTGGTTTTTAAAATTATTATTCAAGGACGCAAATATTGAATTTGGCAGAAAATGTATTTGAATGAATTTCTATAATTTAATAATTCTTGCTAGGATGTAGAGACCCAACCCATGAGATAAGAGTAATTTTTATTATATTTATTCATTTAATGGTACATTAAAACCTACGAAAACCTTCATATCCTTGTAATATGTATCGAGTTTCAGTAATTAAAGACATTTTGAATTAAGTATATGGAAGGTCTTACAATACCTTTGATTTTAAATATTTTCTCCACATGTGCTATAAAGATAGGCAGTCCATTTGGCAACAATATTCCATTCTGTCAAATAGCACATATTGGTCTCCCTACTGTGACTAGGATGCACCCAGTAATAAGCATATCATCACCCGCGTGCGACGGCAGTCTGCTCGTCCGTCCGGGACGCCACCGGACACAATGCGCCCAGCGTCGTCCAGCAATTGATATACCAGTTTAAACCGGGTATGGTTCCGAAGGCTTATCTCGCTCTCTTGGCCACTGTCCGGGTCACCCACCGGAACACTGATAATGCTTGTTCATCCGCCGAAATCCGGCCGAAGCTGAGTTCGCTGACCAGCATGCGGGTGGTTACTACGAATCCTTTCTCACTCAGCCTATCACTTAGATACCGGGCATCGAAATGTCATGTACCGAGACACTCGGGGCTTGCGCTAACTTACCGTAGTACTCTTGTAAACGTTGAAAAGTGAGCGTTCCAGAGTAAACTCTCTACTACACGATGCTGTACCTCGGATCAACATTTTTGCCGTACCGTGCACACATTCTTTCGATCATCCTCACTCACTGCTCCTCAACAATACGCCAACGTAATCCGCATGGCCCCGCAATTGCAGGACAAAATGGTCTCCGGGAGCTTTAAGCTGTGCTCCGGGAAAGCTCGTCTCGGATACTAGCAGAGTGTTCTGCAATATTTCTGCTGCGGCGTCCTCACCCACGGTTACGCAGCAATACGCCAACGTAATACGCAAGCCCCCGCAGTAGTGGGACAGAGTAGCCTCGCCTTTTACGGACAGTTTTACTGGGCAAACTCTGTGCAGTGTGCTTCCCTCGGATGCTAGGTATCGGTGACCCTACCCGACACCTCAAACGACGGTCGTGACGCATCTCGGAATGAGGACCAAGTTCGGTCCCGCTCCTGCTCCTCAGTCCACTGTAGCGGTGTGAGAATATTCGATATCAAAATTACATCGATAGTTGTCGATATATCGATATTTGTCAATAGGTATATCGATAAATATTCTAAAATTATCGAGATATCTGTAAATACCGAACCGATAAATAGAGATATCCGATATATTGATAATCGATATTCATGATACAGGTCTCTCATGTTTGTCAGTATATCGATAAATATCCTAAAAATATCGAAATATCGATGAGCATGGAATCGATAAATACCGATATTCCATATATCGATATTTATCGATATATCGCCCAGCCTTAATCGACTGTCCGATTCGACTCGGATACTAGTACAGACTACCGGGCCGACACCTTTAGCGACAGCTCGAAATCTCTCCCTCGCCCCGGATACTAAACCAGGATTGCTCCTGGTCCGACACCTCTAACGGTGGCCCCGCGTTTGTCCCTTCGATCCGCGAAGCGCAAGTCAAAACGCAATTAACACAATTTTTAACGATTTTAATAACGTACATTCTAGATTGAAGTGTACCTTAGAAACCGATTAGAAACCAATTCTCGGTTAATACATTTTGTAGATATAAAACATTGTGTTGTAATATTTACTTTTGTGTTTTTTGGAAATATTCTATCATGTATTAGTATTCGTATGATTATGGGCCTTTGACTAATCCAACCGCTGAAATATAATACGTTCTAAATATTTCTATAATTAAACCGTGCGCGAAGTTATTTTAAGGGACCGGGGGTAGCTTTAAAATTCCGGGGGCTGGGTGGTTCGTTAGCCGGGAGCGTGCATGTGTGAATGTTGTGAAATCTGATATACCACAGAGGGTAATCTTCCAACGCGGGAGCTCTTATGTGCTTTTGCAATGGTGCTTGTGGTAATTATGTGGATTAATACGAAAAGAGTGAACTAATAAGGGTGTAATTCATATTATTACTTGAGTAGCTTTGCAATGAAGTTTGTATGTAGTTTTATTGTGTCGCTGAGTTGAACACTGTTTCATTGTTAGTATAGCTGCCGATTGCAGCGAGCTTTGTTGTTTGTGTCGTTGCTCATTGCTTTGTTGTTGGGTTGCTGCTCAATCGGTACCGTTTTAGTGCACTACGTGGCTGGATCGTCCGGCGAGATGATCAATAATGCTTGATCTGATAAGCAACTATCCGTTATCCAGAAAGCGCATCTAGGTAGCCTGGGATATTCATTTCTCATAGAGGCCTTTTAATTTCGGTGTTTTGCGAGGGCGGCAGACACAGATGCAGACCACACTGGCATGAGTTGTAGCTCGTTGGTTTAGTTAGTATTCGGCTAATGGGTACTAGATGCGGTAAGCATTCATATTACAGGTATTTTTATGGTTACATTATTGGTAGTGCACCTGAAAGTTGTTCTTGAATGAAATATTCTACTATAGGTCACGTGTAAATACAATCACCCCGAACAAGTATTGCAACATTTACGCAATGCTTGTTTATTTTTGTTTGTGTGCCTAATTGTGGAATTTGTTGGCTGTTTTGTATTTACGAACAAGGGTGTGTGACCATCTTACATGAAAAGCCCCGCCGATCGCCTCGTTTTCCCCCGGTGTCGTGTTTCTGATCTACAACTCTTAGACCGAAGGGGTGTTACGGAATTGTTGGTGAGTCACCAGCATGTAAATGTATGCATTAGCACCGATCTAAATCAAGGAAAACAAATAATTAGCTCTGAACCCTGAATCTATGTGCCTACATTTGAAACGAAAAAAAAAAAGTGAAATATCATTGCCAACTGGTTGGTAAAGATGTTTAAACAAACAAATATCTACACTTCAATTCAAGTACAACTATAAAATATAAATAAATCATAATTACGAGTTTAGTAGACAGCTATTATTTTATTCAGAAAAACAACTCCACAATTTTTTTTAAACTATGAAATTTTAGAAAATTATACTCCAACCATTTTATTACTAAAAATATAAATAAAAAATTGCAAATATTAAAAATTAATAATGAAAATCATACTTAAATCAATTAACTTACGGGCAATTTTTTTAATGTCGAATTTAAAAAAATATCAAGAAACACTAAAAATTATACCTCCATTCCGTATATAGCTCGCCCCTCTGAAAAAATTCTAAAAAGAACTAAAAGTTGATAGTGTCAGTACTGTCTCTAAAAATCACAACACTTTTAGAAAACCTGTATACAAGCCTTAAAGATAAAACTGACAAAATGTAACATCTAATCTATAAAATTATAAAATATATTGCAATTGCTATAATGCAAATTATATCGGTCAAACAAACATGTATTAAAAAAAGGAATATCGCAACACCAGCAATCGATAAAACAAAAATTATAACACACAATAAACCAAACATAGCATTATATAAATACTACATAAATAATCAAACATAAAACAACAGCATTTTATTAGAAAGTATAAAATGAAAGATCCCCCAAGTCGATAAATTGCGAAACTGACATTGAATATTTATTACATTTTATACCTAGAATTTAAAAAAATATTTAATTAAGTACATTTAAAATTTAACGGAAATTAGTTTGAAGAACAATTGGGTTATATAAATAATGTAAAGTTTGCTCGTTTCAATTGTTTTCTAAATCGTACTGTCAATAATTAGCAATTCGCATAAGGCGTTTACAATTATTTCCTAAAAATAGTTTAGTTTTCGAAAAGTTGTAAAAATCAAACAATAATGTTGGATAATAACCGTTATATTAATTAAATATGGAATGTTCCATAACATTTGTGTGAAGTGTTGCTTAAAAAAATTTAAAAATTCTCCACATAACCTCGAAATAGCACTAGGTAAGTAGCCGATAATCCAGAAATGTTTATACATATATTCATAAATCTACCATTTTTAAAATTGTAATACAATTATATATTTTTCAGACTTTACAAATCAATCTCAAAATTAATAACAAAACAATTTCCAGGAAATATTACAAACATAAATCAATTATCATAAAAATATATTTCTGAAGAAGCTAAGAAATAAGTTAGCGAAACATAGTAACCAAAAACAATTAACCAGCCGTAAATAACTAAGGATAAAATGAGAAAGATTCGTGTTTCTGCAATTCTCATGTTACAAGGTTTGAAAATCTATAGTTAAAGCTTCAATTTACTAATGAAAAAATGTTCATAACTGACACTAATATTGCGAATTATTTGTATAACATTTCTTGTTATCGAATAAATATTTTTCAAATTTAGCACACTGCACATACATTTCTTATACTTCATTCAGGGTCCGGTCTATGTCTATTGTACAAGCTATGTACCTGTTACCATGTATTTTTACAAATCTTATAAGTATGGAAAAACCTCTTAATTACAAGCACAATGACAGTTTTTGGTCATCCAAAATTAAGATTAGACCCATTCAAGATTTGTTAAAAATTCTAAGATTTTGAAGGGAGTCCAGACAATGATTTAGCGCTTTAACCCAATCATGCACTAGAATGAAATTGCACCGTAGAATATCAACAAAGAAACTACATAACTTGCGACGTTTCAAATTACAAGAAAATTATTGCCTACAAAAGTGGTTGCATCTTAGTGAGGATAGTTTATTTACATTAGCTAGTTGCGTTCTAGTGGTTACACTTTAGGGCAATAATTTCAAGTGACCTAATTTCATGTTTATTTATGAATAAGTGGGAACTCGACTTCTGTGCATAGCATGGGAATGCCAACTTTGAAGATCATACGTATTTCTCATAGTTGGCTGTATCAAATTAAAAACCAAGAGATTATTTCATGTAGGTATTCCTCCTGTGAGAAAGTGCGGTACTCGGGTATGTTAGGTTTAAATATGTATTTGTGTAAGCCAAGCACAGTCAAATCAGACATTTAATTAATAAAAAATAACCATACTCAGTAATTAACAACAAATTTATATGAAATATACTACTGGCGTTCATTGAATGAATATTTCTTTTGTGACATTCGACCTACGACGTAACGGCGATATTCAGGATGAGGAAGTATGTGCTGCCGCGTTATTTAACAATCCAGTGGGAACCAAGGGCACCCAAAGGAAAAAGTTGCAAAACATGTATGCAGCCAGCCTGGTGCAGCCGTACTCGATTATAAATCAATTTGTTCTCGAACTACGTACAACACCTACGCATTCCTGTTGTTTTTCTGTAGCTTTTTAGCCCGGCGATTGAGCAGCGAGGTCGAGCTCTTTAAGTCGGTTATGTAAGGAAGAAGATGCTGGCTGTTTCGTAACTACGCAAGCAATTTACAAATAGCGCCAGATGGTTTTTCGTCCGCGATCTAAGAACTTTTTGCTGATAAGCGGCAATTTAGCGGCATTGCGGGACGAAATGTTATTGTTGTGATGCCATGTTGCGCGACAAACATGCTGCAGCGTTTCCTGGTCGCACAGGCCGGTATTGAGATGAATTGTAGTCATGACAGTCCGAAAAAGTTAACATCAATTCTGTAGATTCGGAGTTTGGAGATAATTTATTTTTTCCTGGATTTAGATCGGTCCTCATGCATAAAATTACAGGCGGGCTACTTATCCAAAAATTCCGTAGCGCTCCGTCGGTCTAAGGTAAGTAATCACAAAATCAGCCAAATTCTACAGTCAGACATGCAGGCAAGAATAAACAAACATTACGATATTTAGCAGTATGTGTTCGAGATTATAGTACGTACAGGGAGTTTTGTGGCCCCCGTGGCATTCCCACGTAGTTCCCATCTTGTTCAGGAACAATCTTCAGGTGCACCGCCGAAGATGTACCTTTAAAGCCATGCACTACGGATGCTTACAACTCGTGTCAGTGTGATTTGTATCAACGGTTGCTGCCTCCGAAAACGATCAAAATAACAAGCTGTTTGCGGGAAATGAGCATCCCATGGCTATTCAGGTGCGCTTCCTGAATCACTGATAAATTAGGTACTTATCAGGTCAAATGTTAGCAGTTGTCTCGCCAAATGTCCGCTATTCTCAGGTACGATAGTACTTTCAGCGGTACCTAGTGGGCCCCAACCCAGCAATTCTAACGAGTAGCTTCCCAAACAAACAAAGCAGCAATAAATAATGAAACAGTAAACTTGGCTGCACAATAATACTACATACACCTCCATTGCAAACCTACTCAAGCATTAATACTTATTACAGACGTTATTATTTCATCCTCTATTAATCCACATAATATTAATTACCACAAGTAACATTTCAAAAATACATAATAGCTCGTAGCGGAATGTCACCCTTTGTCGTGTCAGGTTTCACATCCGCAAATGCACGATCTCGGTCGCTAACTGACCGCCAAAAGAAATAGTTAAAATGTATTATTTAAGCTGTTTATTTATTCAAAAAGGCTTATAATTATGACACTACTAATAAATGAGAAAGTAAAATATTTACAAACATATAATAAAAGTGTACTTAAGTAAATACTGCAATAATTCCCGTTCTTACATTGCGAATCAACATTTTTGTTTTTACGGAAAATCTTGAAAATCTGTCGATGATAAAATTGTAAAAAAGTGATGAGTAGTAATAGTAGTAGTAGAATTGTGGGGAGACTGATGTCAAGCAAGTAGGCCTTCATATGCCCTTTTTGCCAACCGCGTGGACAAGGTCTAGGCATGCAGAGTACCAGGTACCGTAGTCCTACTTAAAATTTTGCCGAGACTAAGTTCCAACCCTAGCAAGGGATCTTTTACATGCTACACATCGAAGTAACATGGGACCCATGGCTTTACATCACTTCCGAATGATGGCATTCTGTAGAGGTTTTCATCCGAATTTTTTTATTTTTTAAAAACCTCATCGGCATCGGGGATCGAAATCTCGAATCTTAGATCAGTAGCCAGACTGTTTAACCACTGAGCTATGACGCCCGGCAAGTGATGAATATAACATATCTGGAGTAACAATAGCAAGTTGCGTACAACTACATCAAGCAGTAGCAAAACAAGTAGTCTTTTGTTTTTCGTTGCATCACGCCACGATCTTCCCCGCCTTCGCCGTTTCCTTCGTCTTAGAGTGCTCCAGTTAGCAACTTATATATCCATGGAAGTCTTCTCACCTCTATGGACTGCAGTACGTCTGTAATGCAGCATACAAGATGTATGATACATATTTAATTTTAATATTTATATCAAGATATATAATGGATATCATGTGATATAACAGTTGTATGTTTGACTGGTGGGGTAGTAAGGGCGGGTGCAGGCCAACTGGGCAAACGGTCAACTCTATAATCCCGCTACTTAATTTTTACCTATTTACCCTATTTACTGCCCGCCGCGACATACGATCACCTCCGAGGACTACAAAACGTTCTTCAAAACCCTTGGAAACAGATTCATAGCCGGTGGTGATTGGAATTCTAAACACACCCATTGGGGCTCTAGGCTAATTACCACAAAGGGTCGAAATCTGCTAAGAGCCATAACAGACAACAACTACAGTTGTCTCACAACAGGCGAGCCGACTTACTGGCCGACAGACCTAAGAAAGATTCCCGATCTCCTTGACTTTTTTATAACATACAGTATACCGGCAAGCAATTGTAAAATTGAATCCAATTACGACCTGTCGTCAGATCACTCACCAGTTGTTGTAACTATAAGTTCTACAAAACTTAATCAACCTACATATCCCAAACTAACCTCTAAAGACACGAACTGGGATGAATTTCGGCAGCATATTGAAGAAAACATAAACCTTGGCATAAGACTGAAACAAAACGAAGAATTAGATGCAGCAGTACAATATTTCACCCAGTTGATCCAAGAGGCAGCGTGGAAATCAACACCGTCGAGCTATGAGGGCAAACGTACCACAGACAATATACCGCTTTACATTCGGCAACTTATAAGCGAAAAGCGTCGAGCTAGAAGAATTTGGCAGCGAACACGCAATGTCGCTGATCAGCACTATTATAATAGACTAACCAGACAATTAAGAACCTTACTTAAAGAAATCCAAAATTCCTCGTTTGAAAACTACATCAGCAACTTATCTGTAAATGATAATACGATATGGAAAGCAACAAAAAAATTTAAGAGACCCCAGGCACCCGTTCCACCAATCCGAAAACCAAATGGTGAATGGGCTCGTTCAAACCAAGAGAAAGCAGATGTATTTGCAGCCCATCTATCAGAAGTCTTTCAACCGTTTGAAGCTGAACCAGGTTATGAGAATACTGAGGCAGAAGATTTCCTTGATATACCCTGCCAAATGACACCACCTATAAAACCTTTCTCTCCAACAGAAGTTAAGGCAGAACTAGACAGATTAAACATACGAAAAGCGCCGGGATACGATCTAATAAATGGACAAATACTAAAAAACTTACCTCGAAAAGCAGTCATCTTTATGACAGTGATATATAACCGCATGCTAAGTCTTGCGTATTATCCCATATTATGGAAGTACGCAAATATAATCATGATACCAAAACCTGGTAAGCCTCCACATGAAAAAACATCATACAGACCAATTAGCTTACTGCCTATACCTGGTAAAGTATTTGAGAAACTACTGCTCCAAAGACTTCGGAAAGACTTTGAATTAGCAACGCTACTACCTCAACACCAGTTTGGATTTCGAAAAAACCTATCAACGATACAACAAGCTCATAGATTAGTAAACACTATCAACAAGAGTCTCGAAGAGAAAAAATACTGTAGTGCAGTATTCATCGATGTGTCGCAAGCATTTGATAAGGTTTGGTACACTGGATTACTTTTCAAACTCAAAACCTATCTAGCTAGCAACTATTATCTCCTTTTCAAATCCTACCTTTCCGACAGAAACTTCGCAATTAAATACAACGATGCTCTTTCTGGCTACTGTGCTATAAAGTCTGGCGTACCTCAGGGGAGTGTATTGGGTCCCCTCCTCTACTTGATATACACAATGGATATGCCTGAAACGGAAAATACCGTAATAGCCACGTTCGCGGATGATGCAGCGATTCTTTCTACAAATGAAAACCCTCAAACAGCCTCTGAGAATATCCAAATCCACCTAGATCTTCTCACCAAATGGTTCAAAAAATGGCGAATCAAAGTGAATCAGTCCAAATCGGTGCATGTCACTTTCACAAACAGAACCGCTACTTGTCCACCAGTAACAATAAGCAATTTACCAGTACCCGTTAAAACCGACGTCAAATACCTGGGACTTCATTTAGACCGTAGGCTAACATGGAATAAACATATACAAATGAAACGCTTGCAACTAAACCTTAAATTTAAACAAATGTATTGGCTCATTGGACGGAAATCGAAGTTATCAATAAACAATAAAGTGCTATTATACAAGACCATGCTGAAACCGATTTGGTCATATGGACTACAGCTATGGGGGTGCGCTAAGCCGACAAGAATTAAAACTATACAAAGTTTTCAATCAAAAGTGCTTCGAGCTTTGGTAGACGCACCTTGGTACATCACAAATAAAACGTTACATGAAGACCTCAAGATTGCGTTCGTCACAGAAGAAATCAAGAAAACAGCTGTCAAATATCATGAAAGGCTCGCTGGACACGAAAATGAACTTGTGGAGCAGCTACTCAACGATAATCCACCTACAAGAAGACTGAATAGATGTTGGCCAATAGATCTGCTGCAGCACTAGACATTACTAGTGCTATATAAGGCGGGGCGTCGCTGGACGTTTCCCCTACGTGTTTAAATAATGTCAACAAATTTACTTAATACTCGTATGATGTAGATTGTAAATTGTAAACTGCCAAAATAATAAAAAAAAAAATATGAATATATTTATATCAAGATATATAATGGATATCATGTGATATAACAGTTGTATGTTTGACTGGTGGGGTAGTAAGGGCGGGTGCAGGCCAACTGGGCAAACGGTCAACTCTATAATCCCGCTACCTAATTTTTACCTGTAAGTATAGGGATCAACTGGGCAAGGGACTCGCGCTAGGGCCTACACACATTTTTTACATTACACAGGAATGTTTGTACTAAGTACACACAAATCTTAAATCTGCAAATAACCTAAATTCGTATCTTTGTACAAAATTTTTTTGCTTGTTGCCCAGTTGACCCCTAGGATTTACGGACAAACTGACCATTTTGCCCAGTTGGCCTCCTCCGGTAAGGGCAACCACAAGGTTGATTTTAGCAGCGATATAAAATAAATAATTTGAATTGAGAATCCAGGGGCGGACTGGGACGAATAGGTCCGGGATGCTGGGTGCCTAGGGGGCCCGCGGCACGCACGTAGTTGTGCGGTATAGCTAGGGAATGGGGCGAAGCCCCAGCCGCCGGAGGCAATATCGCCGAAGCCGAAAAATGTTTTCGCTGATGCGATACATTTTATGGCCTAAAACACTATTTTAGGACGCGATTAACAGGCGCCAACAACTACCTACTAGTAACACTACCCGAGCGCGTAATTCAAATTTTGCAAAAATTATATTCAATGAACGCCTACGACCAATAATGTAACTCGCAAGTACCAAATTGGCACTCGCAACCTGCGAGCTTGTGAGTAGATTTGTAAGTAACATCATTTTGTTTATTCAAATTTAGACTGTTATTATTATTATTATCTATAGGTCAAGTTCGAAGGAACAAAAGATCTACTCAGCCCATTTTCCAAAGAATCAACGTGCGTGGGGGTAGACGAATCAAACGACCTACGCAGTTCATTAGGAGCCCGCAACACGCCCCGGTGTAGTGGGTTGCAGCGCGACCCACGAAACCAAATACCGTCTCCGTAGAACATATTAATTAAATAATGTACCATTCAGTTATTTCTAATTAACCTTTGTATATAGCTAAAAACATTATATTTATTTGGGTAATATCTAGTGGTTTTACTAATCGAATATATATTTGAGTGAACGTAATTATCCGAACTTGTACGCAACGTATAGGGTTGTATACGCTGACGAGTGGAAGTTATATTTATAGAGCAATTTAAATCCACATGATATGCAATAGTTGCATGCATCAGCATTATTATTCTGAAAATGAATACATGGGTTACAAATTAATTGCGGGGCGGGGGCCCTGGGGCCAAAATGTGCCTGTGTAAACGCGCTAGTTGTGTTGCATTTTAATTTACAGCTTGCGGGCCCGGACGGTGTAAGGGCCCGGGATGCGATCGCATCCCGGCATCCCTAGCCAGTCCGTCCCTGTGAGAATCTACGAGAAATATTCACGTTAAGGGTTAAATTCCCATTAATTGTGAGAAAATAATAATTATTAGTTTGATACGAAGTAGTAATTAAGTATTCTCTACGATCAAATTTGACTTCAAGCCACAGTTATTATAAAATATATAATTCAAAGTTATTTGAATTCGATTACTAAAATACTACGAAGAAAATAGAATCAGTGAAATGAGTGGTGTGTGCTGCATATCAGTTCAATCAGGCAACAGAGTTCCTAAGAGCTACAACGAGCTTGTGAGTTGGTCCAAAACCACCAAGAGGGTTTGCTGACTTGAATTTTATCCAGTTAGAAATCGAGATAGAAAAGCCAGGTACACAGAACAATCATCAAAAAGTTAGTGACAATTTCTTAAGTAATATTAAGAAATTAGAAATCGAGTTTGGTGCGACACCTATTAAAACCATTGTAATTATATTTAGAAGATTATTATAGAATATTAATTTATAATTTTTCTAAATTATACCTGTGATTTGAGTACTCAACGTTTTGGACTATTATAATTTGAAATTTGAACCTTTATATTTTTTATCTTCATCAGTGTTGTTATAGACTCTTAACCAAATTAATTTTAGTATCGTTAAGAGCTTCATTACCGCACTCTTTTTATATAAAGAAATGCATTGAACCAGAATTTATTGATGAAGATAAAATATTGAACAATACGCGTTTGCTTATGGCACTTAACAGGAGACTCATTTGATTGCCGCAAAACTCGGCTCACCGCCTCGTTTTTGGTAATCAAACTCGTGTCGTTAAGATGCTCATAATCAAACTGATATCGTTAATATCTATAATCTAATCAAGTTTGAAAATTATGACAATTGATTAAATTAGTTTTGACAACTTGCATTTTATTGTGTAATGTTAAATTCTATTATTACATACAGTGCCACCAAGCACACAAAAACCCCGGGTAGGGGAGGCTGGCGCTAGCTCCGTTTTACAATTACTCTCCGTAGAAATAGTATATTACAGCCCGAGATGGGAAGTGTTTCATTACTGTCGAGAGATCAGTTAGCTGATTGAGACGCGAAGCGTCGAAATCAGCTATTATCTCGAGACTAAGGAAACTTCCTGTCGAGGTTTGTATACTATTTTATTCGCAACCACTTTATTCTAAACAATAATTGGAAAAATTATTATATTATGATACGACAGGTTGCGACGCGCATGAATGGATCAACGAGATTCCCAGTGTCCCTACCTACTCAGCGGTCGGGAATGTACTTCCCGCACTCACTTCCCGCTGAAGTGACCTGAAATGTACGACTTCCCCCACTCAAATGAGGCCAGGAATGTTAACATTACATATATGGTTGCGAATAAAATTATAAACATTCGTACACGCGGGAAATCTAAATTTTTATTATAAAAAATCATCTGAGTTCTTTTACATGTAACAGTGTTTAAGTCATTAAACCACTACTTATTAAATACATTTATTGTAACAAAAATAATAGTACATAGAACAGTTAAGAATGCAATACATATTTTTATGATAATAAATTACTAAGAAAATCGTACGACACTCATTAATGACCACTAGAAAAATTAGTTCACGAGCCGTAACCAAGACAATAAAAAAATTTCTTGGAAATTTTTTGTAGGTAGACCGACCTAACTGTGAGGGTTTGTGGCGTTACGATTTTCTTACCGAATCTGCATTCGAGCATTAATTCATATCCGGAAATTATTTTCGTGCATTCCAACAACGTCCTAATTTTCCCTCGCGTCCCGCTCGGGTAAATTAATACGACGTTGTTGGACGGCACTCAAAAAAAATTCCGGAAAGAATTAATGCTCTTATGAGATTATATGTGAAAATATATAAAATAAATATGTTAGATTACCTAATTATCCATTATCCTAAAGGCTAATACAAAAAGTTTTTAAAGAAAGGAAATAAACATTAAAGCCGCCAGAGCAAAGAAAAGCGGAAGAGAAAAAATGCTGACCCGAATACAGCATATTCTTCTTATAATAGACTTGCTTGTAATCGATTCTCGTTTTGCAATGTACCGACTACCAAAGTCCCGAGTAAAGTTATTTAAAAGTAACTTTTGTAAACACCTTGTTCATCATTTTACTGCCAGCACTTTCCTACTCTGTAATTAGGATGAATATCTGTTTCTTCTAGGAACATTACAGGTTTTTTGTTCACACCTAGTTCTGCGTTTTCTTCTATTTTCCTTAAATACCTAAAATGCCACTCTACAATGTCACTTTTTCCCATGGGCAATTTTCTTTGGTCACAGCATTTTTTATAATGAAAACCTATTTCGTTTAGATTCTTTCTCAAAGTTTCTCGACGGCCAGTATACTTAACTTTTTCATTCAATCTGTTTACTAATACGATTAGCATTGGTACTTCATGTTCCACAGTGAACATTTCACGAACTGTTCTTCGATCTTTGCAAAACTCCCAAATAAAAATCGTCGAGAACGATTTTCTTAGTCTTCCTTGAGTTTCTTCTTCTGCGGAGATGTTAAAGAAGTAGTGCCTGGAAGAAGTAAGGACTAAAGTATTACCTGCATTAAGTCTTTTAATAACAATGCTGAGACATAATATTGTAATTTTTTATATTTACCTGCTGTAACATACTCCTTACGAACGTTCTTTATCAGAGAGGTTGCGGCTGCTAGTTCTGTAGATTGCTCTACCGAAAATATCAACGTTTCAGAAGTCTTCTGTTCTTCATCAAAACACTTTATGACATTTGCAAATACTTCTTGTTTCTGAATGCACAAAAGATTTCTTGCTTTATAGCTATCCTATGTAAAAAGGAATTTAGTATTACATAAATATATAACTGCAACTTATGGTAGCATTTTAGAAAGCATTTAATACTTACGATTTGATGTTAATAACTAGTGATGGGCATAACCGGACAATTTTCATAACCGAATTATTTGCATTCGAATCATATTAATAACCGATTGATTATTTGAATAATAATTCGAATCAATTTTGGCTCTCGATTCGTTTCGATTTCGCCGGTTTGCCGGTTACGCGTAATCTGCATCGGCATCGTAACTTGCAGATAGCAGAGGAACTCAGTTAATCGTTAAATATAATAATTGTATAAATGATTTTTATTTGATTTCTAAGGAGTTTAAATCATTGAGAATAGCTATATAAATACTAATCATAAAGAAATTATAAATATGCGAATACAAAGTATCTATTGAATCTATTACTGGGAGTCTCAAATGTCTTAATAACATCAACAAGCAGCGGCGAGCCTCACTTGGGTCAATCAAGTACATACGTAGAAAATGTTATATGAGTTATGATCTTATGAATGACGTATTATTTACAGAATTTCGATCACTCGCAGGTCGCTGAGATGCGGCACGTAGTACGTATCAGGATGAGGTTATTTTTCATCCGAATACTTGGAACGAAAACCGAGTTACACAGGTTATTTCAATAACCGGATAACCTGTTATTTTTGATTCGAATAAGCTCATCACTATTAATAACCAAGCCGCCCAAAATTAAACAGCGAATAGGCAAACAATAACAAACAGAACGGATGAAGAAAAGCAATACTAGCAAAAATTAACAAAGTACAACAAAACTAATGAACAACAGCACTAAAAAACGTGGAAATTAGACACTTCCATCTGACGCAATAGCAGCAATAGCGAAGTGACGTTTATGTTTTTTGTTTGAATGTACCTCTGTGCAAAGCATTTTGGTTCTTTAGTTCCCCTTACTGGAATTTAAATTTAGTTCACATATTTTTCCGGGGTTTTGGTGTGCTTGGTGGTACTGTACTAACAAACTGATTATACAAAACAAGTCTATGAAATACCTGCAATTGTGCTTTTGATTGATAAAATCAAATAATTATTATTCTTTAAAATAAGATTCAATCAAGGTTAGCCCATTCAGCTGGGTATCAATGCTTTTAAACTAACTATAGTCCAAGCAATGGGGCGAAAATAAGGGGTCTACCACGCAAAAGGTCGTAACCAAATGAAATTTGGTAGGATCGTAAAATTTACTGTCCTGATTATAACCCTGAGTTTTCGACCTTGTGCGAAGACCGCTCGCGCCGCCATCTTGAAGTGATGGTCAAATCAGTTTTTTGCAAATATCTTCGTTTCTATTGGTCCTACGAAAAAAAAGTGAAATAATAAATTGAAGAGCATAAAATTGTACATACCCCCCCCCCCCCCCCCGAAAACATTACCACTTCATGGTTTTTTATCTATAAAACAATGGGTGGATTGCGCGGGAATAGGTAAAAATACCCCCCCAGACGTTTCATTCCCCCCCCGGAGTAATCAGTCTGAATTCAACACTGGAACTAATACTCGTCCTTTTCGGCTTGCATTTGTCTGCGGATTTTCTAGTTTCGTATTTTGCCCATTCTAGTGACTTTTCAACATCTTCGCTAAAACTCCATCTCCACAGCCGTGATTTTGCTCTTATATCTCTTATTCATCAACTACGTCTTATATCTCTTTTCATCAACTACGTTTCTATCCCGTAAGTCATTATACTTCGTACCACTGTTTTGTAGATGGTTGCTTTGTCTTCCTAGTTATATGTGAATACTAGATTTAATTGTAATACAATTTCTGGCAAGACTCAATCTGTTGTTGATATCCTCTTCTGCTGTTCCGTTTTTGGATAGAAGGAATCCCAAGTCTTCTTGCCTGTACCTTTGATGTTTAATTCCACATCTACGTACAAAAATTACATTTGCTTTTATTTTTTTTTATTTTGCTTTTTCGAATATCCTCGACTTATAAATAGTGAAGCATATTCGTTTTTGTACGTATGAAGTTGTATTAGTTACTAAAACAACCTTATGAAGCAAGTTACTTTCATTATTATAGCAATATCTGATAGAAAGATATCCTAAATCAAATACTTTAATAAAACACACCAGGTATAACTTAATTATTGATTTTGTGACATGTGACAATACATCTTTTTAAAGAAGTCAATTAATATAAATAAATAATTATGAAATGTTGTACAATGAAGCTGTTTGTTGTCATTTGTTATGGAAGGAATTACATTATATTTTCACTATACTTTACTGTGTAATGTGTACTTGCAGCAGACACATTTTTCGGTTCTTATACAATCATTATTGGCAGGCTACAATATTACATCTCACACAACCTACACAACAAATTCATATCTCATCTACAAACATACGCGCCTGCACCAAATATCTCTTTTCTCGTGTGCACAAAACTAGCTGTTATCGGACTTGTCTTAGGAAATCATAAAATATACTTATATTTCTCCAGGAATGCCCTATTGCTATTTGTTTAACTTCTAGTTTAATAAAGCCTTATCTTATGTTTTGCCTGCTCGAGATTTACTGCCAAATGGAGGTTAGTAATTTAGTAATTGAATTACCAGAAAGTAATTCAATTACAACGAGTAATTTCAATTACCACAAGTAATTTAATTACTTATAGTAATTGAATAATACCCAAAAGTAATTGAGTAGTTGAATATAGTAATTAATTACTTTCAAAAAGAAATTCTCAAATACTTTTTAACAAACTAGGCAATTAATAATTACAATTACCGTATTTTGAAAAATAATTCAATTCCAAGGAATTTAATTATTAACTTAATTACAAAGTAATTAATTACTGCCCAGCTTTGGTTATAGGTGATGTTAAAATATAACATTTTTATATATATAAAGTTTCTCTTTTCTCCCGGCCGAGATACACCCTTCAAAAGAGTGCGATTGCATTAAAACTTTTTAACGAAAAGGAATTTGTATAAAAATAGCTCTTTTACTTTATTTCTTAAAATCATTTTTTGTGTGAATACAATAAACTACGTTATTATGCTTGGCACAGTTATTCAGCAAAATGCCTAGCTTCTTAATGTATTTTTGTACACAATAACTATTAGCTTCACAAGCTAAAAAAAATTAATAAATTCGGCTTTTCACTTCATATTTTTTGTAAACAAATTCTTATCCGTTAATAAGTTCTAATGAAATAGTAATTTACGATGCAAGTAACGTTTACGAGAGAATAGTTTGAATGAACGAGCGACGTTAGGAGCTAGTTCTTGAAAATTCTCGAGTAATGTAGAAGCAGATAAGGTTGCTTCTATCGTAACACGGTTTATTTTATCCTAAAATACTATTTTTTTGCAAAAAATAGGAAAAATGTTATTAGTGACACAACAGCGAGACCTATATCTGCTATGGCGATGGTGGTATCACTAGTAAAATAAAAACCATAAGTCACTCAATACTGTATTGTTGGAAGCACTGTCAGGTTATGTTAAATTAGAGATTAGCAGGTTAAGTTTTGCGTCAGTTTGTGTCAAATAACAAACGAAACCTAACTTACTAACCTCTAATTTGACACAGACTGACAATGCCACCAACAATACACGTCAGTACTGCCAACATGTGATTAAATGCTAATAAAGTATCGGTATGTTATTTTTCTTAACAACGCCAGTGCTGTTAAGTGCAACTCGTTGCTAAGGAGTTATTATCGTAGTAGCACAATCAGGCGCGTGCTGGGACTTTAAGAGGGCCCGGGCATTGACATTTTGGGAAAGGCCCCTAAAAAATACCCGTGGTAAAATTTTAATTTTCGCAAGGTTGTAGGATATAAAACGGTACAACTTTAATCGAGAAATATAGTATAAACAGAAATTGGTGTCGTAGAATTAGGTAGAGTTACAAAACTCAAACTTAGTAAATAAAATGTATTCAAAAATAATAGTTATTGAATGTATCAGTGTCGAATGTAGCTTGAACAAGCATCCACGTACGGCTGAAGACAAAATAAAATAAAATAAAATAAAATAAACTAAATAAATTAGTCACGAAAGAAAAACTTTAACCACGACGCCCGTGTCCAATAACACTTTGTATCCATTACCTCTATTAAATCTCTCTAACTTATTTTTTCTTCTAAATTTTTTTACACTAACATGATATTTGATATTCATAACGTTTAAAAATTTCAAGCAAGCCCTTAATTTTAGTTGTTATGTATCCATAAATATTTCTCCTTGACTTTCCTATTTTTCCCTCACTAGTGACTGACTAATGATGAACTTGTTTTATATTAAATAACTGTTGTAATATTTTTAGTTTGAGAAGGTGTTGGATAATAGCTATTTATATAGCAAGTACATAATTTGAGGAGTCTATTTTATGGATAGTTTTGTGAGATAGGTCAATAATAGTTATTAATGTAACGGGTGTTCATAAACAGTCGTCATCCCAGTTGCTTTGAAAAACAAAATGTTATGTCTTTGATTAATTCGTGCAACACAATGAAACGTCATTGAGTACTGTCATAGCGCATTTTTTCTCAATTTTAATAGACATACGTTTCTGAAGTCAAAACCTACTGGGATGACGACTGTTTATGAACACCCGTTAGTAAGGGCATAATAGATTAATTATAGTCGAGGAAATGTTTAAAGGGCGTCGCAAAGCGGAGAGCTTTAAATTTCTCGATGGTTATAAATAACGTGATTATGCACGTGGCACATACATTTTATTTTATTTTACTTTTGAAATGTACACAATTGAAAGATTCAGTATTTTGGCTAGAGACTACTGCGTCATCGTTGTGCTGGAGCTGTGAATATTTGGTGTGCTATGGTTTCTATGCAGACTGTTGGTGTTGCTATACTATATTTTTAATCTTTATTATACCTACTGCCTAGCAACTTTATAGACCCTCAGGCCATAACAGTCACATTACGCCCGCTATTAAGAGCCAGCATAGTTATATATGTACCAAGGGCATTATGAAGATCTTTATGCATTTTCAAGGGCAACAAGTTTAAAAGCCTGAGGGTCTGGCCCGAGGGTTTATGTAGCCCATGGTGCATACACTGTTTTATTTTCCACTTTAAATACGCAAATAACTTCAAAATCTTGCCCGCCCGAGAGGGCATAATGAGCGGGTGTTATCATTACGCCCTCTCTTTACGCCCTAGGGCGTTATAGACTACTTTATATACCTCTTATCACAGATATAAACAAAAAATCAGTGGAAAATAAAATAAAATTATGGTTTTAAAATGAAATAAAGTCAAATTATGTACTAGCTGTATAAAAGGGTTTATATTCGACTGCTAAAACTGAAAAAATCGAGTTTATACGTTTGACGTCTATTCTGTAACAGAAAGAAATTTAATATTAGAGTGGCTTGGTGGATCTTGACAAGCAGCGCAGTTACCAAATGTTCTTACAGCTGCGTAAACGAGTAATTAATAATTTTAGTTTAGAAAATAAATTTGCACAAGAATTGCGTAACACCTAAATTCGCTCAATTGCCGAATTATTTGCCAAATTCTTGCTCAGTTGCAGTATTGGCCAAATTAATTTCGGTAATTGAGCCAATTTGGCATCTGAGTATCATACACATAGAATACAGTAGAACATAAACTATACTTGCATATAACCACAAATACATACGATACACAACTAATGCACTTCACATTGCGAAAACAGTGTCTACAATGATAGCTATAAGAGGGGACTATATTTGCCAAGGAAACTTCATCTTCAAAGTCAGTGTCAAGACTTTCTTCATTTTCTTGTTCTTGTTCATCTTGATAATGTTTTCAGCTTTATCTGTCTCATAAATGTTTTCAAAATTTCTTTTTGGAGACTGCGGCCACAGTTTGGCAAACGTCATTAACTTTTCCTTCAATTTTTTTTTGCTTTTTAGAGGGCTGGAATAACTTCACAAATTCTATTGAAGGAGTTCATTAACATACTTTGACTAATTTCAGAAAATCTAGGACGATTCAAGTATTCTAAATCACTATAAAATAATCAATGATCTACAAATCTGGTGTCTATACTGACTATAATTTGGTTCCTCACCACATTATTTACGTGGTCAAACGAAAGTGATCTTCATTTTGATAATTTATATTTTTTTAAAGAACATACTATTAAGAATAGTCCTAGGGCCCGGAAACTCAGGGCCTACCGGGAAATGCCCAGTAGCCCGGCGGGCCAGCACGCGCCTGAGCACAATAGGATAAAATAAACATTTATAAGGGTTGCTAATTATAACCCCTTAATGTCACACGTAGAAGTTTAAAATTATTTTATAAAAAATCTGATATTGGTAGAACAGTCTGCAAATTTTCACATATAATCTCATAAGAGCATTAATTCTTTCTGGATTTTTTTTGAGTGCGTTCCAACAACGTACGCGAGGGCAAATTAGGACGGACATTGTTGGAATGCACAAAAAATAATTTCCGGATATGAATTAATGCTCGAATGCAGATTCGGTAACAAAATCGTAACGACACACCCTCACAGTTAGATTGGTCTACCTACATAAAATTTCCAAGAAATGTTGATGTTATCTTGGTTACTGCTTGTGACCTAATTTTTCTATTCGTCATTAGTGTTACGATTTTCACTTTAATACCATTTTCCAGTTTTCAAAAAAATTAAAACCTAGTTTTGACCTTCCTCTTTAGGAGACCGAGCAAAATTCGTCCATCGTCACCTAAAACCCTTTGAAGTTTGCTGGTACCTTTATGGGACACCTGTATTTTACACATGTTTCTTATTTGATATCTTATATCCAGAAGTTCAGGATGGCCTAAAAGTCCCAGTTTTAAGAAATAAAATTGAAAAAAATGTTATCCGGTCGAAGATCTCCGAACTCCCCACTTCGTTGCACATTCCGATTTTCACTTTTAGAAAGGTGGCAACCCTGCCTGTGAGTTAGTATTAACAAAGATTATGCAACGTGAAGGTCCCATGAGCAACCGTTTGTAATCTGTGGGTGATTTTGCAGTAATATGCACCCAAACATTAATATATGCAAAATGTGTGTTAAGCTATAGTTATACGAAATAACGAAATGTATTAACTAATTTGCATTTTGCATGTAATCTGCGCTTTATTCATTACGTAACTGTAAATACTAAGTTTGAATAAAAGTGAAATCGAGCAACGAAGGTTATGTGTACTTTGGTATGAAGTTTTGAAAGAAGTTTATTAAATAACCTTTAAACTATGAAATTACTTTCTGTTTTTTGGGACATCGTCATCTTAGACCACCCTGTACAGTGTACGTGTTACAGCAAATTAAAGTGAATGCTAAGTAATATGACGCAAAACGGAATTTTTATTATTCGCAACTGAAGCTGTTCATTTTCCTCGAAAATTGATCTGAAAACATCTTTCGCCCGGTTTCAAGAAATAAAACGGGACATTTGAGAAGGCTGGGTCCGGCCCTGTCCGCCAGAAACGAACCAGCAATACGCATGTCACGTAACCTTCGCCATAATCACTTTATACATTCGAATATCATTTCGCAACGTCGCTATTTTCGTATTTCACAGATATGCATGTAGGTTATGCAAATGTATACATGTGTGCTTAGTAAACTGCATTGTTAATTTTGTTACGCAAGGGAGAGAAATGGTTGTAACAGGTTCGATGACGCATAATCTGGGCCGGAAAATAACTGCACCGCTTCGATCGCGCAGGTGAAACTGGATATTTTCCTGACGATTTTCCAGAAAACTTGCACGCTGTGCTTTGTTAGTCATCGTTCCGGCGAATTCCCCAAAGCGAAATTTAATTCTCGTGGAAGTGCCAGTCATGTATGCGGAATAAAAGTAGTGAATCATTGCAATTACTGGGGTTTTCAGAAAATGAAGCGCGGCTGGAAATTATGAGAAAAACTGTCTGCGAATTTTATAGGATTAACATTTCATTTCGTCCCATCTCTAGAATATTATTTAAAAACTCGATGTATGATGATTAAACCTACAACTCCAATATTTTTTAATGAAGTTGTGACTTAAAGGGAAGCTCACAGCATCAATAAAATAATTGAAAACAAGTGAACAAAAAACTCCATCAATTGGAGAATTCTTGTAAGTTTGCTTTAGAAAATGTTACATTTAAAGTGCTGAAAGATATTTCTGCATGACAAGTGAATATTTTAAATCCCAGAATGCATAGGTAATTACAATTATAAAAATAATTAATTATCATCAAGACTTCCCAACTTTCCCAAATGCTCAGTCTGTAAACAGGAATTGCAATTATTGTAAGATCAAACTTTTGACCTGCCATCCGAATAACAAGAAGTGTTACTGTATTTGAAGTTGGGAAATATAATCTCTTAACTTTTTTGTGGCATGAATATTCGAGGGATTATTTTTAAACTGCTGTAACTCTCTTAAAACTGTAAACTTTGTTACCTCTTTCTCTAGGCAAATATTGCGGGGTAGTTTAATTTGAAAAAGTTGCTACTGCCAGATTCGAACGCACTCTTTTAATTCGCATGCAGAA
Source organism: Agriotes lineatus (assembly GCA_940337035.1). Classification (NCBI taxonomy): domain Eukaryota; kingdom Metazoa; phylum Arthropoda; class Insecta; order Coleoptera; family Elateridae; genus Agriotes; species Agriotes lineatus. The sequence goes on from OW679199.1 coordinate 128,003,196, forward strand.
CCCCTAATGACATGCGAGCTTAGGACCACACAGCGTCGGATTAAACATAATATGATAAGAATAGTTGTGGTTCTTGACTAACTAATAAAATATTTAATTTACCTTTGCTGTAGTTCAATACAAGCAGAACTGTTATTTTAACTCATCAACTTTCACGTATACCATATAGCTAATTTCAAAGATAACTTCAGCTATTTGACTTCAAGAGGTTCTTGATAAAAATTACCAGAAAGATTTTGAAAAAAGTGACAATTGACTTAAAGTAACAGATCACCTGCGTGCGTCACCTTTCTTGTATGACAACTGTTTCATCACAATCTTTTATTATCTATGTTCTTCCCAAGCACATATCGAATATCATTTTTACTTCCTTTTACAATAAAGGGAGTATTGGATTCACCCCAAAAATTCGAAATTCGAGGTTTCAACAGATCTTCACGTTTTAGAATCCCCAGATCCCAAAAAATAATTTTTTTTTCATTTGTCTGCCTGTGTGTCTGTCTGTGAAAAGAATATCTCAAAAACGGAAAGAGGTATGGCATTGAAACTTCATATATACGTTTTGTGTACTGTATAGATGCGACAACAAGCTTTTGAAGAAAATCGCATAACCGGAAGTAGGTGTTTACACTTGTGATTTTTCAGTTTTTTCGATTTTTTCAAAAACAGCTATAACGATTTTTTGTAAACTTTACATTTTTATTACATTTTTAATGTTTATTGATGTTCGATAGGTGATTTTCCAGTTGAATACTTCTAAAATGGGTTGCTTTTGTTTTTTTCTATTTTTTTTATTAACTCCTATTTTAAATAGAACACCCGGTATATCATTACATTTTTGAATTCAGCTTATAGTTCTAGAGAAAATTTGTCTCTTGAACTAACACTCTATTTTGTACCGTTTTTGTAAAATTTGTAATTTTTGAAAAATTTTGACAAATGCTTAAAAATTTATTATACCGTAATAAAGTGCAAAGTGAAGGAGGACGTGGTAGAAGAATTTCATGGTTGCGCAACTTAGGTTCATGGTTTAACACCACAACCACCGAACTTTTTCGTAACGCAGCCAACAAGTTCAATATAGCTATGTCAATAGCCAGCATCTGGTAACGGATAGGCACTCGAAGACGAAGAAGTCTAAGAGCAATGGAATTGAGTGACAGAGTGAGGAAAGGGGATATCAGAAGAAGATTTAAAGTTCCCCATGTGATGGAACGCATAGTACAAATAAATGCTGATGGGCAAGCTGGAAGAGTCGATTCTAAGTTGGCAATTCGTGGTCTATGTTTTTGTTATGATAGGCAAATTTGTCACTTATGTTTAACATTTTTCGTTCTTTTACCACTTACACATTCCATCCTTTCACTACGTTCGTCATCCCTTCCGCCAATCCAATCCTGTTTGTTGGTTTTCTCATTCTTTGTTTCGTTATGGGTAAGATGAATTTGGAATTTCGCATTGCTTATTTTCTATTAGCAACTATGAGGGTAATGCTAGATGTTAATGTTGGAACTGAGTTTACGTTATATGCCAATTGCCCTATCTATCCCTCTGCATTTATGCTTGAAGAAGACAAAGAGCTTGCTTGGTAATGATTACCTAAATTAAATTACAGCCGTTGTATTCCAACTGTTTAACTTTATCATTAATGTAATAACCAACTTTTGTTACTGTATAATGTATTGCTATGGTTGTGCTCTTTCTTTATTTTATTTAATTAATTAATTGTTGATTAGGGCCACCATGCAATTATTTTGTTTGTACTATAAAATTTTCGGAGGATTAAAAGTGAGTTGTACTTACTTGACTTGTCAAAATAAATGGTTATATGCCCTTTATTATATTCTATTTACCTGCAAATATTGATAAATAAACGCTAGCTCATATTGGTAAAGCAATCACTCATCTCAGTTGGGTTCCTGGTTGAATGTGTAATTTTTCAAATAATTTGCTTACGGATCTGTTTTCCGTCTTAGCTCTAATGCGCATAAGCAAATATTCGAAATTAGGTCAAATGCTACACCAAAATGGATCCCGCTGGTAAGTTAGCGGTCAGCGACTTAAAAACAAAGTGAAATTTATCAAAGTTTCTACCGGTAATTATTTGAATTCTGGATTACTGGCGGCATTAATTGTCATTTATTTTTCCAGCACTTGATTGTCGATCCCGTCGAAGAGACGCGGGCAAATTTTCTATTGTTTTTCGAAGCGTCGCTTGGGTTCAAACTTCGCCTAACCTCAAATTATGGACTCGGCCTATATTGCGAGCTGCACTTGCTTTACCGCCACGGAAAATGCTTGGGTTGTCTTTAGTATTGACTCTTCTTACATACACATAAGTTTCACGGGCCTAACGTAGCTAGTTTTAGCCAAACACGGTACCTTTTCTCTACCGAACTTGAGTCGGGAACTTGTAGGAGACGCTGATGCAATTCTTGGGCTGCTATGGGGCTGATCCTGATGAAACTCCTGGGACACGTACGTACAAGGCTGCTCTATGCTTTGGTAACTTCCCCTCTAGGCTGTGTTGACTCGCTTGCCTCCACGCAGAGCTCGGAACTTGGGCTGTATCAGCTGCTAGGTTATCGTAACGGAGCTTCGAAGAACTTTTAATTTTTTTGTGCCGGAAATCTGTGCAAATACTACCACACCACCTTGGACATGCACTCAGTAAAACTGTATACTTTTTATGCTCATAACTGTATATTTATTATATGACAAATTCGTTTTAAGTGGAGCACATTTCAACACAATAATTCATACCATTTATTCTTTTGTTCTCCTCGAAAATCCGTCATAAACAATTGCAAGTGGAATATTAATAAAAAAATTCTTATCCTTAATATAATTGTTTCCATTTATAACTAATTAACCGTGTCTTAGCGCCACTGCACGTTTGTATTAGTTGCTTTTAATGGTTCACACGCGTCACTGCACTGATTATTTAAGTTAGAGTACTTCCTGCACCAAGGCTTTCTTCGAATTCACCTGTCTACTTTTGCACCCGATTTTTGGTCTGCTTATCTTCGCTTTTTACCCTGTCGTGCTGATTCTTACAATTTCCGTTATATGCCTTAATGCCTGCCTTCTTAGCTGCTCGTTGCAACGTTCATTGGTTTATCTAACTTCTTATACCTTTCCTTTAAAACCCTGGCAAAATTTCACTGTCTAACTTTACTTGAATTCTACGCTTCATTTCATTGCCTTTGCAATCCTTTTTGCAATTAATAATCTCTCTTAGTTCGGCTATTACCTTTGCACAAACCTCTTATTTTAAATTGATCTTACAAGGCTGTAGCCTGTCACTGCTATTATTTAACATATATCTTGAAGTGGCCCTAACAAACTGGAAACGACATTGCACTGGCATGGGGATCCCTATAATAGTAATTTACGTTATAAGTCCGGTAAACGCAAGTTTACAGTAGCGAGTCCAAACGTTTCGGGACGAGGCGACGTAGGAGCCGAGTCTGGAATGTTGAGACGAGCTACTGTAAAAGTTTACCGGACGTATGTTGTAATGCGTTTTATTTCATACTGCAATTTTTTTTTAATTGAAAATAATAAATAGTTTGATTATTGATTTATTTCATTTGAGTCCGGTAAAATGTTTTACCGGACCTGTTTATTTCATTTGAGTCCGGTAAAATGTTCTACCGGACCTGTTTATTTCATTTGAGTCCGGTAAAATGTTTTACCGGACCTGATACCGTAAAGCCTCATTTTCCGGACTAAAATCATTAACTTAAACATGGGTTTTACGATGCAGTATGAAATAAATGATAGTACACTAGTTAGTTAGTTAGTGTTATTTTTGGGGAGACTAGCGAGTCTAGCAAGTAGGCCTTTATAGGCCCTTTTTGCCAACCCCATGAACAAGGTCTAGGCATGCAGAGTACCAGGTACCTTTGTCCTACTTAGAATTTTGCCGAGACTAAGGAGTTCCAACCTTAGCAAGGGATCTTTTACATGCTACACATCGTAGTAACATGGGACCCACGGCTTTACATCACTTCCGAATGATGGCATTCTGTAGAGGTTTTCATCCGCATTTTTTTATTTTTAAAAACCTCACCGTGATCGGGGATCGAACTCTCGACCCTTAGATCAGTAGCCAGAATCCTTACCACTGAGCTATGGAGCCCGGCGATAGTACACTAACAACACTAACAACGTTAAGCTTCGCGGACGATCAAGTACTCCTGGCCCAGGATGCTTATGACTTGGAGTTCATGATCAAAATATTCTATACAGAATATGAGAAATGGGGTATGAAGGTCAGCCTAACAAAAACAGAATATTTAGTAGTCAATTCAGACACCAAATTTGAAGTACTTATTAGTGACAATATTAGGGTGCAGCAGGTTGAGAAGTTCAAGTACTTAGGGGCTATTATTGATAAAAACGGACTAGGAACTGAAGAAATCAAGCACAGAATTCAACAAAGCAAAAAAGTCATAGGTTGCTTAAACGCAGTGTGGTGGAACAGACATATTTGCTACGGGTCGGAAGTCTGGTCTATTAGTGAAGTAATGAAAAAAAGAATAAACGCAGTAGAGATGGATTATCTACGCAGAAGTGCTCGCTTATCTAGGCTTGACCGAATACCCAATGAACAGATTCGAAATCGTATGGCAGCAAATGAAACTACCCTGGACAGAATTGAAAGAAGATCCTTAGTCTGGTTTGGTCATCTATTAAGGATGCCAGATAGTAGGTGGCCAAAGAAAATTTTTAAATGGTCTCCACCAGGAAGGAGAAAAAAGGGACGACCTAGGAAGTCTTGGAATGAGGGAGTACGACAGGCTATGAGAGAGAGAGAAATTTAGATGAAGATCGAGTATGGGATCGAGAGGCATGGCGAAAGGGAGCGGGGATGCGGCGTCTAGCTGTTTTATAATGCATTATACTTATGGTGTATTGTATGTTATATGTAACCCGAATATATATATTTATATCTTACAGTCAACTTAGATCCCTGTGAGAATTGAGCTTTGCTTATTGCGTTCTTTATTTAATTATTCTGCTATTACTGGCATCTCTTTACAAATGCATTCATCCTGTTAAATTCAAGTTTTAGCCTTGCAGTTATATAAAATACCTCACCCTGAGCTTTAGTGAAATGGCCATTAATTTGGCAATGCTATCAGAGTTGAGTTGCAGGGCCTAAGACCATTGCAGTATATAGAGTTTATTTCGATGTAGTGTTGTAATATTGACTTTTCCGCTGATCGTTTATGTATGGGTTTCATTAATGTATAAAGAACCGTTTATTAATGACCCTTATTGATGAATGATTTTTTTATTATTGAACGGAAAAATATTGTAACTAACTCGTAAGTTAATTGGCGATTAATAATCTCTACAATTAACGAGCTCGCTGGCGCTCGGGCATTAAAACGTCTCAATTATTAATCGCTTGCATTAACATACTTGTTTGTTAAATAACTATTTGTATTCTTTGGGCTGTTTAAAAATATTCTATTATTTTATATGTATTCCTGTAATTATGGACTTTCGACTAATCCAACCACTGGAATATGAGACGTTCTAAATTTAGCACAGAATCGAAACTACGAGTAGTCCAAAGCCAATTTAAAGACGGAGGTTTGTTTTTAAAATCGGGGGCATTTCCTGCAGGTGGTTTTAAATATCGATGAGCCTTTGCGGGGAGTTAGCCGAGAATGTCCATATGGGAATGTTGTGAAGCCCGAAGCGACCGGGGGGTGGCAGTTTTACAATGCGAGGGTTCTTATGTGCTTTGGCAGTCTGTGGGGGAGGTCGCACACGTGCGAATGCGAAAGCTAATCAACCGCGGGTGTCATTCCACCGCGATTATGTGTTTTTGAAGTGAATTGAATTGTGGTAGTTACATGGATTCTAAGAGAGCGAATGAAACGATGAGGTCTGTAACAGGGAATACTAGTGCTTGCGTAGCTTTACAAATGTAGTTATTATATAGCGGAGTTGAACATTCGTTTATTGTTCGTACTGATGCTGATTGTAGACAGCTTTATTAATTGAGTCGTTGTTCATTGTTATGGTTGGCCTGGGGTCTAACCGAACCGCAAATAGCGCTATCGAGGCCTGGATCCGTGACCATTCGGCGAGATGGTCCACGATCCTTGACGTGGTAAGAACCTTGATTATCAGTGATCCCAGTAAGCGCGACTGGGTGGAAAGCCCGTCTCCCAAAGATGCGTTGTGACCTGTGCCTCTCGCGGGTGGATGCGGCCACCGCGATTGCGAGTCACGTTGACATGAGTTCGACCCATTGATGCAGTTAACGTTCGGTTAATGCGTACTAGATGCGGTAAGCATTCGTATTTGCAGGATTATTACAGGCACATCATCGGAGGTGCACCGAAAAATATCCCTGAAAGATGTCTTCTTCGAGATGGCACGTGGGAACGCAGCGGGGGGTCACAAAACCCCTTGTAAGTATTATGTAATAAACACATTACTGCTAAAAGCTAATGTTTGTTGTTTTGCTTGCATGACTGATTGTGGAATTGGCTGAGTTTGTGTTCACGGTTGGGCGTGTGTGATCACTTGCTACATGAAAGGACTCGCCGTTCGCCTTGCACCCCCAATACCATATTTCTGATTTACAACCCCCAGACCGTAGGGGCGTTAGAATTTCTGGTAAGTCGCCAGTTCTTGTAAATTTATGCATGTGAACCGATCTGATTCCAGGGAAAAATACATTAGCTCGGGGCATCGACAGTAGGTACACTGTAAGTCCGGGTTCCTGTTTAGACACCGTCAAGTGCGGTCGTTTATTATTCAGAGCGCGAACTTACTTGCAATTAGTGTGCAACTCATTAATCCAGTTTGAACTATTTCAATACTGTAGCAGTAAAAATAACAGTGTCGTAGTGATAAGGCGACAAATCCTATCATATCGCGCAGCCCGCGCGCAGCGATAGGCGCTCTCTAGTAAGTAAACAATATTTCTTACTTACGTACATTATCGGCCGAACTACATGCAAACAAAAAGTCTACCGACAGTCAAAAAAGCAATCGCGTTATCATAACAACGGATAATAATAATGCCCTAGCCATACTAAGTGAACAAACTGGTACAAACATGGATATCGACAAACACATTCCCATCGATGCTGACGCAATTGTAATCAATCATGGACAACTCTCGCAAACCCAACAAGATCAACCCTTAAGTGGCAAGAGACCACTAAACTCGCCTGATGGAGATTATAACAATAAAAGGTATCTTTTAGACAATGCAAACCTAGTACAACAAAACCGATATTACCTACCAAAAAACACTGCAGCACCAGCACTTAACGAGCAGTGCAATCAGACGACGGAAAGTGCACAAATCAGAATAAAAATTCCGCCTATCTTCCTGCACAACGCGGATAACTATCAACAAGTGATAAAGGAAATAAAAGAAAACGTAAAAAATCAAGATTTCTCAACTAGCTACAAGGGGGCATTCTTACGTGTTAACGTCGCTAGTATTGATGACTATAGACAGTTAACTAAATTCTATGTAGACCACCGTGTTAAATACCACACTTATAAAGATCCACAAACAGCCATCCTTGAAGTTATCATACGTAATTTACCACCCGCGATAAGCACCGAAGAAATAGAAAACGCCTTAAAAGAAAACAAAATAAACATAACAAAAGCGACGCGTATGCTCAAAAACAAAAAGCCAATACCACTAGTAATAGTTCAATTACCCAAAAGCGGCAACGCATTGGATATATTTAAAATAACCAAACTATGCCATTGCATAGTAGAAATAGAACCAAGACACAAATCAAAAACAATCCCTCAGTGCTACCGATGTCAACGCTTTGGACACACAAAGAATTACTGTGCTTTGGATCCAAGATGCGTTAAATGCACAGGAGACCATTTATATAGCGAATGTCCAAAGAATCCCAAAGATGATCCGCAGTGCGTCAACTGTGGTTTGAATCACTCAGCAAACTACAGAGGCTGCCCGTACCTGGTAAAAATAATAGAAAAACAAAAGCAACGTCAGTCCATACACAACATTGAAACCCAACCAATACCACAGGCAGACTTGAAACTCCGATCAACAAAAGCATGGCCGAAGCTACCCACAACATCCACTCAAAGCACGGAAGCAAACAATTTTACGCGTAATACAGACAACTCACCATTAAATACTGACATAGGCAACCCACTTAACAAACTTATACAAGAAATAATAAAAGTAATTACTCCGTATATCAAAACATTCATTGTATCTCTAATTCCAAGCCTCATCAGCGATGCTGTCAAATAAACAGAGGATAATTGCTAATTTAACAATTGTAAATTTTAATTCAAATGGCATAAAGCAAGAAAGATCTATGTTTATTGAATTCCTTGCTCGTTACCAAGTTGATATTGCATGCATAAGTGAAACGCATTTAATAAGAAACGTACCATTTATGATACCAGGATATGATGTATACCGCAATGATAGAGAAACCTGTAAAGCATCAGGTGGGGTAGCCATAGTCATAAAAAAGAACATCAACGTAGTACCATTACTGCTACCAAAGTTACAAAGCTTAGAGGCTATAGGAATTAAAATAAAACTTATGGATGAAAGCAACATCAATGTCATATGTGCGTACAAACAGCCTAACAAAAAATTAAACCAGCAGGACCTAAGGGAAATGTTCTCAACAAATGAACCGATACTACTGGTTGGCGATCTAAACAGCTTAAAGTACACTATGGGGTTGTCGCACAAATAATCCAAGTGGTATAATGCTTCAAAAATACGCCGCAGAAGATGGGATCCTCATACTAGCACCTCCGGAACCAACTTACGTGCCATTTAGAATTGACCATCAACCAGATATATTAGACATACTATTATGCAAAAACTTCACAAGGCGTATTAGTCAAGTTGTCGTAACAGAGCTTAACTCTGACCACCTGCCAGTGCTCATCTCCTTTGACCAAAACATAAAAATAATTAACAAAATGCCAAGGCTAATCAAGGGACCTGTGAACTGGGAAGACTTTCGCAATGTTATAGATAACAAAATCAAATGTCCTACTAATTTAAACACAAGTCTAAGTATAGATAAAACCATAGAAGAATTCACCCAGGCAATCGTGAACTCAATTGATACAACAACAACGCATACTATCAGACAGCGCACAACCACCTACGAGCAGGTGCCACATCACCTAATAAACATGATTAAAGAGAAAAACAAAACACGAAGACAATGGCAAAAAACACGTAATCCACAAATTAAAGTGCAACTAAACAGACTAACACATCACTTAAGAAAAGAAATGGACAAGTACAAAATAGATAGATATCAAACCTACCTTCAAGAACTACAGCCGAATGATAGTACAATGTGGCGAGCTACCAGAAAACTCCTGAAAAAACCCCAAACAATACCCGTTATAACAACAAACGGGGATAAATATGAAACAGACCAACAGAAATGTCAAGTATTTGCTCAAAAACTAGAATGCATCTTCACTACTAAACCAACTATTGCAAATCAGAAATTCTTCACTCAAACGAATGAAGCTGTCAAACATATTAGACATAAACAATGCGAGTTTGACAACCCAGTTTCCCCGTCAGAATTGGAATGTTATATAAGTAACCTGCCACCAAAGAAAGCCCCAGGCCATGATATGATAACCAACAACATATTAAGAAACCTCTCAAAGAAATGCCTTGTATATATAACAATAGTTTTCAACGCTTGTTTCTGTCTAGGATATTTTCCTGAGCAATGGAAAAAGGCTCACATACTGCTGTTCAGCAAACCTAAGAAAAACCCTCGACTCACAGATAGCTATAGACCAATCAGCCTATTACCAATGTTGTCGAAGATATTAGAAAGAGCAATACAAACACGCTTAACCGAGTTTTTAACAGCTAACACCATAATTCCAGCATTCCAGTACGGCTTCAGAAGCAAACATTCATCCACACATCAATTACTCCGACTCACTCAGGAAATCGAGAAAGGTTATGAAAATAAGAAGTACACAACAATATTATTTTTGGATATAGCACAGGCCTTCGACACAGTATGGCTAAATGGTCTCATGCTAAAACTAGCGCAAATTAAATTACCGACCCACCTATTTAAAATACTGTCATTATTTCTCACGGACCGTAAATTTGCCGTAAGAATTAATTCAACTCTTTCATCGTGGAAAAATATAGAGGCTGGAGTACCTCAGGGTTCTGTTTTAGGGCCTACTCTGTTTAACATTTACATGTACGACAATCCAGAACCAATCGACATCCAGCTAGCCATGTTCGCGGACGATACAGCCCTAGTAACACAGAGCGACAATTTGCAAGATGCAATTACAACGCTACAAAACGGCATTAACCGGCTACTAAAATGGTATGAAAAATGGTGTATAACTATCAACCCAATTAAGACGGAGGCGAAGATCTTTACATTGAAACGATACATCAACCCCGCGAACTTAACAATCAGTGGTCAAGTAATTAAATGGAACCCATCAGACAGCGCAGTTAAATATCTAGGTGTATACCTCGATCAACGACTTTCCTGGGGATACCACATAAACCGAAAACTAAACGAAGCTTACACTCGACTTGGTATATTATACCCCTTAATAAATAGAAAAAGTTTTTTTTAAATAAACTGCGGTTTGTTAATACATAACTCGATCTTAAGACCAATCCTAACGTACGCGTGTCCAGTGTGGAGTGCTGCGTCACAAACGCATACTCGGAAAATACAGGTGTTTCAAAACAAAGTGTTAAGAATGGTGACTAATGCTGAGTGGTTTGTCCGGAATACGCAAATACATTACGAACTTAATCAGCCAACAATAGAAGAGTTCATTAAAAAGACGTGCAATATGTTTTTTAAAAATCTGCAACTATGTCCAAGTACTGAAGCGCATCAACTGGGGAAAAAAGGTATACATAAAAGACTCAAACGTCGGTTACCGCAAGATAATTTGACTTAGATAACTCAAATGTAAATTATAAATGTGACCATCAAGCACAACAATCTTATCAGTGTAAATGTTTTAGTTAAGTGTCATTGTTCTGTATATCTTATGATTAATTAACAAAACCGTGCATAGCAAGTATGTATTGCTGAACAGGTTTCTGTAAATAAAAAAAAAAAAAAAAAACTGTAAGTCCACTAAATTCTAGTTACTTTACTCTGTTACACTATTACGCAACCTGTATTTAACCTACAAATACAAACTGTAGTGCTACCAACATTCAAAATCAATGTTAAAATAAATACATTAATTAAAGACTTGGCTGTAAGAGTCTGTAATTCATAAACTCGGTAATTCCGGTTCTGGTCGCATGCTGCAATCAGATCTGGGGTTTAGATTAGGGATGGGCGCGTGACGTGAAATCAGTCGTGTCACGTCGTGTCACGGCCTGACACATCGTGAACGTGACTAATATTTGAAAATCGTGACGTGAACGTGAGTGAACGTGAGTGAAAATTTCCAAGGCGTGATTCACGTTTCACGTTAATTTCAAGTTAAATATTTAGAATTCGAAATTCTTGGGTTTTTAGGTCATATTAACTAAACATCAGCGATGATAAAAAAGGTTTATTTGTTTAACCAGTTTAAATTACGACTTTGCTATTTGTTTCCAAAGGCTACTTGTTTAAATCGTGACAATTGCGAATTTTTGATAATACTTTTTTTTACAAATTTTCTAATAATTTTCGAACGGAAAAAGATAACAAATTTTTGTCTTCACAAAATGTGTTCAGAAAAATTTGAGGTTTCCGGGAAAAACAAATTCGATGACGTCATTACTTCAGTTTCCAAGTATGGAAAAATATGCTTTTATGGCTTAAAATGGACCTTACTCAATCCCATTTAAGAACCTCTATTCAGATCTTTTCTATCGTTTTTCCTTTTCTTATAATAGAGCTGAGACATCAAGTTTCGCTCTCCCTGTACATGTGTAGATGAACTTATTATTCTAATAAAAGTAATGTTTTTTTTATACTCGTCTTAACGCTGAACGTACGTAAAAGTACTTCTAAACCTACGAATTAAAGGTGTTGCCTAGCAACATATACCTTCTGTACGCATGCCAATAAGGGAAACGTCAATTCCAATGACAGCTTTTGGTATTAAAAGTAATGTATTTGAAGACAGTTGCATGAAATGTATTTGCGAGAAATCAGTATTTATCCCTTGTCGTAAATTATTGTAGTCAGTTTTCATTTTTTACTTTTTATGTCAACTACTCTGATTGCAGCATATCACGTAAATTATGTCACGTGCAAAACATATTTTTAGTTCCCTTTAGGGTTTTTGCATTGGTTTTAAATTTGAACATTCTGTTCTATCTGAATTTAAATTTTGCAATAAAAGCCGCGTGTCACGCCGTGAGTGGCGTGTCACGCCGTGAACGTGAGCGAACGTGAGCGTGAACGTGCGTGAACGTGAATGTTTAAAGCAAGCGTGAAACGTGCGTGACGTGAGCGAAAACTCACTCACGCGCCCATCTCTAGTTTAGATGCAATAAAGTGCAGTTTTATGGAGCAAACCAACCAGTTTGTAATCTCAACTCCTTTTTCGCGGAACACTGTCCACAAACGGTAAACTTATTGCAATTCTGAAATAACTTATATTAATTTCCACAGTAGAGAGTGCGTGTAATTAAAACATTCTTGAACTTCTTCGTTCTTCCATTATGAGTGGAAAATAATCAAAATGTCAAGCGCACGTAACAGCGTGCTCAATTTAATTTAAACATAAGAGCAATCCTTACAACGAGTGCTGGACCTTCGAATTTTCAGTTATATTCTTCCACTATTGGTAGAACTTGATTATTTCGTAAAGGATTTGAATAAAGGGGTAAAAATGATATGCGCCAGATATTTCTTCAAAAATAACCTTTTCAGCTGTGTCTCCTCCAGATCAACTTCAGCTGTTGATAGAATTAGCTCCGGATGGCCGTTAATGTTTAAGTACTCTTTTTAATTGGCAAATGCAATTGCACTGAATGTCCTGTAATTATTGCATATTTGATAGCTATAATTAATTCGTCATTATATTTTTATGACTCCGTACGAGCAAATCTAATAAAATCGTATTGCCTGCACGCTGTATTCGGAAGTGGCCTTGATTTCTGTGCAATTCAAGGTTCTATACTTTCACGGCTAAAACCTGCTCCAAATGTGTTTGTGCGCTTGAAACTATTGAGATTTCATACGTTTGGTTTGGATCTTTTTTTTAATGTAGGCTGTTGAAAAACTGGCTAAGTCCAATTATCCACAAAATTTCTTTGAGCACTCATAAATTAAATTCTAGATGGCAGAATGATGATTGGAAAACGTTCGTGAATCAAGCATTTCAAATAATTTTTAATCAACATTCCACTTCGTACGCAAGACCACGATACGTTTGAGATAACGGCCAGACATCTTTCGCCGACGTCGGGGTCGGGATGTTTCTCTCGATATCAAGAAATATAAAGTCATCATGAAGGACACTCGGACCTGTAATGGAGTATGACGTACCTTCGTTTCGGGTCAGTGTCACAATACCTGCACTTGAAATATTGTAGTTCTAGGCTGCTATCTGGAAGGAAGAAGTCATAAGAAAATGTGTTCTGCGTATTTGTATTACTTATTTCACCTTCTAGATGAAAGCTAAAGTACGCCATGATCGTGAAAGCGTAAATGATAGCGTGGTAGTGTAGTGATTTATTTTATTTTAAACATAAACATAATATTTAAACATTTAAAAAAATTCATATTTTATTTTTCACCTAATTTAATACACATTTCTCAATGCGGATAACAAATGAATAATTTTTATTGACTTCGAGAAAACGCTATAGGTCATATGACACGGTATTAAGGTACATATATGCCATAAAATTACGGATTCACTATTTTAAGACTTTAAATTCTAAATCTTTCCTCAATCGTAATAGACGTGTCACTGCTAAACCTCTGCCTGATTATATGTGAATGTTGTACCAATAGGGCGGAGCATCTCGACGTATTGTGTAATGGGTCGCACGTTGGACGTCAAGTTGTAATGGGGTATCTCCTACGTTGCTGCCTTTAATAATTTAATTTTGCCCTCCGTCATTGCCAGCTGGCTTACTAGTATTGAGATCTCTCTTACTTTACTTACCTCCAGTCGTGGTTAAGGAAAGTCTCTGTTGGAATGAACCAGAAGTTGACCATCACTGGTGCTAAAATACTGTCTTCAAAAATGTACTCAAATGAAAATCCAATTTATCATATAGCTATTATTTCATGTGAAGACAACGCTAACTAATAATACATACTAAATGCTAACCCACGAAGCGAATAGCTGCTTTTAGTCCGCATTTATTTTAACCACATAGTCAATCTACCCGCAAAAAGCTATTTCTACTACGCATTTGTATTAAATTAATTAAATTAATTCACCCAACCGACAGCTGTTTCTATCACTTGTTCATGTTAATAGTCCACGACGCATATGTCGCCTCGCTGACTTACCAAATAATACTATGAAATCACTCTGACAGCAGTTTCAGCACCTAGTAGCTTACTCCGCGTATACTTAGGCTGAGTGCTAGCAAAGATGTGACCGGCGGTTCATATTGATTTACCCACTTTGCGTGATGATGGCCTAATGCCAATTGTACGATACCTGGACTGTGAGCTCTCACGATGGCTTTATAATTGCGTCATTCGAGGACGCTGCTGCTTACTTCATTAATTTTCCGGCTTCATCTTGTCAAATTGCGCCATCTGCAGGATTTTTACTCGCTTTGTGATGCTTACCTGCTGCTACTTCCTTATTCCTCTTGGCTTGTAGTTCCTCAGGATTCTTAGAAACTGCACTTTTGGATGATACGATGTCCATCTTCAAAAAATAAGTCAGTCAGCGTTTACTTGTATCCGCCAACTTTTCTCTTCGAGCACAGAATGACACTTTCCGTGCTTAGAGCGCTCGTGTTAGCGTGGAATGTGCTTGGGTATCGATGCCAGATGTTCAAGCCCATTGGCGCGATTTTAAAACTAAGCGAATCTAATTATAAATACATATACCAACAAGAAGCAATGAACATATTTCTAAGTCGGCTGTATATTGACATACTATTCCTAACACCCTCAGGCTAGCCAGGTCAAGTTTCCGTTTCAAATGCTGCTTTTGTTATGGAGTTTAGAATCACCAGTTGTTGAGCATTGCATCGACGAACTTCAAGTTCAAGTTGTGAACTCTTTTGGAAAAGTCTTAAATATTAATTTAGTTAACGTCAGATGTCCTATTAAGAAAGGTACTTATATACAAGTAGGGAGCGGGCAATTTGGATTCTTAAATAAAGATATTGACTAATGTTAGTTATAAGGTTTGTTTTATTCAATTAACTGTGATCTACAACGTTTTACGGCGAAACCTGTCAACGAGTCCTTCCAAAATTTTAAAATGTTAAAATTTTTATTTACAAATAAAAATTTTAAATTATTCAGAATTTTGTTTATTCCACCGGAATTATATAAAAACGTGTGGATTAGTTTTTTCTTTCCAATTTTCCTACACTGAGAACCTCTCGAGGTACATTGGAGTTGCAACCGCTTTATATTTGCCAGATCGCGGTCGGTCTGTCGCGGGATTTGTTGACTTGAAACTCAACAAGAACATATTTTAATACAAATATTGTTTCCATCAAGATACATTGTTACTCTTGCGAGGAATGACTGCAATAAATCACTCCCACATTTTCAAAGTTGTAATTGTATTTTTATAACAAATGATTTATAGTGTTTCTGTTAATAGAGTGCTACCTTTGATTATTGACTCTATAAACAAGTAATTGTATTCTCACGCTGAAAATTGATAAACTTACAAATTGTATGATTATAGGTACATTAAATGAAAATTTATCATTTTGTTTATTATTTTTCCAACACAAGACCCTACACAAACATATAAAATAGGAAGACTATAAAAGATTTAATTATTCAGAGAGTTTCATGGTGAAAACAAAGATGAGGCCCGAACATGCAAAGGGGCAGAAATTAAAAAGTGTGGAAATACCGTTCAAATTTTAAGAAAGTGATGAGATAGAAAAAGTGTGCAAGACTTAAAACTTATTTTACTTGGAGCAGAAATATGTATATGAGGTGTAACTTCAGCAAGAAATGGCATAGAACTATCGACGTGGTGCAATAAGAAATCAAAGACGAAATCAAACTAAAGCAACACATTTGGACGAAGTACCTACATTAAATAAAAACAGAACATTATGGAAAATATAAAAACAAAGAAAGAAAGTTAAGGAAAAGCCCGCATGGAGAGCCTGGGGTAAAAGTTAAAAGAAAGTTGTTAATGAATTGCATACAAAACATTAATGCTACTTAACCATAACTAAAGCAAAAGATGCTAAAATAATAAGGAAAAGGAGATTGCAGCTAGATGGAAGAGACACTAAAAAACTGCATTAAGTAAAATATTCAAACTAAGAAGGAGGCGATATAGGACACCAATTGCAAGAAGAGGTTCTATAGGAAGTGATACCTAAAAAAGAAGTCTAAGACAGTGCAAAGAAGGTTCTGTGCTAAAATTGATGGGCCAAAAAGCAAAAACAGCTGTGGCAACTAGTCTAGAGACTGGTGAGTGACTGTGATTATTTTTTTCATTAAAAAGGCGATCACAAATATTGCGATAATTAACAAGGAATTTACTTTAAAAACGAATTTGGCAACAATATTGAGAAAACATAAATTATAGAAAATCACACTACTGTTTCCAGACAACGTAGAAGTACATGATTTAATATTTAATATCAGAATAATTTGCAATACATAAGCGGGCGAGGCAAGAGATACAACATACGAACAAAGAAATTCCATATTGGGTACAGAAATCTGAAACCAGTGCATGTAGAGAGATTGGTTTTTGTACATGATTTGCTGTTAATTGCATAAAATGAAAGAGATCTGCAGCATAACTTAGATGTATGGGATAACGAGCTAAGGAATAGAAGAATGCAAATCAATATGAACAAGACTAGAGCAACAGGTTGTAGCAAGCGAACCCACTGTAAAAAACTAAATTTAAAGCTACCTGGGGAAGAGATAGCTCAAGTTCGAACATTCAAATACAGGGTGTGAACTGTTAGAAGGTAAGGGAAAATTAGAGTGTAAAATAAATAGATTAAAGTCAACAGTTATTTTCTACTACCCATTAATAAGGCCAGTTTAAGTTAAAGAAAAGTTTGCAAAAGTGTATAACACAATTGTCATTAGCAAGAGTAACCGAGCGACAACAAAGAATTCAAGCTATGGAAATGAGGTTTCCTAGGAGGATTGAAGAAGTTATCTTCCTCTTCTTCAAGTGCCTTGTTTTTCGAGAATATTGATGATCACTGATCAGTAGCATGATTTGAACTTTGCTGCTGCTTCTTTAAACAATGATGTGTGCAGTCCATGTGTAAGTTATTGAGCCAAAATATTCTGCGATGATCTGAGTCTCGTCTCGTCTCATCGTAAGATAAATATGCGAAAGTATAGGTTTAATTTTTCTTATTTTTTTTTTAAGGAATCTCGTTCACGTAGCAACCAAGTTGTCACCTTCTCAATACCTTAATTCCCATCTGTGAGATAATTTTGAACGTAGATTCTAGCTTTACTGATTACGAGCCACTTAATCTTTTTAATGCTTAATCTTAATCCAATGTCTCTGCGTTAGAAACGGACGTCAAAAGTTGTTGATTTTTAAATAACGTGGCCAGCAGAAGGGCATCGTCCGTATATTGCCAACGATTTACGACAATTATTTTGCATTCCATTGGCTTTTCCAAAGCTGCTTAAAATATTTTATTTTAATTGAATAACAAAAGCGAGTCACTATCTAATCTAACAGCTGCATTCTCATTCCAGAACAATTTTTTATACGCTTATCACGGTGAACTATATCAAACATCTCTTCATACTCAATAAAACAGGCAACGATGTCGACATTTATATCACGACATGGATGAAGTACCTACTTGCATAATAATTTGAACTTGTAATCTTAACTTCTGACAAGGATATATTTTAGTAAACTACTTTTCTTAATTACTTGCCCTTAATGCCGGCCCAGTAAGCCAAGAGTTTGTTTTATTTCGAGTGAAATAGAATAATAATAGTCTCAATAACATAAGTATATTGGTCTTTAAAAATACAAATCACCAGATCTTAAATTAGAATTAATTATACAAATTTATGTTGAAAATAATAAATAAAAGCTGATTCGAATTTCGTGTCCCGATAAGCGCCCATGAATGGCGTTGCCTGCGTGGCGGAGAACTCTAGAATTATAACTTACTGAACGAAAATTTCTGCTTTGTGAAAAAATGCAGGGCCAGTCTGTGCCTTTTATTTGTGTATTTGAAAGTAAACACCCCTTGAAGGGTTTCTCTTGGTATCCAGGGCTGTAACAGTGATTGGTGCGGCTCGGCGGGCTATATGGGGGACGGAATTTACCTTAGAAGAAGTCCGAGCGACAGTAGGACGCTTTGGCGGTCGTCATTGCAGATATACAGGTCTAATCTTTCGAAGTAGTGTGAAGTGCTCTAATTTCACCTAAGGAGGCCCCAGGACCCTCCTTCCTGAACAGGAGCTTCATCACCACGTAACTAGATTACTTGCCTGATTATGACGGTAACCAAAGCCTAATGTTGCATTTTCCGTTGAGCGTGGTAATACTCTATGGGACCTCTGTTCAGGTGTCAGGATCGGCCATCGAGGTATCGGCTTGGCTCAAGAAAGTGGGTTGTTACGGTGTCAAATGATTCTAAGGACACTCTAGGGTGGGAGAGTGCCCCTTTCTTCGACTAATCCGGGAATTGTCACCACTTACCCTGGAAATCTCACAAAACAGGCTAAAGACCGCGGCTTGACACGCTCAGGGAGCTGGGCGTGGTCCTAGAAACGGTACACCACAGGGCAAGCATGACGGTATGTATAGGGTGTTGCAAAATAAAGGGGCGCGACGAGATTCAGACATAAAACCCACGCTTAACCGAACCTCGAAAGCCAAACGGGGTAGGATATTAGTGTATAGCCAACGGCTCCGAACACATGTAGCGACAAGTGCACCGACTTACCTGCGACGTCTCTAAACTGCTTTCAGGCTCCACTTCGCATAAAATCTGACACAGTGTATAAATAATGTAACCTGCAAATAAGCATGCACAAACACGTGGGGAAATCATAAGGCGTCTTTCCATAAACCGATCTATTAGTCTACGTACATGTGAATAAAATCGTTACACACTATGAGAACATATCATATCATAATGTATGGGCTAAAAGATACCCAGCTCGGGACGTTTTATCTCGAATGACTAATTATAAATACAGCGGAGGCCGTCTGCGGGCTGGAAAACAAGAATTACTATTTGTAAATTCAACACAAGCCGTCTGCGGGCCTGTGGCAATGTATGACTAATTAAAATGCAACGAAAAGCCGTCTGCGGGCCTGTGATCATGTATGACTCATTTAACTACAGCAGAAGCCGTCTGCGGGCCGGCAAACAAGAATAACTATTTATAAATTCAACACAAGCCGTCTGCGGGCCTGTGGCAATGTATGACTAATTAAAATGCAACGAAAAGCCGTCTGCGGGCCTTTGATCATGTGTGACTAATTTAACTACAGCAGAAGCCGTCTGTAGGCCGGCAAACAAGAATGACTATAAATTCAAATACAGCTCTCTACGTTAATTAACGGCTTTGCTTGAAAGCTACGTCCGCCGAAAGCGGGGCGCTCATCGCTAGAGTATATGGGCTGAAGCTTGAAGCTGTGGGTGGCACGCTCTCCAGAGGATCCCCCGTTGTTATCGGGGAAAAAATGCATAGCCCACCTGGGCAATGACGAAAACTGCGAGGCCTGAAATTCGCAAGCTCAAACAGGATCCCGATATGCCTTCCAGGCTTACAAGAAGAAACAAGCGGCGGCCATCGGCACGACAACGACACTCACGCACCCAAAAATACGACTTATCACTCTTACGGCCCGTTCAGGACTCTACAAGCACAAACCGCCTCCGCGCCCAACGGGAGCGGGATGGTAACCACATGACGCTATATCAACTGTACTCAGTGGTGGCCGGTGACTAACTAACTCCAAACCGACGCCACGCGGTCCCAGACAAACGCGCTCGCTTGCAACGTGCAGGGGGAGCCGGTTAGTAGCAAGATATGTGCAGCTGTGACCAATCACGGGGTGAGAAACAACCGCTCGACGAACTTTCTAGAACAAAGCGGTGTTCGGAATCTTTAAAATTCTAAATAAACCTGTGTTCGAAATCTTTAAAATTCTAAATAAACCAAGGCAAATAATTATGAACGAGAAGATTAAAATGGCCGTTACAGTTACTTGAAATTGTGAACCACCAACTGTCTGAACAGCATTTGATGAACTAACACAAGTAGAAATATGACTGGAAAGCCTATAAACAGCGAAGTTGTAATTATTAAATAGAAAATACTCCAAGTCGAATTTAAAAATGGCCTGACAGGGTTCAATAGAAAACTGTGGCACAGAGGAATCGCCTTGGCTGGGAAGCGGGTTCAAGAGAGTTTTCTAGGAAAAGGTTCTGAATTCGGAACTCCCGGGCGGCTAGATCGGCGGGCGGCTTCACGCTGGCAGATCTCTGGGTTGCTCTGGCTAAAGGCGTGGGGGATTAAGGTTAGTGAAGCTGGAGCGCTGAACTTAATTGAATTTCACGGGCTAAGCATCTTGCCTTTATAACCTGTTGGCCGTCTATCGGCGTGGTTACAAGTGAGCGCCGTATAAATTCAAACAGGCTAATTGTGTTTAAAATTAGTTTATGTAGGCGCTAACGCCACACTTGTATGCGGAACAAATTCTTCCTGGTACCGAAATACTTCATAAAATCAAACTGAGCATCTGTGATGTTTTCCTTAACGAATAATCTTTAGAAATAATTTAAAGCGCGACTCATTAGACTAATTGTTCTACACTATTTTCAGTGTTTGATACGCATTTTCTTTGGTATATAAACAAATATGTATCGTAGCTAATCCTGTGCTATGCTATTAAATGAAGCAATAACAATGATAGATCATTCTTTTAAAACGTTAAGGACTACAACGTGCATTCCTTCTAGTTATTTGCCAAAGAAATCACGTGGTCGACTTCTGGTTTTGTGATGTCTACATCATCTTCCGCTGTTATGCCATGATAGTCATTTATATTGTGTTTGAAGAGCTTTTCAACATAATCTTTCCACTCTTTTAGTTTTTTCCTGAGCGTTTGTCAGAATTTTCCCTTGTTGGTCCGTCAAAGAAGTGATTGATAGAAACTTAACTGGTTTGCACATATTATTCCAATGACAAAGAACGAATAGGCAAGATAATGTGGTAGTCAAGTGGAAACCATAAGAAATCAAGAAAACCCGAAATGGATTGAAGCAAAAGAATAAGCTAAAGAGAGTTGGAGCGCTAGAAAAGGAGGATAATACATAGCTAAGAAATATTCTACATGTAGCTTGAGAGAGCTATGTGTGTGTTGCTTATCGTAAACATCAAGGAATAACGCGATGCAATGGATATACTTCAGTGCAAGAGTTATTTAGTTTTTAACTTTATCTACTTATCGGTGTAAGGTTATTATGGAGTTTGGGTTTCACTATTTTTCTGATAATTTCGGTTTTTGTTGCAATTGGTATTTCCTTCTTCGCCAAGAATGTTGTTTGTATTGCGTTATAGAGTCTTATTATTGTTTTTGGCGTGAGGTTTCGGTGTGAGGGTTGTAGATCAGAAACATGATAGTGAGGGATCAAGACAAGCGGCAGCTCGTCACACACACTCCACGGCGAACACGAATCTGGGCAGATTCCACAATCAGTCATACAATCAAAATAGCAACAATCAACATTTTGCAGTATATGTTCGTTATCAAAATACTTACAAGGGGATCTGCGGCCTCCTACGGTGTTCCCACGTAGCATCTTGTAGAGTGCCTTGCTCAAGAACAGTCTTCAGCGCGCGCAGCCGATGATGTGCCTATATAATAATTATAAACATTCGTAGGCTTGCCGCAATCTGACACCTATTAGCCGGACGCTAGCTAGGCCAATGGGCTACAACCCGTGTCATTGTGACATGCAATTGCAGCGGTCGTCCGTAACCGAAAAGACCCAAACCACAAGGCCAGGAAACGGGCTTCCCTAACCATCCAGAAGCACTTTCTGGAGTCACTGATAAGCGTGCTTTACAATCCAGGCACGACAGCGCTATCTTGGCGACGTGTGGTTTAAGCTCCAATCCAACCATAACAATGAACAACGACCCATATAATAAATCTTTCGACAATCAATGTCAACAATTAAATGTGTCCAGCTCAGCTGCGCCATCAGGTCTGTATACATCGTCCACTGCAGAGCTATTCGAGCAATAATATCCATACAAACCTTATTCGTTCACTCCTTTCATATTAATCCGCACAATTACCATAAATTACTTCAAAAATACATAATCACCCTCACGGCGGCGTGCCACCTAAGTCCGGATTAGGTTTCGCGTCTGGACGTGTGCGACTACTTAAATGAACTCCGAGAATTTTAAAAATCACCCTCGATCTCTAAATTGACTTCAGGCTCGTTTCGATACTGTGCTCAATTTAGAACGTATTATATTTTCGTGGTTGGTTTAGCCGAAATCCCATAATTATACGAATACTAGTAAATGCTGGATATTTTCAAACAACTCAAAGAACACAAAAGTAAATAAATATTACAACAGCAATTTTAATGGTTTCCGTTTGCGTGTTTCCTTAATATGTTTTATAATTTCTCCAGCTATTTGGTTGTGTCCTGGTGTTTTCCCAATTTTTATTCTTTCCATGGCATGTTCTAGCTCTTACTTGGAAATCTCGGGTGATTCTATATTGCCTGTTTTATTTCAGAGAGATCCACCTCTCCATTATTTTGTTCTTCTGTTAATACACTTCCATTTTCATCTTTTATCTCTTTTAGCATGGTTGATTCTGGATTTCTTGATTATTTTACAGCTCAGTATAGTATATTGTATGTTAAGAGCTGAAAGTGCATTCTTGTCGCTTGCGCATGAATATTGCAAAAGCGGCAAGCGCACTTTTAGCTCGAAATATACATACTATTTTTTCGACGACTGAGCATATTATTAAAGGAAAATATCAAATTTCGTTTTATCGCAAAAATTAATTGACAATCAAGTTAACATTACTCGCGCAGTCTATATGACATGTGACGCGATTATTTCCACAAATGACGGGCGTTGTCAAGGAAACATTCGGACGTGGCTGACGTGGCTACCTATTTTGTTCACGCGGAAACCCAAAACGCTCGGCGAGCGGCAAAAAGATGAAAACGCACGCTCAGCGGCAAATGTCAACTTTCTGTTGTCAAATGACAGTGAGAAAAATCTACTTTCGATGTCAGTCGTCGAAAAAAATAATTTTGGGTTTCCTCGATGGTTTTTGGCCAGTTACCCTCCAAATTCTCTCCAGGTCGCGTTTTTAATTTCTTTCACAGTTCATTTTACTAAATTCATCTGTTACTTGTATACTTTCATAATCTTCCGTTTTTGTGCATATGTATGTCTTCCACATTTTCTTCTTCTCTTTAACTTGTAGTCTAATTTCCTTTGTCCACCATCCACCACGCTGTTCTTTTGTTTTAATCGTTCCGTATTCTAGTTATACCACAATTTTCTCTCGTGGCTTTAATCACCACTAATTTAAAATATTCCCATTTTTCTTCCACTCCCTTGTCTGTGTTTGAGTTTTCTGATTTCTGGTAGTACTTCTTGAGCGCTTTACGGTATATTTCTATGCTATGTTTGTGTGCTTTTATTTTGTTTTCACTACTTTTTTCTTTCTTGCTTCCCTAGGCGCACATTTGCTTTTTAATCTCAGTAGGTAGCGATCATTCCCTATTTCTTATACTTTAGCATTCTTGGTTTTTTCATACTGGTATGTGCGTGTTGAGCAGAAATTAATAATGGATTACAGATTTTTCGTTTCTATATGCGACTTTCCTGGTATATTTGTATATGTTCTTATGCATACATTTTGTGTTCACATTAATAAGGGTACAAGAGTAAACTCAGTTTTATTTACTTCTGTCTTTTACAATCTACAAACTAAAAGTTTTTTATGTTTAAATAGTGTTAAACCATTCAATTAATTTATAAAAACGAAGAAGTTTTAAACAGCAGGCGTCTATTTCAAAGCGTTTCCGGTATTTTCAGTAACGACTTTTTGATACTTTTCTCATAGTGTTGTTAGCAATCTGACGACGAGCAATACGGAATTTTCATAAAATTCTACAACTGCAAATCCCCTATTGGAGTGCTCAACAAGCGGTGCACCTCTAGTAGATAAATTACCAATCTACTTGGTTCTATGCTCTGCTGTCAAGCCAGTATTTTGAGCAAATCCATAATAATCTAGAAACCGGTCGTTGCTCCGTGCCCGTTCTGTATTCTACATGCTAGCCGAATTATGGTTTCCAGTCCACTTCTGCGGATATTTCTGTTCCCAAAATTACGCAAGTGACCTCGTTTCAAGCGGAAATAGCTGCGGTGCCTGATGCACACAACACACCGCCGTGAAATTATTTGCGCATACGAATCTCGTACTCCAAGTTTATATTTGTCATTCAAAGCCGAGGGCCTAAATTTAGCTCTCAGACATTGTTGCTAAAAAATAAAATTAGAAGCCGCTCCATCATGTCGGGTATAAATAAACGTCGCTGTTTAATGCAGAAATAACCTAATTACCGGCTTCTTCCTAGTTAATTGCCGAAAATTACAGGAAGTGACTAGAACGTCAGAACGCGGTAGCAACAAAGTGGAGGTCAGTTGAAAACCAGATGCCGTTTCATCATTGCCAACTGAAGAACAACTACATGAAGTTTATTGTCATGCTATTTATTAGTATAGTCATATGGGGACCAAGTTCAATTTATTGAGAACAAAAAAAGTGGGCCGTGACACAAAAACCTTACATTCTCAGTTTAGACATTACTTTAACTGTTGTGACGTTTGCCTCTCACTGTACATTCATTATTAATTTTTTAAGCATGAGGTTATAATTTATTTAAACCTATTAATTAATTTGTTCTTTGTGGTCTAAAAACTGTAAACCTACAATTGCCGTTAGCAATCCAATATCAGGAATTTGTTGCAGAACAATTCTTAATTTGCATAGTTTGTTTAGGCCGTATTGATTGCGGGAAACAAGCTCTTGGGAAGGAGCAGATAACCTCAAAATTGCAAGCGACAAATTTTGTAAGTAAGTGATTCATCAAAGAAAAAATATTATTGTTTGGAATATAATATCGACTCTGGATCATTCTACGTTCATATACACATTCCAATTAAATAAAAGTTTTAAAATAGTATACCAGATCGCATTCGGTGAATATTTTATTCTTAATCTTGCAAAATTGATGATCGGGCAGATTTTTGCGTAACACTCCCTCGAAGTCTGTTCCGCGACTAGTATTCCAAATTAATATGTAAAATAAACGCCCACATAGTGAAATATGAATTATAATCGAGCATTTACGCGTTATGCAGTGATATTTCTTCGAACAAACGTACCTTGAAGTTATAAAAGGCGTGCATGTGACTGCGAAGGATGACATAGTGTTCAAATCCAAGATTAAAACTTGCAAAAGCTGCTAGTACATCCCAGAATAGCTAACGATATCGTCTGGTATTCAAATCCATACTAAATATACGTATAATTAGAATAATTTTCGGCACCACATGCCAACTGCAGACTTTGTCGGAAAGAATGCTTGTAGGTAGATCGCATTGTCGGGCGAAGAGAACCCTACATCATAATGTTTTGCAATTACAGAGTGCCCTACCGTCACTACAAAAACCAACCGTAACAAGAAATACAGCCAAGGGTAAGCTAGAGCGGTATGGTCTTTATTTTCTACTTTAATACGATTCGAAATGTAACTCACTAATGACATCTGCACTATGACAAAGTCTTACAAAAATAGAATACAGAAACATTATATTCGTTTTTAAGTTTTCATTCATATTCTGCAGAAGAAACAAGATATGTAACTAGACCACGAAAGCGATAGCCAGATCACTAAACAGTCAATAAGCCATTATTACTAAACAGTGGGTGGAGAAGAAGATATGATAATGTAATGTCTTTACAGTGACAGTTAATAATGTCTATATCATGCAATAACACTTACTTTATTCTTCACCATTAACTCGTATTTGGTCTTTTATATAAATTCTGTATAATATTCTTGTCGAGTAAAGTACAGGTATATGGCATATACTTATTATCTCACCAAAAATAAATCTCGTTCTTTTTCCGCTTCTCCTTCTTCTTCTTCTTCTAGCCTGGAGCTCTTCGAAAGCTGGAAATAACCAATGCTGTCTGAACATTTTCTACGGTTTTTTTTGGAAAAGTGATTGCCTTCAATTTTCCTTGAATTATGAGTTACAGTAGAAGATATTTATCAGTTCTTAGAATATATCCAAAGCGTTATAATGTGCGCTTTTAAATATTAAACACTTTTTTGCATTTTGGGTAGGTAGGCCAATTTAGAAAGATATAAAATGTAAAAAAAAAGTTTTTATACAAATTTGTAATTCTTATATCAGCTTTAGAATTCCATAAGCAATAAACTATTTCTATGCACTTCCACTTGAAGCAATGAAGCGGCTTAACGCTACACTTATAATTGAATTATTAGTATGGTAAGTGTGTAGATGCGTGAGATCCTGGCTGAGGTTACTGGCCCAAACTCAGTTCCTTTGGACGCATCGTCCACGGGGATTTCAATCATGAAAAATTCGAAAACGTTCTTTGATCACATTTTGTTTTGAAAAAGGTCAATCACAACCATTAACGAAACATTGTATTTATGGGCGCTACACCATCCTAGCGTGAAATTCGCGCGTTTTTCCATAAATAGCCATCGCAGTTCTAAACAATACCGACTCCCTTTTCTTGGTAACCAGGAAGAGAGCCACCGCTGATATTTTTAGCCGCTGCAAAAGCCAAATCTGGCGGAAAGTGACTGCTAAAATTAAGTATCGACCTTATTTTTCTTTATTACCGAAACCTCCCCACAGCTGAGCCCCTGAATGCGACACAAGTTCAAGTATTATCCCTACCAATGCCCAGTGAGTAACTTTGAGATGATTTAGATAAAAATCTGAATGTCGCGGTATTGCCTTAATTAGTCTCCCACTTGGTAACTGCTAAGAATTGAAATGAAAGAGTTGGTTATAAATTCTTTTCATGACTATATCTCTCATACGGGTATGTTATGGAAAAGTTGCAAAGAAAAAACAATGATTCGTACTAAAGATTCTGTAAGATTATAAAATAATTGGAAAATATTGAAAGTATGAAGAACACAGAGCATATTTTTGCTTTTAGTATGCTGTCGTACACATAAGCACAGTAAAAACAAAGATCCAGTTTTAATCACTAAATGATTACAACGTAATTTTAACACAGGCAGTTAAAGATGTAACAAAACTCTTTAAGTTAGAACTGTAGCAGGCTTTGCAGACAACTCACTGACTTCGTAATTCCTCGAAGAAAGTCGACTTGCCTGGTTGCTCATTGTCTGGGAAGTCTTGGAAACCAATCAGTTAAAAGTTCACCAAATTCCGATAGAACAGACAATGGGTAGCACTGTATAAAAGGGATTGCAAAGTTGGTCTCTCTTTCACTACATTCCTATTTAAGAACCTGGCATCCTCAACACACGTTAGGAACGACACAGTTCACAGGCCATTCCGTGTGTTGTCGATGGCCTTCATTAATAGGCGAAAATTCGCCTACACTACAATTGGCGGGGAAATATACCCCAACCTCCATTGAGCCCCAAAAGTGCAACCAAAGGCGCTGAGAACAATCTACCCCAGACAACAGTCGCCAAATCAGTCCGCCCGGTACATTTTCTGGACTACTATCAAGCCGCAGGGTGATTTCGCGGCTTTATCACTGGTAGGGGGCCATGCAGCAGGCTTTGTATTTACCTAATTGGTAATACCTCGAAAAATTTCGACCTACGTGACTGCTCATTGTCTGCGTAGTCTAGGAAACCAAGCAGCTAAAAACTTAACAAATTTCGATGAAGCAAACAATAGGCAAGGGAACTCCTAGCCCACGGGTAAGGATGTTGATACCCAATATTTAGAAATGAAAAATAGAAACTATTTATTTAAACAATATTTAATCTGATTACACACATATAGTGCGCTGTTTCTGCTAGTGGCTACCACATTTGCTTAGCATTCGAGAAGTCGCGGGTTCAATTCTCGTGGCCGTCTGCTCTGATTCAGGTTTTCAGGTGGTTTTCCTGAGTCAACAGAATACCTTCTCTGAGGCGAATGCCGGGGCAGTACTCCTTCACCTTTCCTGGCATCTCTTCCTTTCTCCACTCCTCCTTTCATCTCGTCCACCCTATAATTCCCGTTCTTGGCTGAAGAGAGGCGCAAGGTCCCTACAGCAGCCCGCCCCCACTTGGGGGAATTCTAATGACCCTAAAGCTTTACCTTTTCTAGAGAGTTTTTGGAATTGTATAGTGATAATCCAGCTGAGATCATTACAAACAATTGTAACAGGCGATGAAACATGAGTTTATTATTATGGCCCAGAGTGTAAACAACAATCGATGCACAGAGCACCCTAAGAAGTTCAAAGTTGCGCAGTCGGCCGTAAAAGTCATGGCAACTACCGCTCATAGTTTTAGTTAATGTCATTAAATAATATAATACAAGTGTACAGCAATTTTTCGGGATTTTATATTAGTTACTCATTTTGCTGTTATATGCTGAAAGTTTATGAGTATGGCCAAGTGGGTAATGATAAATCATTGATCATTAAGAAGTTGAGGCCTGGGCCACCACGATTTTATAGACTAGTAGGGCCAACCACTATCGAGTTCGGCCCTGCTTGCAGACACGGAATGCCGAATGTTGTAAACCCAATGAATAAACTAGAATGCCTCGGCGCTTCTCTGTCTGTGCTTATATAGCTTCTAGTCAGTTGCGTCAGTGGAGGGTGTATTGATTGTTGGTGGCCGGATGGACTCTCGCGTTCTCGATAGCGCAATTAGGGATTGTGCCTCGTTTCTATGCCAGAGAATTAGATTTGATTTATTACCCTTTTGATGAAACCGGACGTCTTCTCGACGAAAATGTCTATTGCTATTGTCCGAGCGCCTGGCATCAGCCAGAGGATCTTATTACTCGCCTCTTTTTCTGCGGGCGGTCAATAAGATTCACTCGATCCTTGAGTAGCCGTAGCTACCTGCAGTTTACCATCAGAGTTGCCGCCGTTCGCAGATGGCGTATGGTCGCCGAGATTTTAGTTTTAAATTACGTGCTTTCACATTGGAATTACGAATGCACTCATCACTCGCGACGATAATTATTCAGTTTATCACACTTGCCACTAAGTGCAGCGTAGTCGATCTGAAACTTTGGAACATGCAATTAGTTTAGTTAATTTACTTTGTATTTTGTTATTGAACCAACCTTAAGTTATTTACTGGCATTGTTGTTAAGACAATAAGTGAAGTCATTGATGATGAAAACTGGATAAGCATTTTCTCATGTATAACAATTTTTGCATAAGGAGTACAAAGCTTCAGTACACAGCCATAACTTAAAATATTAGGTGTGATCAATCTAACGGTTTAGATATTTTGTCAGATGGTTTTGATATCCTATGCTTAGATACGATTTATTCTTTGACAGTGATTTGTAGTTATGGTGAAGGACATAGTTTGGCATGTATCATGATGCACAGCAACTATTTCTTTGTGTCCACTTTAGTTCACCCTGTAGTAGCGGATAAATCTCGTGTAACGTCAACGTGGATTTTGAATTACTGACGTTAACTACCAGTTTCATACAGCTATGCTTTGCCAGCTGTATGTACAGCACTCTACAAAACCTTTATGCCAGACGCCTTTGAGACAGGATCTTTTGTTTTCAAGGTATACTCTGATTTTTGTATACTTGTTCTACTGTAGACTGTATAAATCCTTTTTTACCCACAAAATATTTCATTCTGGTCAGGAATAGTAAGTAGGAGGATAATGATCCGACAGGAGAACACTTTCGACGAATTACACAAACATTACACATCCCCCATTAGTGGTTAGGTTTAAGCAGTAGATGTCGACTAGGTCCACTGTATAATAATGTCTATACGATCTCTAGACTCTTCTTCAACATCTGTATTAGAGATGTTTATTTGGGAGATTTCTTTCGTACACAGTTTTCTTTACAATGTTTCACTATATTTCTCTGAGTGTTAATTTTCGGGAGGATTAATGTACCATTTTCGAATCTTTGTAACCTTCCGCTCTTCTTGAACTTTTTGTTTCCATTGCTTTTTTGTCCATGCTGCCAGTCTATTTCGTGAGCAATACTTGATTGCTTAATATATACTTTCTTAGTTTTAGTTTGGACTAATTTGAATAATTTCAGATGTCAAGATTAGCATGTTTAATTATTAAATACTATAATGTAATTCATATAGCGTTAATAGGAAATTTGATTTAAAGTCATATTAAAAGCAGCATTGAGTTGATTTAGATAGAATTAAAGGACGGTAACTCAGGAAGTTCCGATTATAGATCAACATTTAAAAATGAAGTATATGAATTGTTACTGGGTTTAAATAAGATTATTATACATCTAATAAAGAATATGCAAGGTATATATTAAATCAAACCTAAAAAACAAGGCTAATATGATATTTAAAGTTAATTTATTATTAAATTAATTAGTTGAAATGTAAAACAAGAAAAATAAGATTTTTGATAGAAAGCTTTGTATTGGTAAAAGTTAATAAAAGTCAATACAATTATAGTTGATTGTCGAAAAAAAGGAGTGTGTAAGTACGTAATTGTTGCAGATCAAATAAAAGACCAAGATAAGATTTTGGTTATAAGTGCGAGATTTGAATCTGGAGGCGCTTGCCAGTATTAAGGATACGATATTTGTAGAAGCTAGGTGCAGATCGTTGTAGTGTGGGGGCCATCAACAGCGTTCACTTGTGGAGACAAGGTGCTGGAGGTATGTAGTTGAGTTATCCATTGCTGTGTGGAGTTTGGACTGCTGCTGCCGGCTTTTTGAGATGTTACGTGAATACATTTGCTGATCTGAGGTCCAGGGAGAATGCCTGTACTGCGGGCATGGATGGCTGCTGGGTGTTTGAAGTATCGGTGCGAAGTGATTGAGCGGACCTAAGCAGGTATCTGTTTATAAAACATAAAGAGGTTAATCGATGAGAAAATAAACAATAATAAAAAAGAGTACTTATCTACTTGAGCAATATTGAAGTTATTTGTCAAGATATTGGATTAGCTTGTTGTGAGGTTAAAACTAAATTTCATTTCAATTTAGCAAAATATTATATACTTAATTCAATTTTTATTAAATCTAATAGCATTGAATATAATTACAAAAGACAAATGCATGAACCTAACTTGAATTGTGGTCAGTTGTTCTGCCAGAGCTAGTCAATTAAATTTAATATTTAGTTTAATGATTAAACAAAAGGACACAATATTAGTTGGTAAAAAAATCAAAATAAATTGATTTTGAATAGGTAACGTGAACTATAAAATTAATATTACAATTGCTATTAGTCACATAAGAGCTAATGTATTCACTGCAACACGTAAACTGTTTGACTTCCGTGAACTTTATTTCCTTATGGACGTATATTGTAATAGTTTATTAAGTTCTGAGTTATTTCAGATATTTTTTCCTCTCTGGTACTTTCGTTGTCGCGTAGTGCTTTCCCTAGTGGTAGCCTGTCTTTTATTTTCTTCATTTAATAGCTCTTCGCTGGTCGACCTTTCCAACGTTTTCTCTTGATCCTCAATTAAATAACCTTCTTTATTTTTACATAAAGTGGACTTTCTTAATACCTTTGTAAATTTTTCCTAGTTCTTTATTTACAATTTTTTCCTCAACCTTGTTTGGCTGCTGTATTTTAAACTTGCCCTTTTTATCTTTGCATATTCTTCTCTATTCGCCGCTTGCTCTCTTCAGTTTTCTTTGGTAATATATACTTTTTTGCTTCTTCCCTATTTTTACTTCGATATTCACATTCGTCATCGTACCATAGCTGCCTACTTGTTCTTTATTTCTCCAGCTTTTCGCTTTTCATTGCTTCCTCAGGTGACTTACAGCGCTTCATTTGGCTACCTTTGATTATAACTATTCCTCCCACAAATTGATGTGAGCCAATATCTACTCCTCTATAGCTTCTACTTCATAAATCTACCACCACATGGTCTATGTGGTTCAAGTAATCGTCGCTAGGCTAGAACTAATTCACTTGCTTTTGTGTATGTTGTTAGTGTTGTATGTGGTGCTCTTAAGTCTCATCTTCCACTCCTTTGCAAAATGTACCGTCATTTTATCATTCTCATTTTTTATATTAAAGGCAGTAGTTGTTTAGTTAATTTTCCATCTTAAAGTTTGATAATCCGACCGCTTCCGTCTCTAGAGTCCGCCGCGGCCAGTTGCTACATGCGCCGCCTTGTCTAAATATGGATTGTAATAAAACTACATCTACCCGTATCTAAAAAAACAAAACGGCTCGGTTTACATGCGACGGTTAGAAACGAGCCGTTAAACTGCCAGTTTCTCAAAGTAAATTTAAAAAGTAAACCATCGAATGACGCAATGTTATCTATAACTGACTAATGGCTAAATTCGAAGGCAGCACAAATTTATAAATTTTTGGTACACCAATGAGGTCGAGTTTGGTGTCAAAATGCGTGGATCTACGTCAGCTACAGCATAATCCATATCAAATAATTCTGGCTGACCCCTGGAAAAACGTATAGCTACATCTAAGAAAACAGCAACCTGACTCCACTGCGACGCCGAACGTTGTAAATAACGGCCACAGGGTGTTTAAATACTCCAACGATTGACAGAAAAATTAAGACAAGTTCTCTGGCCGAACCATCCATGTTTCCAGGAGCTTTGAGAGACAAGCTGTCCAAACCGAACCGACTCGTTGGCCTGCTCTATGGCCGAACCTCCATAAGTTAGCCAGAGAAGAATGCAGTAGCATCTTCGCCGGACGCACCTTGTGTGCTCGCCTCGAAGCTACTAGCTAAGAGGCCGAATTATGCATCGTCTAGGTCGAATCCCTTGTTCGCCGGGCGCTGAGCACCCCAATCATGTTGAACCCACCAACGCCCGGCATTACGTTTCATCCAGGCCACGTAATATTTTTCTTTAAAATGATGCTGTAGATACTGCATATCCCCTTTTAGTTATTTTGTTGTTGCAACATAACTCAAATTTCTTCCTTATCCGATTATTTCTTAAATTTCTTGTTATCTTCTTCAACTTTTATTTGTACCCTCAGGTAGTTATCGCATATTGATAATTTTTCAGTTTCTTAAAACTAGTTCATATTAGTTATTTCCTATATACAACATTTATGCAAGTTCTTCTTTAACTCATGATCGTTATATTCTTGTATATAGGCAGCTAAATGTTAGCATAACTGACCTCTATAGTTTTCACTGCAACACAAGTCTCCTTACTTGTAGATTGGTGTCAGATATCCAACTTTCCAATCATTAGGTATTATGCTTTCATTTATACATCTGCTGAACAATCATTGATATCATTCTTTTTAAATTTTGTATGCCATTGGTTAGCCGCCTGCTTTTCTGTTTTTATTGTTTCGTATGGCGTTTTTATACGTTCCCTTCCTACTTGGATATGTCCACCTTGTATAATAATATTTTCTAGTTATCGGTTGCACTATTAACTGTTCGTTGTTATCTTTCCTAATGTTGTTAATAAACATCCAGGCTCTGTGCACCTCTTTTATCCTTTGTGCATTTTTGGTTCAGTGCATTTTCAAT
Source organism: Agriotes lineatus (assembly GCA_940337035.1). Lineage (NCBI taxonomy): Eukaryota > Metazoa > Arthropoda > Insecta > Coleoptera > Elateridae > Agriotes > Agriotes lineatus. Next base: position 128,037,121 of record OW679199.1, read on the forward strand.
TTCAACAGTTTTTTGTCGTTTCCGATAACTAGTTTTTACATCAGCTCTTCTTTACATATTCATCCAGACTTTATATATCAGTTCTTCTCTTTACATATTCTTCTATATGTTTTGTATTGGGACATTTTTATAGCTTCATTGCATCGAATTTTTCTACTAACTTTTTTGTATTGTCTATTTTTTGGAATTGCTTTATTTGTAGCTTCTTGTAGAAATTTACCAATATGTCCATGCAGTTGTTGTACATTCTCGTATTGGTCGTCATTGATTTTTGTATGTCATCGTTGTTTAAACAAGTGTTTACTATTCTCTTCATCAGTGGCTTGTTTTAACCACAAAGTGGTTCTCTTTGCCCTTAGGCCGGGTAGGTGACTAGCCTTGCCCGTCGAAAGTGAGGAAGAGTTCCCTTGTTTAGGGGTTGACTACCACAGATGTTAGCGACGCGCGACGTGGCGAATCATTTTTTCTTGTACTTTCTGTGAATATAGATTTGGTTACGCTGTATAATTAGACATTTTGGGTATATACATATAAGTACAATAAACTACTGTAATTTTCCATAACTCATGCATAAACCCTGCAGTTAACGATGATGATGAACTTTTGCATTTCTAAGCATTATAAATCGCTATGTAAACGAATTAGAATAAAATAGCGGCTGTGCGGTGATGAGCTGCGAATTCGCTACATTGTGTACAACGCTAACATGTAATTTGGGTGTGGTATTTCTAGCATAATGAAGATAAAAACTGTGGAATTTTGTGCGATTACGGACAACAAACACAAACAAGGTATTGCAGGTAAAAATGAAACACAGCCCATCTCCGTCTGCCGAATGCTCTTCGTCTGGGCAACAGGACGATAATGAAGCAAATTAAAGCCTACGCGTAACGAGTAATTACATCGGGAACTATTTGAAAAATTAATTCGGGCATTATTTTCGTAATTATAAACATATCCGATCGGATCCTCCCACTCGGGTAGCTTTTCGAAACCAGCGGCTAATTGGGATTTGTTGACCGATGATGGCAACAATGCAGCTACACTCAGATAATTTAATACAACGTCAGCTTCGCTGCGTAAAATAATATTGCCTCGCGATATTCGTGCTGAGGTTATCAAACCGCAGCTTGTCCAGAAAGGTCAAATGGTGATGCTAAAATTAGGATAGGGCCTACAAATGCGTATATTTGCCACTGGAGTACTATCTGTTGCAGGAAGGTCGTGCAACAATAAAAAGCCAGCAGCTTGTTTAAAGATGCTCCGATTCATATTCGAGGTGTTTACTTGCTCTGAATAGGCTGTACTTAAACATGATATTGCGAAATACGAAACATCATTACTCAGTCCCGGACTTTTAGGTGCTGAAAAAAGCGAAAAACTTGAAAATAATGATGCTAATAATTTAATTATAAACTTTAAGAACCATGGGAAGTGATCAAAAACTGACTGCTGCTCACGTATAGTAGATTTGTGACGGTCAGCATTATTTTAATATACGCAACATTTTCCTGGCAAGTGAATACAAATTTGACTATTGCCAGTTGATGCTGATACTTAATACTTTGGGAGCAGCACAAACGTGCAACGGGCTAATCTCGACATAACGTTGTTACGTATAACTGACAGTTGTAACAAAATTAATTACAACGCAAACATTTATCTTATGCAGCTAGGGTGACCACCTCTCAGGGTTTCACCCGGAGTCTCAGGGTTTCTACACCGTATCTCCGGGCTCCGAGTTTTGTTATAAATTCTCCGGGTTGCACTAATTTTGTAATAATGTCTAAAATTAACTGAACAGTCAGTAATATCAATGAAAATAAAATATGTTTCATATAATAGCCGTAAACTTGTCTCTTGCTATTTGCATTTTCTTAAATAATAGGATTTTATTTCGAATGCAACCCTTTAATAGTTAAAAAGTAAAACGGCTAATTTAGATTCTTTCTAGGTTCAATAGGTTTCAGCAAAAAGGGTAAATATTTGGAAATATCATATAATAATTAGGTTCAGAATTTTTGACTATCTGTTTTGTTTTTAATCTAATTTCGTTTGATACTAGAGGTAATTTACTTTTGTATTTCTCGTTCTTTCGCGAATCTTATCTCTTTTAATGGTTAATTTTTTTCTTTTCAAACCTCGTTTGTTGTATTTGTAGTATTCAAGTGTTTAAATTACCTTTCAAAAAGCAAGAGGCTATATTAACTCGCATATAATAGACTAAACCGTAGAATTTAACAATATGATTTAAGATATCCGAAGGAAACTCATTAGAAGGCGTTTTAAAAAATACAGAGGTAAAAATCCGAAATTTTTAAATTTGAACATTTTGAGCACTATTTCTCACTTGCAGGGCCGTAGCTACAGGCTTGGGGGCCCTGGGGCAACATATAATTATGGGGCCCCCATGTTATCTTCCCCTTTACCTCACATCACTTTCATTTAGTAAGACTTTTTTAATAGGGTTACTATTTGGAGTTTTTTTTTCTGTTAAGATAGAAGAATGGGTATTTAAAATAGACAAAACACATATTTACTTCACATTGAGTTTAATATAAAACTGTATTTAACGTTTAAACAGGCTAAGTTTAGTTCAAAACTTTTTAAAGACAATTTCGTAAAAAACTTTCTCCGTCTTCGGGGGCCCCTATGTTCGGGGGCCCCGGGGCGCTGCCCCGGTTGCCCCGGTGGTAGCTACGGCCCTGCTCACTTGCAAAGTAATTTAAAAAAAACACAATTTTTAGGTAACGTTGAGTCTTTTTTGAATAAAATCCTTCTTTTCAAACCCGTTGACTTTAGAACAGCGGTTCTCAACCCTTTTTCTTGATGCATCCCTTAGCATGTTAGCTGTTTTTCAAGTACCCCTGAAGACCATGCATAATATTAGCATAAGCGTTACTATTGCAAAATAAAAAATCTTTATTAATTTTACAAAAATTACAAAAAAATACAAAGAATGTCTATACTATTTATATTTTCAGTCATTTAAATCACAAAAATACTAACAATACTCGTATTTAAACAAAAAAAACAATAGAAAAATATTCACAAAATAGATAAATATACATATACCTCAAACTAACAATTTAGGAAATTAATAGTATGCATATATTTTTTGGTAAATTAAAATAGAAAATATATGTATAATAGCACTAAATTTAAAGTTATCAGCGATTTTTTCAAAATTTGGATGTCACGAAGTAAACTGGGACTTAATACCCACTGAAGCGTCGAGGATTATGGTTTATGTGTAGTAATATATTTGGCAAAGCCCAACATTTTTTCATTGTATGTCATATCACAAGAAATACCGATGAGTTCCATTTTTTCTTTTGTGGATAAGCCACAACCAGGAGTACTCTTTGGAACCACACTCGGTTTACCCCTAGACGTACGCCTGCCCCTGGTTGAGAATCCCCATACAACTTTATATTATACCTAACTATAGGGCATTCTATTTAAAAAAAAAGAGTAGGTTTTGTTCGCCACACTTTTGTGAGCAACCCTGTACAATAAAGATATTTCATTAATGTGTGATAGTACCTACAACTTGTATCCAAACGAATGTTATGTAACTCTCGTACTTTTCGAAATCTCTTCCACCCCGTATCATTTCGAGATCCTGTATGTATAGGGTGTAACTGAAATGCTTGGCATTATTTTAAGGACGGATTTTACGTCACAAATTGACAAAAAAGTTCATTTAAACGTAGATTCAATTTTCAACCTTTAGGGAGATATTAGGGGGGTTGAAATTGGATTTTTGTGATTTTACTGAAAATCATTATTATTAATGCCCCTATTAATTTTTTTTCAATTACAAAAAACGATATTGAAAACAGCAAAAACACCAGTTCTTTCGACAGTTCAGTAAAAACATAAATAAAAGGAAATTGGCTCTTGTAATTGCAGCTATGACATTAAGCATTCAGATAGGGTGATATTTTCTACTTAAGATTTGTTTTTAATACATATTGGTTTATGGTGTTGAAGTATTTGAGTTACACCCTGTATTATATTTGCTAGCCATTAACAGTAGGGAACAAAAACATTGTTTTATTTGCTTGCGTTTTGTTTTCTATTCTGTATCTCTCATTGAAGAAAACCTTTATTTAGTCGCGAAGGATCTCAGGGTTTGTATAAATTGAAAGGTGGTCACCCTATATACAGCTCGTAAAATACCCAGTAACTACTGAATAATAATAGAACGGCAGAGTGGTCGTAGTACAAATACAAAGTAAAGGATAAATTGTTATAATGACCACCTCGATAGAGCCACTGGTGGCAGGGGCGTATCCAGCTCAAAACGGTATGGGGGGGAGGCAAATATCTGAATTCAACCTCTTTCATAGAGAGGAGTGGAGTTCATTGGGGGGGGGGGGGTATATCCATGCAATAATACACAATTACCAAAAGGAATAACAGTGAACACCATTTATTAAAAAAAATTGGAACAATGGTTGCCAGGATTAGTTGCAAATTTTCTAACTACAGCTTCCACTAATTGCTCCTTTTTTGCAAAAACCCATCGAAGATGAATGCTCTATAGTGCTTGTTGTGCTTTGCTGTGACGCTCTATAGTGCTTGTTGTGCTTTGCTGTAAAAGCAATATCAGTAGCGCCTTTCTAATGGTCGGGGAAAAAAATCGCTCTTTTTTAACACCTCGATGCAGTCTGGCGATTCCTGCACCTCATTCCACATTTTAAACCACAATTCTCTTTCTCCTTCGATGCCTTCCAAATTGTAAAAAGTTGCACAAAATGAAGTACTTTCATTCCATTCCTATAAAGAAATATCTCTCATGTTATTCAGATGGAAATGTCTTAATGAAAATGCAGGCGATTTGTCTGCAGAAAATCTGACTTCTACAGAAGATGATACGATGGAATCCAAGTAGGGAATTATTAGAGACCCTCTCCAATATTCGGATGGATTTTCGGCTGGAGGGTTGCTTCTATGCTTTTGTCGGCCAGCAACGCGAGTGGCGGTTATATCAACATTCAAATGCTTTGCAATGTCGCCTGATTTTTTCAAAACGTTATTAGCTGTGTCGTTTTCCGCATCTTTCCGATGATGTCTTAGCATGTCGAGAATAGTTTGAATGTGCTGGTTGCCTTTGACTATGTTAACTATCTTCAATTGAAGTGTATTTGCTACGGGTTCCAGTATAGCGGAATATTTTGCAATTAATGCTACTGACACAACAAATGAGGATCTGTACGCCGCTGCATGCATTTGATATGTATTTTTTCTTGTTTCTGCATTTTCCTCTTCGGATAATGTCTCTAATGCATCAACAATATCAACGAAGTGATCCTTAAAAACACGGATGCTCTTGTACTTCTCTGACCATCTTGTTTCACATAATTTAGGAATGTTAGCAATAATCTTACGTCATAAAAAGGACTGGCGAAAAAATATGATTATCTCCTTGAGAGTTCCAACGCAGTTTCGAATTTCTGGGATAACGTTTATGTCGTTCACAACAAGGTTTAGCTTGTGCGAGGAGCCATTGAAGTATGTATAAGGCTTTTTTGTACTTTTGCCTCAAAACCGCCTGCACACCCCTTTCTTTCCCAGACATGGCGGAACATCCGTCAAACCCTAACCCCACACACCTATCAGGGTCTAGATTTAAGTTTGTCACAAAATACTCAATGACTTTGGCAATACTTATGGCATTAAGTCGTTCAAGCTCTACAAAGCCTAAAAATTCTTCTTCGATTTCGTTATATTTTTTCTGTTATTATAAATTTTATCCACCTTGGAAGGGGGGCGGCTGCCCCCCTTGCCCCTCCCTGGATACGCCCTTGACTGGAGGTAGTTATGCTGATCATTTAAGAACACAACAGCACCAAGAAAACTAAACTATATATGCAATAATAACGGGGTATATTTAATAGGTTAAGTGTGTGTCACATCTCATCCAAATAATAAATCAAGTGCCTACATACTCACGTAAAATATTGTAATAACAACAAGTTTGTAACTATAAAATCACGACTCTTAAAGTAGGTTGCAACTCAATTTTAACGGTATTGCAATTATACAAAGTATGTATTGTTATGATACACTATATTCTTTGATAATTTAAAAATGAATACTAAAGAAACAGTTTAGTCAAATAAATTTGGAAGTCAGATATAAGCAAATTAATGGATCTAAATACATGTTAAAGTATAATGAAATTAACTTTCTTATTATTGGTTAGTCAAATAATAGCATAATGATTGATTACTCAAACTTAATCTGTAATAAGAAAATTCTGAATAGGAATAAATACCAAGGTTACTACTAAAATGTATCTGTTATGATAATTAAAATAAAATATCTGTTTTGATTATATAAAAAAATGTATATAGGAGGCAGCAAGAATCGTGTCTAGTAGTAATAATTGGTAATTTGTTTAATTAGTTACTAAAAAAAACAACTCAAAAAAATGTATACATAATTTGATATGGGTGTGATTTTCGAATAAAGAAACATTAATAAATGTTGTATAATTTGTAAATGTTATGGTTGGTACAAATTATATGGGTTAAAAAGCAAAATCTTCGAGGTGGAAACAAAAATAAAATATTAAAAACAAGAAATAAAGGGACAAGTTTTGGAGTGAGGATATTATTGATACTACATTGGAAATAGAATACAAGCCACAAACAAGAGGTTAGTACGTGCAGCGAATTGTTTTTGGGAAACCTGTGGGTATCATTGAAGACGTAGGACCATCTAAAAAAGAGACAAATTCATATTTGGAACAAGATTTATGCTGACACTTACCAGAGAGGGATCGGAGTCGCAGTAATCCAGTACAGGAGCTAGGAGACTTGAAGTTGACAGCAGCAGGGGACAACGACAGGAATCCAGTATAGGATGTGATGCAGTTTGGATAAGGACCCCAGCAGGTGTTTGAGTGCAGTCGGAGTGAGGATCCAGTTTGGAAGGATTTTGGCAGTATTAACAAGCAAAGTGTTAAATCAGGTTTGTGTTTTAAAAGGTTAAATGAAACATTTATAAAGCTATAACTAGTAAGAAGGTATAAAAATATAAATTGAATTTCATACTTACATAAGAGATTGGTAAAAGAATTGCATATTAGATCTTATTGAAAAAACCTTGATATTCGTTCTGAATTTTGATTAATTTGACGTTAGGTGTCAATTTTTTTTGAAAGTCAATGAACTGGCAATTAAGCAAAGAGAATTTGACAAGTCAATCATTGGGTTACTAGATATTGCGAACCACCTGAGAGAGTTTCATTAATAATATTGTAAAATACGGATTTGAATTGAAAGTTAAAAATAAAGGGCAAAATAGTAATACGATAATTTAAATAAATTTATCAGCTAGCATAACATAGCAAATTTTATGGCGCCGCAACGAGAGGGCATAGCAAATTGATGTAGCTTGTCAATGTCAGGTAATTGAAAAGTCAAACGTAAGATTAGAAAATACAATCAAACCCGTTTATTTGAATATATCTGATAAACCAGGTTTATGGTTAATTTGTAATTACAATCACGAATAAAATAACAGAATTGTAAAAAGGTAAAAGGGTATCATAACTAAGTTCTTTTGAGCAAAAATAGAGTAACAGAATAGGACATTTAATTTGAGTAACTAAAGTATTGGATAACGGATTCAATTGGTAAATCAAATATAAAGATATACGATTCATTATAAAGGGTTATAATAAAAAAATAGGTATATTTAAACAATTTAACTGAAAGATGGCAGATAAAAGGGTTACAAGGAAAGGCAAGAAGGTGGAAGAAGAGAAAGAAGAAGGACCAGAACAGATGGAAGTAGTGGCGAGTAGCGCAGGAGTAGAAGGTGAAGAAGGACAGCTAGAAATGGAAGTACAAGGAGACCAGGTAAGGTTACAGGAAGAACATACAGAAAAATATGACAGGATGAAACAAATAATGGGAATGATGCAGCAAATGCAAATGCAATCATTACAGTCAATGGAAAGAATGATGCAGCAAAGTAATAGGGAAGCTGAGGAAAGGGAAAACAGGTCGAAGAAAGAATTACTACAGTCAATACAGAAAACTGCGGAGAAAATTGAGAAAAATGCTGAGATAAGCAAGAAGGATACAGCAGAGCTGAGGAAGGATTTTGCGAAGAATGCGGAAGAGTTGAAAAAGGATTTGCAACAGGCAATTGAAGAGCAAAAAGAACAGGCAAAAAGGATGGAAGAATCGATATAGGGATTAAGAGAAGAATTTAATAAGGTGCAAATCGAGAATAAGCAAGAATTGCAAGCACAAATTAATAAGATGAGTGAAATATTAGGAAGTTATAAGGAGGAACTCAAGAATGAGGTGAGAAAAGAAAGACAGGAGGAACGCAAAGAGATAGAAGAAAATTTAACAAAGATTATGGAAACTAAGTCAGTACAGGATAAAGAAGAGTTAGATGGAAAGTTAAAGCACATACAAAATCAAAGTAACCAGATGCAAGAAGAAATTAAAGATAATAAAAGCAGAGTGAACTCATTAGAAGAAAGTCAGTCGACCAAGTTAAAAGGGGTAGAAGATTCATTGAAGAAAATACAAGAAGGCACAGGAATTCAAAATGGAAGTTTAAGAGGAAATTACATGGGGATACAAGCAGATATGTTGCCCATTTTTGAAGGTAGGATAGGAGAACAGCCGATGACCTACTTAGTGAAATTAGATGACATAATGAAGTATGTGTTTGATGTTCAAAAGACTACTGAAAATACTTTTAAAAGAGTATTAAGATAACAAAAGGAAACTCGGAATTTGTAAATATGTAAATAGTAATTTAAAAAAAAATTTTTTTATGAAGAACCACACGTATTTTAGCATTTAAATAGTTATGAATATTAAATATTAAAAGATAGATGATGCCATTGTACTACTAAAAAGAAGACAGTATTCTATTATGAAATATGATCACATCTTTAATAAATGAGGAAGTAATTTTAAATAATTTAGATGTCCTGTACAAGAATATAATTAAAGTAAATAAAATAGATTTGCTATCAGCAACCAAAAGAAAGATATCAACCACAAACCGAGTGTTAAATGTAAAGATAAGTATAAATCAATGGGAAGATTTTGTTAGATTGTTTATAATAAAAGGTCTCACTGTCGATATGGTGTTAGGAATTGATGTAATTCAGCAATTAGGGATTCATATTGATGGACACAAAAGTGTATTCATTTAAAAGGGGTAAAAAAATCTTGGAACTGTACTAATAGTGTCAGCCGAGAAAATAAGTGTGTTCAATTAGATAAAATTAGAGATACAATGAAGTATAAGGAAGGTATAATAATTAATAATAATGTAATATGTGATATACAGAGTGATAATAATTATAAGGGGGTTTTGCTGAATGAATTGAAAATAGCTGAAAATAATAAGCAATATGAAGGCCAAATACTAGAAATAATCAACAGAAATAAAGATATTATTAATGAAAAGGTAGGACAAGCACAGAAATACATTCATAAGTTGCAGGTTGACGAAACGAAAGGTTTTAATAGCAAATCTTATCATATTCCATTTGCCATTAAGAGAACAAGTAAGGAATGAAATTAAGAAAATGATAAAAGATGGAGTAATAGAATCCTCAAAGAGCAATTTTGTAAATCCTTTAGTTGTAGTTAAAAAACGTGACGGTTTTTTACGTTTATGTTTGGATGCACGCAGAATTAATCAAATAACAAAGCCACAATACGAATCTCCACAAACGATTGATGGATTGTTAAGCAGAATTTGGGATAAAAAAGTTTTTACAAAATTAGATTTGAAAAATTCGTTTTGGCTGATTCCGCTACATGAAGAATCGAGAAAATATACTGGTTTTAGTATTGATGGGGAGATTTTTCACTTTAAAGTGGTACCATTTGGGCTATCGACTTCTTGTGCAGCTTTAGTTAGAGCAATGCAGAAAATATTAAACCAATTTGAAGACTTTTGTGTGCATTACGTCGATGATATTTTATTGTTTTCTAAAAACGAACAACAACATTTACAACATTTAGCAATTGTAATAGAGACATTAAACAAAAATGGATTACAACTGAATATTTTAAAATGTGAATTTATGCAAGATAATGTAAAATATTTGGGATATGAAATAAGTAGAAATGGAGTAACCATAAATGAAAAACGTCTTGAAGAAATCAAGAATTTACCTCGTCCAACAAATCTAAAAAAATTAAGGGGGTTATTAGGTGTTTTCAATTATTACAAAAGGTTCATAAGTAACTACTCAGAGTTGACTTTACCATTAGTGCAATTATTAAGAAAAGATGTTAAATGGTCTTGGAATGAAGAAAGAGAAAAGGCAGTGAATACTATCAAACACAGGTTTTATGAAGGATTATTGCTGAAATATCCGAATTTTGAAGAGAAGTTTATACTACGTACGGATGCATCTGATCAAGCAATTGCAGCAGAACTAATACAAGTTCAAGATGGGATAGAAGTACCCATATGCTTTATATCAAGAATATTAAAAGGGTATGAAATTAGATACACGGTAGCAGAGAAAGAAATGTTGGCAATTATATTCGCAATTAATAAACTGAAATTTTATTTAACAGGGAACAAATTTGATATTGAAACGGATAATTCTGCGATTTCGTTTTTGAAAAATAAAACTTTCCATAATGACAGGTTATACAGATGGGCATTGTATTTACAACAATACGAATTTGATATCAAACACAGGCCAGGAAAGTTAAATGTAGTTGCAGATTTCTTAAGTAGAAAAGATATACCTAACTATGAAAAACCGAAACAGATCCTGATTGGAATTGAGAAAATTTATGAGGAAGGAAGATTGTCGAAACAAGAAGTTTTAAATAAGCAGAACGTAGAAGAAATTCAAGAATTAAAAACGTTAGTATTACAAAGTCAAGATAACAATTATAAAGGGTATCAAATTAAGGAAAACTTGTTGGTAAAGGTCATAGAAAATAAAGAATTATTGGTTTTAAGTAAAGAAGACATGTTAGAAATCGTAGAGGAAATTCATACAATATTTGGACATTGTGGAACTAGAAAAGTTTGGTTAATGTTTAGGGAATGTTTTTATACGAAGAATGATATTAAATTAATTAAAAAACTTATTCAAACGTGCCAAATTTGTCAATTCGCAAAGGAAAAGAACTTCAAGAATCAGAATATTGTAAAAAGTATTAGGGTAAATGAACCGATGGAACTAGTAGCTATTGATTACTTATCAAACTTAGTTACAGGACAATATGGGTTTAAGCATATTCTGATTATGGTAGATGCATTTTCAAAATTTATAAAGTTATATCCAGCGAAAAATTGTAATACTAAACATGTTATTAAGTCAATTAGAAATTTTGAAGAACAAGTAGGTAAACCAAAAAGAATTTTAGCAGATAACGCAACATATTTTAGAAATGCAAGATTAATAAACAATTTAGATAAAAGGGGGATTAAGATTTGTTTCTGTAGCATAAGACATCCTCAAAGTAACATTGCAGAGAGGTATATTAAAGAAGTAATTAAATATTTAAGAATATTAACATATAAACAGCATAATAAATGGGTTCAATATTTGCTAGATGTGGAGAATTTCATAAACAATGTTCCAAATACAACGACTGAGATTAGTCCAATTACTTTGTGTCAACAAATAATTCCAGCTAGACCATGGAGAAGAGAACAATGCGATGTTGAGATAATGCAATTGTTAGATAAAGCTAAAAGCAGATTGAAAATAATTCATGATAGGTACGAAAATAAACAGAATAAGAAAATTAAGAAACGAGTACAATTTAATATAGGGGACTTAGTAATTGTTAAAAAACTTAAAGTAGCTAACCGAAAGGAAAAAATATGTGCAAAGTTATTATACACATATGAGGGACCATATAGGATACAGAAAAGTTTTAATAACAGTACATATGAATTAATAAATGATACAGATGGACGAATTAGAGGAAGATTTCATATTACAATGATTTACCCATATATAACGAAAACTTAGAAAACATGAAAATCTGTAAATATTGCATAAAATGTTGTTGGTTGGTAAAGTTAATTATTTCGTTTCTATAGTAATTTTAAAATAGATAGATGTAAATAGGTGTTGATTGTTATTAATTTAGATAATAGGATATTTGGTTGGGTTCTACAAAATTTATTAATTAAATAACGAATTAAGAAAATACATTTGAAATAAAACGAGTTTATTAAAAATGTTTTTCTTAATTGAGGAATTATGTTATGATACACTATATTCTTTGATAATTTAAAAATGAATACTAAAGAAACAGTTTAGTCAAATAAATTTGGAAGTCAGATATAAGCAAATTAATGGATCTAAATACATGTTAAAGTATAATGAAATTAACTTTCTTATTATTGGTTAGTCAAATAATAGCATAATGATTGATTACTCAAACTTAATCTGTAATAAGAAAATTCTGAATAGGAATAAATACCAAGGTTACTACTAAAATGTATCTGTTATGATAATTAAAATAAAATATCTGTTTTGATTATATAAAAAAAATGTATATAGGAGGCAGCAAGAATCGTGTCTAGTAGTAATAATTGGTAATTTGTTTAATTAGTTACTAAAAAAACAACTCAAAAATGTATACATAATTTGATATGGGTGTGATTTTCGAATAAAGAAACATTAATAAATGTTGTATAATTTGTAAATGTTATGGTTGGTACAAATTATATGGGTTAAAAGCAAAATCTTCGAGGTGGAAACATAAAATAAAATATTAAAAACAAAAAATAAAGGGACAAGCTTTGGTTAGTGAGGATATTATTGATAATACATTGGAAATGGAATACAAGCTACAAACAAGAGGTTAGTACGTGCAGTGAATTGTTTTTGGGAAACCTGTGGGTATCATTGAAGACGCAGGACCATCTAAAAAAAAGACAAATTCATATTTGGAACAAGATTTATGCTGACACTTACCAGAGAGGGATCGGAGCCGCAGTAATCCAGTACAGGAGCTAGGAGACTTGAAGTTGACAGCAGCAGGGGACAACGACAGGAATCCAGTATAGGATGTGGAAGTTTTGAAGTGGATGGCAATAAGGTGATGCTGGGAGTTTACATTCATCGCAGGTGATGCAGTTTGGATAAGGACCCAGCAGGTGTTTGAGTGCAGTTGGAGTGAGGATCCAGTTTGGAAGGATTTTGGCAGTATTAACAAGCAAAGTGTTAAATCAGGTTTGTGTTTTAAAAGGTTAAATGAAACATTTATAAAGCTATAACTAGTAAGAAGGTATAAAAATATAAATTGAATTTCATACTTACATAAGAGATTGGTAAAAGAATTGCATATTAGATCTTATTGTAAAAACCTTGATATTCGTTCTGAATTTTGATTAATTTGACGTTAGATGTCAATTTTTTGAAAGTCAATGAACTGGCAATTAAACAAAGAGAATTTGACAAGTCAATCATTGGGTTACTAGATATTGCGAACCACCTGAGAGAGTTTCATTAATAATATTGTAAAATACGGATTTGAATTGAAAGTTAAAAATAAAGGGCAAAATAGTAATACGATAATTTAAATAAATTTATCAGCTAGCATAACATAGCAATATTGTGCTTTAGTCGCAGAACCTCTGATTTTAGAACAGAAAACTTGAGGTCAGTTCTGGAGATCTCACCGGCCACTAAAATCTAATGCGGACTGTGGTAAAATTTCCAATCTTGCTTTGGCCACCGTGGGGTTTAAATGACTTTCTTAAGTAGGAGACGTCGATGACCCAGCAGTAAGGATGTTTAGAAGAAGGCATAAACTATCAAATATGTTGGAACAAAACAGAATTTATATAAAAAACCTAAAATTCGTAGATGTAGTTGATAAGTTTGAAAGGGTATAATATAAAT
>OW679199.1:128051111-128181299 GCA_940337035.1 Agriotes lineatus
TATATTTGTTCATCGATCTGTCCACGAAAGGCGCAAAATTCTTCTGCGAGTCTATATTTCGAAACTGGCGATCTTCTTCCGCTCATTTGCTTTGATAGCCCACGACTCTACAACATATATTAGTACAAAAAGACTAGAATTTTCGTAATTTGATTTATTGTGTTGAGTGTTTTATCTGACTATCCTTCCATTTTACTTAGCTTTCCTATTATTATGAGCGCCAACAAGTTTTTCCCATTTACAACAAATATACTCAGATAGATCAAGAACTTACAAACTCAGAGTAAATCGTATCATTTACTAACACACCATCTGAAATATAGAAGGTAGCAGTAACGAGCTTAGGTACTGAAAGATTAAGTCAGTGCATTCGATTTATTAAATCATAGCAGCATATCCTAACCAATACAAAAATACCATATAGTTATCATTCGTTCCCTACTAAAACAGTGCATCCCAATCTAAAGTTATCGTAGACACAAACACAAGAAACGTTGAACTAATAAAACGTGCCGTTCCCTATTAGACAGAGTTACAGTTTATTTTACCGATTTGGTAGTGCGAAACATTTATTAAACCGCAACACTGATCGGAGGGCGTTTACGCTTGTTCCTGCAGTGTTGATCTACGGCCCCCAAAAAGGGCTAGAAGAAGGCTGCAAGCAACCAACGCCAGCCAACATAATTCTCGAAGGTTTCCGGTGATGAAGTTGCAATCGCAAACCAAGCTCTCCCGGTGTTGTGTAGATCGCCGAAATCCCTACAGCACTGGGTGACGTTTGAGGTAGTGAACTCTCATAGATGACGCTAATGTTTCACCCCGTAGGTGACGCTACAACTTCCAAATAATATTAAGCTCAATGAAATTACATTATTACAACTTGAGATAGGAGAAATTTACACTCGTTCTTAAACCATCCTCACATGCCGGCAAAAGTCCCCAAAAATGTGTCCAATTCTCTGTCCTGCATACCAGCAAGCTTCCTCAATTAATAATGCGCATCTGAAGCCACGTGATAAGCTTGGAGCACAAATTAAATACACAGAAGTATGTCGTAACAGTACCTACCTTTTTCGGCCAAACAATCAAAACAAAATTCTTGTTATCTCCCAGCTGTTTCGACAGCCAGTAAAGCAGATTCCCTTCCAACCGCTAACATTGCGTTTACACAGCGACCGTGTTCTAATGAAGGAGGTTTTACACGGCCGTGTATTAGGGATGTTCGATACACCAAAAAGTACCGGTACAATCGTATAGTATCGATTTAAAAGTGTCGGTTCGAGGCAGTATCGTATACAAAAGTACCGGTACACATTCAATCCAGGATATTTTCTAGGTATTTTTATTGTCGAGTTTGTAGAAACTGAAAATTACTTATTGAAAGTTATCGCCGGTCGACCAACTCGCCCTTACTTCCATAGAACACTAAATGTAAATATCAAACAACCTTATTGAGATTGTTTCATTAATTTTTATGTTAACATTTTTTTAAAATGAATGAATGGTCAAAAGGTGGGTTATTGGAATCCAGGCGGAAAAAACCTTGGATCGGTCCTGACGATACTGACCAAAAATAAATCGTATCGTATTGTATCGCTTACTAAAATACCGGTACAAAATATCTAGTATCGGAAGACAAAGTACCGGTACTTCAAAATATCGGATCGTACCGCACATCCCTACCGTGTATTATACACGAAATAATTCTCAAGTTAATTACGCTTTTAACGCGTAACATACAATTGTAAATATTCTGTGCCTTTTTACTTCCTTTTACAATAAAGGAAGTATTGGATTCACCCCAAAAATTCGAAATTGAGTTTTCAACAGATCTTCACGTTTTAGAGTCCCTTGAACCCAAAAAACATTTTTTTTTCATTGGTCTGTCTGTCTGTGTGTGTGTCTATCTGTCTGTCTGTCTGTGTGTGTGTCTGTCTGTGAACAGAATATCTCAAAAACGGAAAGAGGTATGGCGTTGAAACTTCATGTATAAGTTTTGTGTACTATGTAGATGTGACAGCAAGCTTTTGAAGAAAATCGTATAACCGGAAGTAGGTGTTTACTCTTGTGATTTTTCAGTTTTTTTCGATTTTTTCAAAAACGGCTCTAACGATTTTTTGTAAACTTTACATTTTTATTACATTTTTAATGTGTATTGATGTGAGACAGGTGATTTTCCAGTTGAATACTTCTAAAATGGGTTTCTTTTTTTTTCTATTTTTTTATTAACTCCTATTTTAAATAGAACACCCGGTATATTATTACATTTTTGAATTCAGCTTAAAATTCTAGAGAAAATTTTTCTCTTGAACTAACACTCTATTTTGTACCGGTTTTTGTAAAATTTGTAATTTTTGATTTTTGACAAATGCTTAAAAATTTAAAATCAAAGTTTTAGCTAATTATAAGATCACTGTAAAAGGAAGTTGTGTGCGTGTGTCACACCAGATTTTTTTCGATACATTTATTTGGCGCTTTATATGCTGAATGGGTATTGGCAACTGTGGTATTTGCTAGACTAGAAGCGCGATGGCCTTTTTTGGCACCAGTTGATATCAAGACGTTTTTCGATCAAAGACGACATCTGTACATAGTAATCGGCGAGTAGAAGAGGTTGCATAAGTTATAAAACAACACGGCTAGCGATAGATACTTCGGTAGACGCACAGTTTTTTTTCGAAATAAACGTTTGGGTTATACCTTTTACTGGGGAGAATTGATACGGCCTCTGTATGGTGTCGTAACATAGCCGTTTCTGTTTGCAGTGCGCGAGGTCCTTGGATTTATAACCCACGCTTTTACCTCATATTGTATTTTGCCTAGTCTATTGCTTCTATTGCTTTTCATATTTTCATTACTAGAAAACTACAAAGGAAATAGACGAATGTAATAGGTAAAAACAATTACCTAATGCTAGCAAATACATTTTTCGAACATTGGGACATACATGAATACACGTGGGAATAACCTAGTAGGGGACGTACATCAATTATTGATTTAATATTAGCTAAACAACAATAAAGGCTGTTTGTAAGAGATGTGAGAATGTATAGACAACTGGAATATAGAAGTTCTATACGTACTAGGAGATGAGCAATTGGATCCAAAAATCAAGGACCCTGTGATTTAGCAAAAACATATTATTTAATTTGTGCATAAACTTTAAAATCGGCAAAAATCAGGTACTTCCCGGTTTGTGGATCTAAAACAAATCACTTACATGTTCTAACATCTAACTATTGCATATACAGGGACTATCGTGGAATGCGGCTCTGAGCACCACATGGTCATACACAGAAAACCTCCAAGAAATAAAAGAATACCGTTACAAGTTAAATTTAGTATATCAAGGTAGTATCAGGAAACTAGACCAATCACATTTAGAGAATAAATTAAATATAAATATGGGAAGTACATTTAGTGAAATGTACGAGCACATGCAAATATTCGCCCATGATGCGGCCTATAAAGCGTTGGGGTTAGAAGAGAAACAACCATATAATGAAGTGACGAACTATTAACAACAATAAAAACAAAAAATATTATTCGTGAAGGATGGCTGACGAAAAGAAAAACACCTGAGACAAGCAAAGGATACAGAAATGGAAAAAATAATGACTCAAAAAGTCAAAGAGACGGATGAACAATGGAATGACATCTACCATCACATAGATAATACGATTGGATATGGAAATCCTACGGAAACGTGGCGCACAAAAAAGGATAAAAAACAACACAAGAAATTAAACTT
This sequence comes from Agriotes lineatus, assembly GCA_940337035.1. Taxonomy (NCBI): domain Eukaryota; kingdom Metazoa; phylum Arthropoda; class Insecta; order Coleoptera; family Elateridae; genus Agriotes; species Agriotes lineatus. Next base: position 128,054,863 of record OW679199.1, read on the forward strand.
ATACTTCAAAAATTACAAGCCAATGGATACAGCATTACAAACCCTTCCAACAAGAGAACATAAATTAATACAAATTTGAAGATATAGAAAAAAACTTGCGAACAAACGAAAAACAACAAGGCACCTGGACCTGGAGATATCTGCGAAGAATTGCTAAAATATGGAGGAGATAAGCTAATAATATTTCTCGCAATTTTTAAAAATATATTGAAAGGGAAGAACTGCTTATAGCATGCTATGGAACACAATATACATTGTGATGTTCTTAGGCCCACGACCTGATTCTGCTTGCAGTACAAACTTAAGAAACAAGTCAATAAGCACAGAGTTGGGGTGGTAGTTTAATTTTCTATATGGACACCCGCTAGAAGCTGCGGTTTTCGAGTTATTCAAGAAAAATGTGAAAACATTATTTTAAACGCTCCTCCCCCCCCCCCCCCCGCTCACCTCCCGCCGGTCAGGATTTTTAGTATGTTGTGCATGGCATTCCCCCCTACCACTGTACAAGAATTTGCGACTACACGAATTATTTCCCCTATTCGATCTTTTTTGGTCTTCTTTGACTAGACTACATTGAAACAAAACTCATTTAGGATTTTCTGCAGTAATTAACGTTTTGTTAATTTTGAAAAAGCGCCGTGTTCTGCCTTGCTTACGCATTTACGCCGCTCAACCCCATCTGATAAATTAGATGTGTTCTGATAATTACCGTTACCATTGCTAGAGTCATCATATTCAGTTTCATCTAACTCTCTCAGTCTGTGTTAACTCTCTCAGTCTGTGGAAGTTCAGCTTCAAAACTGCAATGCTTTGATAAAACCTAGAACTGTATTGTCAGCACACGGTGATTAAGAAAAGTATGCATATGTATGCAACGTGTTGTATGCCCACATATGGACACACAGTTCACTTGTAAAAGCTAGTTGTATACTATCATGCTCAGAAGCTGAACAAAAAGTGTTATATCAAAACGTCCCCCTCCTCAAACCTGGGCTAGTGGGCCCCCTAATTCGCTAGGGCCTTCGCAATTTGGAGGTGTTTGCTCCACCACTAATCATGGCGGAACTTAATAGTAATTATTTTAACCTTCTCAGTTGATGTGATATTGTTTTATAGATTCTAATATTTTTACAGAAAAGGGTTGATGTTTATCATATAAAATTATCCTATAAAAACTTTATTGTCGCTTTTGAAGGAGCGAATTCTCTTTCCATCTCACTGTAGTTGAGCTTCTCAACATGTAGTCTTGTATCGTGGAATAAGACATCCTGTTTCGGTTAAGTTAAATCCTATACTCCGTACCCATCTAACCTTTGGATGCAGTCATTGTGACGAGCAGCTCCTCCAAGCCGTGCAACGGTGATTATTTCGTGTCCAAACGCCGGCTTCCCTCCCAGAAGAATGCAAAAAGTTCACTACTTCCCGTTCGCTGTTTCTCTGAAATAGACGAGCACTTTGATTGCGTAGGTATGCGAGGCAGCACACATACCACTATGAGTGTATTTATTGGAGATTTTTTATGCGTTTGTCTTCTTCATTCGCAGGCAGGCCGTAGAGTTTGTCTTCGTCAGGAGCCCCGCAGTCTATCAGGAACTCGGCGACCTTATTCGACCTGAATACCGGCCTTGTTTGCGATGCCACGACAACACGTGCCCATCGAACGACTTTCTAAATGTTCTGCTAGGAACCGATTCGCCGCTTCTTTTTGTCAGCGCGGACGTACCACATATTCCGCCGGAATTTGTCATCTCTGGACCATTTTGTTAGAAGGCGATGCCCCCTTTGCATACGCTTATTCTGTATTCTTCGGCACATCCGTCTTCCATCTGGGCCTGTGGATTGTTTCGCGACTCCTCAAAAGAACCGGCCGGTTCCCTTCCTCGAGTTTTGCTTTTGTTCGTTTGCTAGCTGTAGTTTTACAGCCAGATCTTACTTGTGTGGCCGGCATTCGATGGAGAGGCTTGGGAATGGTATTTTTGTTTAATTGCCATAATGAATATAGAAGAAGTTATTATTAGTATTGATAATGAAAACTTTGTCGATATAATTGGTCGCTTGGTGGCTCATTAAATGGCTTTTAAGTAATATCGGGTTTGTTCTAACAAACCAGTCTAAATTGAAAACGACCTTATCAAATACCTCGATTTGTTGCATCATTTTATTAGTACATGTGATATTTTTCCACCCATTTAAAAGTTCCGCGAAAGGATTGGTGGTGGTAGCGCAACTGTACAAAAATGGCACAAAGATGTTCTAATTTAGACGTTTAGAGAATTATTCGAGGTTAATTTAAAAAAAGCGAGACGCTTGCATACCTAGACGCTCTGTGTGGTCATTCAATTGGCTGGAAACGGCACTGTGGGCATTAGGCATATTTTTATTATTAACAGCATATACCCCAGGTTCTGCGTAATAATGATTGCAATTAATTACGATAAACCAGGAAATAGCAGGTTGATTAAAAGGCACTAATAAATAACGTTTGCAATTAACGAAGCATGCGAGTGGTGACTAGGAAAACGCACCATAGAATTCAGTGGTAGATCAGTAGTATTCTCTTATTTTTATTTAGTTGCATAGTTTACAGCTAAGTAGTAATTGGAATCGGAAAAATATCCAAAGCCACTGCATTAGGAAAGTAAGCGGATTTATTCACAATTGTGTATTTGATACTTTTGATTAGTCGTGCTATTAGTATGTCTTCTAAAAACATGTGTTTATGCCTAGGCTTAGGCTTTTGAAGGCTTTAGGATAAAACATCCAAATTTAAATAGCATGTAATTAATAAATACATCATTTACACCAGAACGCAATATCATAGCAAAATAAGTATCTTCTTCTGTCGATGTTTTTAATGATTTTGCAGAAGGTACCTACTTCTAGGTAGTTTTTTAGTGCAGTCTCCTGTATCCGTCTAGTACAGACACATCTATTTGATGAATAACTTCTACAAATGTTAAGTGAAAACCGAGTATTTTATTTCTAAAGCCTCAACATCTTCTTCGTCATTTTTAATTGTAGGTCGTCCACATTTATACATACGCCTCTCTAAGTATTTTCTGATTGTCTCTATCTTTGGATGTTCTCATAACATATACTTCTTTGTCATTTTTAATCATCCTAGGTCATCCACATTTGTACTTGCGCCTCCTTCAGTATTTTCCGATTGTTTCTGTCTGGCTGTTGTTTAACGTCTTTTTTTGTTTCATTTTTAATTATCGTATGTGGTCCATATTTGCACATACGCCTTCTCAAGTATTTTTCGATTGTCTGTCTTTGACTGTTGTTATAACATCTTCGTCTTCTTCATTTTGAATTATCGTAGCTTGTCCACATTTGTACCTACGCTTCCCCAAGTATTTTCCGATTGTCTCTGTCTTTGGCTTCTGTCATAATATCTTCTTTATTTTTAATAATAGTCGGTCCTTGACGGTTCGTCTTTTTCATTTTTAATTATCGTAGGTCGTCCACATTTGTACATTCGCCTTCCCAAGTATTTTCCGAAATGTGTCTGCTTTGGGCTGTTGTTATAACATCTTCGTCTTCTTCATTTTTAATTAGCGTAGGTCATCAACATTTGTACTTATTCCGATTGTGTCTGTCTTTGGCTGTTGTCATAATATCTTCAGTTTTATTCATCGTAGGTCTACATTTGTACATACGCCGCCCGAAGTATTTTTCTGATTGTCTCTGTCTTTGGCTGCTGTCGTGACGTCTTAATTTTTAATCATCGTAGATGGTTCACATTTATACATACACTTCCTTAAGTATTTTCCGATTGTCTGTGGCTGTTGTCATAAAATATTCTACATTTTTAATCATCGTACACATTTGTACATACGCCTTCCCAAGTATTTTCCGAACTGTGTCTGTCTTTGGCTGTTGTCATAACATCTTCTTCTACATTTTTAATCATCGTAGGTCATCCACATTTGTACATTTACCTCCCCAAGTTTTTTTTCGATGTCTGTCTTTGACTGTTTTTATAACATCTTCGTCTTCTTCATTTTTAATTATCGTAGGTCGTCCACATTTGTACATACGTCTCTCCAAGTATTTTCCGATTGTCTCTGTCTTTGGCTGCTATCATAACATCTTCATTTTGAATCATCGTAGGTCGTCCACGTTGTAAATACGCCTCCCGAAGTATTTTCCGATTGTGTCTATCTTTGACTGTTATCATAACATCTTCGTCTTATTTTTTAATCATCGTAGGTCGTCCATATTTGTACATACGCCTCCCCAAGTATTTTCCGAGTGTCTGTCTTTATGTGTTGTCATTTAGGCTTTCCCAACTATCCTTGTTTTATCATTCCACCATTTCGTGAGGGGTTTTTGCACCCATCCAATCCAGGGTCGCAATTATGTTGTTCTTTCAGTCCATCTTGATATGTAACCAGCTCCATTTTACTTTAAGTATGTATGATTTTTTGGATGTCTGTCATCTTCGTTCTTTCTCGGGTTCATTCTATGGACGTTCTATCTTACAATACTATGTTTAATATCGCCTACTCCAATTTTTGTGTATCGTTCTAAACTTTTGTAATATACGTGAAGTGGCCGTAATATACGTGAAGTGGCCATGTTTCCACACCGTATCACAACTGGTGTAACGTATTATTCTAAGACTCGCACCTTCATAATTGTTGTAATATATCTATATTTATTTCTTAAAATGCTGTCCATGACAAATTTTTCTTCCCTATATGTCAGCAAATAAGTGCACTAGCTAGAAATATCCATCATCTTCATATCTCGCTCATGAAGCTCGGACCTATGTCAGTTTAGTATTTTACTTTTTGTTGTATTGTATCGCTTTATACGCTTGCGTCTGGCGGTACGATGCTCAACTTGTCCTGGATTCGGGATTCAAAGTTGGAGCGCACCTTTTGTGCTTGCGCAGCAACCATTATATGAGGCGTGTGTCTTGGTGACGTGTTGAGCTTATTACTCTGTCTTAGACCTGTGGTTGTGAGTAGAGCACAGTTAAGTTGGTGCCCCACTGTGGATGGTTTCACTGAGCCCGATTCCAATCGCCAAAGCTGTGGAAAAATTCCGGCACCCGCGGGATTGAAACCGAGGAGTTACTTAATGCAAGCCTAACGCTTTCCTAACTGCGCTGTCCGGCTTCTTACTGCTTTGGTATTTTGCTCTTAAAAAATATTGTCGTAACACGTGTAGAAAACACCTTTTCTACACTCGAACGATTGCGGTACTCGCGTGTTATTCGTGCTGCAAATTTCGTTCTCAAGCCGAAAGTGGTACTTTCCACACTGAGATTAGTAAACAATAATAATGTTTGTAATGTACCATTTTGTTAAATACAAATCGTTTTCTTTTATTATTGCAAAACATGACAATAATTACTAGCAGCATAATTACAAATTACTCACTATAGTTTTCATAGATGATGATAGTTTAACATTTATTGAATATGGTATAAAGTTACTAATTAAATAATAAGATACAAATAGTATTATGGGACCAGGGTATAAAATGTAATGTTATTTGTTAATAGGGCGTGAAATTTATTTAAAGTTATTAATTAGATCAACTTTGAAGAAACCAATTAATAACTGTTCTAACTTATATTCTACGCAATAATAGATAGGTAGATAAATGTATTTCCAATCCTAAAAGTGCTTGATTTACATCCTATAATTTAATAGTAATTTACGATACAAGTGCGTAAAGCTACTCTTTAGGCACGAGTGGGGTAGAGTTAAAACGCGAGTGAGTGAGCGTTTTAAGCCCCGCGAGTGACTAAAAATGCTTTACGCATGTGTATCGTACAATATTTTATCTACGATAGAATCTAGAAAACACGGTAAATATTAAAAAAAATGTAAATTAGGATTACCAGCAACCGGTCGTAATTTTGCGTGTTTTAAAATTTTTAAAACACGTTGCTACTGATAACGTGCCTAATTAAATTTTTTAAACACGTAACTACTGCCGACGTAAACTAATGAAAACATGTTATTAAACAGTCGTTTTACAAACTTAAAACTGCCAACTAAAAGGCAATTTTACACCCTGTCGTAGATAAACAAACTTAATGAGACAGAACAAACTCGAAATTACGAAAAACCCTTTATAATATAGATCGTTTTTTCTCTAGGGTCTTCAGGCTACTACATTTCTTGTAGTGTTCTCTCCTTGGATGTTTCCTTCAATTACTGTTGCAAGTGTACCCCTCTTCTTAATAAATGTCCAATTAAGCTACTCTCATTCTTTAGCGAGCCCTTATCGCTTACAAATAATGTACAATCATAATTGTGGTTAAATGCTGTTGGTGAAGGAATATGTAGGGAGCTAGTACCTTAAGCTGTAAAATACAAAGGAAATCATCTGCTAAAAAAAATTCAATCTATGAAGCGGATGGTTCTATACAATAAATTATCATTTAAAAATTCTTTTCCAAGCCTTCAACCTTGTAAAAGATGTGGCCCAAATTATTTGGAACTTAGCACCTTTTATGTTTGTTTTAAAACCAGTTTAGTTTTATTTGATAGGAGATGGAGTTTATTTTGTTGTTAAGAGATAGGGGGAAGTAGCTAGGCCTGGCTACCTCGGAATGAACAATTTTAGCCTGTGTTCAACCCCATCAATGAATATACACAATCGTGGTTAAAGGTATATTGAAGTCTTAGTCCTATTACAGCGTATATATATAGAAAATGTATGCCATGTTTTTATGGCCTAATATTGAAATCACAATCATACATGTTTAAATTAACGTAATTCTGAATGCTAGAGTTTGTTATGTTAACCCAATCGCATTGCAGAATTGCTGCGTTGTGCCTTCGACATACGATATATTAAAAGTGCAACGTCTGTTTGTAAACACGGAACTGCTGCTTGTTGCGTGTGTCGCTTACATTTAATTGTTATCACGACACGGAAACTTGACCCATATCTTATCTGGCGCAAGTTATGCAGTTTTTGTGGGCTAATTGCTTGAACTTTTGTATTTACTGGATTACAGTTTATTTTACACTATTCACTAAAATCCCATGTTCAAATTAGTTTGAACAACCTTCTAATCTGTTTCATGAGGTAGGTCGATCCTCTTCCTGTTACTAAATTACATGTTTTTGAGGGATTTGGCTGCTTTTTTCCTGTTTTGACATTACTCGTACGAATTTCTCACTTCCATTCTTGTTAATTATTTTTTGCTTCTTGGTCTCAATGTTATTTTTACCTCCGTTAGTTTCCATACTATGATTTCTTTGATTGCTCTCGGTGTGAGATCTGAATATGTGCCCCAACCATAGTATTTACCCTTATTCTTACCACTTTCGCAGCAGCTCTCAATTCATCTGTTCTCTTAATTCTTCTCTTACTGGTTATTGATTCTCTCGTAATAGTTAATATCCATGTTTTCATTGTGCATGCTATTTACCTTGCTTAGCTGGTTACGTTTTGACATGGTTTATACATATGCTACATTCTATTTCCTATTTGTATTCTTTCTCTCTCTTGCTTTCGCCATACATTTGTAATTGGTGATCCTCAATAAGTAAGCTCCTGTACGGTTTCAAATCTCCAATTTTAATTTCTGGTTTCTCCCTCATCTGTTCTTCTGCTGTACGTATGTTCTGTCTTGTTCTTCATTCACCTCCAAGCCCATCTTGTTCGCTTCTTTCTGCAATTTCTGAAATGATTCTTCTAATTCTACCAGGGATCTGCTTATCATTACTATATCATCTAGGTATGTTCAAAATTGCGTGGTCTTCATATAAATCTTCCCATTTGTCTCACATTTTTGCAGGAGTGTCTCATGTGTTAAATCGAACTGATCGACTCTCCTAGCTTTGCTCGTATGTTAACATTAAAAATGTCTATTGTTTCTGTCCTATTTCAATTACTTGAGCATTTTCTTCGTTTTATTGTGCCCAAACCTCTTCTAAAATTAAACAATAGGTGCAATTCAATATTAAAATTCTCGTGCTTTTTCAGTTATTTATTATGTGTTCACTGTAGACCTCTTGGGCCCGGAAGGTGTTATACAATTAGGAGAGACCATTTTAATGGTTTGAAATATATTTTGTGAGTTACCCCTCGGTGTTTCGCTAATGGCATATGCTCATAATAGGGAGTTCACGTTATTATTTGATTCAAACAGGTAGATACTATTTTTTACAAAATTTTACAACAGTCGGTTAAAAACAATTTTTTAAATTTAATTATTCGGAACGTCCTGTAACTTCGCACATTGAAAGAAGCGGAAGGAAATTGTAGAGTGACCTGTTGAAACTGAAATTTGAAAAAGTAGCAAATGAGGCTTAGGGCCGCGCCGGTACTGTGCCCGTTGCACTTGAACTTTATTAATAGGGTCTACTGCATGTTTTGCACCTTATTATTCGGCAGTTATGACCGTAATTGGGAGACGCCGTGTAGAGGAAACGGGCGAGTTAATTAAAAGGCCCTAATAAATAACTTTTGCAACCGACGACGTGCGCACAGTTTGTAAGCAAGTAACTGTAATGCCATGCAAATATTCTTGTAATAAGCTAAAGTACCATGTCGCGCACTAATATTTTTTAATTGTTTCCAGCCCGTTGCGGTTCTAATGAAGTTTAATACGGACTCATTTTTATTAATTAGTTAGTTTTTGTTTAAATTGGGGAGATGCGTCTTGAGATTAGCCGTTATAGCTCCTTAATCTGTCGCGTTTCACTTTCTGATCCGCCGGCATTTCTAATTAGAACTGTTCGCTTCTTGCAATGATCACGACTCGATTTATTAGGATCGGGCCGAAACACCTTTCTACAGAAACGCAAACGTGCCCGTTAAATACCATGCGACTTCGGGCACTTCATGGGTATTGCATAAGGACGCTATTTACATATCTACCGGCGAAAAATCGTTAGGAATGCCGTACCTAAATAATTTAGGCATAAATTAAATATTTTTTCGATCTGCCAAGGTTCCACACATCGATTGTTCGGCTGCGTTAACCCTTCACTTTGCAGAAACTGCAGTGGAACTATGTCAGCCTGCACAGTAATTTATTTTAAAAATAAAATTCCTGCATAAATGTGGGCAAATATTCGTTTTTGAAAATAAAACAAAAAGCAATCACAACCCGTCCGCGAAAACTTTCAATAACTTTCTCTGTAGGATTGTCCAGGATTTATTTTAAATATTTAATATATTAGCGTGAGAAAGGTCGCCGAAGGTGTTTCCTGGTTTTGTAACACAAAATGGCTCTATTAGATCGACTCACTTTGAGCGAAATTTATTCGGCACTTACGAAATGTTAGTCATCGCCCTGATACGAAATTCCGCAGAAGATAGCTGTAAGGCAAGTAGATCATGTCCCAGTTTAGGTCAAAGTTTATCCTTTGTTGCTGCCTGACTCACATAGTTAAATTTTGCGTTGGTGATTAAGCTAAGAATTTTCTTATTTTAGATTCGATCTTGCAGTAGGCAAGATAGGAGAATCTATTTCGTAGATCATCTAGCATTACTTAGTATTAGTAGTTACTTTGAAAGATTGTATCGAATTTTAACATTGGTTCGTGCCATCGAAGATCGAAGATTTAAAAAATAATTACAGAAGGACCTGTACTTATGATTCGAACAACTGCAATAACATAAAATAATCAACAAGCGTTTTTGTAACATCCCTGCATTTCAACTGCGTAAATAAAAAAACCAAATTAGGAAATAAAATCGATTTTAATACGTACAGAAATTTACAAAAACCCATAACGATGTGTACTTTTAAAAATAATTTACATTCTCTATATTGACAGTCAGCTGCCCCTTCTCAAAACTAAATCATTTCTCTTTATTTTAATTATTAGTCAGTCATATATTCTGTATTACCATATTACAAACAATTGTTATACATATACAGTGTATTTTAAACCACCGACGACTGAGAAAGTTTCTGCGTTCCAGAATAAGACAAAAATTCTTATAAACGCTTGTCGAAAAACACTTCCAACATATGCAAGCTCTAAGAAAAAAAATTAGACAGCCTGTATCTCGTTAAGCAAGCACTTCTGTTTTATTTTTAACATAAAATCACCAGTTATAAAAATATAATATTCACTTTACACACAAAAGATTGCGAATGTGCTCTATGAGCAAATATAAAATGTTACAAAGTGAAAGATTGGGAACAATTTGGAAAAATTTCGTTTTGAAGAAACAGGTTAAACATTTTGCTACATGGGAAACCCGATTTACGACAGCTAATAAGCTTAAAGGGTGTCCAGTACTTTAGCATGAGTGGGTCGATCTGGGGAATGGGCAGCGATGGCATCAAAAAGTGTAGCTTCGAGATTGGTTAAGGGCGGCAGGTGGCGTCAGTCCACACGCGATGTAAAGAGAACTTTTCCCAGGGCTTCGTCGGTACTAATGAACAACGGTAGTTTGTAGATTGACTACGAGCAATCGGCATGAATCTACACGCGGTGTAACGGAAGGTTGTTTCTGGATTGCGTTGGCAACGAGCGTTGCTTTACAGGATGGTTGCGAAACGATAGAGTTTCTTTAAATATATCCGATCGGCGGGATCGAGATGAAATTCCATGGAACTCACGCCAGACGGAAATCGGAATTTTAGATAAGTAGGCTGTGTTGTGGGGACTGGGAATAATTGACAATCGTCGTAATTTTCTGAATTTTACACCGTAAGGAGCTTCCGAAACATTACATTTACGGAACAATAACGCTTACCTTACACATACAAACCCTTTGCTCGACTGTCCCTGGTCATCTGAACAGAGTCCTTTGTGCGTGACGGCGTAAATTATCAAACGGGCCTAAGAATTTGTATTTATTATTGTTTAATGAATGCGTTGCTGCGACAACCAAATACGGCTATGAAGACAAAAAAGACAGAAAAAAGAAGAATCTGTGTATTATAGCAAACGAAATTGTGAAAACAACAGCTGCACTGTAGAGATGCATAGATGATTTGTTTTTATTAAGCTTGTTAGAAAGGATGCTGTGAACTGCTCTAGCTTGTATAGAAATAGCAGACATTTTGAACATCGTTGGCTATAACTTCTTAAAATCTACGGTTTTAAGTGTACTGAAAAAAATTGGTGTAGTAAACGAGCAATAAATGTTAACTCCATTGTGAATTTGTGTAAAATATGGTCTTATCAATATTTCTGTTGCTTTTTGTGTTATTGACTATACAGGCTGTTTCCTAAGTACGTGTAGAAAATTGACTGGCATGTTCCTTGACTTATTCTAAGACAAAAAGTTCCTATCAACAAGAATACGCCAGTTCTTCCTTTTCGAAATACAGGATGTTGAATTTGAGATGAAAAAACCGTAAATTTTGATAATTTTTGAAAACGCGTTGGCATATTAATTACATATTGGGTGTGTACATGCGGCGCCAAGTCTGTGTCGGTAAACCATCTTTCAATTCACCAGTGGTGTGCATATAAGTCCGTTTTGCACGATTGCATAGGAAAAAGGATACGCCACTGAGTTTTATTTCCCTCGTCTAAAAGACGAAGAAAGTATTGTAATCGCGAAAAATCACCTTCCGAGAGTTCTCCAGATCTTCAACTTTCAAGGTCTCCAGATGACGAGAAACAGGTTTTCTCAATTCCATCTGTTTGTCTGTTGGCCGTATAACTCAAAAAGTATTTGTTGGAGGATGACGATATTTTTCACGTAGATTATATGTTTACCTGGGATGAAACCGACACAATATATACAGGGTGAACACCTTAAAAAATTAAGTTTTGTTTATTTTTGCGTTAACTTTGAAATAGATGGAAGTAATAATTTTCACATAGGTCAGACTTTATACTTGCCGAAAATAGGACCCAACAGATACAGAATAATTTCGCAAAACAATCAAAACGGTTCAACAATAAGACCGTTCTATTAACTAGAGCTGCGCGCCGCACCCATGGTTCACTGTAACATATCGATGCGATTACAATCGCATACGCAGATGATGTACACTCGAATCCCACCGCCAGTAATTTTTAAAAAATGTTTCGTTTTATTGTATCAATATTATTGGGCTCGTTATGATATTTGTAACCCTATTTTTCTTTGATTTTTAAAATTGTTTAGTCACTTGTATGGGACGTTCAGAGTAAAACAATTTCAAGAAATGCCCTTTTCATGACGATTCTTCGGCCCGCTTTTCAATTTGTTTTATTTTCAAATTGATTTAGTTTGAATTACCGAGTGGTTCCTTTTATTGTTTCAGTATTATTAGGAACGTTAAGATATTTTATCCCTAGTTGACTTTGATTTTTCTTATTTAGTGTAAAATTTCCACTTCTTTTATTTACAAAAGATAAAAGTAATAATTTGTATATAGCTCAGGTTTTATCATTGGCGAAAATGAAACCTAATTGATACAGGTTAAAAATCAGTAATGGGACAGAATAATATAGCGGACTAATTTTTTTTTTATTTGCAAATTGATCTAATTCGCGCGAAGGAAGTTCCGTGTAAACCCTTTTACAGATTTTACCAGGTTAGATAAGGTTTTTAAACTTCCATGATTAAAACTACAAAAAATACCTCTTGGGGTTTTTTTGTTAAAAATTAGAAACATTGAACCAAGTGCTGTCATTTTGGTGTTTATTATACCAGGTGTTTTTGAGCGTATACGTAATTCAATGAGACCAAGAAGTGAGGCGTGCATTATGTCGGAAGGTGGTAATTTCCAACGTTTTCTTTGATTTACTTGTTTTCTGAAAACATCGTTTTCTCCTAATTTGAATGTATTGAAGTTTCACTAAACAAAAAAAATTAGCAGCACCTGGTTTTATTTTCCTAATTTTTACAAGAAAAAAATCGCAGTTTTAGAAAAACCCTAGAGTAATTTTGTCTATAGTTTTAATTAAGGAAATTTAAAAAGCCTTATTAAAACTGAAAAAAATTATTCAATCATGCATAGGGGACTCATACTCCCGCCACTGGTGGGGTGAAAGATGGTTTACCGACACAAAAAAAATGTTCTTGGCGTAGCATGTACACACACCAAATTTGTAATTAATATTTTAAGGTTTGTGTTAGTTAAAATTACATTTCCAACTTACAGGGTGGTCCTGAAATAGTTGGCCAAAATCAGGAATTAGGTTAAACTCATTATAAAAATGAAAAAAGTTCCGATAAACATGTGTCCGAAAGCGAAAATCCCTCAGGAGTTACAGCTCATTTAATTCTTAATATCTAATAGTTATTTACACTATAAGTCCGGGAAGTGACTCATTAAAGTATGAGTTTAGATATTTACGGACGAGGAGGCGAAAGGAGCCGAGTCCGGAATTTCTAAACGAGCAACAATTTTTTTATTCGAATATTTTCTTTTTATAAAAACGTAATTTTTAAAATTAAAATTCTGTCAAAGTAAGCATCCCCTGTTACTATTTCATTTTAAATCACATCAGCCACTTTATATTCGTTACTTAGTTACAAGTAGATGTGTATTTGTTTTGTTTATTTGCAAAAAATAGCAGCATCGCGTTTTATAATTATGAAATCTGCAGAAGAAGTTGGCGACATCGAGCTAAAATGGGAAGGGGAATGACTGCTAAGCAACACTTCCTGACCTTGGCCTGTAATGTGCCATTTCCCGGATTTAAATTAACGACGTAAAGTAGTATATAGCGGGCAGTATGAAATAAAAATAAATGAGAAGCTTCGTGGCGGAAATGGGTAAGCGCCAGGCTTGCATTAAGCAAGTCCTCGGTTCGAATCCCGCTGGGGTCGGAATTTTTCCGTATCCTTGGGGATTAGAATCGGGCTCAGTGAGACCATCACAGTTGGGCACCAAATTTACTGTGCTCTACTCAGAACCACAGACTTAAGAGATAGAGTAACAAGGTCAACACATCACTAAGACACACAAGTCACACAATAGTGGCTGCGCAAGCACCAAAGGCGCGCTCCAACTCTGTATCCCGAATCCGGGGCAAGTTGAGCATTGTACCGCCAGATGCCAGCGCATAAAGCACCAGCCTCTACACCGCAAGGTAAATGAGGTTACAGATTATACATACATACAAGTATGTTTTTAATCGTAGTTACTAAGTGCTGTTATAATTTAGAAATGTCATTGTGACGTACGTATTTTTAATCATACCAACATTGAATTGGCCGATATCCACTTTACATACTGGACGCGCGAGCGCGAATGGAAACTCTCGTTTAGCTCAACGTATCGGGATACTTTTCCACAACGATATTACTTTAACAAAAAATAAAGTTTGTTATTTCCACACCCTTCCATTTTTCTATTCATATACATATTAAGAATTAAATGAGCTGCAACTTGGGAGGGGTTCGTTTTCGGACACTTGTTGATATAGGAACTGTTTTCATTCTTACTATGAGTTTAACCTAATCTTTAATTTTGGCCGACTATTTCAGGACCACCCTGTATATTCCACTACTCTCATGAAGATAAAAATATTCGATCCCATGGTACTTACAGTGTTTTTCAGTCTACTATATTTTAGTTTTTCGAAAAGTCTTTCCTAATTTATAATAATACGATGCAAGGGTGTCTTTAGCAGTATCCTTCGCTGTTTAACAATCAGCAAAATTGTTGATGGATAACAATTTTCCAAAAATATCAAAATAGTCTCACATTATAGTTACATTCAACTGGAGACAATGTTTGTATATTACACAGTGGTCTATGTTTCGATGGACTTCTTCCACCTCTGATTCTCTGTTTGATAATTTTATACGTTTCGAGTTTCTGGACTATTGCTGTCTTCAGCTCAATATTAGTTTTGAGAAGAACCAAAAATTCCCGAAACTCGTGTTTAGAACTCCAAAACCAGTGGACATTTTCTTCCTGCTTCAACTAACAATTACATTAAATTTCTGTTTTCAAGAGCGCAAAATAAGAAACTTAATTAATTTAATGACCCACTTTAATAGCAAGAAATATATTTTTAGAAGGTTGTGTTATTTTTAACTGAACCTATTGGATATAAGGAAGGGTGGGATCGTTAAATCATGAATAAAATGTTACTTCAACTGTTTATTAAATTAATGACCTTATTTTTGTCTTTTGTGTAAATGACGTAATTTTCGATGCTTGGTTAGGTTTGTGTTGTAGCAAAATGCATGACTGTTTTTCCAGCGATTGAAGCTCGTTTTGGACAAATTCTGCAGAAACGAGATCACCGCGTTATCGGAATGTTCGAAAATTCGTCCGGAGTGTCGGTAATTCGCGGCGATTCGTCAGGTTCTCGCGATTTGCATTCATCCCATCGCTTCCTGTTACCCTCGAACTTGCGATCCGCACCTTGTCATTACGCCACGTAAACGTAAGTATTACATAGTACGAAGCCGGGGATTGTAATGAGCGTCCGTCGGCCTCACTTCTTATTGGTACGTTATAAATAGGCTATTATTCATAATTCAGACATGCAAGTGACATTTCTATTGGAACGACCTTGCCAAGTATACCGAGCGTTTTCATTCAAATTGAAAAGCCTAGCGGCGTCTCGCTCGCGCCCTCTTGCGAGATACAGACGGATGCACCGCGTGGGCAGCTGCATAATTAATTACTACCGGGCGTATCTAAGCTCTTAGCTGCTTTTGCATATTAATGAGTTCGAAAAACGACTCGCAGTCGGAATGCGTGCCCAAATCCCGGGCGGCGGCGAAGAGGTGCGAATTTTCGTCATTAGGAAGGATGCTAATTTGGCCCGACTGCCTCTTCGTGCTCCTCCACGTGACGTACATGGGAACATGCCGACTACGAGCTAAGCTACGCTAAATGTCACCCATTCATGGAACATTACGTCACGACTCATTGAATAACAACCGGAAGCGCCAGTGAGCTTTACCCTGCAGATAAGACAGTCGTTGATAATACTACTGTTGCTGCAATAATTACGGTATTTATCAGGCAAACATTGCCAAATAGAAATATACTTGCACATGTTTACACGTATCAGCTTCTACGTTTCCGGTACGCACGTTCTGAGACAAGGGCGTAGACGAGAGCTGCCAACAGCGGGGTTTAGGGCAAAAATTAAGCAGTTGGCGTGAGAGGGTTCAGCAGCTGGTATGACCTATTCTCATAATCATAAGGCTGTAAAAGCAGCAGCGAATAACAAAATAAAATGCATTAAATGACTGGCCTTCCTACAACGATCAACTCTGAGTAGTAATTCTTAATCACTACTTATTATTGGTCGTGAAATGCTGTTATAATCGTACAGATATTAAATTGTACAAGGTTTATTCTTGTAAACCCCTTTATATGAACAAAATAGTAAAAAGAATGCAAGGATGAGGTGGGAAGAACAAGATTAGGGTATCACAACCTAAATCCCATAATGACACGAGACCTAATATACGCGGATGATATATTGATAATGGCAGGAAACACAAAACAACATAGATAATATAGATATATTGGGAAAACAACGAGGAGAAGGAATAGACGTCGAAAAAGCAAGATACTACACATCAAACGAGAAGATGAAGTAGCAGGTGCACCGATAAGTATAGGGTGGAAGCGACTGCAATATGTGGAAAAGTTTGAATAATAATAAATAAAGATGGACTAATAGCAAAGGAAATTATAAACATAAAAAACAAACAAACATGATGTATTACTAAATAAACAACATCGTGATTGATAAAGCAGAACTAATCCAAGATGCACAACTACAAAACAATATACCTTCCTACATTACTATACGGAGCAGAATCTTGGTCAATACTAGACACACCTCTATCAAAGATAACAGCATTCTAGATGATATATCTACGAAGAGTAATAGGAAAAACAAAACGAGACAGAATTAGAAACGGAAGCAGAAGTCAAGGAAGTGGTTAGAAAAAAAGGAAAACAGATTTAGCAAGTTAAAGGAATATCAAAAGACCGCAACAGCTGTAGGAAATGGATACAGTACCCAACACCGTAAGGCAAAACTGGGAAATGAGAAAGGAGAAGAACAAATCTATTCAAATCAAAGAGCTGTGTCTGTATTAACAAATGAGGAAACGCGTTTTCATCTTGACATTAACTTTCCAAACATTGCTTGCAAAATGTCATATAGACTTATACTGTTAAACCTTTTGTATAAGGCTAAATTTATTGCAACACGGGCCAGTACTAATATGTATCATGTAGCCACACCAACTTGAACCCCGTACAATCAATTAAAATGTTGGTGCTTAAGGCGAAGTAGAGAAGTACAGGGAGGTTTTAAATATATAAAAATAGCCAGTATTCCTAGAGAACAAGTAGATTCCAATGAAGTAGATTTAGTCTAATAAAGGAATCAACAGAACTAAAAACATAACTTAAATTGGTATAAACTTCGGAAGACCCCAGAATATTAAATTTACAGAATTACAATAAATATTGGAAGAACCCTAACTAAGAAGTACATCGAAAAAATCATTTTTGTGGAACATTTGAAGCACTACAGGATAAACTTGAACATGTTGAAACAAATTGAACACTGCAACATGGAAGTGCGACATTTGGAAGCGGACATAAAGGATTGCAGAAAAGGTCAAAAGAACAAGAGCAGTTGAAATATTAGAAAAAGGCAATATCAGGAAATTGACGGATGTAAATTAAGAGACCAACCAATAGTTGATGAATAGATCGTATAATGGAATTTAGTGTGAATGCAGCAGAATAAAAGCATAAATATTCCCAAAAACTATTTAAATGAGGTGCGAGGTAAAGGATGATATGTTAATGTAAAGAGTAATAAATTAACTGCTAATAATAAAATGCTAAAAGGAGAGAAAGAACAAACCATTTCAGTAATCTCGCTAAAAACCGCTAGCGAATAATCACCGGAGTAAATGAAAATGCACAGATTTAACAAAAAACAAGAAGCAGATCCAATAAGAAAGAAGGAAGAGCGAGGGTCTAGAAAGAAGACAGGAGTGACGTATAAAAGTGTACATACAACTACTAACGTTCTTCGCAAAAGATAAAAGCAAACAAAAAACGAAGATTACGTCCCTAACAAAGTTATTGCACAAACAGACTGATCAAAGTAAAACTGCCAGGGAGCAAAAATGTCAATATAATATTTATAATAGTAGACCACAACTTAAAACAAGAGATAAAAAGTGAAATGGAAACAACTATGGTGATTTGGAGACATAGTAACCCTACCAGAGGACCAATATTACCCAAACTACAATATAAACAAAACACCACCACATTAATTAAAATCATGGACGAAGAAATCATAACAGAATACATCGATGACGAAAACAACCTGGAAGACATACACACAACAATGTTTGCCGCAGTAACAACAATTATAACATGTAATGGCCAGAAAATACATGAACACAAACCACAGAGAAGAAAAATGGTCAATAAACCTAAATGGCAAAGAAGAATAGAAAACAACATAGGCAAATTAAGAGCTAATATAGGCAGAATGATACAATATATACACGGAAACAAGTCAAGTAGGATAAATTTGCTAAGAGACAATAAAAAACACCCCTAGAGATACTTGACACATATAAATTCGGCACATTTACGCAAATACAAAGAATCTAATAACTGAAAAACAGAAAATTCCGTCTTCAATAGGAACGAAAAATTATTCTATAAAAATCTAACAAATAAAGCAAAAAATTAAAGTGACACCACCGAGTGAAGACGAAATTACAAGCTTTTGAAAGAATATATGGTCGAATAGTGTAGAACATTATAACTCAGCTACGTCGATTAAAGAAGAAGAGAAGAGACAGAAGGAAATACAAGTACAAAAGCCATATAAAATAACAACAGAAGAATTTACAAAAATTATAAAAAGATACAATTGGAAAGGCCCTGGTACAGATCAAATACAAAACTTTTGGTATAAACAACTAACATCAACACATAGCTACCTAACAAAACAAATAAAAATAATAGAAGAACCACACCTAACACCATCGTTTCTAACACTCTAAGTGAGAACCGAAGCGCCCCGACCGGGAGTCGAACTCTTTACCGAGCGCTCGAATCCTCACTGTGAGCTCGACTGCGAGCGGTAGGACCGCGCGGCTATCAAAGCCTTTGACCCTTTGCCACATTCATGGCTCAAAAAAGTACTAAGCATATATAAAATACATCTAACCATACGAAACTTTTATCTCCACAATGATGACGACATGGCGAACAACAATACATTTAAATACAGACACAGAACAAATACAAACATCAAACGTGGCATATTTCAAGGTGACTTACTGAGTGCCTTATGGTTTTGTTTCTGTTTAAACCCTCTCTCAAATACCCTAAACCATACAGCATATGGGTTCCAAATCAAACATAAAAAACAACAAAACACACAATTAACCACCTCTTATACGTGGATGATATAAAAATATATGAACCAACAAAAACGCAGATGAAAGGCCTATTAACAATAATATAAGATATAACAATATATATCAATATGGATTTTGGGATACGGAAATGTAAAATGTTAACAATAGAAAAAGATGGAAAGATGAAACCACAGCAGAAACATTTAACAATCAAAACCTGAATAACATGCAAGAAGATGAAACATATAAGTACTTGGGATTTCAACAAAGCACAAGAATAGAACGTACAGCAGTGAAAAACATCTCATACAAATATATAAAAACCGTTTGATACTAAACTAACTTATTTTAAAAACAAAATTAAATGTAAAAACATGTATCCAAAGCCATAAATACATTCACTATACGTCTCCTTGCATATTCATATGGAATCTTAAAATGGTCAAGAACTTATTTAGAAAATATCAGCACAATCGCGAATACGGAATTAAAAAAACGTCCAAACACACCACCCTAAATCGTTAAAGAGAGACTAACGATCGATAGGAACGAAGGAGGAAGGCAGATGATATACTTCATGCGAAACAAATACAAGCACTCAGAGACTAATTCCACAACAAAAACACATCACTGCCTAGACTAATAATAGAAGCAGATAAAGAATACAAACCACTCAATCTATCGCACAACAACAAATATACACAGACCCAAGAACAAACAATAGAACAATGGGCACAGAAGAAGGTGCATGGTAAACATCTACACATAAGGGACAATGAGAATATCAGCAAACAAGACACATAAATGGTTACAAAAAGGCCAACTGTTCCCAGAGGCGCAAGGTTTCCTCCTCGCTATACAAGATCAGGAATAGCAACAAAGTTACCAAAAACACATCATGAAAAATACAACCATCAACAATGTATGCAGAAAATACCATATACACCAAGAAAACATAAAAGATATAAAAGGAGACTGTAAAATCTTAGCTGGAGCTGCCTGCACTGAACGACATAACATCGTAGCAAAGAGCATACATCAAACAATAGCTCTTATACATAACCTCACAGCAGATGACATACCATATATTATAACTGCACACTAGAAAACGTTCTAATCTCGAAAATAAGCAGTACAAACTGTACTACTGTGTAACAACAATACATACAGACAAAACTATCATATGCAATAATCCAGATATTACACTACAAGATAAAATAAAGAAAGAAATATATCTCATTGACATAGCCATATCAACAGACATAAACATAACAAACAATACACAGAAAAAATAGAAAAATTTACAGCCTCGGTAATAGAGTTGGAAAGAATTTAGAGACAAGAGCACATACACATCATCCCATTCATAATATCCACAATAGGTATCACACTCGACATTCACGCAACACCTTAAACAGCTCCAGCTAGACCCACTCGTACATCAACACATTCAGAAAGGAATTATGCTCAAAGCATGTACCACTATTTCTAAAGCAATAGAATCAATGGATACACGTGGTAAACACCCGTCTGCTTAGGGAGTACCCGGCAAAAGCTGCGAATAAACAATATCAATAATAATAATAATAATAACGCAGACGGGCTTCTGTATTGCAACAGACCGATGATAACAGATAAAACTGTGAACAACAACCGACCTGACATTCTTCTAATGGATAAGGTTTAATATCACAGCGTTCATAATCGGTACCTTCAACAAATAACTTCACAAAAACTGAATGGGAAAAGGTGACAAAATACGAAAACTTGGCATTATATAAGGAGAACTCGGGAGCTTACAAGGACATGTCACAGGTTAGAAGATGAGCGTCGGTAGATCTCAGAGAAGATTTGCCTATCATATCAAAAAGGTCGCTGGTAGAAATGGGATTAGATTGGCTCAGGACAGAAAAACATGGAAAGCTGGCCTATGTCCAGGCGTGGACCAGTCCGAACTAAGAAAGAAGAAAGCTACATTGGAGGTACACGTATCCAATCTTATTTCCGCTACCCGCACCTTATCATCCAGTTTTATTTCAAGAATTTTTGTTTGTGTTACACGTAATTTTTGATATGCACTCATCTTTAAAGACCACATTTGGACTCCATAAATT
This sequence comes from Agriotes lineatus, assembly GCA_940337035.1. Classification (NCBI taxonomy): domain Eukaryota; kingdom Metazoa; phylum Arthropoda; class Insecta; order Coleoptera; family Elateridae; genus Agriotes; species Agriotes lineatus. Next base: position 128,076,252 of record OW679199.1, read on the forward strand.
AAATGCATACTAGGCATATATTGAAAGCTTTCGATTTTAATTTTAGGGAATGTCCCTTTTAAATGTGCTGTTCCGTCGACCGCTCTATAAAATGTGATTTTACGGACGCATTTGCGTACGAAAAATGCATTGCCCATAAAAAGACAATTTTTCGTCCAAAATACATAAATAACTAGTTTAGTGAACATCATTTTTACTTTTCTCGTCTAAACGACGAAGGAAGTATTGTAATCACGAAAAAATCATATTCCGAGATTTCTTCAGATCTTCACGTTTCAGGGTCCCTAGATAACGAAAAACAGGTGTTCTCAATTCCCTCTGTCTGTCTGTTGGCGGTATAACTCAAAAACTATTTGTCGGAGGAAGATAATATTCTGCATACATATTGTATATAAATATATAATACCGGGCATGAAACCGTGAAAATTTCAGACAAATATATACAGGATGAGCACCTTTAAAAGATAAAAATTTGTTTATTTTTTCGTTAATTTTGAAATAGAAGAAAGTTATAATTTTCACATAGGTCAGGCTTTACACTTGTCGAAAATAGGGCTCAACAGATACAGGATGTCACAAAAGAATCGAAACGTTTCAACAATAAGACCGTTCCCTTCATTTCTATTAGGCTCGATGGTGCAGTTCGACTTATGGATGCAGTTACGATCGCTAAGCAGATGCGGTTACGATCGCTATGCAGATGCGGCGGGTTCAAACCCCAGCGGGAGACTTGCAAATTGATTTAATTCGCGCTAGGGAAGTTCGGTGTAAACCCATTTACAGATTTTTCTCTACTTTGTCCTGTTTGCAGTTTTTCCAAAGATTTTCTAGTTTCTGCAAATATGACGACATAGTCAATGACTTAAAAGGTTCAGCCTTCTTCCCTCTATAAGTAATGATGCTATATTTTGCCCTGTTGAGCTTTTAAAAATGTTCTAATAGCTACGTAAATAAATGTGGCGACAATAAGTCACCCTACTTTACCCCTGATTGGAGTTCGAAGTTGGACGGGGTTGTACTGGGTACCGAATGTATTTTTTTAATTATGTAAAGATTCTGATAGAAATGTTTATTCATTGTCACCTTTGAACAGATTACGTAGATTAAATTAATGTGTCGTAAGGAGCGGGCGTCCCATAGAACGAATGACAAGAACTAGTACAGTCGTGTGCAAATAAATCTGGGACAGTGTTCTTTCCACATGCAGGTTGAATAAAGGATTGAAGAATATCTTCATGGATTTCCTCTTATCAAAAAGAGTTATCGATTTCATTATCTGTTACAGTTTAATGTAACTCTTTCTGATAACAGGAAATGCATGGGGATATTCTTCAATTCCTAACTGAACCTTCATATGAAAAAAACATTGTCCCAGATTTATTTGAACACGACTGTACATCCGAAGTGTCGATAAGGCGCTTGCACCTTTTTGTCAGGTTCGTTATTGTCCTTGTGTGTTTGTATTAATGGTTTGTGTTCTGTGTTGTCAAATGACTTCGACAAGTCTACCAAAACCATGTGTACCGAGAGTATACAGCGTGATAGAAACATGAACCAATGTCTTTTAACAAAATACTAAGGGATCTAAGTGTGACCCCTGAGGCACCCCAGAGGTCACACCCACGCAACCCGACCTGACTCCATTACTAGCTACGTACTGCAATCTGTCCTTCAGATAACTTTCCAGAAGCCTGAGAAGTACCCCGTGCATACCGAAATTTCCAAGTTTAACAAAAGGTGTGGGGTGATAGAGAAGTCGATATACACGACGGCGCAAGTCTCCAAGCCACTTTCCATAGCGCTATATATTTTTTAAACAAAAGGAACCAAATTTGCAACAACAGAGTGGCCTCTGTAAAAGTGTAACATTTTTGAGGCTCGATAGAGCCAACCTAAGATGGAGTGTCACAAGGTTCAAACACGCTACTGAAGTTCCTGGAAAATAACTCACAAATATCATTACTGTTAAAGGCTTGCTTGTAAATTTTTATATGGCAGAGATTTGCTGTTTTTCGTATTATTTATAAAAGACCCAACAATTTTTGTATGTATGTATGTATTATCGTTAACCTCCTTTTACCTTGCGGTGTAGAGGCTGGTGCTTTATGTGCTTGCATCTGGCGGTACAATGCTCAACTTGCCCCGGATTCGGGATACAAAGTTGGAGCGCGCCTTTTATGCTTACACAGCAACCATTGTGTGAAGTGTGTGTCATGTTGATGTGTTGACCTTGTTACTCTATCTCTTAGGTCTGTGGATCTGAGTAGAGCACAGTTAATTTGGTGCCCAACTGTGAATGGTCTCACCGAGCCCGATTCCAATCGCCAAGGCTGCGGAAAAATTCCGGCCCCCGCGGGATTCGAACCAAGGACTTGCTTACTAGCAAGCCTAGCGCTACCCAACTGCGCTACCCGGCTTCTATTAACAATTTTTGTATTTTTTTTATATTATCCTGTGTTGTCCCAATCTATTTTTTGTAATAATTTTTAATATTAACTTTAACCTCTGCTCTGAGGCTAGAAAAGCGATCATAATCAGTAGCATTTTTATATGTTCTACATTTCCTGTGTGCCTTTTCTTTATCTTTAGTATTTATGGTATTTTTTGTGAACCATAAGGAATACCGAGTCTGTTTAATAACTATTTTATGAATATCATTATTACCTACAATATTGTTTAAAATTTTGTAAAGCATCCCAACATTTTCATCAATATCGCCAAAGCGCAAAATACCATTTCAATTATATTCTTTAATCTTTTCATTAATAACAGAATAATCTGCATTGCAGAATTTTACTTTTACATATGGATTAGAGAGAAGATTTTTTTCACACTGTAACTGAGATATCTAGTGACACATGTTGATTATCGTGGGATACAAAAGGATTTTCACATTGATATACGTTGATATTTAGTGATTCACACAACACAAGTCCATAAATTTATTATTTACATTAAATTGTCTAAGATTATTAAGAAAAAAACAATTAGAAAAACATTGACTACTGGAATTCGTAGCATTTTGAGGAAGAAAATCATTACCACCTTTAGTAAGTGTCCAAGTTAGGTTTGGCAGATTAAAATCGCCCACTTTACCGTTTTTCACAAAAGTATCTTCTAATTTAGATTTTCAAAAACCACATAATTATTGTACGACGCATGATGGAGAATATACACAGTTCCACAAATAGTTTCTTGCATTCCTTAAAGGTCAATTGTCTTCTAATGTATATATGTGTTATACCTGATTTGTTGATAATGGTCGATGATTATTGATGGCAACATCTTCACTATCTTTACTGTTGTATCTCTTTCTCCTTAAATTATTAAATGATCCATAATTAATTATTCACATTTTCTGTTCATTAATTCTCATGGATTGTCATTTCTCAAAATGACATTCGCACAATTAGTATGAAAATTAAGTATTGACCCTGCATATTATAACAGTGTGTCGCCGGATGGACCTAACTATACTTGTAAACTTCCTTATTTTGCATTTTAGGAAGAACAGTCATTCTTCATAACAAGTTTTGCTTCATCTAGCAGTCCACAGCCACTGCCAAAATTTCGAAATAACACCCTGTGGTTAGAAAACGAGAGAACGTGAAATTTGGTTAAGAATAAAGTCCTTTTATTTGAAAGGAAAGTATAAGTATTACTGGAAAAAAAATGTTTGAAATTTCAATAGAAGCTCACATATCTAATCTGAACGTTGTATCTCAAAGTTGATACATACAGGGTGGTTACAATTTATTACACAGTTTTTACAATATACGAAAACATAGAAATCTTATTCTACATGTTGCCCTCTTAGTGTTATTACACATTTTTCAACGACTGTTCTAAACTTTTCGAACACTAGGTGAATGGTATCTTCATTTATGTTCGCTGTAGCTTCTGTAATTTTCTGTCTTAAAATATTTTCATCATCCTGCAAATCACACTCGTAAACTTTCTGCTTAAAATATCCCAATAAAAAAGTCTAATGGAAAATGTCTATTTCACCACTCCCTAACTCGAATTGCTCTATGAATAGGACAGCCGTCCTGTTGAAAATGAGGCGCATGTCTCTTCTGCAAGTTCAGCTCATGTAGAGCAGGAAGGAAGAAGTTTTCCAACATTTGTATGTATTCTGATTTACAGTTCCGTTGAAAAAATAAGGACCAATAATTTTATTGTACATTACCGCACACCAAACATTAACTTTTTTGTATCGCTGGCTATTTGTTATTATTCGAAAATTTGGATTTCCTTTCGACCAATACTTACAAGTGGCAAAAAATATTATTCATTTTTATTTCAAGTAGATAACATGTTGAACAGCCCTCGTATGTGTTGTGAAGTTATTGTAGCGGTAAATATTAAAAAAAATTGACCGGAAGTCGACCTCGGAAAAGAAATCCGATTTCCGGTTTCTATATATTTTTGGAATCTACTCTTCAAGCTGAGTCGAATGATATATATCTCGTCCTCATAAAATATATCTCCATTTTCTTGCTTCTCAGGTAATAATAACAAGTTAATAATGACTCAAAACTGATGTGCCTGAACTAATCTATAAATTGTTACCGTGTACTTATTAGCACATAATTAACGTTTAAAACCATTTTAAAAAATCTGGTGTCATACACTCACACAACTTCCTTTTACAGTGATCTTATAATTAGTCAAAAATTTCATTTTTAATTTTTAACCATTTGTTAAAAATTTTCAAAAATTACAAATTCTACAAAAACGGTACAAAATCGAGTGTTAGTTGAAGAGACAAATTTTCTCTAGAATTTTAAGGTGAATTCAAAAATATAATAATATACCGGGTGTTTTATTTCAAATAGGAGTTAATACAAAAAAATAGAAAAAAAAACAAAAGAAACCCACTTTAGAAGTATTCAACTGGAAAATCACCTATCTCACATCAATACACATTAAAAATGTAAGAAAAATGTAAAATTTAAAAAAAATCGTTAGAGCCGTTTTTGAAAAAATCGAAAAAAAACTGAAAAATCACAAGAGTAAACACCTACTTCCGGTTATGCGATTTTCTTCAAAAGCTTGCTGTCTCATCTACATAGTACACAAAACTTATATATGCAGTTTCAATGCCATACCTCTTTTCGTTTTTGAGATATTCTGTTCACAGACAGACAGACAGACACACAGACAGACCAATGAAAAAAAATATGTTTTTTGGGATCAGGGGACTCTAAAACGTGAAGATCTGTTGAAAACTCAATTTCGAATTTTTGGGGTGAATCCAATACTTCCTTTATAGTAGTAAAAGGAAGTAAAATTTAAATTTTGTCTAGCAAATTACAGAAAATCGTTTTTATACTTTTTTTTCTCGATAACGGTTGCAGATACGAAAAAACTGCAAGAGAACAAAAAGATTCTAAACAAAACAGAAAACTCAATTTGTATTTTAGAATCTAACAGCGGCGCACCGCAAAAAAGTTCAGGGGGAGAAAAGGAAGCATGACCCCTGAAAAATATCTCCCTGTAGATTTTCACAACCATTTGATATGCTCAATGATATAAGCCCTGCAGCGTAACCTGTATTCCAAATTTGAGCTAAATATCTCAAAAACTGCAGGAGCTATAAAGGAAAAAGTTAGAAGTTAAAAAAAATTGACCGGAAGTCGACCTCGGAAAAGAAATCCGATTTCCGGTTTCTATATATTTTTGGAATCTACTCTGCAAGCTGAGTCAAATGATATATATCTCGTCCTCCTAAAATATATCTCCATTTTCTTGCTTCTCAGTTAATACCTAATAACAAGTTAACAATTTCGGCTGCTAACGATTCCATTTGTTGTGAATGTTGCTTCGTCCGAGAAAACAATGTTTCTGTAAAAATATCTGTCCATCATAATCCGTTCTCCCATCAACAAACAAAATTCTAAACGAAGCTCATCATCGCCTCTTTCAAGTTTGTAAGGATGAATTTAATTTTCGATAGAATTCTCTGTAAGTGACTTTTACTGATAGAAAGATCTCTTTCTTTTTGTCGTAACGATTTCTTCAGAAGAGTTCTTACAGAATCAAGAGCGGCATCATTTTGGTCATGGATGTGCTTTTGCTTCTTTAAATCTGTTACACTGCCTGTTCTATCAAACTTCCTTACTAATTCTCGAACACAATTTATAGAAATTTATACTCCCGGATATTTCATATTAAAAAGTTCAATTGCATAGCGATATGATTGATACTTCACCGGTACCGTAGCATTTCACTAAATAAATTCTTTGCTCTAGAGACAACCTAATTCAAACATTGATTAACAATTACTTTACATGAAATCAATCATTTGAGTAAATTCTCAGTGGCATTTGTTTTCATTAGATACCTGCGATAACCACGTTGGCAAAATTTATACTAGTATAAATTTTGCTTATTATTTATCTCAATAACGATAAAAACAAAAACTTTCAGGCACAACGTTCAGATTAGATATGTGAGCTTCTATTGAAATTTCAAACATCTTTTCCCAGTAATACTTATACTTTCTTTTCAAATAAAAGGTACTTTATTCTTAACCAAATTTCACGTTGTCTCGTTTTCTAACCACCCTGTATGTTATTTCGAAATTGTGGTAGTGGCTGCGGGCTTGCTAGATGAAGCAAAACTTTTTATGAAGAATGAGTGTTCTTCCTAAAATGCAAAATAAGGAAGTTTACAAGTATAGTTAGGTCCATCCGGGGACACACTGCTGTGTATTGATGAAAAGAGAACAATTTCCTACGTTTAGCTAAGCCGAAGCCAACTATAATTTACATTAAAAAAAAATACAAGTTATTAATAAAGATATTTAAAATATGTCAAGGATGTGTCATTTTACTCAAAAAAGTGCCTCGAGAATATGCTAATAACTTTCTTCTAATTCCACCGCTAAAAAAATCTGGTGTGATACACTCACAAAACTTCCTTTTACAGTGATCTTATAATTAGCCAAAATTTTGATTTTAAATTTTTAAGCATTTGTCAAAAATTACAAATTGCACAAAAATCTTACAAAATAGAGTGTTAGTTGAAGACACATGTTTTCTAAAATGTTTAGCTGAATTCAAAAATGTAATAATATACCGGGTGTTCTATTTAAAATAAGAGCTAATAAAAAAATCCATTTTAGAGGTATTCAATTGGAAAATCAACTATCTCACATCAATACACATCAAAAATTTAATTAAAATGCAAAGTTTGAAAAAAATCGTTAACGTTTTTGAAAAAATTGAAAAAAAACTGAAAAATCACCATACTTCCGGTTATGCGATTTTCTTCGAAACACAAAACTTATATATGAAGTTTCAACAGCATACCTCTCTTCGTTTTTTGAGATATTCTGTTCACAGACAGACATGCCAATAAACAAAAATATGTTTTTTGGGTTCAGGGGCTCTAAAACGTGAAGATCCGTTGAAAACTCAATTTCGAATTTTAGGGGTGAATCCAATACTTCCTTTATTTTAAAAGGAATTAATGAGATATCGACTCAACATATCCGAAACTCAAAAAGTCGAAAACAAAAGACGATAACTAATTTGGTATTTACCAGTAAGTTTTTCTTGAAAAAAGAAATCGAGGAGGGAGGTCCATTTTCCATATCTCCTATAGTTATCAGGATTCCTTAGAAAACTCGACATTTGCTCACCCTGTACAAATACTGAATATTTTTAGCTTACAGAGTTGTGAATCTTTTACATATCTATAAATATTGTGTGTGTAATATGTTAAACCAGAAATAAGATATGAACGAATGACGTACTAGTGACACTCTGTATAATCATTTCGACCAAGTAACTATTAATAAATTTTTATTTCCAAAATTAATAGGGGATGTCCGGATGTCTTTTTTTTAATTACGTCGACCACTTTAAAGCCAAAGAATTCCAAATTGCCTACCAATTTTTTTAAATAGCTCAGTTTCACAACTTACCCAGGCACCCAAGAAAAAAACTGCTGGGTGGTGGTGGCGACCTCTGAAATCACTGTATTGTCATTTGAAGGGAGAATGGCATAGTCTAAGAAAAACTTCCGATGCGTTACTTATATCGTGTGATTTGCATGATATGTTAGAAGCCCTTTGTCGCTGCGAAAATGGGACTAAACTAGGGGTTGCAGAATACCGTCTGCCTCCATAACGAGCCGCTGTTGTGGACGCGTTGCTTTTCGCCGTATAACGGCTTCCGTCTGTGTTGCTCTCCAGTGGTGTTGGGGGTGTGCAAGTGGGACGAGGAAAGTTATGTAAGACATGTAAGACCCGCGGCCGTGCGCATACCTGAGCCGACATTTTAGAGTTCTTGGAACTGAGTCAGGTCGGAGACGGTCATCAGACTCGCTCTTAGAATATTGCACATTTCAGCATTTCGACCCAACAATTTTCGAATTTGCATGGGCCAGCGCCCATCCCGTGGCTCCGGAAATGGCTGGAGGAATCGCCTGTACAATACCCAGGTTTTACTATTAGATCCTATCAAACCAGGATACCTCGATAGGTGAAACCCTCGGGAAACAACTAGTTTTCCACGTTAGATTTTCCAGCACCTCGTTGCCCGACGAGTTGTGGGAACGAAGAACATTAAGATAATGCATGTAAGGGCGTGTGCATGGTGCATTCCTTTTAACAAGGTAGCAGCGCTGGGACTTCGTTTTATCTGGTCGTAGAAAGGCCATGAAGTCGAGTTATAGTGAGGTACGCGGCCGCTTTGACGCCTTCGTTCCAAGAATTACCCAGTCTGAATCTACATTCAATGCAAGCTTCGTCAGAAGTGACCAAACAACCACCACATTCCTTCGTAGTTCCTAACTTTTAGTTGCTCTGAAATACCTTGGAGATGGACTCGAACGCTCCTTCTGCACAGCGTTGAGCTTTGGAATGTTTTCGTTGATATGGTAAAAAATATTAATACGCTTGTAACTGGTATCATCTAGATGTTCATTAACTGTGTGATGCCATTCAGAATTCCACAGAACTGGAAAATCTGTTGTGTAAAATATTCAGACTTGAGTTTGTTAGAAAACACGGATTATGCAACTTGCATGAAGAATAATTTGCATAGTTAAACGGTAGAATTTCCATTTTAATGGCACGTGAGTAGCGTCGACTTAAAGAATGTCGCATGGCTAAGAAATTTATATTAAGAAAAGTGGCAAACATATGCAAACACGTTTTTTATTTTGTTGTATCCATATTGATGCACCAGAAGTAGTGTCTCCAAAGGTCTGGAAAGTTTTTGATAACTGAAAAAGTTTTTTTCAATGAATGATTTAATTGCATCTTCAAACCGAATAATTTACTCTATTAACCAGCGAGTTCGCAGAGTTCCTCAGCTGTATAGTGATAATAACGTAAGACGGTACATGGCTGAATTATGCAAAATTAGACATAGAGCATTTACTTAATGTTACCATGATGTTTGTAAACAAAATAACAACACAGTGACTATAGAAATTAATTAAAACTGGATTATTTCACTGCAATTTCAAAACCGACAATTACAGGGGAAAATTGATTAATGCTAAAATAAACTTGCCAATGTATAGTCTTACATTATTCACACGGTATAAAAATATTGATACAAATGCATTTGTATAAATGTATCATGTCAACATACATTAGTAATTAAATTGCAAGTTTCCAAAGATCAAAACGGCTCCTCCCAGAGTCTCTTGAATAATCTGGGACAGTTATAATGCTATATCGACTAATATAATTTTGTTACACACGTTGTCCAGAATATTGCAAATGTGAAATCCGTACATAGTTTTTGTATATGAAACAATTCTATTTTAACCAATGGACCCATATACTCCACAGAATAATGACAATGTTCGTTTGTGTTTATTAAAACAAATGAAATATAAACTATACTAGAAATCAAATTTTGTAAACATAAACAGTAATATCGCCTTTAGAAGCAAAGAAAATTAATATTAGTCAGTCGTGTTTATGTTTCTGAAACTAACAACCCGTTCTCAGCTCGATAAATCTGACACATCCTCTAAACATAACAAGACAGTTGTATCAGCTATGAAAATAATAAAAACTAATAGCAGTGAGCAGTGAGTCATTGTCTATAAAAATAACAAACAATATATAAACTCGATAAATCTGACACCTCATCCTTTACACAATACAATAACAGTATCTTGTGGCAGTACGAAAAACTAATAATAAAGTTTCTATATATTAATCTTATCTAAATATTACACAGGAACTATAATATTAATAATTGTAGGTAATGTTGAGTACATACATAGAAACTATATACGATAGTAGTTATAGAAACCAGAAGAAAGTATGCTATACATATGTTGTTTTGAGAATTTGCATCCTTATTAAGTAGATATTTTCAAATATACCAACGGGTCCATAGTTATACAGGGGGTTTCATAATTGCACAAAAGAAATATAAGAGCGTTTTTCTGTAGCAAAAAAAAATCCCAAAATCATTCATTTCAAAGAAGAAAGATATTATTTTGAACAGTTACTATAAATTTTACTAAAAAAAGAAGAAAAAAAAAGATAAATCTGAAATTATTTATTTTGGAACGCGTGTTGATTATTTCTCTACTTTTTACTACAGAACACCAGCCTACTAAATCTTAAAGGTTTGAAAAACGAATTGCTATTCTTACTTCTTTGATCAGGGATATCTTTGATATTAATGCTTTTAGGTCTTATGTCTATGAGAGTTTTTTGAAACACCCTGTATACAGTGAGAATAATGTAAGACTGTACATGGCTGAATTATGCAAAATTAGACATAGGGAATTTAATTATTGTTACCATGGTGTTTTTAAACAAAATATCAACACAGTGACTGTAGAAACTAATTGAAACTGGATTATTTCATTGTAATTTCAAAACCGACAATTGTTACTAGCATGGGTAAATTGATTAATGATAAAATAAAGTTGCCAGTGTATAGTCTTACATTATTCACGCGGTATAACAGTAATGAGATAAAATGAAAAAACAGGATGTATTGCTTGAGTAAGAAAGAGACAAGCATTAAAACATATATTTGAGTAGGCTTGGCGCTCATTGTAATAATGATATATGTCAAATAAATAGCTATTTGTCTACCAAGTGTGGACTAACCAAGTTTACTCACGTGACACACAATATTTTTTCTACAGAGTCAGATTTGTACATCAATAAACGTTTTGTATCCCCATTTTTACTTTTTTTTTAAACACTTAGGAAGTATTAATGTTTTAATTTTTAAAAATGTGGAATGTATGTCATTTCCTAAGTAAAATTGATGGAAATTGGTATGGGAGAATCGAACTTTTCTGAGAAGTTAGAAATAAATATTTTGTGTTGCTCTCTTTCTTACTCAAGCATCATGTTTCTTTTTATTCGTGGTATTTCATTGCTGCTATTATACTTATGGGTTCATCTGTATAATCAATAGTTGCTTAAAAGAACAATTTCTGAAACAGTATGGCTATAAAACCAAGGGTATTGAGTCCGGGTATCTGATAAGTCCACGTTTGTTACCCCCAAGGTACTCACAATCCTTGAAACTGTAGCACCTGTAATAATAGTAGAAAGCTTGGAACGAAATACTAACAACTAGAAGATCTGGAACAGCTTTGTAGTATTAATCTAAATAGATAATGCTGAAGGTGTCTACCACAGCTGTTTTTGCTGTTTTCACCTAAAAAATGTGAATTTTGAGATTAAGTCTTGGTATGTGAAATTTTGAAAAATATTCACAAAATTCAATTTTGTCGAAGGTTAAAGAACAAATTATATGCCGGACTATTCAGTTTGCTAAAACTAACACACGATAAATAAACCTCATTGAAATGTAATTTCCGAAAAATAGCACTTTCTGAATTTTAACAATTTCGAAAAACGCCATTTTGTAACTAAGTAAAAATCACTCGGTATATTTGATAGGGACGAAATAGGTTTTCAGACAAGTCAAAAATGATTTTTTTTTCAGTTGATGCCGACTTTTTGGTGGTCACTGTATGTAGAATATATGTACATACTTACTTGCAGTATAGCCAAAAACAACAAATTATTTTTTGAGTCGTCAATAGCAAGTTCGATATTACATCATAATCATTTTGTTATATTCAATGTAATATAAATGTTACAAGAACTTCAATCTTATTAAACTTCGAGAATGATCTAAAACTGTCGTTCGCCGTGTTTCAAGCGAATTAAACGAAGTTGAAGGAAATAAAGATATTTAATAACTCCTTCTTTTATTTGCACCCAAATGTTTGTAATGATTGCTACAGATCTTCTATGGTATTTATTTAACCGTTTCTGTTATACAGGGTACCTAGAAAATAGACCGCCAAATTATAACAGGGGAATACTACAGTTTGAAGTACATAATACGAAAAGTTCTTATCAGCCCATGTCCGAAAATCAAAATTGAATGTAGTCACGTATGTCACGCGGCATGGATGTGAAGACGTTAACTCGAGAAAGACATAATCTATTCTATTCTTTGTACGTATTTGAGCTTTAAAGCCCCATAACTTTTTTAATATTGATTTTTGGTCATGGGTTAATAGAAACTGTATTGTTTTAATATGTAATACCCCCTGTTAAACTATAGCGGCCCATTTTCTGGACAGCTGTAGTCTCTGAGCACAATGAAAAGGAAATCGTCTTTTATATGTACATACTTAGAACATAAACTTTAATGCATTTCATCTTCCAACTAATGTAGTGTACTGTATTAAAGGCGAGATCATACAATTGCTGATGGTATCGTCAAATACATGCAGAATTTTCAAATTCACCATACTTGTCTACCATATAATATAGTTGTGTCCGCAACCTACATGAGAATTGTTGAAGTCTGCTCTTTATTATCATGACAATGCGCTACAACATAAAACAATCTGTAAGTATTACAACTCGAGTGTGCGTCTGTAAGTTTTTAGTTGTATTTGGAAAGCACGTAGGAAGGAAGACCTTTCTTTTAAATTTTGTACCAATGTTAATAGGTATGTCACAATTCCACTTTCAGCTATTTCTGTTGGAACTTGTATTTACTCTCTTTTTCCCGTAGATCGTTAGCTTTAAAATAAATGTGAACATTATGCAACACAGAAAAGAGATTCCTGCATTTTGCAGAACATTTTCTATATTATTCTTAATTTGCTTTTTGTGGTTAATAGTTCATAGTAATTGGACAAAGAGTGCACTTACCAACCTGTAGACTTAGGTTCTATTCGTGGTCAGTGAGATACTTTGGAATTCACATCAAGTGTAATTCGTAGAGTAAAAGCAAAAGAGCACTGTGCTCTTTTGAATCTTCTCCGGATATAGCCTCATGCGAACGTGGGCGACACGTTGAATTCTTTCTATCCATACCATGACACGGTCCAATCCCAAAAGTCGTTCGTTACGTAAAATTTTTATTTCCTGTTTTTTGCTTTAATTATAAGGTACATTTTTACAATACTGATCAAGATATTAAAAAATCATGAAAGTACACTAATTCAACAGGAATTTAATACTTAACCAGTGTTTTATACCATCACGTAGGGGGCTTTATTCGGATTAACATAGTTTTTTCTATTTTTAAAATGGAATTGTAATAAGAGAAATTACAGAACAAAATTTATTTAACTTTACTGCCACCGCATTACTGTAATTATATGCCGTTGGGAGGCACTGAAAACTGACGCAAGCAGGCGTAGTATCATATAGCACTCAAGTTTGTGCCATTACCATTAAATATCGCTGAAGAAGTGACACACGCCTGCAAGAGACACATCATATGTTTATAGACATACTAATCAGCAGTCAATAAATCGTTCTTTAAATATTCCAGTTCTTAACCTATGTGAAAATCGTTTATAGAGTGGTGGATTCTATCCGTAATTGCGTGTACTGTAAAAAAAAATTAACTATGCACGTACGCAAGAAGTGTTACTTCAGAAAGACTTAGGGCCGGTTGCAGAAAGCAATGTTTAAGTCTGGTGTTAGCTAACGTCTCGTTAAAGTGAACAAAATCGCATCAAATATTGTTTACTAATGTATTAGTTACCATAAGCATTTGAGATTTGATTCGTTTTTGTTCACTTTGACGCGATGTTAGCTAACACCAGACTTAACATTGCTTTCTGCAACCGGCCCTTAACTTTCTTATAAGAGCATTGGAACAATTAATTGTTTGTCAATGAACAAAAATTACTTTAACAAAGCTGGTCAATAGCCTTCAGTTGATAAATTAATATGAATTCAGAAACAATAGACTGAGTTGGTAATCTTATACACATTATGTCTCACCAACTATCGGACACGTCAGATTAACATTAAGAGGTTATGGAATTATCGTCAACTATTGCTGTGCAGTGTTGCCAACAATCGAGAATCGGTTTCCACCAGAAGGTCAAATAAAATCTACCAGAATTCCACTAATAATTTTTTTTTGCCAGAATAATCTTTTATTCGCAACTTCACAACAGCACAGATAAACAAAAGTAAAAAAAAATCTGGTGTGATACACGCACACAACTTCCTTTTACAGTGATCTTATAATTAACCAAAAATTTTATTTTTAATTTTTAAGCATTTGTCAAAAATTTTCAAAAATTATAAATTCTGCAAAAACGGTACAGTAGTAGTAGTAGTTGTGGGGAGACCGAAGTCTAGCAAGTAGGCCACCATAGGCCCTTTTTGCCAACCCCATGCCATCCCCTCAACCGCCTTCATTATCGTCCTCTTCGATGGGCTCTTCTCCCTGCTTAAACCTTCCTGATTTTCTAATGAAGATCAGAATTTCGGCCCAGGATAGGGAGTTCAACTCTTCTATTCGAAGCGTAGGTGCTCCAAAGGTTCTATACCTCAGTCGCTGGTACGCTTCGCATTCTCCCAAGTAGTGAAAGGACGTTTCCTCGTCCCTCCCACATCTTGGGCAGATGGGATCTTCCTCTACTCCTATCAGTGTTAGGTGTCTCTTTAGTTTACAGTGGCCTGTCAAGATCCCTATCAAAAGATTTGTGGTTTTTCGGCTCCTTATCATTAGCCAGACCGATTTTCTTTGAATCAAATCCCGCTATGTGGTACTTTGCCTGACGACAGCCCCTGCATCCTTTCCACTTTTCCTCGCTGGTCTTGTAGGCCCACCCGGTTAGGGCTGCTGAGACCTGCTGCCTTGTTATACCCAAAAAAGGTTCCGGTCCAAACAAGTTTCCCAGGCTCCGAGTTTGGCTAGTTCGTCCGCCTTCTCGTTGCCTTGGACCCCCGTGTGTCCCGGGACCCAGATGAGCTCGACGTCCTTTTCCCTTGCCAATTCGGCTAAAGCATCTCCACATTCCTGGACAAGAGCTGATCTTGTCCTGACCGAGAAGATTGCTTTTAGTGCGGCTTGGCTATCGGAGCAAATATAAATTTTTTGATCTGGGGATATCCTGACCTCGTTCCTTGTTGCCACCGATAGGATGGCATAAACTTCTGCTTGGAATACCGTGGTGAATCTTCCTAAAGCATAGCTTTCTTGCACCCCCCGGCCTTCCATATAAATTCCTGCTCCAGAGGATTGCCTTTCCGCCACTCGAGAACCATCCGTGTAGCATATCAAGGCATTCGACTGGAGCTTAACCCTTTTTTGCTCCCACTGTTCCCTTGTTGGGATAGGGAGAGAGAAACCTTTTTCTAACCTTAGCCGGTCCTCTGCTTCGGTTACCCTGTAGGCTGATAGAGGTATTTCTCTAGCTGCCATGTCGGCGATCCTAGCATGGCCCGTGCGAACTCCCTGGTCATTCCATAGCCCTGTATCCCGCATTCTGAGCTGGGTAGCCATGGCCTCTCTCTTTATCCAAGTGTCGAGGCCCGGGAGTCCCAATATTACCTCCAGTGCGGCTGTTGGTGTTGTCCTCATTGCCCCTGTAATTCCGAGACAGGCTAGTCGTTGGACCTTTGCCATTCTTACGGAAATACTGGGGCGCTCTACACTAGGCCACCAGACCACTGAGCCGTACTGAACTCGTTGCCTTACTACCAATGTGGAGAGCCAGTGCAGAATCTTGGGGTTTACCCCCAAGTTCCTGCCTATAACTCTGCGCAACTGCCATAAGGTCGTTGTCGACTTCTTCACCGTCCTGTCGACATGCGACCTCCAACTTAATTTGCTGTCGAGGATTACCCCCAGGTACTTGACCTCTTGCACTAATGCAAGTGGTCTTCCGTACATAATGGGTATCCTCAGACCCTGAAGTTTTCGTCTTTTTGTGAAGAGAATGATCTCAGTCTTTAGTGGGTTTACCGACAGACCTTTCTCTTCACACCATCTTTCAATAATCCTGCAAGCTACCTGCATTCTATCGCAAACGACGTTTAGGAACCTGCCAGTAACAAGTACCAGTCCATCGTCTGCGTATGCTTGTGCATAGAAGCCCTCTTCCGTTAGGCATCCCAATAGACCGTCCATTATAAGACACCACAGGTGAGGTGAGAGGCAACTGCCTTGCGGGCAACCTCCCGTCACCCTGGCCCTCACTGAACAGTCCCCTAGGTTTGCCGTCACGGTTCTTTGCTCCAGTGCTGTTCTCACCCAACTGACCAGAACGGGAGGGGTTTCCCTGGCCTGTAAGGCTCGACATATTGTAGCCGTTCTTGCCTTGTCAAATGCGCCTTCAATGTCAAAAAGTACTGCAAGGGCCACTTCCTTATAGTGTAGTGCCCTTTCGACCTTGTGCACGACAGTGTGGAGTGCAGTTTCGGTCGATCTTCCACGTCTGTATGCGTGCTGATTCCTGTGGAATGGGTGTGTTCTTATTTCCCCTACCGTTAGATGCCTATCAATGATCCTTTCCAAGGTCTTTCAAAGAAAGGATGTAAGACTAATGGGCCTAAATGATTTGGCAGTTGTGTAGTCCTCCCTTCCCGTCTTGGGAATAAAGACCACTCTGACTGCCTTCCACTGTTCTGGGACCCATCCCATTGCTACGCTGGCCCTATATACCCTTACTACATGTGGAAGAAGGATATCCAGGCCTTTCTGAAGCAATGCTGGGAAGATCTCATCTGGCCCCGGCGACTTAAAGGGATCAAACTCCTGTACTGCTCATGTGACTGCACCTTCCGTTATAATTCCCTCAGCGAACTGCCAGTTCTCTATAGGAACTGGTTCCTGTTCCGCTATGGGTGCTAATTGGATGGCGCCGTCTCCTGGAAAGTGGACTTCCAGGAGGTGTTGTAACGACTCCTCTCTGGATGTTGTCTACATCCCATCGGCCTTTTTTAACGCTCCTACTGTTTGACTAGTTTCGCGGCTTAAGATTTTCATCAGTCTAGCAGAGTCTGATACTGAGTTTAACTCTGCACAGTATTTCTGCCAGCTAGATCTTTTGCTGCGCCTTAACTCATTTTTAAACCTATTCCTGGCCATTTTGAAAGTGTCCCATGAGGCCTGTGTCCCTTCTCTGATAGCTCGATTAAAGATTCGCCTGGATTCCTTGCGCAGATCGGCTAGAGTGCCGGTCCACCATGGTACCCTACGAACTAGAGCCTCCCTGAGAGGACAAGCCACCTCATAAGCTGAGACAATTTTACTTGCCAGTTGCTCTACGTCTTTACTTAATTGTTCTTTTGTGCATTTACCTTCCTCTGGTTGGCCTCCTAGACGAACGAGGCTGGAACGATAGCTTTCCCAGTCTGTTGCCCTGGGGTTCCGGTAGGGAATTTCCAGAGGCTTGTCGGAATTCATTTCCATTCTGATCATACCATGATCAGATGTCACGATATCCGACGTCACTTTCCAGTTTTCAATATTGATTGAAAAACACCTAGAGGCCACTGTAATGTCAATTACCTCCTTTTGGATGCTATTGACAAAAGTGGGCTCTGTACCTTTGTTCATTATCTCAAGATCCGTGGACGCCAAATATTCTAGCAGGGTTTCGCCCCGAGGGTTAATGTCTGAGCTCCCCCACACCGAATGATGTGCATTGGCGTCACATCCGACAATTACCGGAAGACCTTTATCTCTCGCAAACGATATTAAGCGTTCGAATTCCTCCTTAGGTATACGCGCGTCATCCGAGGGAAAATAGACGCTTCCTACTACTACCTTATGGTTTTTACCACCTACCTGATACTCCAGAACCGCTGCAGTGAGGTCCTTGGTTCCCAGCTGGGGTAGTGGTACCATGCTGAGATCCCTGGACACCATGATACAGGTCCTGGGTCGATCATTTACTTAGGTAATCATATTACTTGATTGTGTACTAGTTCCCACGTTAACATGTATGTATTTGGTATGGATTCACTAGTGAATAAAGTTACACTTTATCCAACCTCATCATTAACATGATACTTTACCATGGATATTTTCAGAAATAAAATACAGCTCTACAAGAAGGTATTGGAAAAAAGTTATATTTATTAAATACCATAAGAATTTATAGTCATCCTGATATACAGTAAAAATACAAGTAACAGTCTTAAAATGAATACACTATTATTCACTCTTTCTAATTTTGTAATATATTTCTACATAATATAAACATCCGGAAATCATGACGACTGTGACAGTGTACACCAAATTACTTGCCAATTACCATACACCAACTGCTGCACCGAGTGCATAATGTGGCATTATTTATATTTAATAACGTGTATAGTCGATAGTATGTGCAAACGTGCAATTAATAAACAAGTGTGATGTAAACGATAATAACAATTTTACCAGTAATTGGAAGCCAATTAATCTCGTAGTATTTGTTATTTCCAGCTAGCTACACTGTTATTTTTTCATGCGCTAGCTGCTGTACACGTTTCAATTCAAATTAAGACATTTAATTATTTGAATTGTATATAATTTATATTCCTATTAATGTGTTTATAGTAAATAAAACTAAATAGAAGCTAATATTATAGTATTAAGTAAAAGTAAGTAAAATATAGAATGCATTTCGAAGATTCTATAATTTACGAGTAAATACAGCTTACATGCGTATAAACTGTAAGCGGTTTGCCCGGTAAGTATTCGACCTATAACACTACCTCCCCAATGGGTATGGTTGACAATGTGACTTGTCTCATAGACAGAATTAGGGCTTATATGAGAAATTTCGGCTATAAATGCGTAGCCAAAGTAATGCAAATAATCTTCCAATAACATCGCCTTCAAACCAAATTCACATAATTGTAAGTACTATAACTTCCAGACTCAAACTTGCACGAGGCACGTAAACATCATGCAAATGAAAGCGACGACAGCACGTCTTAATCATTCAAAAATTGCGAAGCGAAAGAAAGGAAATTAACAAATAGAGACAGGCCGAGACAAAAATCGCTGCAAATTCGAAAATACCTAAATGACTAGGCGTAAACAACCAGTAACAAAATGCCAAAAGAAAAAAAGCCCGAAACAATGTCAAGGCAATGCTTACTATTTTCCTTGTCCACGTGAGTACGCTCCATGCGGTTAAACGGTGGACAAGGAATACTACTTGGAAGTTTTGAGCAGATTGCGAGATGGTGTCTCATCATGCCCAAGATTTTCTGGCCACGCATTTCATTACACAATGAGTCTCGACATGACTCCATGCGATTTCTGGCTGTTTCCAAAGGTGAAATCGCCCTTGAAGTTAAGAAATTTGAGGATATAGAACGCCACGAATCAGCTAAGGACTATTAAAAAAAACTGAGTATGTAAATTGCTTTGAGAGGTAGGCACCTGATTTCCAATTTAACTCAGCTTACCTATCCAAATGCGTTTCATTAAGCCAGAATAAAATTTTGCTTGTACAATGGAACGCTTGGATTAATTTGGATGATGTTCAGTGTGTAACTTTCTGTCTAAATTGTAGCAGTTATTAAAGACCTAGAAGACATTTACTAATGAATGTCTCTTACTCGAAAAAGAAAGCTATCGCTCATGCCATTGCTGTTTAATCTGCAATGTTTGACGCCCATGTTTCACCCACTAGTAGCTAAAACATGTCCGCATATTTTACCCTGTACATTACATATATCAAATTATTTGTTTTTCTTGTATTTAACGTAGTAATGTAAAATACTTATTGAAGCTGCTGTATTATTATTAACTATTTATATTATTAGGAAGCGAAAGACGAAATTAACAAACTCCGACAGGCCGAGACGAAAATCGCTGCGCGCAAATTCGAAATTACCTTAACAACTAGGAGTAAACTAGGCTTGCTCTTTCCTTTGTCCACGAAAGTACTTATCACCATGAGTACGCTGTATAAGGTTAAACGGCGAACAAGAAGTACCTGGAAGTGTTGAGCAGAATGCGAGATGGTGAGGCCTACCTCTGGAAGAGCAGTGGCTGGCAGTTACACAAAGATACCGCTCCCGACCACTGGTCTCATGGTAACCAGGATTTTCTGAAAGTATTTACGTATTTAATTGCCCGTATCTCTCATAAATCAAATATTATCTACAATATAATTCAAACTATAAGACAATTTCATACGTTAAAGTAACATTTCAAGCTCCAAAGTATTCTGGTTGCCTATCCTACATTTCTAAAGGTTTTCTAAATTTTTAGGCTGCAGCTTATCTTTTTTGGCCATTTGATAATGTGTGCTGTGTCAGGAAGGATGGTAAACTGAGCTACATTTGTCAAATGTTCTATTTCTATTTGGAATTTTTCGCTTGCATACTTATTTGAGGATTCACTTTGGTGTTGCGATTTCCTTCCCGAAAGATTGATGAGGTTCCTGGAAAATATATTTATAATATTCTCAAAATCAGATATATTCTGGAGTTTACCTGGCAGCATGCTACGACTTTGGCAAACGGCGCAAAACATCTCAACGGTAGGCCTAGTTGCCGTTTATATTATTTGTTTGGATTTTATTGCGCTCCATTTTTAGCTCCTTCTAGTTATGGGCGAATACATTTTGTCGTGTGAGCCAAGGCCCCCCTTTTCATTTAACTATTTGTATGTCGAGGATTCAATTTCTGTTCGACTTCAGTTCGATGTCATCGAACCATACATTATCGGCAGCTGAAGGTTGTAGGGTTTTTGTTGCGACTTATCGACATGACCAGCTTCCGATGCCCTTGTGTTCTATCTGGTAAACAACAACAGGTCTGTCTTGAATGATCCTTTCCCTTGCGTTAAAGAATTAGGCCACCATTTATGCAATCACTCGTCGAATATCAGATTCTCTTTATGTTCAGACAATTAATAGCATAACGTGGAGCTTACTTGTGTAGAGCCAATTATTTAGAATTATAAGTACTCGAGCCACTGTTTACTGTCGATAATTTTCTCAATGTCAAATAAATTTTGGGATGTGTCTCACATACCATCCAAGTTACTATTATTTTGCTTTTAGGCCTTGTGAAGCAATTTTGTGTATACTTTAAGAATTTAAAGTTTTGAGATATCCACTTCATGTTAATGACCGAGCATCTCGGTTGAATTAAACTGAATTATTCCCCTATTGCAAGATATTGCGTTAATAGTTCTTTTTGCCCGACAAAGTGAAACTGATGATGATTATTAATTAATTACTAAGCGTATTACGGGTTATATAGTACCCTACTCTGGACCAAGATCTTGGGATCTGTAGGACCTTGTTGTTAATTAATAATTATTAATTACGTGAGACTGTTCTTGCAGATGTGGATTTTTGGTCAAATTCAATCCGAACCCAAAATTTTACCTTTAATAGCGCTATCGCGGTCTTGCGCCTTTAACGAGTAGCTTGTAGGTAATGCAAATTACTAATGCTACCGTCACTCATTTTTTGTGTAGTATTTATACTAAATATTCATAACTTTTGATTTGAGTATTATTGACTTTTAAAACGACCCCGTTTCACTATTGAGATTTTACCTGTGATATTTCTTGTTATATTTGATCTGTTATTGGTTTGCTTTATTATCATATTTTGTGTATGTACTATCGAGTATTCCTTGTTGTTATTATTCTACTGCCCTGATATTTCTGCCTGCGAATGTTAGTTGTGCCCTTGCCGTCCTCTCTCTCTTTTTCAGGGGTTGGTTAGTAGCTCTTTTCGTCGTGTACTTTTTATTTGATTGGCAAAGTGCTTGGGTACGTGCTACTTGGCGCTGTCTCGCTGAAATTTTATCCATTCGCTGTTTGTTGTCTAATATTTTCAAAACACTATTTTAGAATATTTTTGAAGAATAAGAACCATAGGATCATCGTCTATAGAACCCCAAGGAAATCGTTTGGAATCTTATTTAATTATGAATTATGACGGAGCATCATTGTCGTACATTCTAATTGTAAATGCCCGGATTGTTTTTTTATTATTGTCATCTTTTGTATGAAATTTAATCATACTGCGGTACTGCAATACAAGAAGACTTGACCGCGCAGCAGTACGAACTGAAAAATAACAGACAGACTTGGAATCAAACTTCGCAAGCAAAAGCAACTGTGACAATTATGTCTTTATTTGACGTTAAGTGCTACTTTCCCAATTACTAATTTAATAAAATATGTATTAATTGCAATTTTTTGATTTAATGGAATGTACTGAAGTAACAATGACGTAAACAATGAGTTTTGCATGTCAGAAAGCGCTTTCTGAATATAGCAAACTGCTAAGAGAGACCTGATTTATGTCATAACGGAATCAATGAGCGGGTCAAGGCTACAACTAATTTTAATATGTGCAACAAAGCATGGTCGGTTCTGCCAATAGTTCATGTTTATCGGTTACGTTGTACGTTATAAACATTATGCAGATGAATACAACGCCAATTTTAACGCTGCTTAACTGAATGTCTTTATCACTACTGTTCACTTCTCTAGCATCAACAGCAAGATAGTCCTACTAGTTGACGATAGCAGAGTAAATGTAAAATATGGCAATGTGAGACGTTACGGAAACCCTAACAATTTTTAACAGTAATGGCAGCCAACACATTACAGTTATAGAATTTAAAGTAAAAATTACTAGCAGATAAAATTAATTATAAATCCTTGGTGTTTTTAGAATAATTTTCTTCAACGACGCGCACATTTATCTTTATTGCGTAATTTCTATATTGCAAGGAAATTGGTTTATAAAAACTTTTCGCAATTAACACCTTATTTTATGTTTTACTCCAACGCTCCTAGAAGTTTTCATCGATACGGTTGTCACTGACGTAATTTTCGTCTCGAGTTTCTTTAGAATGTTGATTTAGCGTTTATTAAGGACACCGCAGCTCCTGTAGATTAGTTAGCCACGTCACACGCTAATTTACTTTATATTTTTAGGGAGAAGCAATTAAAACTTCAAGGGAGCATCCATTTATTTCAATTTTGTACTTCCTCGTCCATTTGACGTTTTTAATAGAATAAAATATCTTTCCACTTTTCTCAAAAATGTACTGATTTGAGCATGCAAGTTCACAATAGATAATTCAAAAGAATATCTTTATATGTAGAAAAAATATATAGTAGGCTCTGAATAGTAAAACTATAAAGTAGGATAAGGATCAGAAGCTGTATAAGAACAGTAAGAATAAATCCAGAATGCGATTCAAGGCACTGTAAACAAATTCTAGAAATTGAACAAAGACTAAAGAGTGGTTTAATGAATAATTCGGAACATCAATCGACGAAAGAACAAATGCAAAACATAAGTCGCAAGAAAGCGAGAAAGAATACGAAGACAGAAGGAAAAGAGAGAAACAAATATGTGGAATAAAGAAAGGACAGTACATATATCGCACGAAGAAATGAGAAATTAGAAATATGCGTAGCATGGGCACGAGCTACAAACAGCTCACGGACATCGTAATTCCTCGAATACTGTCGACATACGTGACTGATCATTGTCTAGGAAACCGATCAGATAAAATCTTGGCATATCTGAAACGAACAGACAATTGGCAGCAATATATAAGAAGGTTTGTGAAGTTGGGCCGCTCTCTCCCAAAATCGGAAATCGCGCTAACGAAGAAAGGATAAATCGGGCTGCAGGAATTGCGAAGAAAGAGCTCTTTACCCTTCTATGTACAATCTATAAAATTCTAGCGAATATGTTAACGGAGAAACTAAAATTGGAGAGTATGAAAGTGTTCGTAAAGGCAGATGGGTTTACCTATATTGCCATGTATGGCGATCAACACGGAAACTTTATGATTGATTTTATATTAAAATGGACGATAAATTATCTTTGTACGTGCTCAGCACAATAATCACAAATTTAATTTGCATAGAATTGCAAGTATGTATTCAATAATTGCATGGTACACAGAAAAGCTCATGGCAACTTTCAGGACTTTTAGCGGTTAAAGCTACTTTATTCAACTAAAATCTTACCGATGTTGGATTTGCCTTCCGAGAAATTTATCTCATGGTGTTTAGGCAGTTTTGAGTGGCCTCGCTAATGAAATTTATATTCAAAGTAACTGAGATTCAGTGGTTCTGTAAAACACCTCCACAAGTCACATGTTTAATTAATATTTGAATACGAAATTATCACAGAAACTAAAAGTGACAATAAGTGAGGATATTTAGTTAAAAAAGGCATTATTCATTGGTAATATTAATAATTGTACATAGTTACAGTTGCTTCGCTAGAAGATGTTAATTTCGTTTAGTATGTAGCATTAAATTTAACTTACTATTTAAGATATTGTATTAACTATTAACATATCAAGCGTTCCTGATATTATTTACGATTTGAGATTTCTCAGCCAGATCACATTGAAATAGTGTGAAATTTCACTAAATGTAGTCTTTTAGGGCATTTCCTGTTCCACAGCTTAACTCTAGTTTTAGAAGTAGTTTTGTATGTTATAATCGCTTAAGCACACATCGAATTATTTGAAAGTAGCCTATTGTTAAAATTCATATTATAACTGTGATGAAAGAAGGAAAAAAACGTACACGTCGATTATAATACTAGTTTTTATGACAAATATAGTTAAATAAACATGTTTCCAGCTGTCCTACTTAGAAGTTATTCGAATTCATACAATTTTAATGGGGATTCGATATGAAATTGCAAAAAACTAGTAAATATAGTGTATTTAATGATACAATAGATTCAGTTAGTTTACTTATAAATGTGTGGTGATTATAAGTGATTGCTATACACCATTTTCGAACATCTACCAAGTGAGATATCCAAACGTTTTTTTATTTCGCCAAGGAAAGTGATGCGTCAATTTATTTTTAATTAAATAGCAAATAATTTAGTTATTAGTAAATATCATTTTTAAGTTTATTTTCGATTTTGTTGTTATTTTCTTATTGGTCAAAATCAGTTAGACCACTTCTTGTTCAACCAATGAGAGATGATTGCTATATACAAAAAACTGGCTCAAGCTAAACTTTTACTGAAAACAAATTTATTACGTGAATAGAGTGTATAATCGGTAATCCAAATAAACAATAGAAAGATGTATAACATTTGCCAGTTAAGAAAATATTTGTGTTCTGCAACATACCCGAAAAGTTACAGTTTTGCATAAATAAAAAGGATGTATGTCCATTAAAGTTATTGGGTGTTTTATTCTGTACATGAATTCCACGACATAGCGATTCTACGTAACTGTCTAACACCAAGTAAGGCAGCAAACATACTTAAGTAAATCTTCGCGTGAGCATCAGCTGAGAGAGGTAAGTCAACGAAACAATGTGATTCGACGTTAATCTAAAAAAAAAGGTGTGTTAAATATTAACATCGCGACTCCAAATTTCTTACCTAAAGCTGATCCCGTTAAGTGTCTGCAAAGCGGAGGTTTTTCCTGCCCCAAGCCACTGCTAACCTGAATCTTGGCGGAGACCTGCAGGAAACGTTTTTTGGGCTTCGTGAAATCAACAAGTGGCAGCTATTTGCCGCTGCATATCTGAACTACGCTGTAGCTACGCAACTGCAAATGTAACCGCCGGGAGTTTAAGGTAACACATATCCATCCTTTTGTATGATTAATAAAATTATGAGTCTGTTGAGTTTTTGACATGCATTGGCGAGGCCACGATATGTTTATACTTGAAGACCCTGAGCGAAAACCTGTTTTTTTAAATTTAAATAGAGTCTCAAAGTTTGTGCTATATTGAGTTGGGTTTGTCATGCGATAATATTTGCGTTAATTAGAAATTATTATAACTCCCAGCCATAGCAATGTATTTAATAAGCCTCTCTCTATAGCGTGTTATGACGCCCACGAACATCCATCCTCTAAGCTTCTCTGTCTTGCCAGTTCTCTCCGTGCAGGTTTCATTATCCTACTCTTCCATGTAACTGGTAGTTTACCGCATCGTTTTCTATCTGATAGTATCCATGTTATTAGTGTTTTGAGGTGGGAAACAAGCCATTATATGAAAATGCTACCCTTTCAGCATGAAAGGAAGAAACAGTAAATATTAGAAAGCGGGTTTTGTAAAACCAATATGCTTAGCTGTACGTAATACCAAGAAACGTACTTGAGAGATATACCCTACCAAAAGAAACTCATACTCATCACCTTTAACAGATTATCAATAATGATAACAATATGAAAAGAAATAGGTCTACATGTTTGCGTCGAAAAAAACAAGAACAAATAACATTGCACTGCATATGATCTTCCACTTTAATCCATCATATGAAAAGTAGGACGAACTACACAGAGCCAGAAAGCAACTAAAAATAGGCAGAGTCACCAAGTAACCAAGTAAGAACCAAAGCGGAAGAGTTCTCTATATAAACAACTGTCTAAAACAAGGAAACCATCTGTTTATTTTAGTGTTAGAAGACGTTCTGAGAGAAGAAAAGACCAAATAGGCTTGAAGTCAATTCTTTCTGGAAGCAGAATAATGTATTAGTATGCGATACAGGGTCTACTGAAACCAGAATAATTATTGCAGGTACTAAAAGCAAAGATGTATAAAACAATACGTAAAGCAAGTGAATTGTGGACACTAAAAGTGTATGATACATCTAGGGGAGGAAAATCTTAAGTAGAATTTTCCGTACAAGTAGAAGGAGACTGTAGGAGAGGAACAAATCAAGGCCAATGATCTCTATAATCAGCCAAGCATCACCAAGACTACGATGACTGGGATCTGTAACTAAAACGAAAGGAGGAAGAATGCTGCAATTCAAGAAAGGACAAGAATACACCAAGGAAGAAATTATTAGATAGCATGGAAGAAGACTTGGAGACCTTGTTATATCGTTTTACCCGCGTACAATTTCGAGCACACGCCGCTGATGCTAAACCGTTGTAAGGGATGATTTTGCGTTGAATGCGTGGCGGGTGACCGGAATATGCAGTAAGACCAGTCTTGTACTCGTCCTCGAGCAGGGAGTCGGTTCATGAAGCGGGCGTTTTTACGCCCAGCTCATGTACGCTGGTGTGAGATTTCTATATTAAAGAGACGGTTAACAGAAATCAAGCGAACCGTACGTATGTTTGTGATGTCATAACTGGCAGAAATAACCTTACAATCGTGAAGACGCTTCGGTTGAGACTGAATACTCAACAATTCTGCAGGGCTTCACCCCTCGGGCCGCTTTCGTTATTTAAATTACAGTTGGCCCTCGAGGACCGATTTTTATCGGAGCAGATTGACGCATTGCCCCAACCTTTTCGTTGACATTGTTTCTTCTCAACGCTGGTTCATTTCCAAAGTTTAGCCAAACTTTCCAAGCACCAGGGAGTGCTTTAAGTCCACTATCGAACTCCGCGGGGCATTCCGTCCTTCCTTAACCTAGAGTTCGCAGCTCATTGAGGTCGCCGTTTCGAACTGGAGAATGTTGTCATGCCTACATAATTTGGTACTGTCATAACCATTCATTTACTGTGTGTGTAATTCCTGCACGTACGTACATCATCCTTAATCTTAGATACAATTTTTAAGACAAACAAGTGTTCACCTAATGAGCACAAGTTTTGAGGGTTTCCCCGTCAGGAAGACTAAACACCAACGCGACCGTGCACAAAGCTGGCAAAGTGGGAGTAATTCTGCAAAAATTCCAACTTTTACCTGTTCAAATTATTAGAAAGAAACCTTAGATGTCATCGTTTTTCAAAGGATGAATATTTTGAAACGGGCGTCGAGTACTCTGTTATCGCTCAAGAAGAATTTTTTTGTGGTATCATCTTTGCGGGCCAAATGGTGCAGATGTGTTGCGTTGTAGTTTGGGGTGATTATGTTGAAATAAAACCTAAAAATCGTATATGTATTATTTCACAGTTAGGTAAATAATTACTCTCGTCCCCTTGATTGTTGAACCTTGTCAAATGAAAACAAGCTTTAAACGAAAATGTCACGATTAAAAATCATAAAACGGTTATACCTGCACTTAGCAACCGGCGTAATTAAGCATTCAAAGCATGACATCCCACACCACTGCCAAGACTGCCATGCACAAAAATCATTATCACTAATTTAGCGTTACCTTCAGGCCTGTTTCATACAGCCCTGTCCACGAACAAGAATTTACAGTTTCAGGTTAATTACAGTTAGCATACACAATGGGTTTAGTGCTTTTTAAATCGCGAAAAGCACGCACTACGTTTAAGTTCGTTTAGGAGGTCTTATTTTTAAATTCTTATTCAACAATCAATTTTCATCAACCACGAGAGGCCAAGTTTGTCCATGATGGTATAGTTAACCATGCATTAAATTGTCTAGAAATAAAGCCAGAAGCTATTCATGTTATCAACGAAACGGTTACCAGATAAGTATATGCAATTTCCAGCGTTACGTAGCCACTACTGGAAAGGTAAGGGGAAATGCTAACGAGTGCGTGAACCCGGTAAAATGCGTCATTGCGATGTATCGAATCTTGCTTGCCGGTTGATTAGTTATAATGATGGTAATAAAGTTACGTAAAAGGTATTCTCAGTTGAAGGAGGATTAATAATTTCGATAAGGGTCAAGAGCTGATAGTTCTTATTGGCATACGTTTTACTTTGTTACAAAAATTTTAATATTTGTATACGATCAACTTAGTGAACTTTCAGTAGTCTGGGGACGAATGTTATAATATTAGCTCGTTGTAAACATGAATCGATGTAACGTACAAGCCGTGTTATCTGCGTTGAAAATGTTTCGTTATTATGATGAAAACCCCTTGTTTAAGCCATAAAAGACCTCTTCATTAATAGAATGTGACAATCCAGTGAGTGACGCCAGACCAGAAAATCTTAATTTTGAGGCATTAAAATAATAAACCAGAGAAGAGCTATAAGAACTGCTAAATCCACTAAATGAAAGAAATTGGCATAAAGATTAATATTACAAAAACAAAATTTATGACAAACGACACGACTAATAACGGAAACCAAAGCTTAGTACTGAAATAACGACAAGTAGAACGGGCTACTTCATACATCCACTTGAGCCAACCAATAGAATTAAGTAAAACTAACCTAAAAGCGTATTTAAAAAGAAGAATCTCACTAGCCTGGGCGAGTTTTGGAAAACTACAAAAAATATGCAAATCTATACTACCTAATACCACTAAAGCGAAAGTGTTTAACCAACATGTACTGCCAGTCCTAACATGTGGCACGGAAACTTGGGCGCTAAACAACACCATAAGAGAAAGACTCCAAATAATACAGAGAGGAAAGACGTATTTTGGGTGTAAAACTAACAGACCGCATACGTAATGACGAAATTCGAAGAAAATCTAAACTCACAGATGTAATGGAACTAGTCAGCAAGCTGAGATGGAATTGGGCAGGACATGTAGCTGGCATGAAGGATAACCGCTGGACGAAACGAATAATTGAATGGAGACCAAGGAAACACAAAAGACCGGTGGGACGACCTCAAACACGTTGGACAGACGACCTAAAACATCTAGCTAATGATGGAGAAACGTGAAATAATATGGGGGAGGCGTACATCCGACGATGGATGAATAGCTGATGATGAAGATGATGAAAAAAAAATGATTCTGTGAAAGGTGTAGAAAAAGAAGATGAATACAAGGAAAAGTTTGAAAGAAATACTGAAGCAGAAGAAATTGAACCATCGACCATAAAAAAATCGAACAGACAAATCAAAGGGCCTGGAAATCGTGCAAGGTTGTACCACTCTTAAACGAGGAGTTGACACGGCCCTAGCCAGCTCCAATTTTCGGTAGAAAATATGGTGTGAGTAAAGACTAGGCAGAAATCCTTACGGTTAAACAATTTTTATGAAGCAACAAAATTTTGGGCGTCTGTCGTTAAACATAACAAATCTAGCTATAAATCTATCACCATCTACCTTAGAATTACGGGATTCACTCTTATATAGAAATGCATCAGTTGTAGGGGAGTTTCATAACGAGATCACAGTAAATCGGCAATAAGGGCATTTAATTATCCCTACAGTCAATAGCGACCAATAAATTATTTACAAAAGCCAATAAGGCTAAAATGCCTCGATACAGTTGAAAAACGTAGCCTATTACATAAAAGCATAAATTGTCGCATAATAACGGGATCAACACATCAACAAAATTGAGTCCAGAATATGGGCTTGGAAATATAATGTTCGGAGGCAATGCAAACGTCCAAAAAGTTATTTTAATTTTACTTGAAACCGTTGATCGCAAAACTAGCCGAGCGCCTGAAGGACGCTCGCGGAAGTACACATAAGGTACACACAAAAATTCAGCCGTAATAAAAGATGAAATACCAACTCATCAGGCTTTGCACAAAATAATGGATTATTATTGCGTACAGTTTGTTAATCGAAGGCCTTCGTTGAACCGTAATTTATTAGGCAAAAGCCCGTTACCGATAATTAAACGCAAGCTGAAGTTTGATGCATGTACTTTTACGGGTTGATAAGAGGCACTATCTGGCGATCCCACGTGGTTCTTGGAGGCAGCAAGCTCGAATGTCGAGATCTTGGATGCAGCGTGCATGAAGGCCGTGATTTAGGAAGATGCTGACACGAGAGCCGTGGTCTCTGAAGCTGCTGGCATGAAGGCCATGGTCTAAGATGCAGCATACACGAGGCCGTGGTCTCTGAGACTGCTGACACGAAGGCCGTGATTTTTGAAACTGTCGGCTGAAGACCGGGGTCGCGGAGCAGGCCTTACTAAGAAATTAACACATATAGAAAACAAAAAGAAGAGACTCGCCAAAGCTGGAAATCGGCCTGAACGTGCAAGGAGAACGCCGCAGTGCCATCGTCAATTGTTAAACAAACTAAAGATTTCAAGCCTGCTGGATTAAATAATGCCAAATCCTTGGAAGTGGCTTTTAAGAATAATATCGATTGAGCACAGCCTACTTTGACTAATGCTCGCGATCGAAAGAGAGCCCGCCGCAAGAAATTCTTCGCAGGTGTCCTCTCGAAGATCGAGTGTTCCTTGGAAAAATGTAAAACACGCAACGCCAAAAGCGGGGCGCGCACGAAAATCATATTCGAAAACAAACTGCCTCGAGGAACTATTTAAATCGTAACGTAAAATGAAATGGGGCGTTACAAGGTATACTTCAAATGACATCCCTGTATTATAATTTTTCTGAAGGGACTGTCGAAGATGAATTTGTAGAATACGAAACAAAAACTGTTTGATTCAGCCAGTGATAAGTTCCTGTGTCGGGGGAGAAAGAAGTTCCTTAAATTATTATAATCAGTAGTAATACTATAAGTACTTCGATATTATGGGGTTATATGTCGATAACTTGTTGCACAATAATAAAAGAGTGCCAGTTTGACAGTTTAAACAATCCGACCGCGGACTGCTGCTGTAGTTTCAGAGAAATGTTGCTTTGGGTCTGACCAGCCAGAGAAGATTCGTAATATTTCTTAGAAAATGCATTTTGTTCAGTGAAACTAAAGATATTCGTTCTACAAAAAGAAGGAAAGCCGTTTTTAGTTCAAAAACAAGCAAAATTTGTTAATCCTGATTCCTATTTGGTAAAATACATCACAAAGTGGGAGAAGATCCGAAGTTTATAGCTCAAACCAAATTCAGCCAAAACCATATTCAATTTGTAGCAGTTACAAAGTATACCTATTCTGCACTGAACAGAAAAAATATTTTTCAAAAAATATCCTGAGGGTACGCTGATGTAACGCTATAAAATTATTAGAAAAGTCCTAAGGGGTAATTGAACAGTTTTTAACACACAAGAGTAGCGCAATTATGTTTTAGGGTTCAGGCAACAAAAATGGTTAACATCTTTTAATGCTGTTTCGTACTATCTTCCACTAGGTCTACCTCTTGCTCTTGTTACAACTGGTTATCATCTTTAACACTTCTTTTTTCAGTTTTGCATAATGTACCAAAACCACTTAATTCGTTGGGCTTTTATAAAATTATCATTATGGATGTTTCCATTGCGTATAGTACTATAGGTCTTATTAATGTTTTGTAGATTTCTATTTTTGTCGACTTTGTTAACTTGTTGCCGTTTTACTTTTCTTATTTTCTAACACCAAGTTGTACAGCGCTGTTGACAACGCCCTGTTTTAATAAGTCTTTATTAACATAAATACTTTCGACCACTTCTGTTAACCGTTTCAGTCCTGTTTACGGAATCAAAAGCACATTAGAAATTGTAACGATACTTCCGTTCCCTCCTTAATTGGGACCCATATATTGTTACAGTAGATGGGGTTTAGCCCCTCACGTGGTACTTAAAATTTGAACAAGACCTTTCGCACGGCCTAATATTTGAATGATTTTTACTCTTTGTGTTTAACTTGCTAACTAGGTGAAGATGAAACTCTCTTAATACCTCAGTTAATGGCTTATGAAAGATCACTATCTGCCAAAACAGGAATGTGGTTCCTCCGCAATTCGTAATAACGTTGACTGCAAACATTTTACCTGGAATTGGTTCTCAGACTCGCTAGGTGCCCTTGAATTAAGCACGTCTTAGATTTCTTCTTTAACTCTGGACCGTACAACGCGTTATACTGGGAATATCCGATGACAGGCAGGTTTTCGAGAAATGCTGAATCTCCGCCTCCCAAAATAGACGCTTCGAACGTACCTTTGAATATGGCACAAATGGTGTACTTGCAGCAATTATTGTGTGCAAGGCTCTTTTGAACCGCTTTTTTGCCTTAGGCAAACTTGTAAGGTGCACTATGCAAGAGTTGAAACTCCCCTCTTCCCGCGAATAGATTTAGATATGCGTTCATGCTACACACGCGAATTCCACTTTACAATACACTGCTAGCGCATAAACGGCTCTACGCACTCTTCGATTATATTAAATACAATGTTAAATCTAATTGATAATAAAAACATAGAAAAAACAACTTGGCTTATATCTTTAAATATAACAAAGCAAAAATTACAGGCGAGGGATGCCAGATGGCCCATTACAAAATCTGTGGATAGTATATCCAAGTCCATTCCCTATTCTCTAAAACTGGCTTGGTCTGAACTTGTTCGCATTATTCTGGCATGCCTTGGATACCTGCAACCTCTTATTTAAGATATTTGAAAACACCTTATATGCTTTGAGCCTTTATATAGTTTTTACACTTTTGACTGTCTTCTTTCTTACATTTAGGGATGGAAACTCTTTGGTTTCCATATAGGTGTCACCAATAAGTTTAAATCTTGTTTTATGTATTCCATTATGTTATTCCATTTCTACTCTTAGATCCTCTTATCTTGGGGATTATTTCTACTATTAGGAGAATTTTCTGGTTTGCTTCTAATCTGTTATTCAAGAGTTCTTTTTTCTTTCTCCTACGTAAGTTACTGTTTAGTACTGTGTCGTATTGCCCTATGGCATCATTTTTCCTTGTCCTCACATTCATTATCACAACATTCTTCATTCATCTTGTCTTCCTTCTTATGGTCCATATTTTCTTCTGTGGCTTCTATTTTCTTTTCTTTTTATTTCGCTCTTGCTCGATATCTAAATATCAAAATTTTGATGTTATAATACACACGTATCCAAAGACAAGAACAAGAAGTATCTTCCTTCTGCTATTTGACTCACTCTATTTCTATTGTCATTTACAACTTTATGTACAGTGCTTTTGCAACGTACTTCTTTTAAATATTTTTGTTCCCCTCCTGTGCATTCATGTTTCCATTTTTTATATTCGTTTTTCTTCCATTAATTGGTGTAAAGTTTTTTCCTGGCCATACTATTCCATATATCGCCATAGTAGCTGTACCTGTATCAGTTTATCTACTTCAAGCATCGTTTTTATACTCCAGGTGGCCATTCGCACCAAACTTTTTCTCCTTCGCCTTCTTGCTTTCAACTTCATTTTCTACAACCCCCTTCCTATAAGAATACGCTATTCAATTTTTATTTCCCTGATGATGACCACTCAGACGCTGTTTGAAGAACTAAGAATTTTAAAACGAAAATTGTTTTTACGTAATAATACGTCTCAAAATTGGGCATCGTCCTTTTCACCGTGTGCTATACAACGTATAAAATGATTTGTAGTTAATATAATTTTTACAATCCACATTCCTTGATTTGTTTAATATGTCGATAAGAATCGGTCATTAATTCGTCCAGACGTTTGCAATAAACACTTTTATTTCAGCAATGTTGACAACGAATGCCATTCGGGACGATGAAGTTACTGTAATGTAGTTTTGCCACAAGATGAAAATGAGTGCTGGCAATTCGAACAAGAACGTTCTTTAAGTAGTCTGGCTACATAATTTTCAATTTTTTTATCGACCAAAATCATATTATATTGACTATTCAATTCACCTGTCATCTGTCAAAAAGTGACCAATGAAAATCCAGAATTCTGACGTTTCTTTACCAATCAAAAAAATATCAGCGGATATATCTTCCTAGAAGGTATTCAAGTGACTATTTTAAACAAATGTGATTTTTATTAGAAAAATTCAATATTAGTATTCTGTTACTATAGAAATTGCGTAGTTTGTTGCTAGATTTACTGAAAACTAATTTGAAAAAGTAGTTTGGTTCATTAAATAGTCTCTCGAATACCATTCTTAGTCAAAGTTAAGTAGATTATTTTTGCGGTGGTATCACTACTCATGTCCATTGCGCTTGGGATTAGGACTCGTGCTATCGCACTCGTCCTAATCATACCAAAGCGCAATGGACATTCGTGACACCACCGCAAAAATAGTCGACATAACTTTGACTACTCATGGTATTATAAGTGAATATTTATTAAATATAACTGAAGGTCAATTGATAAAACTTCAATAACTCCCAAACTGTTATAAAAGCCTGTGCTGTGTCGCTGAAGTTAGTGACAAAGCAAACTTTTCACCATTATTTTCGTATTCATTTAATCTGGACACCCTACCACCAGGCACTTCAGCAACATTAACCTTGATACGCTTGCGTATCCACATTTATCCATCATCCGTAATACAAAATCAATAAGGAGCTTGTGGCATGTCAAGGTCCCTGCGAAAATTGTAGAAATCCCCAAACAAAGGCTTTGGCGATACAACTTTTCAATTTTGGAGTTTCGCCCGGAACAACGAGGGCGATGTTTAAATCACGAAGTTTTATTAGGAGCGGCTCTTAATTTTTAAAAGCCCATTAAAAATGCTGAATTTTGGCTCTGTGGGCTTAAATGGATTTTTCACTGTTACACACATTTTAGTGCAATAATAAACCTGCAGTTGCAATCTAAAAATAAACAAGATTACTGGTATACGATTCCACGTACAGTACTTAAATGCAATTTAAAGCAACCCATAAAGCTGTAATTTATTGTTTAGGTACTGCTAGGCTCTTGGTTGCATCTAAAATGAAAAATTAGTATTTTATGCATCTACATCAAAATTGTTCGAACAAAGCGAACTCGAGTAGAGACGTTTAAGCAATAAAAAATCCTTAAGTCGGCGAAACGACAACGATGTTAAACATAAGATTACGAAAAAAACGAAGAGAAATACGAAAGTGAATGTGCCTCAGACCCAATGGAAATGCTATCAATCCTATTAAACGTCCCAAATTGTAATTGATCGCCGTATTTCTCGAGGAAAATCTTCATGAGATTTTTTCAGTACGAGTGCCCCTTTATTCTCTAGTTGGTCATCAACTTCGCATTAATACCTTAAACTCAATTGGAAGACACGTTATAATAATAATAATAATAATAATGGTGAGCCACTAACACCCCATGAAGGAGCTTGGCCTGCAAGGCGGAAGGTTAGAGCTTCCGTATCCTCGCTCTCACACCCGGCTGTCGCGTGTCAAATTCATGACACGTGGTGATGTGGTGAGCACCACGCATTAGACAACCGCATTATTACCCCTTGTTCTTTCGAACGCAGGTTCCCAATTATTTAAAGCGACTGGGTAGGCCGCCCGCCAGGCATCGATCTGGGATTTGAACTCCAGACTTCCGCGCCGCAGTCCGATGCTCTAACCATCAGAGCCACGCTGGCGCGAAGACACGTTAGAAAATGTATATCTTCTACAGCGTGACATTTCTTGCATTATAACTAGAAGGCTTTCAGAAACTACTCATAGTAGAAGGAGATATAGTTAACAAGGGAAAGTGATACCTTACATCCGCAATTTTGAATATTTCCGGTTTTCAACGTTCCGAGAAATCCGCGACATTTCTATGGTGGGAATTCGTATGTGTACGTTCGTGTATACCAAAAAGTATTGTTCACACGTTTTCTAACTGGTTGATCCACGTATCTTCCATAGTTCCAGCTTTGACGACGAAAAAACATGTTTTAATATTTCTGGAAAGAAATGAAGTAAGGCATAAAAATGGTTTGCTGGACGCCATGGCAAAAATGAAAAACAATGATATTCTTCTCTCAAGTGTCATTTAAAGACTCATAATGGTAAACTTCGGCCCCATCCACTGTTAAGTGACGCCACATAACTAACACAAATATTAATAAGTTAAAAGTAAGATCTCGGAAATGCTAGTACATAGTTGAACAATACCACAAAATGAAGGTAAACATTAAACCAGGTTCGGCAATGCAAAGGAGCCTAGCCATACATGTACAGAAATTGTACAATTAGTTTAACGTGGACACAAACATGTTAAACTGGGTCGCTAAATTCACAACTAATCAGGAAATTACATGTTGCTAAATTATGCAAGAGCTACGTTAGACACAAAAGAGAAATACAATGAACAAACTTAAATATAAAAAATCGGGAGTGTGCTCCCCTAGACTTTCTCGCATTCGCCTTGTTTTCTAGCAAATTTGAAAAGTTTATTGCAATGTATATACATACAGCGATAAAATTACATTTTCAGGTAACCACTACCTGTTTAGGTAAAGTGCCGCTTTAGGTTAACCTATCATACTGAAATTTTATATCTGGGAGTTTTTCTCAATAATAAATGTATGTGCAAAATTTTGTGCAAATACCTTAAAGCAAACTGGTACTTTACTTGAATGGATACCGCTACCTGTTTAGGTAAAATGCCACTTCCGGTTACCCGATCATGCTGAAATGTAATATCTGGTAGTTTTTTTACATAATAAATGTATGTACAAAATTTTGTTCAAATATCTCGAAGCAAACTGGTACTTTACTTGAAAAGGTACCGCTACCTGTTTAGGTAAAGTGCCAGTTCCGGTTAACCGGTTTCACTCAAAATTGGTCTGGAATCTACAAATTTTGAATAATGACTATGTACATAATTTCAAGGGTCTAGCTTATTTCTTTTTTAAGTTATCGTGTTCACACACACACACACACACGCACATACACACACACAGACATAATTCGAAAAATGGATTTTTCGGACTCTAGGAGGTCTAAAACGTCAAGATTCGTCAAAATCTCGAAGTCGATTTTTTTGACGATTACAATACTTTCTCTATGCGAGAAAGTAAAAATGAAATATTGAAATTTGGTTCAAAAGTGAATTGCTTGTTTAATAGTATCAAGGTCATAATCATAATACAGTTACTTGGAAATAGAACGCAAGTCTGTCGATAGTATAAAACATAGTAGATACTATCAAAATAATATTTAAATAGTTTTTGCTGGCTGCGCTAAAAAATAACTTCCCTTGGTACTGTCTTACCCACAACTTAGAATGAAATATATGGCTATCAAGTTTTCCTGCGCAGTAACGGCGTCGCTGAGAAGGAAATGAAAAGCTCGTCGGAACTTTGGATGCTGGATCCTCTCATATGCAAAAAATAATTTGGCTTCTGCGAAACAGTTTCCACGTGATAGATAAAATGTTTTATGGCAAATTCAGCATGCGGACGCCAAGGAATAGAGGTAAGCCATCTTAGCGGTTCCTGGCGTTTCCTAACAGGTTTAGAGGCGAATCGCACAAAATTAGCACGCTACTCCCAAACGAAAAACACGTCTTCCTTAGGGTTGATAACGGCCCATGATCACGTGCAGGGAAAATTGGAATTGTACGGTCTACATCACCAAAGAAAATAACTGAACCACCGCTACAGGAAGCCGGAAACACTTCTAAGCATTCGAAACAAATCCCGAAAAAGGACCCCACGGCTGACTCTCAAACGACTTAACTGGCTGGCTAGCAGAAAGGAAGTGAAGATTTTGACTTTGCGTCGCTTTTGAAAACTGCAGAATGAATTTAGCTCTAGAGGAGCAAGTACGAATTAAATGGGGGAATTAAAGCCGCAAACAGCAAAAGCAAAATGGGCCGTTACAAATGGATTGTTTTTCGGTATACATGCAGTTAGTTATAACTTATAAGCCATTATGATCAAGCACTGGAAAACCATTTGAGAAAACTAAAAAATTCTCAAATTATTATTTATCTCCATATACATAAAAAATTAATTTGTATCATGTTCAGAATAGGAAAGAGAAACTGCAAAATACTTACTCATCGGATTCTGTTCATTTGGTACAACAACCTTCATACTGCGTTTTGTTTATGTTAATAATAATGAATATGAAGTTTTTGAGAGAGTCTTGGATTTAGTTGCAACAAATTATGACATATATTTAGAATCTACATCTGGTATAGAAACACGACACAAATAGCCAGTCAGGTTTCCAGGTTTCTAAGAAGATCAAAAAAAGTATTTCATTGGAAAGTTTTCAATGATATCTTCGACAATGTACAGCCTATTGAACCAAACGTTTGGTCGCTGTGTAGAAAATTAAATCAAGATATGTGTGGTTATGTACTCTTTTAAAGTAATGTTAACGCGGTATAATAATTAAATATTATCAGTTAGATTTCAATAACTATCTCAATTAATTAATCATTTTAACATAACATCTCTCTCTCAAATTGGCACGTGCAATTTTCTTATTCTCAATTCAATATTATTTTATGTAAAACTTTAAGTCAAGTATGTAGCTTTTTTCAATTAAATTATACTTTGACGGTTTATCAAACGTTCCACCCTTCTCATTTATTTTAAGTAACTATTTATCATTCCCTATAACTGTACTTATGACACAGCTATCTGGTTACAACTCCTCTTAATTATGCAGGTCTCTGCCAAATTCTTCCAACGAACCTTCAGCCATCCACATTAACGCTTCCTATTCGGAAGCTGGTTCCAGGCAGCCGCGAGCTGCGTCCAACCCCCGAGAGCCGTCCTTGTTGAAGTGCGTCTCATGCACTGCCCAGCGAACGATCTCACGTTTGGTAGTTTCAAAAACGAAGCGATTGTTGACGTACTTTTGCCAGTGTGTTGATTCCAACAGGCTGCACAGTGTATTTTAGAATCACACATCGTAAAAAGAATCTGCTATGGACAACTCCTTTGGACGAAGGGAAATATACTTTCTACACAACTGTACTGCATTGATAGAAAAATCTTTCTGGATAATGGTGACCCTACGTGAAATGTCAGTTTTCGTATCGGGTAAATACGACCATGTATCTCGTACATCACCAATTGTCAATTCACAACATCTACAGGCACCTTCGACCACCATTATTACTGCAACCTAAAATAATTCGAAATGTATACCTATTATTGTCTGAATAATGCGATTTATTACCTTAATCATCAAATACTGCTCATCAGAAGCCTCCGTCAAAAATCTGTTAATTTGTTCTTTTTCCTAAACGGATGCTTTCTTCGATTTATACCCTTTAGTTCACTCTTCAAATAAGCTATCAGCTTGCCATATTTTGAAATATCTATATTTTCATTAACTTTCATAGCACTCTTCAATATAGAATACTTCAACCACATTGATGAAACCGCATACTTCTTCATATTCAAAACATATGAAAGCATGACGTCTTCATGTATTGACCTTACTCGCCGTTTTTTCTCTCCAGTTGTTAAATTCAACAAACTCTTTTTTGTAAAGTTTCTTGGACTTAGTTGGAAATAAACGCAAGTTGCTTCCTGAGCTTCTTCAACTACTTTTATCAAGAATAAGGTCTTGTGACTGCTGTATGAGACAGACGTCGGAGGATTACACAAGCAGTATTAGGAGGCTTTTATGTAATGGTTATCTTAGTTTCTCCGATTTTTATGACAACCTCGTAAATATCCTCATTAACAGTAGATGTAGTTATCAAAGGAGTATTCTTTATGTCTCTTCTCTTCTCTATTCCTTCCTTCAATAAAATTATTTGATATGATCCTTCTATAATTTCTTTCCTGTGTTTTTTTTTTCTAAAGGAAGGTCTTCCCTCTAGGATAATTAATACGTCGAGTTGTAATGTTGTTTGCGTCTTGACCTATGTATGGTTCGTATTCTTTCAATTTTTGGTGAAGCCCTATATGAAAATTTACCTTCTTTGACGATGATGCAGCAATTTACCTCAGATCCAAGTAAATCTGTGAATGTTCATTTTCATATAGTTCTTAAAGGAACGATTTTCCATACGGGTCCAAATTTATACCAGTCAGATTTTAATGTTACTATTTGACAGTTGAGTTTTTTTGGTTGTCCATATTTTATTTAGTTCAAAAAAAATCATTCCGTAGAAGCATTGGTCTCTGGGTGGCACAAGTAATACTCGACACGTTTCTTAATATTAGTTCAGATCCAATGTATTTCCGTTTTCGTTTACATTTAACGTGAGAAAATTTCTCTTCCGGGACGTCTTGCGAGACGATTACTTTCGCGGGACACGTTGGTCAAATTCGGGATTGTCCCGCAAAATCTGAGACGAATGGTCACTTTACTCAAATATAGCAACACACATGTTAAAATAAATGTTACAACCTAATTTAAATAAAATATAACCCTTTTAGAAGTAATTAGTCTAGATTGGTTTATTTATTACTAGTATACAAGTCTGTCCCCGGTAGGCCTACCTACTGTATGTGTGTTTACCATGAGTTTTCTTATGAAAAGCCTACTGCCTATTTGTTCCATCTATAATATAATTTTCCTTAATGTGTGTCTGTGTGTCTGTGGCACAAAATAAAATCTCACGTTCCGGCTTCACAGATGTTTATATTTGTTTAGGTTTTGTTTTTCTTATCTTAGCGCTCGTATCGGAGCTGGACCTTTCGCGTATCCTATTTCACGTGCGCGTAGCGCGCAATTTGCTTGTTATTATTAAATTTCCCTGTGGAATGGGGCGATGACAAATCCAGCTTAAGTAATAGGTGAATCCATGCGTAGATAAATTCATACTAAACAAATGTAAGGAGTAAATTTTAATGTAATTTTGGAATCGTGCTGAAAAGTTGATTTTTATGGATATCATAACGGCTTTGAAATTTTTTTTCGCGGCTGTTACTAATAACAACTGCCGCGGCGTAAACTTTTCTGGAAGGTTGCACAAAAAAATTTTTTTTGATTGTAATATGCACTGCAGTTGCCCAAAAAATGTTGTGAATACACGTTTGCAAAAACTACTTTTTACTGCAACTGGTGAGAAAAATAAATATTGTTTTTCTTCAAACGTCAGTAAAATGTGACATTATACTGCTTGATGATGCTAAACTGTCACTTCATTGCCATGGCATCTAAACACTGAATCTACCGTTCGCCAGCGGCAGATAAAACTATTACTTATCTCCGCTGACGAGATCAAGTTTTTTTTTATTTTGTTCACAACGTTGTACTTAATTTGTTATAAACGTTTGAAAAAAATACTATATTTATACTATATAATACTACATTTTCTCTGAATTGTTAGTCTTAAATTTAATGAAAAATAAAAAATGGATGCTATAGAAAATATATACAGTTTGGAATATAAGTAGCATTAGAAAAAAATATATCTTAAAGTTCAGACAGTACAGATAGTTGCCTGGGCTTAGACAAAAACTGATAATTGTACATTCACTTTTTATGTTAGCATTATTGTCAAAATCAATAGAAGCCGGGTAACGCAGTTGGGAAGGCGCTAGGCTTGCATTAAGCAAGTCCTCGGCTCGAATCCCGCGAGGGGCGGAATTTTTCCGCCTTGGCGGTGAGATCATTCACAGTGGGGCACCAAATTAACTGTGCTCTACGCGGAACTACAGACCTAAGAAATAGAGTAACAAGGTCAACACATCGCCAAGACATACACCTCACACAATGGTTGCTGCGCAAGCACAAAGGGCGAGCTTCAACTTTGTAACCCGAATGCGGGGCACATTCAGTATTGTACCGCCTGACTCAAGCGCATAAAGCACCAGCCTCTACACCGCAAGGTAAAATGAGGTTACCGATAACACATACATACATACATTATTGTCAATATCAAAAAGAAACCATAACTAAGATTTTTGTTTTAAACCCAGGTAACTAGAATTACTCTGCAATATGAACTTTAAGGCCGTTTTTGATTTTTTTTCCTAATGTAACCTACTCAAAATTTTATACCGTTGAAAACAGATTTAAACTTGTTACCGAAATAAATGAAAACAAATGTAGGTTGTCATTTAAAAAATATATTGATGACATCATAACATTTTAAACAAATGTTATAAAAATCTGAAAATGACTTTAGAATATGCACTGCAATTTAAATCGCTATACCCAAAAATGGAGATTAACGGAGTTACCGAATTTCTACGCTACTTAATTTCCACACTGTACGTATTTTAACGTTGTTACACGTAGTACAAGTATACCAGTCGATTTCTTAGTTTCGACTTTGAGTGAACTATCTCAAAAGACGAAAATAATCGTTCTATTATAGCTTACGAAGCAACTGCATGTAACTGTATCACTAAACTGAAATTTACTCCATTCAGATTGTTCTTAATTGCCATCCACCATCAAACATGTTTTACATTACGTAACGTAATTGAGATTGAAGAACTCAACGTTTTGTCCGCTTTCATACGGCATTTTATTAGGATGCAAGCAAAAGAGCACGGTAACTCAAAGTGCGAACCACGCTAGAGGCGAAACACCTCTAACTACAGGAAGGCGGAAAGCAAAATTTATAGACAAGTGTCGTCGCGGCTGATAAAAGGGGGAGGGGTTCCACATTAGCGCTTTCTACATGGAGGGAAGGAGATAGCCTTCGTCTCTATTCTGATTATTAGGGTGTCAGTAAATCTCGATGACTTCGCAAATCTTTCTGCTAAAGAAGATGGAAATTTGCAGATAATAGAAGTTCATCGAAAAGGCTCTTCTGGTCGGTATCACGTTGGTGTTCGACGATGGTTGATGATGAAACGAGATCCTACCTTCAGCAATGCTGGTATTCACAGGTACGAGTTTTACTGAACGTCCTGTTTCACCGATGTATACAGCATTACAGCAGCAAGGGACTCTATAAAATAAACACCTTTAGATGACATGGTGTTTAACGTATTTTTCTTCC
The DNA here is from genome assembly GCA_940337035.1 of Agriotes lineatus. NCBI lineage: Eukaryota > Metazoa > Arthropoda > Insecta > Coleoptera > Elateridae > Agriotes > Agriotes lineatus. The sequence goes on from OW679199.1 coordinate 128,119,784, forward strand.
AGTCATGATTTCGATCATTTTTAATAAAACTTTAGTCTCTCTTAACAAATTTTACAATGTCGCTTTACTTGAAAATGTGATAAAGTAAAAACAGTGTGCGTCCAGAGACAAATGCACTCTGTAACTGAAAGTTGAATTGAAACTAATACGTTTACTGCAAAATAGTAATTCAGTTTCATACAGAATTTCCTATTAGATGAGCTACCTATTAAATATAAGAAGTACGTCACAAAGTTCAGAATTAATAATGTTTTTTAAAAAAGTTTCGTCTGTTTGAATAAAATACATGTTTTAAACAAAAAACACAGTTTAAAAAAGAAAAAATGTAAAGGTATTTTGCCAACCTTAGTTCGAACAGTCATGACGCGCGAATTTTGAAGTGGTGTAATTTTCAAAATTACTGCAAAAATAGCCCTTATCGACGTATGAATAGGCGTTAAGATATAAAAATACCGAATTACAACGCGGGGAATTAAAGTACCACTGGAAAGTACTGTTTTTTAATATTAAAAATTTACCCAGAGATAACAAAGAGATGAGCACGTAATTATCGGAGGTCTGAAGAGGCCCATACAAATTCAAATTATTGAAATCTAAATTAAAAAATAACAATCACAGTAACCTATAGAAACTAGTTGAAAATGGATTATTTCTTTATAATGACAAACCGAAAATTGTTACTAGCATGGGAAATTGTTAATGCTAAAATAAAGTTGTTATGTATAGTCTTACATTATCCACAATGTATGTATGTATGTATGTATAATCTGTAACCTCTTTACTTTTTAAAGGATTTATTCAGATAAGTATATATACAAATGTAAATACATTAAAATGATATTGACCACAAAAGCTAACTTGTGCGTGGCCATTTCTTTTCATTTGACAAATTAATATAATATTTATAATTAAAATGAATTGAATTAATCTCGGCATTCATATTGTCATTTGTTTATAATTGCAATTACTTAAAATATATTCTTAAAATCTATTAATGGCCCTACTTAGGCAAGCATAATAATCCAAGGCTTTACTCTTAATCCATTTTTAATTTTAATTTAAAAATATTCAAAGACGAAATATTCTCAAATTATCGGGAATCTCATTGAACAATTTTGTACATAAACAACTGGCAGGCTTTTGTGAAACTGAGTTAATCGTTTAAGATTGATAACCAGATGCTTTTCTTTACATCGGGTGTGATAGGAATTGAGCGCACAATGTAAAAAGTGTATGATGTTTAAAAACAAAATAGCCAATGTGTATAGATATAATTGCCTAATCGGAAAAATATTTGTTTCTGAAAAAAGTACCGCCGTGGAGTAAGTATAATCTTTATTGAATATGAATTTTTATTACTAATTTTTGAAGAATTTCTAAAGGAAACAAATAGCAGTCCGCTACACCACCCCAACCTATTATTCCATACTGAATAACAGATTGAACTAAGGCATAGTAAACGTTTAATATTGTTTTCCTTTTAATATAGTCTTAAGCAATTTAAATTTATATAAAGATTTAATAATTTTAGTTACCGTTTCTTCTAAGTGTTTTTTCTATCTCATGTTACCGTCAATGTATATTCCCAAGATATTTAATATAATTCACAGGTGTAATAATTTGAGTACAGTTGCAATTATTTTTATTGTTATTAATACACTTGAATGAGTGAATGCAAATATTTGTAATAAGTGGAGTAATTTGTTGTGTTAAGGAAAAATATATAAACTTGGTTTTAGACAAGTTCAGCGATAGCAAATCGGTTTTAATTTATGCATTATACGTGCCATTCCATCTTCGCCTTGCATACTAGTTCCTCATGACCCTCTGCCGCAAATACAATAGCTGTAACATCAGCAAATGAAATTGTGTCACCGTTTACATTCAGGTTCGTAAGATCGTTTATATAAATCAAAAACAATAAAGGTTCCCAATACAGTTCCTTGTGGAATTCCCATTTTCACGATAAATTTATTACTCATTTACCGTAACTTTTTGTGTTCTGTCTGATAAATAAGATTCAATTGCTGTACCTCTAATTCAAAGATTCTCTAATTTTCGACGAGGCCATGTGACACACAGTACGTTTTTTACTGTTGTCTAGATTATTATGTATTTTGCTAGTGATTGCATATATTGCATCATTAGTGCCAACATTGCTACGGAAACCATATTGATTACTAGATAACATTTTAAATTTGTTCAAAAAAGTTATTAGCCTTTCTTTAATACATTTTTCAATTACTTTCCCTAAATTACTGGTAAGTGATATAGGCCTATAATTATTAACAAGTGTTTTATCACCAGACTTAATAGTATAGTCATTTGGTTCTTAAAATAGAGGTTACCTGGAAAGTTTACCGGGAGTTTGAAAATGGGTAATTTTATAGAGTTCGATGTGCTCTTTCTGAATTTCAACTTTGCCACCTCGTATCTTTGCCGCTCGCGCCGCCATATTGAAAAAATGGCGCCTAAAAGCAGTTTTTTGACAATATCTCCTTCCGACTGATTTCACGATAAAAATATCTATATACAAAATGAAACTAGGGAAAATTTCCTACAATTTATATCCGAACCTTTTTTTCGTAAAATCAATAGTTTTGGCGTACGAGCGCCGCAAACCATTATACATATTGACACTGTCCAGTAAATTATGCCTTATTTTCTGGACAGTGGCCACTTTTTATATGCAAAATCTTTCCATTTATATTTACAAGATATGCTTGATTTGAAGGAAAGAATGACAGCTGAAGAATACGAGCTTTTCACAACTAAATGATACTTTACAATTAGACGTTCCGACAAATTTTGGTGTGGTACATGGTAGATATGACAATTGAGCAATCGTTGATGAGGACGATGAAAAGTCTTGGCGGCCTTACTCATGGCCGAGGAGTCAAGAAAAGCGTGCTTTCCAAGTTGACTTTAGGAATGGTATTCCTGCACAATATTTGCGACGAAGTTGAAAAGTTTTGCAATGTAGCTTTTTCCAGTTCCGAGCAGTATGTCGAATAAGAAGTTCACGGCGTTAATCGTGACATGACGACGTAAAAAAAAATTGATAGATTGGTTGTGCAACCATCCGCCTTTTCCAGAATTTTCATGTCAATAAACACTGGAGTTATCGGAGATGAAAAGATAAACTGTCACATGTCTCAAGAAATTGGCAGTGCTGGCATTTCTAAAATCATTGGCAGCGATTTCTATAGTAAAATTCAACGGAATGACCTAATAAAATCACTTGGTGTTATGAATGCATCAGGCATCCGTATAGAAGACGACATTACCCCCATTAATAATTTATCAATTTTCCAAAGAATGTGCATTGCAAAATAATCTGAAAAGGAACTTGAAAATTTCCTTACGTACGAACTTGCTTCATTTCCATTATCCCTTTTCAATGACGAAGGCATGCACAAATGTATTAAATCTTCTATGTATAAGGGATTTGAGCAACATTCTGAAGATATAAATTTTGAAAATACGATCTATATCATCGACGGAGGATACTTATTACACCGAGTCATTTGGCATCACGGTGAAATGCAGAGCAATGGAGATGGAAAAGAAACAAGAACGGGCTAATTCCTGTCACCAAACTCGAGCCCCCAGCTCCGGAAAGCTTGTTTAAACTTATTTCTTGCAAATGCAAAAAAGGCTGGGTTAAAGTGCTCAGTTATATGCACGAATTGTAGTGCTACCTGTGATAACTCACCATTACTTCCATGACAATATAACGACGAAGAGAAAGAAACGGACTCTATTTTCGAGCAAACGTATGATGAAATCGAGAACGAAGAGGATTGTGATGAAACTGATGATCCCATAGCGGATGATTTAGAAGAAATTTCGGTCTGTGACGTTTCCATCGGTACTAAATACAATGAACTCGCAACACCTGGTCCATCAAGAACAGCGAAGCGAAGGAGAATGCGCTAAATTTTGGAATAGTGAATTGCATGTGGAGTAGACCTACTGGGGATACCACGATAAAAAAAACGCTCCGCTTACTTTACCTCAAGGTACTGTGGAAATGAGTTTTTTGACCAAAACGCGTGTTGAACTACACTTTGCGGCGCTCGTACGCCAAAACTATGGATTTTGAGAAAAAAAGGTTATTACATAAATTGTAGCAAATTTTCTCTAGTTTCATTTTGTATATAAATGTGTTTACGTGAAATGAATCGGAAAGGAAATATTGTCAAAAAATTGCTTTTAGGCGCCATTTCTCCAATATGGCGGCGCGAGCGGCAAAGATACGAGGTGGCAAAGTTGAAATTCGGAAAGAGCACATCGAAATCTATAAAATTACCCATTTTCAAAACTCCCGGAAAACTTTCCAGGTAAAACTACCAAATGACTGTACTATAAATATGGGAAAAATTAAACTATTTTTAAAAACTTGAGAAAAACGTTCTGTTTGAAAACATAAATTAGAAATGTCCACGAATGGTTTTAATATAAATTGTGTAATCGCTTTAATGGTATTATTGCTAATGCCATCAACTCCACTAGAATTGGTATTTTTCAAGCTTTTGATGTATTTATTAATTTCATTTTCAGTTATGGGCAATAAGTAAATAGTATTTGGGTTGTAACTATCTAAAAAAGAATCATTATCCGTCTTATCAATCAACTTTGCCATATTCGTACCGCCACTCTGGAAAAACTCATTGAAATAGTTAGCTTTATCTGCATCATTTTCAATAATATTATTTTTATCATCAACAATATCTCCAATTTCCGAAGTTTTTTTTAGATTAATTAGTTATTTCATTGATAATTTGCCATGTCTTTTTTAAATTGCCAGAGGCCTCATGTAATTTTGATTTATAATAATTATGTTTAGCAGTTTTAATTAAGCTTTTCAATTTATTTCTGTAATTTTTGTAGTATATAATTAATTGTAAATTATGCGAATCCTTTAATACCTTCCTACTAACTTTATCTCTGTGTCTAATAGAGTTTAAAATTCCATTTGTCATCCAAGGTTTAATTTTTCTGTATTTTGTTTGAATCCGGACAGTACTCTGTGATTTTAAGATATAAGCTTTTAATTTTTGAATGAATACTGAAGCTGCAGTATTAGCATCATGACAATTACAAACTCCCTCCCAATTTTCATTAGCCAATTGATTATTTAATTTTTCAAAATTAATAGACGTTTTGGTTTTTACATGATTATAATAATTATGATTACGAACAGGGGAATTATGTAAGTGTTCTTTGATCAATAATGCAGTGGATTAGTGATCTGTAATGAACGACTCAATAACCACTGGAAATAAATTATCAAATAGTTCGTTTTTATACTTAATGAAAATGTGATCAACGCATGATTTTGATGTAGCAGTAACTCTAGTAGGATTTTTTAAATAAGTTACAAACCCAAATCCACTCATTATATCTAAATGATTGTTAGAAATTGCGTCTGGTTCCAGAATATGAATATTGATATCTCCAGCAATTATTTCAACCTGATAATTACAGTTCTTAAAAATTCACAACGTTCTTTCAAGATCCTGCAAAAACTGATGTACGTTACTAGAAGGGGATCTATAGATAGCTGTGATTGCGTATGATACATTATTTATAACACAATTTAATCGAAGAAACGTAATGCTCAAGTCCGTTTTAATTAATTGAACAGTTTGCTTAATATTTTCCTTAACATAAACAATCACCCCATCATTTTGATTAAAGGAGCCATAATTGTAGTAAATGTTGTAACCTTGCAATTTGTATTTATCAATCTCGTGCTGTATATTCCAAGTTTCAGTAAATATTATTATGTCAAATTTAATTAGTAATGATTGCAGAAATACGAAAAGTTCATCATAATTTTTGTTAATACATTTTATATTCATATTAAAAATAGAAATTAGATTACTATGCTTACCCAAAAGGTCTGTAAATCCATCGATGTCACAAACTAAAGTTTCTTTTTTATCAAAATCTAAATCCATCTCAATTTTGGCTTATAATTAAACAGTTACTTAATAATAAACAACAAAAAACAGATGTACAGAAAATAAATTAAGAAATTTGTATTTGAATGCCGATAAGGCGAAAGGAAATAAACAAAAAACTATTTTGCGACAGCACCTGGGAACGGCAATTTTCAGCCATATCACTTTTCAACACCATCACTTTTATTTATTTTACAAAGATCCACCATATTTATCACTTTGTACACGTTGTCACTCTTGACGAATATCATTCCGTTGTTAGTCCAGACATTTTTGGTTCTATATTTATCAATCGCAGTTTTTAAAATACTAGCTCGTACCTGTGTCAGATATTCTCGAATCAGAATGCGAGACCCCTTCAGTTTGATTTTATTGCGATATATCTCATTACGAATGCTCCGGTTAACAAATTTTACAATTATAGGACGTGTGGTTTGCCAGGTACTGGTTTTGAAATCCTATGACTTATATCCATAGAGCTAGCTCCTCATAATTGGTATATTCAATTGTTTTTGACATGTCTCCATTATCTTCATATCCGTGTCTTCCTTATCTTCTTCATCGATACCGAAAATTCTCAGGCTATTTCGTCTGGAATACTGTTCTAGTTCTTCGATTTTCGTATTCGCATTATATAATTTTGTTTCCAAATCGCGAATTTTACCATCATACATTTTTAAAGTGGCTTCAAATTGAGCAGTAACCTTTGCAGTAATTCTGTCTCCTATAACTGTAAGTAGTTTTTCCGACTGTAAAATTTTTTTCACTACTTTTTGGATAAGTGCATCGTCTTCTGTCTTAGATCTGAGAGCTAGATCTTCACCTCCCGTTGTGTACCAAGTTGAATTAATTATTTATAAGCGATAACACAAAATAGTACGAACTCGGCCCACGGTACTGACTGCACAACTACTCGCAGCAACGGTTCATGCGAGAACCTTGCGGTGTAGAGGCTGGTGCTTTATGCGCTGGCATCTGGCGGTACAATGCTCAACTTGCCCCAGATATGCCGAAAAAATCACAGCAAAATACTTCTTCCCTAATTTCAAAATGAATTTGCTTCAATAGTCGGAACGCTTATCAAAAACCAAAATAAAATAAAATCTTTTGGATACAACTTGTGGCCGTTGAATGCCCTAGTACGCAGTAGCACTAGAATAAATTAACGTTAACCTTGTAATTTAAACAAGATAGCAAGATGTCACTACTCAAAAGAGTCCCGTAGCCAATAGCATTCAACGGGGCAGCTGAGCTACTACGGAGGAGAGAGTAGGTAAACACTAAAATTACAAAAACGAAATATGGGCAACACCAACTTGAATTTTCAACAACTCACGAATCTAAGCCGGAAAATTTTCCCTGTGATATTGTCATCGCAACTGACATTAAAGGGAGATATCTCAAAATTAGATTTATTAGCCACAAGCTCTTTGATAAGCTATAACCTATTATAGAAAGGGAAATGGGATAAATACGGCGCAATTAGAGTGATATTTATTTTCAATGCCTACATACAGATAAGTAATATAAGAGGGTAGGTAAGAGGCCGCGAGGATTTTGATGTTTTTCTTTACAATTCGGCCAGAAGTTTATATTCAATTCGAAACAAAAACAAACAAAATACAACCTCTAAGTCGAAGTTAGCGAGGGCGTTCATCTATTTTACCACCACAATAGGCTGAAATGATGCTAGAACTCCTGATCGCCGGCGGTTATTAAATGACTGTGCCAGAGCTTACGGTAACAAACACATAGCCTGGCGAAGTAGAATGGACAATACACAAAAACCCAAAAGAACACGTCTGATCAGATAAAACTTTAATTAGTGTCACTCCTGAGAGGCAAGAGACACCGCCTATTGCAATCTACTTGATAAAAAGTCAATAACGACATTAACCTTCAAAATGTCTACATAAATACTTAATTTGACAGGTAAACCTTGAGCTGTCGAATCTAATTACTCAACATACACTTTGAGAGGAATCAAAAAGCCAGGAGATATAGCATAACTCGAGGAGGTAGTGCGCGAGAATTCAGATCAAACTTCTGACTGCATCTAAACTTAAACGTTACCGGTGGCAGACAAAACCATCTATATCGTTTTAAATTTACCTAGAACTTAAGTAGCTTTTAGAGAGAACTAAGGTGAGTTAGATCGTCAGGTCTGACGTTAGTAAATAAAGCCAAAAAGAGATGACGTCAAACTGAGCGTAACAAACTTCTAACGTATCGCACACAGAACACCTCTCATTTGGTAGAAGATATGTAGAGAGCAATAAGGTCCAACGCACGAGTGAGGAGCGATTTTTGGGTTTTTTATAGGTAAAAGAAAAAACCGATTATTGTTTGACTAATATTCTGGAGAACGGGTTAATTAATACTTCTGGGTTTTTATATCCAAACTATTAGAGGTCAGGCCTACATGCGTTGCATAGTGCCTCAAGAAATTCTTACATGGTCACCTTTTTTGAAGCTATTCAGAAGTCGTACAGTAAAATTAGTATTTTTGCCACTGCTATCGTTAGTGTGTTGAGGGGCACAAAAATATTGGCTTGCTTACAGTAAATTTTGGCCTAGTTACAGCTATGCACATCACAGTTTGTAGGTATTTGGTTATCCCTGGTGGATTGGGACACCTACATGTATTTTTTTGTTAATATTATAATATAATAAAATAACTTTATCCAATACTCAATAATATGATGATTTACTAGTTCGTTTTAAACAAATAAACTGGGATATTACTAGCTAGTTGCCATGTTGCCCTTGACACTGTGGGTTATTTAGCTTGTTTACATCATAACCCACGTTACCTTTAATACCGTGGGTTATAATGAATAACCCACACGTGACTTATATAAGTACTTTACTCACTCGCGTGGGTTATATATACTTTAGCTCACTCTCAATTAATTTGTCAGTTTGGCTTTTCACAACTGTCAATACAAAATGTATGTTTTGCTACGGGCTAAAAGTCATTTGAAAGTATTACATATTTAACTGCACTATTTTCGAAATGTCTAAATACAAGGTGGCGCAAAAAGAACGCATGTTTTTGGAATGTGTAGTACTTCGGAAGGGAGAGGTTGGTGGCTTCTCCACTCCGTCTGCTACGTGGTTCTGAGAGTCTAGTTTCAGTTGCCGTGGAGCGGTGGAATGTGGAACACCATACTTTTGCCGTTGAGCAGTTTTTTTAGAAGTAACGAATCTGTCATTTCCGTTCAACGTCTTTTCCGTCGACATTTCTATGTGCCGGTTGGTGGGGCAATCCCTGATTGAAACACAATACTCCGATGGAAAAAATATGGTTTCAACAAGATAGGGTCGCAGCCCATACAGCAAGAGCCACGATGAAAGTTGTCCGACAATGTTTTCCAACGACGTAATCTCGCGTTTTGGCTACGTTCGTTGGCCCCCACGGTCACCGGATTTGTCGGCGTGCGACTTCTTTTTGTGGGTTACCTCGAATCGAAAGTCTGTTCGAAACCTCGAACGCTAGACGAATTAAAACTTGCCATTCGTGAGTTAACCGCGGCTGTGCCCCAAGAAATGTTGATGAGAGTAATGCTTAACTTTGAGGAGAGGCTCCATATGTGTGTCCAGCAAAACGGACGTCATCTTCCTGACACAATCTTTCATAATTAAATAATCTTGTATGCCAATAAAAATTATATCACAGATTATTTTCGTAGTAATATATTTATTTTAGATGAAACATCAACAAGGTCGAACTTTTTTGAAATCCATGCGTTCTTTTTGCGCCACTTTGTATTATCCGCCACTACAAGCTTCGCATTTCCAGGAATTTATATTCTTAATTAATTTGCGTTAGGCTAGACCTCTCTTGTTGCATCGGTGTTAGTCTGGTTGCATATTCAAGGCTCCCTTTAATTTTCGAATTTGGACTTCTTATCAGGCCATTTTCGGCCATTCGCCATATTGTGTTGCTAAAGAATAGTTGCCTTGTGAGACGACGTTTTGAAACGTACCTTAATTGGGTTCCATCACAGGCAACTGGCCTGGGAAATCATTCGTGCTGTCTTGAGCCTTCCGGATTTGGCGATGCAGTCCCCGGGAAGGTTATTTTGCGATTTCCTAAGCCTCAAACTTAGTTTGGATTTCATCTGGGCAAGCACATGTTTTCTTTTGGCAATGTGGAGGTGTTCTAGGACACCTAAGGGTAGGTTTCTTTGTTGAGGTTTAATTAGATTCTATAGTATGATACTCTTTTAGCTCCATTTTTGCGGCCTCCATTTTTGCGGCCTCCATTTTGCGAGCTCCATTTTGATGGCGTCCTTTTGTTGTGATCCTTTTTGTCGTCCTCTTATGACCCCTAATCATCTGACGAAGTTGGCTCCCAGCTGCCGCCTTGAGCATTGTGAGCATGTAGAAGCCCCATGCCTACAACCGAGAGCAGAAGTTTCTGCGTAGCCCCTTTATCGACACGCTCACCTGCCGTTAGCTCCACACAAATCTTGGTTAAGCACGGCCGCTCTGCTGTTTATCGGACCCTCCGCCTGCGCTTGCTGCAGCCTGGAAAATTATCATCGCAAGGTAGGTTATATATATGCTAATTTGGGCCACTCGAAATTTGGGGGTTCGTTTTAATATGTTTTTGTGACTGTGCTACTTCGTATCCGGCAAATGTTAGAATGCTCGTAGTCCGTTTTTTAGTGTATTGCTCACCTTTTTGAGGCAACTTAAATATTTGTTGTTAATGATTTTGTCGCGGTAGTTCATTATTAGGATGGTTGCGCCTCACGCTCCGTCCAAGTGTTTATATTACCGAACTTTGTACGACATTTGCATGACAAAATTTCATCCGTTGTCGATCTTCACGTCACGTTAGTGACATAGATTTGGGTTGAATCCAACCTCAGGTTAACTCCGCATCTGGAAGTAATTTTGCGTAATATTAGTTTGCGACACTTTGACAACGGTTGGGAATTTACCATAATCACATATCGGTTCGTAAAGCGCTATAATAGGAAACAAGATCTTGGACACTGTGAGAGCGATATTGCAAATTAAGGTAAACTTTAAGACTGCTCTTGCTTAGTGGGTAATTGGTCGAATTCACCTACTAATTCCAAATTTTAACTGTAATAAATGTGTCATAGCTATTGTGCTATCGACAACCTGTTACTTTTGCATTTAGCCATTTAGTTACATTCTGTGATTTGTTTATGCATATTAATTTACTTTAATCCATTTATTTGAGCTACGTTAATATTTCGTTTACGCTTTAGTGATTATGTAAATTATGTACCATAATTCTGATGAGATTTCTTATGACGCTTACTGCTGTGATATAATTTGTGATATTCTGAATTGGTTTGCCGTGTTATATTTTATGTGTGCATTTTAATTGTATTTGTACTTTTTGTTTCTGAAATTATACTGCCTGCATATCTGATTTGTGCCTTTGCCGTTACCCCTTTAATTTTCAGGTTTGGTTAGTAGCGCCTTCTGTAGTGTACATTTTGATTAGAAAAGCGCTGGGTTACTTGCTACTTGGTGCCCATATTTTTATTTTACAGCTGAAGCTTTTGAGTCTTTTGTTTTACCCACGACCAGCTCCGGCTGAGAAGTCGGTTGCCTTTGCTTATTTCTTTTACAGTCATCGTAACGGTAACAGTTTTTTAGATATTTATTGAGTTGTTGGATAAAATTTTGTATGGCACGCGTGTGTTCTTACAATTAATGCCCTCTCGGCGTGACATCAACTTTTCTCTCGTTGATTATTTGTACTATAACAAACTTGTACCATATAACTAAAATACTCGTGTTATACCGGGAGATCAAAAATTATTGACTTGTCCGCTCTCATAAAATATGCCTTTAGTGAAAATGTGCCGCCTTGCACCGATTGGGTCTGAACTATAGTAGCTAACTTCAAGTCAAATAACACTAGATATTTATATAGATTTATTCATTTATAATAGACAACTAGCTTTAAATATATCAAATTGATGCTCGAAATGTGCACCACCATCTACTCTTCTTTTCAAACTTCCAAATACTCCATACAGCTATTCTTCGGTTATTCTTTGCACAGCACCTCCTATCGCTTCTTTTAATTCGTCCAAATATGTCCAATCGATTCTAGTAAATTATATTTTTTAAATGATATAATAGAAAGTAATCCAGAGGAGTAAGATCTGTCGACCTTGCCTAAAAACGTCCACCCCCCCGATAAATCTGTTATCATAATACGCTTCAATAACCTGAGAATCCACCTCCCATTTTCATTCTATTTCAATTGCGGAGATTGTAAAAGAAATTTGCCCTCCTCAATTGAAAATGGCATGAATACAATCGACAGTTCTAACCTAAAATAGGAACACTTGATAAAACCTTTGAATAATTAATAAAAACACATCCACAAACGTGGATGCTAATGTTAGTTTTTAAAAACTGTTGTTAAAAATTTCGAAAAATAGTGAAATGAACGAAAAATTTACATTTATACAAAATACAAACAAGCTGAAACTGACAGCTGCTAAACAGGGCCGTAACTAGGTATAGGCCGAGTAGGCCCCCGCCTACAGGCGTAAGCGGCAAGGGGCACTGAAAAAGAATTGCGCCCAATCTGGTCGATACATTACATTGCCGTGTGCAATTTGCAAAGGGAATGTTATATGTCTACCAGATTGTAACGGTTGGTTTTTATAATTCCTACCTATATCAATCAAAGCATTAGAGTTGTTAGCTTTTTAGTCCACCGCATAGGTGGCCTTATTCTAATTAGTTTTTCTTGCATTTTTAAAATTGAATGTAACACATCAGTGGCGACAAACTACCTTAAATTTTAGACAACTGTTGGAGCAGTTTCACATACAGATTGTCATAAATCCGTTTGGAACATAGGAAATTAATGAGTACGACAAGGAAGATATTAACAAAAATAAGTAGCAGGACAAAGATAGAATGTAGTCATGGCTAGGTAAATTAAGTCAATGAAACAAACAAACGCTTCTGTCAAATATTAAATTTGTCATTAAGAGTATAAAGGGAGGATTAAATAATTAAAATAATTATACTCTTAATGACAGATAAAATATTTGACAGAAGCGTTTGTTTCATTGACTTAATTTTAGTTTAAAAATTTACCTAGCCATGATTACATTCTATCTTTGTCTTGCTACTCATGTTGTTTATGTCTTCCTTGTCGCATTCATTAATTTCCTATGTTCCAAACGGATTTCGGACAATCTGTATACATTCACTGTTTTGGGTTCATCGCTGATACAGTGGCCAATTGCGACAATCAGCAGAACTCCACACACCGATTTCGAGAGCTTACTTGTTCCATTAGGTACTATAGAATTTTTCGCTACAATCACTTACTCCCTATAATTTGTCTAATTTAAGGCATTTGTGCAACCTACACGGCGGCAGCTTTTATTAAAAAGGAATATCGAAATCAGCCTGATGCAAGGCGCAAGAACCGTATTCTATGTTCATATGTTACTATGCCTAATAATATGTAATCATTTGTTCATATTGCATTATTTTAACATATTGACATGTCTCTACTAGATTTTGAGCGCACCACGAAGGTCGTTTTATTCTAATTAAAATAATTTTAACATTTTTAAAATTGAATTATACATAAAAATGTTCACAACAGAATATGTTTTCAACGTATTTCAACTTTTGCTGGATCGAATTACGCTTAGCAATGCGAAATACATGAATTTGGAAATTAAAACATTTCATCCAGTGGGATTGGAACTCACGTTCACTGATAAATGCATATGCTTATCGTTGCGTTATAAATGACGCAGTGGCGTTCCAATTTTGGGCAAAATGCGCCCGATCGGTGCCGATGAAATGGGTGAGGCAGAGTGCACGCAGGTACACCACGTGTTCATATCCAGTCAGACCTCGCCGTTCGCGGCTTTGCGGTTCGCTGATTTGATTTTACTCGGGGCACCTTTGTGCTCCCTTTTCTTTGCCGTTCGCGGATGGAATTGCCAACGTTAACTGTTTCAACTTTCACACACTAACGGTCGGTCTTATGAAGGCCACTAATCTGACGTTAACTTTAATTCGCTGTTAAAATAAACAAACGCGCATAAAAATTTGTTTACTAATGAATAATAATGTCATAAGCGGCAACGTTTTGATGAGATTTTGTTTATTTTAACAGCGATTTAAAGTTGACGTCAGGTTAGTGTCCTTTATAAGACTGGCCGTAAGTAAATAAAGCAGACGTATGCTGTTTATGTCATGAACACGTAAATAACATTATTTATCACGAACTTGTAAACACACTTATTGAGCCCATTTCTTTGATTCTCTTATTACCAAATCGGACCTGAAATAAATTGTAAAATTATAACTTGATTTGTTTGTTGCAGTCAGTATGTTTTATGTTTTTTTAATATTTCTTGTTTTAGTGTTTTTTGCTTTATATTTTATGTTTTGAAAATGTACGTATTTGCATATGTTTTGAAAATGTACGTATTTGCATGTTTGTATAGGTACGTTTATGTATTTTTGAATTTTTTGAAGTTGCATATTATAAATAAATCTAGTTTATGAAACCTAACCCCGTTTTTATCATTTATGTGTTTACTGGCGCATCGCAGGTATGCGCTTCGCGGCATTCTTCTGTAACGTAACCCCCGCGAACGGCGAGGTCTGACTGTATAAAGATTTGTAAAATGTTCTTCTGATGACTACATAATAAATGTACTTTTTAAATTAGAATTGTGTTTTATAATTTTCTTTTTTGTTCTTACTTTATTTGTGTTGCATTTTGTTATTTTAACATTTAGTTGTTTATTTTTTAAACTTTAGATTTATTTTTGAATATCTAGCTCTTTGTTTTGAATATATTACATCCTATAACCGGAGATAAATGTAAAAGTCATACAGTAATATCAGTATTTTTGTCAAATATATAGTTAGTGTACTAAGGGGCGCAAAAATGTTGGCTTGCCTGCAATAAAGATTGCCTAGTTACGGCCCTGCTGCTAAACAGCTAACTTTACTGCGGAATCTTGATGTAGATATTGATAATCTGCGCGGAAGAAAGTTTTTTCCGGTCAGTCTTTCTTGATCTTCCTGTCTATACATACTGCTTTGTTTTTGTACCATGTGTAAATATTTCGTTATTAAAATATGATTTTATTTCTAATATCCCTGTTTTCAAGTAATTATAACAAGAGATCAATAAAAAAACCAATTAGGGTAGGCTGTGATATTTGATATACGTTTGGCAGTACTGAAGTGTATTGTCAGTCTATGTCAAATTCGAGATTTGCAGGTTAAGTTTTACGTCAGTCTGTGGCAAACAACAAACAAAACGTAACCTTTTAATCTCGAATTTGACATAGTCTGACAATACACTTCAGTACTGCCAAACGTATAACACATATCACAGCCTACCCTAATTGGTTTTTTTATTGATCTCTTGTTACTTGTGTGATCCACGTAATTTTTTTAGGTGGGGGGGCTCAATTTACTCAAATTACTTTGAGCTAAGGTTTATCCAGGTAGCCGAGCTGTTATCAAGGAAAGTGTAACTTGTAGTTTCTTTGCTTCAAAAGGCAACTCATGGTAGGAGGTTTTGCAACAATACAAAAATGGAAGTTGTAAAAAGTCAACGTTTTTCGACTACTGTGGGCTTTCAAAAGACACGTAATCTATGAACAACCGCAGGTCGTGCCTCGTTCACATCGAAATCACCAGCACAGCCTGCTAACGGTTTATAAATTTAAATGGCTAAAGAATGTGCAATCGGTTTGTCGGTTGGCTTTCAACGAAACCGCCGCTGCATTCGTAAGTGGAAATGTTCGATTGAGTTATTTCAAATCGCACTTTACGAATACGTAAGCGTTTATAAATATGTATTCATTCAGACTCGGTGAAATTATTTCTTGGAGCGACCATTCTGCCAGTAAAGCAGTAGCGCCACGTCCTTACTATAAAATCAATCGTTTAATTGCATATGCGACTAAAATAGCTGCGCTAGCACGATGACATCACAGGCATCAGCATCAGCATACTGCGGCTCTGAATATTAATAAGTTGCTAGGACCGCGAAATGCCAAATTTATTACCAGTTTGGTCAGTTGGACCTTTGTAATGTGGTGAAAGGTGTAAGTTATTTGTTCGGACATGGCGGTCTTCCTGGTAAAACCAATCGTGGTTCCTACTGCTCTTACCTGCACCTCTCGCAAAGATCATTTTCGTCTGTTTTGGAACGTTTCATGGGCAAATATGAACACTGAATCGGAACCTTGTAACTGGTTTCGCAGGCTAACCTGGAGCTGCTTTTGCTTACGTCATGACGTCATTTTTAAAAGCGTTTGATTATTTTTATTCCTCCAAGACGATGCTCGAGTGCAATTAAGAGATAATCTGTTTGGAGTTACCAAGAACAAAGTCACTGACACTCGATATAGGACTTTCCAAGTTTGTGCAAATATTGTTGTTACATGGAAAGCGTTGAAAGAATTATACTGAATCTTCTATTAGTGTTGGAACCATTATTATATATAGTACAGATTGAATAGAAAAGTGCAAGCAGATTTAATAGTTACTTTATTGAAAATATAGATACTCCTACATATACATAATTCAATATCAACGGGGAACTTTCGCTTAACGCCGGTAAAAAATATACAAAAAGAAACAGTAGGAAGCGATGCAGATTCGTTTAAGAGCACCACGACGAGGAAAACGTTAAGTTATCTTTAAACTTAAAAAAAATAATTCAGTGGGCATTTTTTATAAACTGAACATTATATACTATATAAGCAAAATCAAAATAGTAGTACCAATTGGATCTATGAGAATTTGAGTATTATACAAAGGAAGATCACATTTAAAGCCAGTTCAATAATAATGGAAGCAGCAGAGAGGTTAATCAGACTTGCACAATTTCAGAAAGATAATTAATTCATTGAGTTTTCAAAAACAAATTAATCATCGATTTTTATTGGAGATAAATGACTGATAAACTGATTCTAATGGAAAACTTATTAATCATTTCTATATTGTTTATATCAAATGATAAAAAAACGCAGTAGACAAACACGACGTGTTTTAAGTACAAGTACCTGAACAATATATAGGTATTTCAACAATATTACAAAAGCTCTTGTTATTACTAGATAATAGCATTCCACCAACGTAAATCATCGAAATTCAACAACAGATTGGCATCCGTGGGTTTTCAGGTGCAATGCTAATAATATATATTGTATATTGTAATATGTATAGAAGTGATCTGTGAGTATATGAATGCATTTAGTTAGTTAAATTTTGTTATTTATCAAAATTCTCTTCCACATATTGATTCATTTAACCTGTAATTTAAATATCAATGTCTATAAAGCGTGTTCAAGATACGAACGGTCAGTATAGAAATAAAAATTTGGTTAAATGGAAAAAAGTTGCGTAATTAAAGGACTAACAAAGTGACACCTAGAAATGCTTGATATGATTTTTCGTTTTTGAGGTATCTTAAAAATTCTGAATTTATGGATTTTTAATTAATTTTTTTCTGAGGTTAATATTAAAACTAAAGCGAAACTGGCAAAACTTTTTTATAGCAGCTTTTAATTAACCTAGAGCATTTTATACGTTGTTTCAGCTTTTATAGTTTAAAGAAAGAAGTAATGTTTTTAATCGTTAATAATCACGTATACCTACTCCAAGATAGTACTTGCCAATAATTTCCAATAGTAATTAATTTATTGATTTTATTTTTCTTACTTATAAACAATAATTAAAATTAGAAATAAAAATTATCCATTGTGGCTGATTACCATTTTCTTTAAATTGCAAAGCAGAAACAACGTATGAAATGCTTTAGGGCACAAGCCCGTGTCCAACATTTTCTTGATAATGGTAAAAAAAGAATGAAAACGTATTTAAAAAAAATGAAGTTGATGATGGTTGTTCAAAGACGGAACGTTGATAACGTAATCTTTAGTTCATTAAAAGTTCGTATAAAGAAGTTTTGCCAGTTTTGCTCTAGCTTTAATATTAACGTCAGAAACATTTAGAATTGAAAATCCAAAAATTCCCTTTTTTAAGATAACTCAAAAACGAAAAATGAAATCATGGATTTCTAGGGGTCATTTTATTAGTCCTTAGTTGCGCAACTTTTTTCACAGTAAACCAAATTTGCATCTCGTACTATTAACGAGATCCTCATACTGGCCACACTGTATACTGTTTACTTAAATTTCCCGGTGTATCAATTGTGTTCTGTTAATTATTTTTATACTAGCTCAGTAATTCCTTTTTAAACATGAGAACCCTCATCCAAGTTGGGACATGCATTTATATGATCGAAATAAATTTGTCACCGTTCTTTAAACTAAATTTTTTTGGTAAGGTAGATTTCTAATACGAATTGTACGTTGAAAGTTTAATTAATCTCCGATTTTGAGAGCTCTTTTAGATATTAATTATAAGATGCTCTTAGATATTAATTAGTATGACTTATATGATGTGATTTATTTCTTATAAACCTTGCCTTTGATGATTTTTAAACCTGTCTCCAACATACAATATTGCTCAACCCTTTTATGGAGATCTCGGCAACTTTGAAATACTCGTATAACAGCTAAGGGCGAACTCCTACAGGTCCAGACCAATTCTACTAATTATCTGTGCCAAATCGAGGATGCTGGCACTCCCGAACAGAAAAATGCCAAATGACGAAATTTCAATTATTTATATCAGTTTAATTGGCCAACATTTGATAATTTATGTTCTTATACAAATTATATGGAGCATTGCATTTCTTTTCATTTTGGAAAAGGCACCTACCTCTTTTGCTGTAAAATAACACAATTTTCTAGGCAAACAGCCGAGTTACTATGGTTTTCCTAGCAACTGCATGAAATTGACGTTTCAAAATATAAAGTTGACGTTTCAAAAATCTAAATGGACTTATTGCTTACCACAAACCTTCCTTACAACTAACATCACCATTTTATATATCACTTGTTTAATCAAGCACTTTTTAAATCAATTTGAAAATATACCTATATGCACTTATATTATATTCCTGTCCGTTCCAAATTCTACATTTATACTACCTGAATTATAGTATAAGTACCACAACTTCAAAGTTCTGCAACTTCAAAAATGTCAACTCAAACATGTTCTACTTAACAGTCCCTATCGTTGTCATCTTCCCACACCGAGCTGCTATCTTGCATAATCAGCTACTTGGCTTCATCCAAGTGCTTATTTCCATCTCTCTACATGTCAACTTTGTATTTACTTAAGTCGTAACATTCTTAAATATAATGTGCTTTATTACTGTTCTTTTTTCACGTTGTACAGGTGTTGTTCAAGCCTTTGCTGCTACGCCGAACTACCTACCATGTTATGAGAACGAACAGAAATCAAAGTGGCTCCATCGTTACTTGCCAATGAAAAGATATTGCCTAAATTTAATCCCATTCTGGATTAAGACTCCTAGTGTTTTATTTATTAGTCATAAGGCAAATAACATAACGTCAATGCAAATGTAGTATTGTTGAACTAGCGTAAAGCAATAAAGGGGGCTATCTCCATATTTTCAAAGATCAAATCAATATTGTTTGCCGAAGCACAGAACCATCGCAGTATACTAAAATTTACAGCAAGTGATCAGCTAGACAAATAAAAAAATTGTATTAATAATCATTAGGTTACATTTCATATACATACTAATATTGCCTATGTAATACGCAATATCCTGTAATTATACGAATAAAGCACTGAAAATTTAGTAAAAGATTATTACGTACAATGCATATGGGTTTCTCGATTTTCCATTCTTGACATTGGTATATTTTTACAGTAGTGAAATTGTTATCTTCCTACATTTTCTTAGAGTACACAGTTATCTATAACTAGTTTCCGATTCTGTTCTTGGTACTTTCATATCTGTGATTATTTTAAAACAGTGCAGGGATTTGACTAGAACTGCAAAAGTTATAATTGTGATACTTTTTGGTTTTAATTGTGACCAACTATCTATACTCCATAGAAAGGTCACATAAGAGCTGGGTTATATTTCTCTATTTCAACACGAAACAATAGGTACATAAAAAATTATTTAATACACATTTACTTCCTTTTTTATGCCCAGGAGCAATCTTGTAAACATCAGAAGTTCTATCAATATCTTCACTCTCTTGACCAGATGAAAAATTATTGTTTTCTCATCAAGATACTTGACAGTTGCACAGTTTTGTTATGAATTAATTTCAAAAGTACTACCCACGTACTTTTGGGTTATCTTATTTTTCGTTTTATAATCAATTACAATCCTGGTGCCTTTTTTTTTTTAGCAGGTATATCAAATTCTGTTTGATGTCTTAAATCTTCTTCGTATTCAACGAGGTCTTATAGATTTGGAATGTATATGAGCCTCTTCGCCATCTAGTACTAGCACATCCTCCTTGTCTTGTTTGTATTCACTCTCTTCTACATTTTCTCTTTTTGGGGCTCGCATTTTCTAATTTACTCATTTATTTCATTTATGTATTTATTGAGGACGTAGATGGATACGTTGGAACAGAAGTAGAAAGAGCCTCGTGGACGGCAATTGAAGTAGTATTTGAAATGGAAATAGTAAGGTGAAGATATTGAAACGGATTCAGTTTACAACAAAAAATGTTTGCGAATGCTGTTATTGTATGTTCCCAAATCATCATTTTTGAAAATGGAGTCTTTGCTGACTCTTCTGTGAAATGGATATAATCATTTTAATTTAACGGATTTTGCAAGTAAATTGTTTGGGAAACTCTACCAAAGTTTTCCAATTAAAATAGACAATCTGAACAGTCTTCCTATAGTTTTTTCCTCGCCATATTTTCAAATTCTCATCCTACTGTTTTTTGAAGAATCGAAAAGCTAGGGAGTCTAGTGGTTGAATGATATGTCTTGTGTGAGGAGGTAATTTTAAGAGAGTAATAGTTTTCTTGATCCCGAATTTAATGAAGTCTGAAATCTGAATATCTCACGGGCTTTAACATGATATAAATTAAAATGTGCCAATTTCTCTCCATTTGCTGACATTTTCGAAAAGCACTTGCTCACAGTTTTGATATAATCCGCCAGGTTCTTCAACTTTTTTTGCCGAGGTTTTGGCAAAGCTTCTTCGTCGTTGTGTTCATCTATTTACATTTATGGCATTCTGCCAAATAGTACCAAAAACAAACTAACTGAAATAAGGAATGGAGTAAAGTAATTGGTAAGGATCAATATCGATTTTCTTTATGAGTCAAAATGGATGAAAAAGGGCCTTATATATCAGAATTCTTTTGATGCAATTCTTATGGATCTCGTGTTATTCGTCCATTAACTTTTATGGCTTTGTGAGCTCTGATTGAAATGGTGCCCAGAATGAACTAACTTAAATAAGGAGTGAAGCCACAGGGAAGCCCAGTCGGGTCACAATGGGTAAAAAAGAGTCCGTCTAATTTCGAATTCTTTTGAGACGCGTGCTATAAGGTCCCGAGTGGTGTAGCTTGAACAAGCGTCCACATTCGATCAGCAGAGTTAAGCAACGCTGTCTCTGGTCAGAACTTGGATGGGAGTTCCATGGCTGCATCTTTCGGCGCCTCGTGGTACGGCTATCACGGAAAAAAGTTGGTCCCGGCGGTCATAACAACATCATGACAGTCGTTAGTGGGGTTGGAAGTCCTCATAACTGCACAGCGACGCCTATAATTGGCCTAACGGCTGTTGGCTGAGTGCGAATTAAATAAATAAATAAAAATAAAATAAATCTCTTATTATTCATTCCTTGATAATTCTGGCATTGTTCTGATTAAAATGGTGCCAAGAACAAACTATCTGGAATGCGTAGTGGAGCAACGTAGCTTGTAAGAGTAAATCTCGATTTCCTTTATGGCGTCACAATTGGAGAAAGAATCGGCCTAAATGAGAATTCTTTAGAGATACGGCATATGGAACTCCCATTATTTATCCATTGACAATTTATGCTTGAAATGGTGCCAAGAACTAACTAACTGGAATAAGGGGTGAAAATGAATACTTCAACCTTAGAATTCCTTTGAAACAGGGCTTATGAAACTCGTTTTATGTATCTATTGACTTTTATGGCATTGTACCAAATGGCGCCAAAAACGTACTAACTGGAATAAGGAGTGGAGCAAAGTAGCTTGTAAGAATAAATCTCGATTTTCTTTATGGAATCAAAGAGTGCATCGACATCAGAATTCTTTTGAGATAAATCTTTTGGTCTCATGTTATTTATCCACTGAAATTTATGATGTTGTGAAATAGTGCCAAGAACGAAGCAACTAGAATAAGAAGCGGAGCAAAGTAAAATAAATCTCGTTTTTCTTTATGTGGTCACAATGGGTAATAAGGAGCCCGTCGTCATTAGAATCCTTTTGAGGCAGGGCAACTATGGCAATTCAAGTTCTGATTGAATCAGTGCAAGGGAGCGGGGCAAAGTAATTAGTAGGATAAAATCTCTATTTTCTTTATGGGGCCACAATGGGCGAAAAACAGTCGGATCACATCAGAATTCTTTTGATACACGTCTTGCGGATTATCCATTCATTGGCAATTATGACATTGTGAGTAGTGATAGAAATGGTGCCAAAAACGAACTAACTGAAATAAGGGATGGAGCAAAGTAGCTAGTGCGAATAAATAACGATTTTCATTATGGAGTCACAATGGGTAAAAATGAGCCCGTCGTCGTCAGATTTTCTTTGAGGCAGGACCATTATGGCATTGTAAGATCTGATTGAAACAGTGCCACGGAGTGGAGCAAGGTAGTTAGTAAGATTAAATCTCAATTTTCTTTATGGGTGCACAGTGGGTGAAAGAGCATACGGTTAAACATCAAAGTTCTTTTGCGGCAGGTCTTCTGGACCTCCTATTATTTATCCATTGACATTTATGGCATTGTGAGCTCTGATTGAAACAGTGCCAGGGAGTGGGGCGAAGTAGTTAGTAAGATTAAATTTCAATAACTGGAATAAGGAGTGAAGTAAAGTAGCTAGTAAGAATAAATCTCAATTTTCTTTATGGAATCAAAATTTATGGAACAGATTCTGTAGACGGATCCTGTGAATCTCTATTATTCATTCTATGTAGGTAATCGAATAGATCTCGATTTTCTTTATAGGATCACAATGGGTCAAAAAGGGTCCGTTGTCATTGGAATTCTTTTGAGGCAGGTGCTTTGGATCTCGTATTACTTATCGATTTAAATTTATGGCATTGGGAGCTCTGCTTGAAGTAGCGCCAAACTAACTGCAATGAGGAGTGGAGCACAGCAGCTAGTAAGAATTAATCTCGATTTTATTTATGGGGTCACAATGGGTGAAAATGAGTACATTGTAAGTTCTGATTGAACCAGTACCAGAGAGCGGAGCAAAATAGTTAGTAACATTAAATTTCAATAACTGGAATAAGGAGTGAAGTGAAGTAGCTAGTAAGAATAAATCTATTTTCTTTATGGGATCAAAATGTATGGGAAAGATTCCGTCGACATCAGAATTCTTTTAAGACAGATCTTATGAATCTCATATTAATCATCCATTTAAATTTATGCCATTGTGAGCTCTGATTGAAATAGTGCCAAAAACGAACTGAAATAATTTTTTGGCTCC
The DNA here is from genome assembly GCA_940337035.1 of Agriotes lineatus. Classification (NCBI taxonomy): domain Eukaryota; kingdom Metazoa; phylum Arthropoda; class Insecta; order Coleoptera; family Elateridae; genus Agriotes; species Agriotes lineatus. Next base: position 128,143,374 of record OW679199.1, read on the forward strand.
GCTTAATTGTTTTCTCCATTTATCCAATTATTTCTGGTCTAACCTGTATATTTTTATTTAAATTACAATCCATTGTATTTCGAATTTTGTCAATTTATTAGTTCACTCATTTCGTACCGATTCTGGAAAACCCACAAACTACCACGTGCTTATTAATTATGTTTCTTTAGCTCTTAATTGACAGTTTTACCTGACTTAATTTTCAACACCGACTAATGTCCTACATAGCTTCTGCAATTTGGGAGTGGCTCTGCTTCAATTACGGGCGCATCCAAGGTGTTTTTAACCACAGGGTATAGCAACCCCCGGCTAGAATTTGCCTGTCAGCAACTTGGGCGTTGGAGGTTCGAGGTTAGTGTTACTTTTGTGGTGAATACTGCATTAAAAGCGGATGGTATCCCTGCTTTCAAGCTGATTCGGACTGGCTCTTGAAATTTAAATTCGTACATTCCATAACTATCACTATTTAAAGTTTAAATTTATACTTTCCGTTTTACTAACCTGTAAAGTTTAGACGCATACGTTCAATCAGTTTTAATATTTGAAGTTTAAATGCGTATATTTAATTACAATTAATATTGAAAGCTACAATTTATATGTGTAATCAAACCTTTGTAAAAGGAGCATTCACGTTTTTGCCTTCAATAGCCTGAACAGAAAGGTTTTTTTAAATGACAGCGATATGCATATCACTCGATTTATTTGTGGTTACAATTAATTTAATAACCTGAAAGGGGTTCTTGATCTTGGTGCGTGTCGCAACCTTCAATTAAATTGCACATTTCTATCATTATTACATTCTTTATGACCAAATTATTCTAATTATTTAATATTGAGTTGCCATTATAGACTGCAAGATTATTTAGCGTTAATAAATAAATGCTAGTCACTTGTAGTTAGTTATATTATTCGAAACAATTTGGTTTCTGGCGCCCATTTGTTTTTTGTCTTTGAAGCATTTCCAGGGTGGTACAGTTGATAAGAATCTACGATCCAAGGCCGCCGAAATTGAGCTAGTTCGGCCTGCGCGGTAAGTTAAAATTTTTAGAGCAGTGCGTACTTTAAGGAGGTTAATCTGAGATTTTTTACTACCATTGATTATTTTAATCAATTAACCGCAGGTCAGCTTCCTTATTGTAACAGAACTAGCTGAAATAAGGGCTGGAGTAAAGTAGCTAGTCGAATTAATCTCAACTATCTTTATGGGGTCACAATGGATGTATCAGCATTCTTTAGAGACAGTTCTTATGGATCTTGTGCTAGTCATCAATTGACGTTCATGGCATCGTGAGCTCTGACTGAAATAGTGCCCAGAACGAACTAACTGAAATAAGGAGTAGAATAAAGTAGCTTGTAAGATTAAATCTTGATTTTCTTTACGGGGTGAAAAAGAGTGCGTCGGCACGAGAACTCTTTTGAAACAGTTCTTATGGATTTCATAGTATTTATCCATTAATTTTTATGGCGTCGTGAGCTCTGGTTGAAATAGTGCCCAGAACCAAGTAACTGAAATAAGGAGTAAAATAAAGTACCTTGTAAGATTAAATATTGATTTGTTTATGGGGTCGCAATGAATGTAAAAGAGTCTGGAAGTGCTGGAAGAGTATATCTTCTAACAAGCTACCGTCTCTAACCGCAATCACAACCAGTAGGCTTTCTTCCAAATTTCTATTATATTTACTACCATGGTATACTACATCAATCGAAATATTTCAAATAAAACATGTATGGAATACAACAAATATAAGGTTAGAATTAGAGAAATGGAAAGTGCCTCGAAAAGTGAAACATCGCAGAAAACCAAGAAGAGCTTCTAGATTTTCAAAAAATTCGGGCCGAAGCAATTTTTCTTTCTTATTTAGTGAAAACAAATATTTTTTCTACAAAAGACGTCCACGTTTCTTCGTACCAAATGGTAAGTAAATTTGCCCAAACCCCTATAGCCAAGAACAAGCGTTGTTTAAAGATGTTGCAATTGTTTTGACAGTGAAAACAGCATTGAATAACTGTTCTCTGTAGTCGTAAAATAATGGTTTATGATATCAATCTGACACAACCTTCAAACTAAAATAGGAATTGAATGAAATGAATCTTCTTGTTATGACTCCTACACGTACCTTTTATGTAGCACTTGCGATTAGAAATAATATTTCAAAAATGTATAAGGAAAAGTAAGTTGAAAGGTGAGGCTACGAACAGGAATAATTTAATTTCTTTTTTAATATGAGCAAAAAATGACTTGGGTAATATCACTAATTTTTAGTATTTGGCCCTAGAATTGCAAGCGGTGGTCTTTGGTTTTTATTAAGGATACAGAGTTTAGTAATCGATTTATGCACAGGTGGTAAAAACCTGCGGTCAAGCGATTAGACAGCCAAACCGCTGCAATAAAAAAGTGCTTGAATAGATTGTAATTAGTTTCCTTTTGTACACAATTTGAATTAAACGTAATCTGAGTTAACAATTCAATGCCACCACTTCTGGTTAATTACAACGAATTCATTATCTGTTTTGCTAATGACCGTTATTCAGGTGTAATCGCTTAAGCAATAGTGCTATTTGAGACTTGAAAGGAAGGTTCGTTAGCGTCGAAGCCAATCTGGGGTATTGGAAATATTTATCTGATCATCTGCCACTTTACAGTTAAGTACTAAGCGTTAGAGGCTTGATATCGCGCTGTAATTTATTATTTAGGTTAGTCCTAAATCAATACCGCCCAATTAACTTGATACAACCAGTGAAAGCTTCCTCGACGAGAATAATGAATTTCATTAACTTTTTGAAAGTTCTAGCGGGAAGTTATTTAATATTGATAAAAATTGGGTATAGATATACCGACGTAGGTTATTCTTAAATAACTATTCATAAAAATACCGTAGTGATTAGTGTGATTAGTGATTAGCATGTTTTCTATAATTGTTTATTTTAGTTCCTAAGTGCATCAAGTCAGCGCAAACTCGAAAAATTCAGTCTTTAGTAGATTTATTTCATTCAATGAGTTTTTTCTAATTTGGAACCATGTCTAAGGATAACCCCTCACTATTGATATACGACAATCGTGACCATGAGTAAGTTGCAGCTTTTGGGTGATACAGTTTTTTCAGAGGGGGATGTCCTTAGCGGTGCTGTCACTAACAAACCTCTACCAGATCAGTCATCTTCAAGCGATTTAGCAAATGAGAGGCGAAGTGTGGACAACAACGACAAGAGCTTTGTTGAAGATCTAACAGACAATGACGTTATCACTAAATAAACATAGAAAGGAAGAAAGCAATTCAACTATTGTTACTCCAGAAGCTATAAGAGAATTACCCATTGTGACTAGAACCAGTGAAGTGTGCTCTTTCTAGGCCTGCATTTCTGTATTTTAAAGTTCAATTTTGTTCATGTAATGTACGCTAAACATAACAGCTCACTGTAGACGATGTCCATTGTGACTACAACCAGTGAAACCTGCAGCTAGGAGGGTGTCAGGGGGTACCTGGCACCTCCTGGGAAAATTGAGCACCCGCTGGAAAATTTCTAACTTTACGACCTTATTAAAACATTTAATTTTTCGTAGTTTAGAAGTTTTTTTGATTAATTAATCAAAACATCAATATATCCGTCTACTTTGAGAGCTTATTCTTCAAAAAGGGTATGGGTGGTGCTTAGTTATTATCAAATAACTAACTCATGTATAACAACTAATTATGTCCTTCAGCCAGTACATTATCTTTACAATCTCATCCTGAAAAACCTCTCAAACTAGAGTGAAATTGTTTGAATAAAGAAGGTTTTTCATACTGTTATTTTGACTAATTAACAGAAAAACTCCTAAACTACGAACTACCAGGTAGTCAACACTTCTTTTAAATTCTGCTTCTAATTGGTCTGCAATAATTAAAGTGTACTGGAATTCTCCAAGTCTTATAAACGTAGTCATCCCGTAACGGTAGTCCCTGTCCGTTTCCCATCAATGGGTAGTCCAGTGACATATATATTTTAATTAAAACATTTGCCATTTTTATTTTTCGTTCTTTTTTTAATGTTTGTAATAAATATACAGTGAGGCCCAAAATCCTCTTCCCCCCTTTAACTTTTGAATTCGTCAACATATTTTAGTAACATTTTAGTGAATAAGCTATACCAACTTTAGATATATTTAAGCCATTTAAGGATAATGGCAATTTCAAGATGGCCGTCTGGTGCCATATTAAATACTTGTTTTAAATAGAAAACGGGTCATGTGGTACTTCATTTGATAGATCTCATTGTGTAGAATTCGGAATGAGACGTTTCGGCGCAGCCGATTCGGCGCGGCCGATTTGGCTCAGCCCTTTCGGCGCGAAGATGCTTCGGCGCAGAGACGTTTCGGCGCAAAGACGTTTCGGCGCAAAGACATTTCGGCTAGAAAACGTATCCACTCCCACCAATTTTGTGTGCGGAGCATTTCACATGCAAATTAATAAAAGCACGCCAGGTAGCAAATTAGCAAGAGAAATTTCAAGTGAAGCACGCACTTGCTTGTACTACGAGTTTTAGAAGTTCGACCAATAGAAAAATGTTGCTAGGTAGTGGCTTAACCATTTCTGTTCGGTGAACAAGGTATAGTTATGGGCCAGTTAGGTTAATCCTAATTTTAAACAAGGTTACGTATATCTAATAACCTTTGACATTTTTTACATTATCCGATGGCTGTTTGAATTTCTGATTGAACTGTTGATAAACATACATCTCTTGGCATGTCATTGTAATTAGCATAAGTGAACCACGAACCTAATTGTGATTTGAAGATTCACAGCTACATATTCATTAAATGACTGAAGCAACGAATTGTGTTTTTGTTTTCAATGTCGACAGAGTCTATATTTACAAGATTCAACTGCATGATTAGTCTTAAAGCAATTAATGCCGAGCTTCAATATCTCTGGTTAAAATCGGGGAACCGGAAGTGGTACTTTTATAATCTTCGATAAAAATTAAATTTTACAGAACAAGAGTGTCGTTTTTGGATAATTTACAAAATTAGGTGATTACAAAATGTCCCCAAGGTACAAAAATTAATAAAGCGAATAGTTTTTAAAAGACCTATTACATATTGGAGTAAATGGGGTATATGTAAATTCATTTCAATGAAAACGTGTCCATTGCTCGTCATCTATTTTTCATGACATACTAACTAAGTAAGGTAGAAGACATTAAAAAATACAATTGTACATTTAATTTACTAATTATATTATGTTTTCGTAAAGTTATTTCAAATTCTATTGGTGGTTTTCTAATTTAGTTCAACTAGCATATTACACATTTAAACTATCAGAAAAATATTTTATTTTTGGTAGATTTATTATTATTATTTTCAAGACCACAAAACCAAAAAACTTAAGAGTTTGTATACACATTTGGGAAGAAGTGAATGTTAGGTCCACATTAATTTATTCTTACTTTTATTTGAATATGTTAACTAAGGAAAGTACCTACATATTGAACAAACGCTTTTTAAGTATTATTTAACGTTATGATATTTTTAGAAGTATGCTTTCAAAACTTTTCTTTACATTCAGCATAAAAATAGGCTCATACGGAAATTAACAAAATGTAACATTTTATTAGCTTGTGATTTAAATGTAAAACTGAACCCACAAAATAGTATACTCGCGCCGAAATGGCCTCGCGCCGAATCGGCTTGCGCCAAAATGTCTTTGGGCCGAAAAGTCTCCGCGCCGAAACGTCTCTGCATCGAACTGTCTCCGCGCCGAAACGTCTTCGCGCCGAAAGGGCTGCGCCGAATCGGTCGCGTCGAATCGGCTACGCCGAAACGTCATAAACCGTGTAGAATTCGTAACCATAATTTCAGAAAATGTTGATGACTATCCAATTCACTTATCATTTGTCAAAATGAACTTGACCCTCCAAAATTTTATGTTGCCAATAAAAAAATAGGACCGAATACGAGTTGATATCCCAAGAGGGTATAGAAGTGAATATTTTACACAAATGTAGTTTTTATTAAATAAATAAATTTGAGTGTTCTGGTACTACAGAAATTGCGTTGCTTGTTAATGGATTTACAGAAAGATGGTTTGAAAAAATGGTTTGATTCATTAAATAGACCCTCGAATATCATTATTATTCAATGTTACATAGAATATTTTTGTGGTCATGTGACTACTCTTGTCCATTGCGCTTGGAATTAGGACGAGTGCTCGATGGACATTCGTGATCCGCCGCAGAAATAGTCGACATAACTTTGACTACTCATTGTACGGTAAATGAATATTTTTGAATATTGAAAATTTTTTAATGCAAGGAGAGGTCACGTGACATCTCATTTGACAGATCTCATTGAGTAGAATAGATACCAATACTTTCAGGAAATGTTGATGATTCTAACAACATTGACAAAGTAAATAACAGGGATACTAAACCTTTCAAATAAGGTGTCAAATGACCCGCTTTTCATTTAGAAAGGATTTAATATTCAGAAATATTCATCAACATTTCCTGGTATTATAAGTCCATGTTCTACTCAATAAAACCTTTCAACTGATGTATCCCATCAAAAAAATATTCAATATGGAACCGCGCGGTCATATTTTGTGATTTGCCACAAATGGCTTAAAATACTTATATAAAATTAATAATTATAGTTCATTGCCCTAAAATTTGACTAAAACATTTTGACACATTCAAGAATTAGATCGGGGGGGGGGGGGGGGGAGACCTTTTGACCTAATTATATAACGGCTAGATTTAGGCTTTTAATGAAAAAAATATTTAATCCCTAGAAATCCCACGAGCACCCTCTAAAATTAGTTTTTGCCTACAGGGCTGGTGAAAATTCCTTCTTTCTGGAATATTTGCATTTCTGCGTTTTGCAATTTCACTTTGTTTATATAACGTAACGGCTCAGTGTGGACTATGTCCATTGTGACCAGAATCCTTCTTTCTTTCTGTGCTGTTAAATTTCATTTTGTTGATATAATGTATACTAAACCTAATAGCCCACTATGGACGATGACCAATGTGCCTAGAACCTGTGAAGATTCATATAATGAAGGTAAGTTAAACTTAACGGCTCACTGTGGACGATGCATTTTCCATTGTCACTAGAACCACTAAGGCTTCTTTCTTTCTTCGTTTCGAAATTTCCTTTTGTTCCTATATTGTACCATAAACCTAAGGATCAGTGCAGTCTTTAGGCACGGGCCCGACGGGCATTGGCATTGGTCAACTAATAATTATGTAATTAATTAATTCATTAAAAATTTATCCCAATTATCGACTCATTAACTCAACTACAGCAGAGATCTGCTGCATATATTGAAGTGAACAATCGGTTTGGATTTTTATCAAGTTTAAGTACCATTAGTCCAAACGAGTTGCACGATAGCTGTTAAAAGTTTGCTGAATATTATCACCTTGATATAAATGGAGAAGAATTAGAAACGGAATGTATTCATTTAACGCTGTACTTAGGAACTAACGATGTATATAAAACTGAAGAAATTGATAATTCGCTACCTACTGTATAACAATTTGAGAACTGATAAATTAGAAAAAAACATTTCCTAACGTTGTGATATCACTTAGAATTTTCCTGTCATTAATGATCACTAATTGCAGTGGAGAATGTTCATTCTCTAAGTTAAACAGGATAAAAAACTAACTTTGCAGTACTATGCTACAAGAGAGGCTAAACTCTTTATCATTTATGTGCAATGTGCATAGAAAGCGACATATTGTTGAATTTAAATTTTGAAGATATAATACAGGACTTTGCCCATACCAAATTGAGAAAAAAATATTTTATTAGTGTGTAGCAATAATTATGACCTATTTGTTAATTTTTAGGTTTCTTATATTCTGTTGCGTTTGTTTATATTCATTTTATTAAAATTTTAATTTTGTTTCCGTACATACATAGTTGTATACAAATAAAAGCAGGTATATTAAAAATATACCTATATTGTATTGTATTGAGTTACTTTCTTTCTAGAAGGGCCCTTTATTACCTTGGGCCCGGGGCCTCAATCATATAAACGACGGCACTGCTAAGGACTCGCTGTTGACGTTGCCAATTGTAACTAAAACCTGTGAAGTTCTTCTCTTTCTAGATTTTTGAATTTTAAAAATTCATTTTGTTAATATAATGTACGCTAATCGCAACGGCTTACTGTGGACGTTGCCCATTGTGACTAGAACCTGTGAAGTTTTCTGCTTTCTCTCTAAATTTGCATGTCTGCGTTTTTAAATTTCATTTGGTTCATATAATGTACGGTAAACCAAAAGGCTCCCTGTGGACGATGTCCATTTGTCCATTGTGACTAGAACCTGTGAAGCTTCCTTCTTTCTTTCGTTCTAGGCTTGCTAGAGATCTACATTTTGAAATTATGTTCATACGCTATACCTAACGGCTTACTGTGGACGATATCCATTATGACTAGAACCTGAGAAGCTTCCTTCTTTCCATCTAGGCTTTCTGAAGTGTTGTACTTTGATATAATGTACGCTAAACAGCTCACTGTGGACCATGCATTGTCCATTGTGACTAGGACCTATGAAGCTTCCTTCCTTCTGCATTTTTGCCTTTTCAAATTTCATTTGGTTCATATAATGTACGTACGTGCCGGAGAAATTCCTAAAGATTGGAAAGGCAGTATAACGATCCCTATATATAAAAAGGCGACAGAAAGGATCCAACGAATTATAGAGGAATAACCGTATTCGAAGCGATACTGAAATTATTTACTGCCATCGTGAAGGACGAAGGAAACAAATATGCAACCAGTAGTGAAGAGCATCAAAGATTCCTAAATAATCCATCAACACCACATGCAATTTGTATAATTAGGCAACTAAGAGAGAAAGCTATCGAATTCAATAAACTTGCATTTCTATGCTTCATTGATATGAATAAGGCCTTAGATAGAGTCCAGTTAAAAGATATACTTACAAACAATACGCAATCAACTAAATATACCAAAAATACTAATACGCATGATAAAGACGTTCAACACAGGAGTCTCCACAAAAATTGGGCATAACAAAATAACAGAAAATATAACAATAAAAATCTGGTGTGATACACGCACACAACTTGCTTTTGCAGTGATCTTATAATTAGCCAAAAATTATACTTTTAATTTTTAAGCATTTGTCAAAATTTTTCAAAAATTACAAATTCTACAGAAACCGTACAAAATAGAGCGTTAGTTGAAGAGACAAATTTTAAGCTGAATTCAAAACTGATATACCGGGTGATCTATTTAAAATAGGAGGCAATAAAAAAAGAAAAACAAAAGAAACCCATTTTAGAAATATTCAACTAGAAAATCACTTATCTCACATCAATACACATTAAAAATGTAATATAAATGTAAAGTTTGAAAAAAATCGTTAGTGGCGTTTTTAAAAAAATCGCAAAAAACTGAAAAATCGCAAGAGTAAACACCATACTTCCGGTTATGTGAATTTCTTCAAAAGCTTGCTGTCGCATCTAGATAGTACACAAAACTTATATATGATGTTTCAACGCCATACCTCTTTTCGTTTTTGAGATATTTTGTTCAGCCACAGACAGACAGGCACACAGACACGCTCACAGACAGACAAATGAACAAAAACATGTTTTTTGGGTTCGGGGGCTCTAAAACGGAACGATCTGTTGAAAACTCAATTTCGAATGCAATACTTCCTTTATTGTAAAAGGAAGTAAAAACTGATATTAGACAAGGCGATAGCCCGAGTCTACTACTGCTCTGTTGGTTAATGGATAACATAATACATTTGACAGAAAGCGTCGAGGAGTGTTACGCAATGGGAACGGAAAAGATCAAAATAATAGGCTATGCAGATGCTATAGTACTAATATCAAAAGACGAGAACGGATTACAAAGGCTGCTATATAAGTTTTAACAATCCGCAGAAGAATACAATATGTTAATAAACACAGACAAAATCAAATGCCCAACTGTATCAAAGGAACCACTGCGCTGCAAATTAGAATTAAACAATAAAATAATTGAACAGGTGATGTGCTTCTCGTATCTCGGAACATTAATCACAAGCTACGCTGATATACAAGAAGAAGTAAAGAAACAAGAAAACAAAGCTGCAGCAGTAACTGGCGTATTAAGCAACGTAGTGTAGAGAAACAAGGGTATGAGTTCTGACAGCAAACAACGATATATAAATTCTACATTAGACCTATCTTATCGTTCAGTATAGAAACAACGGCCGACACAAAGAAGTCTAAACAAATACTGAGAACAAATGAAATGAAAATATTGAAGTGGATAACTGGCAGAATATTAATAGATAGAATAAACAACCACGAAATATAAGAAGAATGTGGAGTCGAAAACATAGTGCGATGGGGAAGAAACAAAAAACTAAAATGGGGAGAACACGTTCACCGAATAGAAGACCACAGGATTGCTAGAATCTGCATGAATAACATTCCACAAGGATCAAGAACGAGAGGCAGACCATCAAAGAGATGGAAGGATTCCTAGACTTCCATATCCCAAGAGCACGCTTGAAAGTTGAAGTAGAACAGGTCGAAGACCTAATAGAAAGAAGAAGTAAGTAAAATCAGTAAGTAATGTACGTTAAACCTAACAGATCACTGTGAACGATGTCCATTATGACTAAAAGCTGTGAAGCTTCCTTCTTTCTTTCTAAGCTTTCTGATGTTTTGCATTTTGAAATTTTGTTTATCTTATGTAAGCTATACCTAACGGCTTACTGTGTATCACCCTTAAACGAGGGGTTCCACACCCCTCGCTAACTCTAACCCTCGGCAGAATATGGTGCGAATAAGGACCAGGCAGCGGTTCTTAAGGTTACAAAAAACTTCATAAAATTTGTACAAATGGGCGCCAGTCGTTACACACAACATAATCACAAATCTAGCTATCAAAATAAATCACCACCTACCTTGCATGCCTCTTACTTCAACCTAAATCTAAAAAAAGAGCAGGTTCATGAAAGGTTGTAGTATAAATAACAAAGAAAATATACCAGTAACAGTATATTGAATTTAATATTCACCAACAGTGTAATAATTATCAAATCTAATTGTAGAAGCAATATTGACAAACAACTCGAGTAAAATCTGGTGCTCTACTGCGCAAATATATTTAAGTTTGGAGTCAAGCCAAATCAAACAGTCAAAGAATTGATATAATTGTCATTAAAATTCGAAACACACAAATTAAAATTTATGACGACAGCAATATCATGAAGTCACAGTTGATAATGAAATTTCACCAATTAATGATGACAAAAGAACGCAGGCTTGCAAATTGTTAAAATGATAATTGAAAACGCGGGCGTTCAAGGTGACACTGCGTTCAGCGATGGTATTACAGCGTATACACTGTATGCGATTTTTAGCAGCTCCCTCTACGATAACGCAATAGCGTTTGATAAAAACTAATAAATTTACATGAAATTTAGGAGCGAGATTATCCCAAAGGTCTTTGTTTATCACCGAGTAGAATTCATAGCCGCCAAATCTGCCTTTATCGACGAAAAACAAACAGCTGAATTATGCAAAATAGTATGCACTTACTGCTATTTAATAGGTAGCTCATGGACTTCTCAGAGGCAGCAACGAAATGTGTGAAGACAGCTTGAGATGACGCAGGCATTCCTTGGTCGCAGGAAGCGACCTTGGCTTGGGAGCGCATGCAGGAATTGTGCGCTCAGCGAATGATTTCCATGGGACAATGCCACAGAAAATATTCAGTAACAAGATAGAGGCCTAATTATCACTTCATTAGTACAGAAACTGATTAACATAGAAGAGCTTACCCTAAGTTGGAGAACGGATTTTAACGAATTACAAGCGACACTTCTTGGCGCGTGCTTAGCGTTTGTTCGCATCAAACAAAATCGTAGTAAAATGCTTAGCCTACTTCGGGAATCAGGAGTATAAAATCCCTATAATAGGTCTCGGTCGATCGCGCGGCACATCTGCCTTAGCGTAAGGCTGGTATCAAAAGGAAAGCAACTCGAAATCCTAAATCCAGGTACGCTTCTCCAAGGTTGTCCGTTTTTCGAAAAATAAAATTTCTTCGCGCGACGTTCGCACAAAAGAGGTGCGAGCGTGGCTAACTGAATTAGAGTTGCGGAGTCGAAATTGAAAGCACACTTCACAGGGAATGCCAAAATAAAACGGGGCGTTAAAACTGTGGGCGATGTCCATTATGACTAGAACTTGAAAAACTTATTTCTAGGCTTTCTGGAGTTCTGTATTTTGAAATTTCGTTCATACAATGTACGCTAAACCTATAATAGTTCACTTTTGACGATGTTCGTTGCGACTAGAACCTATGAAGATGCTTTCTTTCTTTCTAGAGTTTCTACATTTCTGCCTTGTAACATTTTATTTGGTTCATATAATGTACGCCAAACCTGGACATTGTCCACTGTGATTAGACACTAGACCTGTTTCATTTTTTAGATTTTTCACTTTAAAATTTCATGTTATTCATATAATATACGCTAATCCTATCGGCCCACTGTGGACGTTGCCCATTGTGACTAGAATTTGTGAAGTTTTCTTATTTCTTTCTGGATTTCATTCTGAATTTTATGCTTTCCCTTCTATCGTTTATTATACTTTCCTAATATTTTTTAATAGAAATTTTAACCCCTATACTTGTTATATTTGCCAACAAAAAATGTGTAATCTGTATATCAATCGATTTTTTTCGACTAGCTGAGTAACACCTCTCCCTCCCTCTACGTTAAACTGGCTTTGGCAGAACGTTGTATATGAAGTTATGGTTAAGATTACAACTTTTAGAATGGAATATATTCCAAGAAATTGGGGAGCATTTGAATAGGCACAGAAGAAGAGGTAGTGATAACAAAAATAGAAAAAGAACGAAACGCTCAAAAATGACCTTATTGCAGATCCTAATAAGCATGTAGTTTAATTAAATTTATAAGACGTTCAAAACTTAATCAAATTGGATAACGTTCTAAATTTCCGTGTGTTAATGAAATTAATAGTATATTATATCATGAGGGACTAAAGTGCACAATTTAATCCCGCGAGTTTGTTGCCTCGAGAGCGAAGCCCGAGGGCAAGAACCACTCAAGGGATTTAGGCACTTTAGTCCCGAGGTATATATGCTATTTTTGCATTTTTGGGAACATTATCATCAAACATTTCCAAAATTTAGAATCTGCCAATTTGGAAACTGACAATTACAACTTATTAAAAACTGAATTGCAGCAGGTCCTGGATAGCCTGAATCAGTTGGCAGTATTGAAGTGTATTGTCAGTATATTTCAAATTCGAGATTTGCAGGTTAAGTTTTGCGTCAGTGTGTGTCAAATGACAAACAAAACCTAACCTACTAACCTCGTGTGTACATAAATTTACCATAGTTACGGTATCATTTTTACTTTAGTCCCTAGGGATTAAATGAGGTACTTTAGTCCCTGTTTACGGGGACTAAAGTATTAACTTTAGTCCCGGAAGTGCAAAAAAATGAACTTATTTCACACTGAAATATTGTTTTATGTGCAAAATATTAATAATTTGTAAGCTGTCGAAATGAAATTTTAAGTTTTTCAAACTCAATAAAATTGCAAAAGGGTCTCTATCCATTTAAATGGTACGTTAGTAAAGTTAAACATAACTTACTTCACAAGTCAACATTATTTCAATGTGCAAAATATTATTAGATATTTGAAAATTGTCAAAAATACATTTATAAAAACAACTAAGAACTTAATAAAATCGTAAAAAGTAAAACGGTTATTTGAAATGCTAATTTTTTTTGCATCAATACACTCCAAAATATCCTTATTTCACACTGAAATATTTTTTCATAGTGCAATATATTAGCAGACATTTGCAATCCGCCAAAATAAATTATTTAAAAATTTTAAGCCTTAATAAGTTTTTTTACGTTACTTCTCACTTCAACATTTTTTCTAAGAGAAAAATACTAACACACAATTGAAAACTGTCAGAATTAAATTTATAAGACGTTCAAGAGTTAGTCAAATCGGAAAATGTTAAACATATATTTAAAATTCCTAATTTCCGTGTGTTAACGGAATTGCAATGAACTAAAATGTTTTTTCTATGTGCAAAACACAGACATTTGTAAGTTTTAGAATTGAAATTTTAAGTTTTTCCAAACTTAATAAAATTGTAAAAAATTCACTAGCTATTTAAATATTAGTCAAGTTAGACATAACTTACTTCACACTTATTAAACATTATTTTAATGTGAAAATATTATTAGACGTTTGAAAACTGTCAGAGTTACGTTTAAAAGATACTTAATGAAATCGTATGAAGTAAATCGGCCAATTGCAATTATTTTTTGCGTCAGTAGGCTCCAAAACATCTTATTTCACACAGAAACATTTTTTAATTAAACTATTTACAATTCAGTAAAATTAATTTAATGAAGTTAGAAATGGTATAGATTACACAGAGTTATTCATTTATAAAATATCTCACAATCTATTTTACACTTACTCTTTCTCAATGTGCGAAATCTACTACACTTGAAAACTGGAATGCTAAAATTTAAAGACTACAGAATTCCGTAAAACAGAAAGGAGGTGTTATATAATATTTTCTATATACATTTATACATAAAATGATTAACATTTAAACATTTGTTTAATATTCGGTTGCATATTCTAATATGGTTCAACATAACTTATTTCCAATTTAAAAATTTTTTTTCAATATACCTCACGTTGATTATCAAAAGAATAAGAAGTAGATTTAGTAATTAGTAATTAGATATTATACATATTATGTATACACTTGATTGCATTGAAATGGATTACACTTAATTTTTGAGTATGTAAACTTGTATTTATAGTTACCTAGTTACTTGAAGTGCCAACTAATAATAACTAGGTATATTAAGTGAAGCCTATTTAGAATAGAAAAAAAAAACGTAAAAATGCGTATACTTAACTTTTTAGGTGCAGTCGATTTCAATGAAAGCAAGTGTACATTCCGTGTATTATTTGAAACCACCTCGCATATTTTTCCGATTTTTGTCTCGTGCCATGTCTATATTCGCCATTACGTGCATCAGGCTGCGCATCCCCTAAATCTAGCCGACGCCGGCGTACCCCTAGGGGTACGCGTATCCTACTTTGGTTTAGGTTTAGACTACACGGCTGAAAAGATCGTTGATTGTGAACTATGTAGGTTTTATAATATTATATTTAACATAATAAATACATTTTCATTGGTTAGAATATAGATATACAATTTACCTCAATTATTTAGAAAACTTACAATAACATCATGTTCAACATACATAGTCACCTTGCTTTTCAACATAATTAATGAGAGCAAAATTGAAACCCTCCAGAAACTCCATCCGGGCCCTTTCAAACCTGTTTGGTTTACTCAGTAAGGGAACATATTCAAAAATATGTAACAGTATTCTGGCAAAAAATTGTAAACCTTTCTGATCTTAACTCGCGACGTCACCTTTGTCAAACTGTATCGCGACCTTTTCATAGAAATAGCTCTAAAATCAGGAAGGATTTAAGCAAGCGAAAAGTGAACAATACATGTGAAATGTGTTTCAAATAATTAATTTCAACACTTTACAGGCAGGTTTCTCTGAAATTTTTATTCGGTTAAATAAGCAACACCTTGTTTTAATGTTGTCTGTAAAATTTCATTGATGGGTAAACAATGATTATTCTAAAAAATGTTAACAACTTCTTGTTAATTTCTGTCCCGTAATAACTATATTTCAGGGTTGTTAACGCAAATAAATCTTTATATACAACAGGCATCCAAGTTTGATGTAGGTACTTTTTGTAATTTTAATATACTACAATAGCCTCACCTAATATTATTAAAGCCTTACGTTGCGGCGTCAAATTATGCACTGATTGACTACACTGCAATATGAGTTGGATATTTAATTATTTTACATTACGACAATTATTTGATATTCTTTATATGTCACATTTAATTGTACCAATTCTCAATTAAAAAGAATTCAAGTACTTCTCATGTCCTTTAATATGAATCGTTAATATTAAGTTATTAAATATTTCTAGCTCAGTAGAACATGATTACTCTCAAAAACA
This sequence comes from Agriotes lineatus, assembly GCA_940337035.1. NCBI lineage: Eukaryota > Metazoa > Arthropoda > Insecta > Coleoptera > Elateridae > Agriotes > Agriotes lineatus. The sequence goes on from OW679199.1 coordinate 128,159,466, forward strand.
AGTCGCTTCACGCAATATCAAGACTGTTTATTATTTATGCAAAATCGTTTGTTTCATGAAAACTTATGTCAAATATTTGTGACAATTTTAATGAACGTCAGTGTCACTTCAAATCATGTACATGGAATACCAATCGCAAATACCTCCTTGTTACACTACCTGTCATTCAATAAACATGAAATAGTAAGTAGTCCTTTTATTAATTACCACACTTCACTCTTTTACTGTTTATTTTAGTTTGCTCAATAAATATCTGTAACTGTAGCTCGTCAAAAGAACTTAATCCGCCTTTTCAAAGATCCAAATGTATACCATCTACAGAGTAACCTCAGTACAAGCCCAGCCTACTGTCAAGAACTACAAACACCCTCGGAAATACCTCCTTCCAATTCTCAATCAGCATACAATTCAAGAACACGAACCTCGACAAAATCCTCCAGCAGTGAACACACTCTCTCTTCCAAATAAGATATTGACAATCCAAATAATGCCAATCTCAAAACGTCACTCCAACAAAAGTTCAACTCCTACCGATGGAAAACTACTTCCAGTTCCCAAGACTCTCACTCCAAAAATCCTGCCGTGTCCTATTTTCAGTAAATACAGCTTATGCTATTCAATTCACAAGATGTAATTATTTGACAATAAAGTTCAACATCCAATTGCAGAAATTATTTCAATAGCCTGTAGTATTAAATTGGTTTTCCTACCATACACATCTTCTCTATATCTTCATTATACTCTTCTTGTTTTAAAATGTGCAGTTCTTCTCTTCTCGACAATTTATTTGTAATTAAACCCTTTCATATACCAAAATTGATTAATAAATCGTATTAGAGAAGGGTTTATTTTCTAAATTTCAGCTTTTTACAAAATATTACGTTTTTCTATCAAAATTTATTTGTGTAGATAAAATTAATATCTCCTTAGCGATATCGTTTTTCCATATTCTTTACAGTTCACCACTATATGACAGTCAAAAAGGTAAGTGTCAAAAAATTATATGTAAAGTGTCCCTTGGATCATCACTACATCCGCGGGAGGTAATAATACAGTTCCCTCTCTAGTAATAGAACTAGCTATTACTTCTTAGGAACTAAAGGTAAATTCTATTTGGTCGCCTATGGATGCAGTTGTTCCAATACTTTTTAAATAAGAAACGTCAAAAGCAAAGGTTTGCAGCAGAGTTTATTTTTATTTGTACAAACCATATGTCAACAAACTGTTTCAATCATTTAAAATTTTGATATTTTGTACTTTTCTTGGTTGTAGAAATAAATCGTTACAATTTTCACGTACGTTCACGGCCCGATATTCAAACATCACTCACGTTCACAACGGGACCCGCCTTGACCCAGCGTAACCCAACTGTTTTCACGTCACGCGCCCATCTCTACTAGCAATAACCAATAAAGATTACCAATAGTACTTCCAACCCTGTACGGATGAGCAGAGCAGAGTTTCGAGCTGAAAATGATTCCAAACGCCGAGTAATTTTATTACTAAACGTAATAACGCTAATGGTTCTGCCAGTCTGACAATATTGGTTATTGTATGTATAAATTTAATAACTGAAACGTTGTACAGATAATACTCGACTCTATCAACCATTGGACATTACAACTGAAACCACTAAATCGCCTATCGATTTGTCAAATTATGCATTTAAAAAGAACGCCGCAATCAATAGCGGGCCAGTCTGACTCTGACATAAGCAAAATCGGTTTAGGAGTATAATTTCACAGGAATTTTAAAAAATAAGCTCGCCGACGGTTGGGTTATAGATTATTTAACTACCAGGTTGTCCAAATAATGTCTTGCAGTATTGTAAACTGAACCGCCACCGTCTTGTTTAAATCATATTAAAGCTGTTTGTAGTAATCGATCAGCATATTTTGTATTTTTTTTCGGTAAGAATCACAGGCACAAACTCCTCCCATAACGATCCTTGTGCCATTGAATGATAGGTGGCTAGTCACCCCTGCATTGTAATGGGGTTGATATGCCCTCAGCTTGGGGTAATTTAGACTGTGGTGGCCGACCTAGGGGAAATGTGGCCATAGCTGCATTTTGGCTACGCAGTATTGCCGATAATGCCGATGCCGATTCACTAATTTTTGCTACCAACCACAAGGGTAACTTAATTTCAAAAAGTCGACAAATGCACATTCAGTACCTAAAAAATTGTATTCAGTATTTTAATTTGTTGCCATTATCGGTCCAAAGATGAGAGGTGTTGATTAAATCACTGCGTCTTTAATCGGATTCGACACGCCATTGTTTACCAGGCACTTTAAAGCCATAAAACTTTTATACCCATTGTTACTTACAGGGTTATTTTTAATCAATGTAAGCAGTCGAATGTTGGCTCAAACGAATCAAATATCGTGGATGACTAATAAATTGAAATTTCAATGCATTCACCAACTTTGTTTCTTAAATAGCTCGATAACTGCTATCACAACCATCGAATTGCGAACACTGGAAGCGAATGTTCGCACCTATTATTTGCTTTTGTGTGTTACATCACACACAGTGTGACTCAACATGCCGGTACCATAATTACTTTGAATGGTTTATAGGCGCAGACAGTGTCCGTGTTTCGAATTCACTATTCTTTTTAAATGCTGTCATACCAAAAATACATCCGAACTATGATAATTTATGCGTTCAGACTGACAGATTCTAATTCCCGGTACGCAGTTAGTTGCCACGCTGATACTGTTAAAAGTTAATTTTTTAACGTTTTCAACGGAAAAATAATTTTCAGGAATAGAAGAGATGTCGATGGGGAATGAGTTTTCTATGAATTCATATTATATGAAGAAGGGATCGGAACAAATTAATTGGCAGTGGTGGCAAATAAAATATGTTGTAATGAACATATTATTAATTATTATAAATTTGCAAGACTGAAATATAAATAAAATTTTCATGCTCAACACATTAAATATTAAAATTAACATTTTTGTAATTTTATTAGCTATTTAAAACTTGATTAATGTTTAATTAATTAGCCCGACATTATACCTTTTTGATAAATTCAATCGTAAATTCATTATTAGAATAACCAGCTCTGGGTACATGAAAAACTCTTTCACAGGTTGGGGCTGTACAAAAATTGGTTCTATAGCATTTTTGTTAATTAATATTAGCTCAAATGCAAACGAAAGACATTCGGTATTAATATAACCACAAAACAACTAATATATCTTTGCCATTATAAAGACCTTCACAAACAAATTGATATAAATCTAATCGAACTCAATATTTTATATCAAATAAGAAAACAATATTTACTGGGCATGTAATTATAGCAAATCTTATAGATTTCTTGGTAACAGTAAAGTCTACACATTACCCTTTTGCCGTGATGTCAGAAATAACAAAACATAGCGTTAAAAACGTACGCCTTATATTAGTTACAACAAATTCAAAAAGATCATTTAAATCAGGGCTGTCCAACTTCAAGGGGCTCAAGGGCCACTGTAAAAAATTTGAAGGTTGTGAGGGCCGCATCATAAAATGTGTCGTATGCGACTTTGTGAGTGATTTGTAATAAATATAAAACGTGTATACATATTTCAATACTAATTTTAATTTATTCAAGAAGCTTAGGTTACATTACAAAAAGCATTGAAACATAAAAGAGATATACAGGGTGTTCCCTGAGGTAACCGACAAACTTACACCGTATGTCCTAGAAGTGATTTTAAACAAAACTTCCATATTCACTTTAGGTTAATTCCTTTCCGTTCTTAAGATACCGACAAAGGAAAAAAAATACATCAATTAATGTAAATTTACGTATAGAGATGTGACGTTTCACCCCCTTACTAAGGGCGTCACAGATTTACCCCTCGGGTTAAGTTCAAATCGGATAAATACGTTCACTCAAATGTATATTCGATTAGGTAAGACACCAGATAATTACCAAAACAAATATAATGTTTTTAGCTAGTTCAAATGAATAATTAAAAATAACTCTGAGTTGCACATTATTTAAAATTAACATGTTCTTCTGGAACGGTATCTGGTTTCGTGGGTCGAGCTGCAACCCAATGCACCGGCGAGTGTTGCGGGTCTCTATTGGTAGTCCGCCGGTATGCACGCCGACTCTTCGGGAAATGGGCTGAGTAGGTCTTTTGTTTCTGCAAACTTGACCTTCCACTCAGCAGTGATTTTAAGCTGCAATTTTCCGGTGAATTTAGCGATTTTAATGGTTAACTGGTGCGGGCGTTAGTGCCTAAATCCTGGTGGTTGTTGGTACCTTACGACGGCTAGGCGTCGTTCTTGGAGCGAACGCGGAGTCAAATCCTGCAGATGGAATTTTTTCGCCTTGAGCCGGAAAAATGATGTTGACATTCCCCCGGTAGGGAATTTGCGGGCTGCGGAATCGAACGTCGAAGTCCAGAAATTCGCCTTTTAATGACCAAAGAAGGGCCCTGCAGGTGAGTTTATGAAGGGCGACTACAGAACTCTAGCCGCTCACAAGCGGGGTAGAGGCTGCGATTGCTACAGGTTACAGGTTTAAATATTAGTAAAATGAGGTTATGAGGAGTATTTCACCTCTCAGGGCGCCGGGATTTGCGTTTAAAAATTAAGCGGTCGGAAATGGCTTTTAAGCAGTTAGCCCTGCAAGACAGTACAGCGTATTAAGACAGGGTTAAAGCCTCAGGGATTCGATTTTCCAAGAAAGTTTAACAATCAAGGTAAAATCGAACTCTAGCGGTCTTGCTCTTGCGGAAAATTTGAACTTCTCTGGCTGACAGTACAACACGTCATATCCCTTGAAGCCTGGTCTGCTAAAGGTTGGAGGCCTACTCCGTTAGACAGTTCAGCGTGTCAGACCGGAGGGCCCAGGTAGAAAAGGAGAGGACAGGATCAGGATTGGTGGACTCAAGGGGAATTCGATCCGCGGGCCGCAAAAATATCCTGGCGGGCCGCATGCGGCCCGCGGGCTACATGTAATGTGTAGACCTTAGCTGCGAATTCCAGCTATCTGGATCACCTCATTGCGTTCAGGGTAGCACGCTATCTGGATCCAAACGCAACTTTCCGTCTTGTAGAATCAGCCACTTAAGACCTCCTCCGAAGTCACCAATAACGCGATGTAACCCCGAGACGGCCCCAAGCTCCTATGACGGCAACAAAGCATCATTTGGTAGCTGCAGGATACTCGAAACCAATTCGTATGGCTTTTAAATGCGCTCTTCTACAGCTAACAATCTTCGCCAGCTCCTTACCGAAGCCTCCAATTTGGATGGTACTCCAAACAATTCCAAAATTACCAGCATAATCACGCAAATCAATTTAATAGTACACCAATATCACCCAACACAATAAAGCAATAATTATGGGTAATGTTACATTTAATTATTAGCACTTTTTATACAAAATTTTGGATCCGCTACAAAACGTTGTTAATGGTGCCCTATCAGTCAATTAATTAGTATGTCTAACTTACTCCTAGTTACATAGTTTTAAACTGTTTTATATGTGTGCAAACTTGATTTCTGAATTTTCATTTTAATAAATGTCAGATTTTGACAGCTCAAACGAAGCACCTTTTCCGATCACAATATTGGTTCACATAACACATGTACTACCTTAGTATCAATCATAGCATATTCTTACGTTTGATTATGTGCCTTATGCACATATTTACATGCGATTTTGAGAAAAATTCTTACCCTCAAAACGTATTACGTAATACTGTTTGCACAGCTTTAAAAAGTCATATACTAATAGATTTACGTTAAATGATAATTAAAATTTGAGTTAATTAAACACAATTCCTCGAAAACGAAAGCTAAGCTGTCATCTTCAGTAGCCTTGAAGAGAGACTAACACGACAAAGTTGGCCGAAGATATGTTCACTGCCAAATCACCAGTGAAATACTTTCACGTTTTCAACTAATTGTGTCTGATTCAAACCACAGGCTCCAGTAGTGTCCAAGTCAATTAAACAGAGCCGGATTAAGGGGGGGGGGGCTAAGGGGGCTGCAGCCCCGGGCCACCGAATTTCGGGGGCCTCGAAAAGATTCGAAGGTTATAATCTAGTGCGGTTTCTAATCATTTAGATCCCTTTGTACCCGTTGCATAAATGGGAATGGGGCCTCGAAAAGAATTTAGCCCTGGGCCTAACATATCCTTAATCCAGCTCTGCAATCAAATGTAAAAGCATCCCGCATTAATCCAATAATAATCTCAAAGTATTACTTTTTAGAGCCTGACATCGCTAATGCATTTCATGTATTAGTTGTACATGCTCACTTCAAAACCCATATTATGATTATTATAACATATAATTCTTTATTTTTGTTCAACAAGTCATTTGAATTAAGCACTAATAAATATGAACGATTAAATTATAATTTTTTTTAACGTTTCAACTGGCATAACTAAACAGAACTTCTACGGGTATAATACGATAGCAATATGTAAAGTGTAGTTTATAATTATACTATAGGTGACTGCTAACCATTAAATATCTGCAGTCATTTTGTTTTGTATGGCCATAATTAGGTAAGCACTAATGTGTGGTAAATTGACTTATTTATCATTTAATCAAATGATCTATTAATCGAATAAGAGATTACAGCGTTAATAAAACAATAAATATATTCCCATATGGATCCATATCTATTAATTAATCAGACTGAATCAAATAATCTATTAGTTTTCATTATTATAATAGTACCTACATTATAGGTATAGCAACGGAGCGAAAAGCGTGCATTTTTCCAAGGTATAAGTTTGAAAACGTTTGACAAATACACCGGGGAAAAAATTGCGTGCTCTCCTGCCGTGTATATACTATATACTATTTTTTCCACCACCGGGAGTAGAAACATAAGAGAGAAGTATTTTTATTACGTCATGCGTTCAATTTGTAACTTTTATGCACTAAATGAATTCACATTTTATATTTTATACTGGAATTTACAATATCTCTAGCAAACCATTTCTCCCCAATAAGTAGTTGACCACTAGGGAAATATGTCCGGTTAATAAAAAATTAACCTGTGAACTTGCTGAACGGCAAACAATTCGTACTTAATTGCTTGCTCCAGTCGCCATTTATTTTATTAGTTGCTGCGCTAATTGTCGCTTTTCCAAAATTATATATAAGTTGATCCTCAGATAAAGCTATTGCAATGTTTTTTTTGTGGATATATTTATACATTTGAACTTTCTTTGTTATCAAAATTACTTTCCACACAAGCTTGCTTAAATTTTTACTCTGTTGAATGTCAGATTGATTTAATCCAAAATATTAATGATTATGTATTTCATTTTATTAAATTGCCCGGTTAAGTGCTAATTCAATGTACTAACACAGTCAATATTTTTCTTAAACATGAAACTCCTTTGCTTAGGTTGGGACGTTTCTTTATAATTGTAATAAATTTGTAACAACTCTTTCTGTTCAAACCGGTTATGTAGATGTCTTTAATATAATGTCTACTTTGACAGTTTACTTCATAATAGCCCTTGTGGATATTACTTCTCAGCTTATTTCAAGTAGTTAATAATTAGGCACTATACTGTTTAATTTTATCATAAATTTTGGCTTTCAGAAGCATTTTAATTCAGTCTTTCATATGCATTTTTTTAAAACTTCATTTATTTAGAATCTATCAATATTGATAATAAGTAAATATGATGAACGACGTGTGGGTGTGCGAAGCTGTTCAGTGGCAACCATCTATTAGTTACTTATATAATGTTAATAGTACAACAGATATACATATGCAATATTGGCCTAACCTTTTTATGATGATCTCTGCTACTTAGAAGTTCTCTGCTGCAGTTAAGGGACGAACTTTTACAGGTTCACTGCAACTTTTTTCGTTATTTGCATCATAGTCAAGGATGAATGCTGATACTCCCATTATTATGTGTGTGTGCTAAATGACACGTTATTTATTAAAATTCCCTTTGATAAAGAAAGTATTCAATTATTTTTTATATAATTTATTGGAAAAACTCTGTGAGTTTCAATTCCTTATGTAAAATACATTGTTTGCTATTTTTAAATGATCCTTTCACTACGCACCAGGCTAGTTATCACTCTTCACTGAAAAGAAGTTGTAGAATTTTAGTCCCATTTTGAATAGATTCCTAGTGTTAGCTTTATTTGTTAAAGGTAAACCAAATAACATCACGTTAATTAAAACCTATTACTTGTAGCGATTCTAATTATGTCCTACAAAATTTATTAATTAGAAATTTATGATGATGATTGTAGCGATTCTAATTATGTCCTACAAAATTTATTAATTAGAAATTTATGATGATGATTATTTAATGTGAATTCGACGATTTAAGTCTTAAAAATAAAGTGACTTGTATGTATAATATTGATGAAGTATGTAAATTACCTGGTGTGATTTATCATGTTTGTGTATGAAATAATCGAGTTAGTTGCCTTGGAGATATTTAAAAAAATAAAAAATAATTGTTTTCCCAGAAAGCAAAAGAAAAACTCTGACAGTAAAAACGTTAATTTATCATTTTATTGAGTGAACCGACGTTCAAACTAGTGTTTGCCCATGAGACAAAACAATTAAGTGAAATTATGCGGACACAAAAGTACATTCAATTAGAATATAAAAACTAGTTTACGACATGTGCCAGTTAAGCTGTTTGTATGCAAGACTCAGCTTTAGTGTCGCATTACTGGGTCACGTTGCAATACTATAAGGAAGCTTTATGCAGATTGTCGCATTATAATACTATCACTAGGTCAGATTTCACACACATTGTTGACCGGCGAAGTATTTTTATGCAAAGGTCGTGTTTTGTGCCTATACCAATACTAGGTTACGAGTTCGAAACAGCAAACACGACACACATTCAATTATATAAGGCCTTGTAATTATTTAATATTTCAATATACTTCTAAACTCTGAGGTGTATTCATTTGTGACCAGACAGAAGCTACAATTGTCTAAGTGGTAGTTAGGCCTGGCTACTCCAGTCACATCTTATGTCAAACAAAACTTCTACCTCCTTCAGTAAAACAACCTGGCTATATAATTATACAATTTGTGTTCCGAAGTGCGTCCTGAACGAGTGCAAGAAGTAATCCATGGAACTATGCAAATCGAAGGCTTGCATAAATTCAAGGAACATCGCGGACAACAGATACGTGGCAGAAGGGCTGCACATAAAAAAGTCAAAAACTGTAAATTAAAAAAATGCCATCTTCGTGATATACAAGGAGAGTGTCTGACACACAGTGGTCACTAAAAAGTAGTCCCTAAGCACGGGTTCATCTACGAGGTTATCGAGCTGTGTTGAGTCTGTAGGAAATGCCGCGTTAACGAGGTCAGCAATCGAACCCCGTTCCAGCTGTGCAGGCATCGTCAGGGGCCATCTGTATACCACTCTGAGGACTCATGTGAACGAGAAGGAACCTACAGAAACGTGACCAATCTTGTTAGAAAGGCAATGCAAGTTAGTATTCATATGAAGCTGTCAGTTACGTGCGAATTATTACTGAAATACAGTAAAGTTTTTACGCCGAAGTGAGGTTAAAGAGTCTAATGTAGAATATATAAAGTGGAGATATGTATTACCGACACGCCATATTTAAATGTAAAATTTTATTTTGAAAATAAGATTAGAGAATTATAATGTATGCATGACCGTACCTGATATAAGAGTCAATTGTATCTAAAATAAAAGAAGCTGAGCTTATTATAAAAAGAAATTTGGCAATAGTATGGGGCTAACACATACATAAATAAATATATTCCAAGTGTGGCTAATAATAAAGTCTAGTACCAGTTCATACTATTCCCATCTTTTTAATATAGTTATTCAATTAATATTAGTTTCCGAAGTACAAAACCATCGCACGTAGTTCTGGCTTCAATGTACGTTGTGTTTGCACTCATTTTCATTTTTTTTCCCAATTGATTTAGTTATTTGAGCATTTTTGTTTAGTATTACCACACAATTTGTACTGATTTATCGTAAATTATTTATTTTATTCTAGTGAAATGCTCTTACCCGTTTATAAAAAAATAAATTAAAATTTAACATATAAATTCTTTTTTTTTCACTACAGGAGTTACTGGGAAACATTTATTATGGGCTATAGTACTCTTTAAAAAATAAATATTCAGACGATTTCATTCACGGCTGTTGTCATTATGCAACGAACGAACTCCAGGATTGGACCGTGTAATTGTTCACTTCTTCTTTTTCAACAATAGCCATTCCCTCAATATTCAAAATTTGCTGGCAGTTGGTGCTTCAAGCCATTGAAGCCAAAACTGTTCTGAAGTTACTCAGTGTCTCAAAACATTAGTTTTCTCTGTATTTGATCTAAATTAAGTTAGAATTAAGTAAATATGCCATACCACCCGAACTCGACCATACAATATGACTACTTTTAAATTTTGACAAATACATGCAATAGAGAATGATTTGGAACGAAATTGAAGGTTTGTATTTGATGCCTCCAATTTTGATTTAATATGGTATATTAAAATAATGCCACAATGTTACACTTGATGGCGTACAATTGTTACACGATGACTATACTTACCATATTGCTAACTTCCTTTACATATCTTGGTATTGTATCGAAATTGACGGGGTATTAAACGACTGTTATTATTACAGTTTCAAGGGCTTGGAAGAACGAAGCTTCTGGAAAAACTTGAGTTTTTCCTACACAGCGGAAAATTAGTTATGGGATAATTTGAAAAAGCAATATTTATGCATGTGTCTTTAATTGTATAAACCACAATCAATTTAAGTGAAGTAAAAAATTTCAAAAATTGATGCTGTTCTGGGTAAGGGTATTTATTATCAATTAATTTATACCATGTATAATGCCAAACCTCAGCTATAAAGCAAATAAAATTAATGGGTTACACGTTACACAAACGATTGAAATTTAATTATGCTCAGAAATACCTAGACATTTGATTTTTTCTGAATTTTCAGGTTATTTCCAATTTTCTTCTGGAAATTTAACTTTTTCATTAAATCATAAAGTTATTAAAACTAGTTTTGTTCTACTGCACGGAAAAGCTATAAATTTCGGCACTGTTTAGCGGCTGAAAACGCCCACTTTTTTGTGTACTAGTGTATTAGTGTACTAGTGTGTACCAGTAACTTTTACTTTTCAGCAGTAATAACCATAACAACAAAAGCTAACGCCGTGTTTCCATTGGTCGACATCAAAATATACATTGCTGTTTTGTAGTATGATCATGGCCACCTTGACTTTTCCCGATCTCCTCGATTAAGAACAAGAATAAGAAAAAAACGCTTCTAAAGCAGTAGAATAAAAAAGTATGTATGTAACTCGTACGATAGCGGACTTTTAGACTCGTCTAATATATGTGCCCCGCTCGCTGCGCTCGCTTGGCCATAAACTGCCGCTCGTCCACCTTAATTTCGTACCAGTACCATTTTGGATCATAAAGGGATGTGTTCTCTCTGGTGATTATTTATTACAAAAAAGGATTGAATCTGGTATCGAATTTTTTGAGAAAACGAACAGTCACTGCTTCAGAGACGCAGAGTACAAATGAATTTTTAGCACTGATAAAAAATACATATTTCACGGGTATGAAGTTGCATCACTAACTGGTGGCTTGCGATGGCCTATTATAGACACGCTGTAGGATATAAAATTTATGTTACGGTATAGACTTGGCGACGTAACCTATGTTGGCGTGTTGCTTTTTACTTTTTCACTGTGAGCACCACTTTATCGTCAGCAATGTGCTTGGTGGTGAAAAATATTTGCAAATAAACGCTGGCATTTAGGTGTGATGTAAGTCCATATAATTTGTTATCCGTATACATTTTCTATTTAGACGAAAAAATGTGGATAATCCCAGAACATCCTGTATATATTTTTTATCCAGTAGGAATGCAGAATTAGTATGACGTCATCGAAAAATTCGAGATTAGCGTGAAACTTAATTTTCTTAAATGTAGATTGTAGAGTATGAGACGTCATTACACAGCTTATTTTCTTCACTTTTCAAAAATGATCGGTAATAGCAACACTAGACCACATTATTTGATTACAATTATTTTCCAAAATGGTAGAACGTGATCCTAAATGCTTCGTTTCCAAGAAAGAATTATTTTATTTTCCCTCGTCTGAAAGACCAAGGAAGTCTGTAATCGTGAAAAAATCACCTTCCGAGATTCCTTCAGTTCTTCAGGTACCTACCTACATAATGAAAAATGGGTTTTCTCAATTCCGTCGGTCTGTCTGTCCATCTGTCTATCTGTCCGTGTAGTGGCGGTGTAACTCAAAAACTATCTATTTTTTGGAGGAAGACAAGATTTTGCACACAGATTAGATGTTTGCCTGGCTCGAAACCGAATATACTTTCGGTCAAATATATACAGAATGGGCAACTTAAAAATAACATTCTATCTGTTTTTGCTTTAACCCGAGAGCTATGAGTTAAGTAAAAGCTTGATGAAAATATACATATTTTGGACCAAACAGATACAAGGTGAACACATTAAAAAAGTTTCCATTGGAATTTTCAAAATTTTTAGTTTAAAAACTTCCACTTGCGAGGTAATTTCTGAGTAAAGCCCATTTCAGATTTTCACAAAAGACTATAGTCTGAAAATAACCAGACACGAGTAATCAATTATCCACACAGAATTAATTTAATTATTCAATAATAATATGACGGTTTCTTCTTACATAATAAGTCAAGCGTGAAACAGTGAAATAAATTGATTAAATCAATATCTACAATCAACATAATTTAATGTATGTATTAAGTATTCTACTGCCCACTCTTATACACAGAGTCTAGCAAAGGTGCGGAGATGGAAGATAATTATAAAACTGTATTATACAGGGTGGCTCAAAAAGGTGTGGCAAACTCAAATTACTTTTTTCACAAAACTTCCTATATTTGAGTACCTTGTAAAGTTGGAAAGTTAACTCTTTTGGGTTTGTTAACGACTTATGCAAAAACATACATATTAAATGATCAGCTATGTTCAACTGACATTGTATAAAGGGTGTTTTTTTTAGTCTCTCAGTAGAATAGGGATGTTTGATACACCGAAAAGTACCGGTACTATCGTATCGTATCGTATCGACTTACAAGTACCGGTTCGGATCAGTACCGTATACAAAAGTACCGGTACATGAAATACCGGTACACAATCGATCCGGGATATTTTCTAAATTTATTTATGACACACTTCGAGTCCTAGTATAGCAAATAGAAGTTTAGCTATAATAGTGGCGTAACAATCAAGAAATCAACAATTGAAAAATCAGTATTAGAAATACATTTATTAAATAGTATACATATAAACGCTCAAAAACTTTAAAACTAACATAAATATAATAACTGAAACATTAAAAGTATACAGGGTGAGTTTATTTGAATGTTTAGCATGGGGATCTCGGAAAGTATTGGAGATAGAGAGACGGTTAAATGGGGAAAGAATTGCAGTTTTACGAGCTCAATTTAATGAGCTTTTTGTTTTTTGAAAAAAATTGCCTAACTAGATATTTCGCAAAAATATTTTTTTTTCTAATTTCGTTCGGTGCCTATAGCTCTGTTATTACTAATTTTAGAAAAAATGTGTAAAGAAAAAAGTTGTAGACAATTATGTGGTTAATAACATAATCCAACCAAATTTTTTATTTAAGCTATAATTTTTGAGTTATGACACAAACTTGTGTTTTTTCTAAAGGAAACCATAGTCAGCCATGACTTTATAAAAAAGGCAATTTTTCAAAGATTCTAACGATATACCACTTAATATAGTTATTTTTATAAATAAATAAATTATGGCCATTTTTCTCTTTTCGTTTTCGAAATGTTCTTAAATTTGTAGTTCCGTCTGAACTTTTAACTTCACACTGACACAGTCTGCATTTTCCTCCAGAATCTGTCTTAATAAATACTTTCCAAACGTTACTGCTTGAAGGTGGCATATTTGTTTAAAAAAACACAATATAAACCACAATTTCACTGAATAATAAAAGAAAACTGATAATAAAAACAGAACTGTTAATTAATTTACCGAACGCCCACTGCGACCGCGATGGAGTGACGAGTGACACAATTGTGGCAATTGCCTTATAGGCACAATTTTTTATAATCTCGGGTATAAAATTTTTCTCGGGGATTTACCGAATTTCGCTGCGATATCCTAGTGAGAAGTTGTTGGGATACATGAGAGCTCCAGTTCACCAGAATTAGTCATTATTTTAGAACTCATTAATTACAATTTTGCTGTACCAGTCGAAATCCGAAGCGTAATACGTCCACAGATTAAACAGAAACATTTCGGCTCAACAAAATCATTTTGTTTTGATTTTTGTTCTTGCGTTTGTAGAAGCTGAAAATGACTTATTGAATGAAAGTTATCTACGTGCGACCATTTTTAAGACTTCAATAACTGTTAGTTCAATAAAAGTAATATTTGCACATGGCTTAGGTTTTTTACCCTTGAAGAAAAAGGGCATATTTTGGACCTTTTCCCTTTGGTTTTTTCAAAATTTATAGTTTTAAAACTTTATATATTAAAAATAAAAAATTTCATTATATAGTCAAAAGATGAATTATTTCTAGACAGGCGGCAAAAATCCAGGATCGGTCCTGCCGATCCGATACTGACCGAAAATAAATCGTATTGGATTGGATCGCTGACTAAAATACCGGTACAAAATATCGAGTATCGGAAGACAAAGTACCGGTACTTCAATATATCGGATCGTACCGCACATCCCTACAGTAGAATCCCGTCATTGTGCTCCAAGTTTTAGTTCTTAGCTTTAGGTTTTTTGAGATTATTTGTGGAAGCTTCGCTGGTATGCGCCTTGGATACTATATGGACATTTTAGTCCGCGTTTTTGAGACAAACTGCCTGTGTTTACAGGCGTCACCTGCGGGGTGCAAAAAACGACGATTCCGTTTGTGTGAGAATTTTAATACAGACGTCACCCGGAGGTTGTGGAAGCTTCTGCGATCTATTCGACTTTAGAGGGCCCCTCTTCACCATGAGAGCCTAGTTCGAATTTGGGCCTCATCACCTGGGATTAATGACATTTGCTTCCGTCGACCTTCTGCAGCTAGAGTTTTGAGCCTGTTTCGAGGCTATTCGCAGCTTTGAGTCCGTTTGGGGGCTATTTGTGTCAACTCTTGTAAAAGGGTGAGGCTCTCAGAGAAGTAGTGCAGCTTAAGGATTTGTGTTAAATATTTTTGTACCGAAGAAACTGGTTAAATATTAGATTGTGTATTTGCATCGTGCTAATCACTGCTATGACGTTAATCTGGGGTTCACCTTTCGACTAAGTAACGTCAAATCAAAATTTATAATATTTCTGCTGTAGTTACTATATGCAGCGTTGTTTAATAAATCCGATGCACATGTTTATTTTATTCCGTGTCTGATTTCGTTACTGCTACCTTCTGTATTTCAGATATTGTGTTGTTACCTGCTGCGATTAAACTGAGTTTATAAGTTCTTGATCTATCTGAGTACATTTGTTTTAATTAAAAAACTTTATGGCGCTCATTTGATTTGGTGATTACATCGTTTAAAGAACGGTTCGTCGTCTCCGCTGAAGCTAGCTGGTGGCCCCTCAAAAATACTCCCGTAGCATTGCAATATTTGAAAGTAATTAGGGAAACTATAGTGAACAACTGTCGGCGCTAACAATCGTCGGATACAACAAAAAAATAAATCTCCAATTTGTATTTTATTATGAAGTGTGCAAAATAACTAAATTTAAATGGCGGTTACATTTTATTTATTTATATTTACCATTGTGACGGTACAAGCAACGAAAGAAATTAGACCTCATCAAAATAAAACATAGTATGTGTTCAATCAGGCGAACTTGTATCTGAAACGTATCGTAAAGATACTTTTCAGTTGATCGTTTATTTATTGGTTTTGTTAATGGATTAGTAACCCTTATGAATGCATTTCTTTTTATTCTCTAAAATCGTTTATTAATGACTCCTATTAATGGAAGAATCAAGGCTACCATGAATGTCAAAACTTGTGTCAAATTTTTGTCATGCAATAATATTAAATTTTTTCTAATTTAATAAGATACGATCAACGACAAAATATTGTAACTAACTCGTATGTTAATTGGCGATTAATAATCTCAACAATGAATAATACATAATAGTTGCGTGTGTTTTTTTTAAACAATGCAGTTTATTTGGTTTAAAAATAAAATTAAAATAATCACTGCCTTAATATTCCACTGAATGGTGATTCCATAACTACTGTATACAGTGGGGTCCAGAATTTTGTATTTAAATCGGGCCGAGAATAATACTTCCACCATTTTGTAAGTAAAAAAATTCAATTAGAAACTTTTAAAAATACTACTACACTATAATAATGTTTTTCTTCAAACGGCAGTAAAATGTGACATTCTACTGCTTGATTGATGATGCTAAACTGTCACTTCATTGCCATAGCATCTAACACACTTTATCTACCGCTGACGAGATCAAGTCATTTTCTTCGAATTTTGTTCGCAAAATTGCAAATAATTTGTTATAAAAACGTTTGAAGAAAAAATACTATACGTTATTCGGAGCAAAAGTATCTTTATGTGGCTCGGCTGTACTTATCTGCTTCGCAAGCTCGGCAGATAATCTGTCCAGCCTCGCCACATAAAGTATAACTTTTGATCCTAATAACATAATATACTATTATATAGTATTGGTGCGATTTTTCAAAATTCTAATACATACTATTAAAAACTGGGGAGCTGTAAAATCATAATGCATACTACAAAGCAAATGAGCCAAGTTCAAGTTTTCTTCACTCTCTAGATCAGGGCTGTCCAACTTCAAGGGGCCCAAGGGCCACCGTAAAAAATTTGAAGATTAGGAGGGCCGCAACATAAAATGTGTCGTAGGCAACTTTGTGAGTGATTTTTAATAAATAGAAAACGTGTATATTTTAATACTAATTTTTATTTATTCAAGAAGCTTAGGTTACATTACAAAATACATTGAAACATAAAAAAGATATACAGGGTGTTTCCTGAGGTAACCGACAATCTTACACCATATGTTCTAGAAGTGATTCTAAACAAAAAAAATCATATTCACTTTAGGTTCATTGCTTTCCGTTCTTGAGATACCGACAAAAGAAAAAATTACATCAATTAATGTAAATTTACGTATAGAGATGTGACGTTTCACCCTCTTACTAAGGGCGTCAAAGATTTGCCCCTCGGGTTTAGCTCAAATCGGAGAAATACGTTCACTCAAATATATATTCGATTGGGTAAAACACCAGATAATTACCAAAACAAATATAATGTTTTTAGCTAGTGATTAATTAAAAATAACTCTGAGTTGTACATTATTTAAAATTAACATGTTCTTCTGGAACGGTGTCTTGTTTCGTGGGTCAAGCTGCAACCCAATGCACCGGCGAGTATTGCAGGGACCTATTGGTAGTCCGCAGGTACGCACGCCGATACTTCGGGAAATGGGCTGAGTAGGTCTTTTGTTCCTGCAAACTTGACCTTTTTTTAAGGGTTATCTGGGGGGGGGGGCGTTAGTGCCTAAATCCTGGTGCAGAGGTGGCTGACACCTTACGACGGCTGGGTGTCGTTCTTGGGGCGATGGAACTTATTCGCCTTGAGCCGGAAAATGATGTTGACATTCCCCCGGTAGGGAATTTGCGGGCTGCGGAATCGAACGTCGAAGTCAAGGAATTCGCTTTTTAATGACCAAAAAGGGGCCCTGCAGGTGAGTTTATGAAGGGCGGCTACAGGACTCTAGCCGCTCACACGCGGGGTAGAGGCTGCGATTCCTACAGGTTACAGGTTTAATTATTAGTAAAATGAGGTTATGAGGACTATTTCACCTTTCGAGGCGCCGGGATTTGCGTTTAAAAATTAGGCGGTCAGAAATGGCTTTTAAGCAGTTAGCCCTTCAAGACAGTACAGCGTATTAAGACAGGGTTAAAGCCTCAGGGATTCGATTTTCCAAGAAAGTTCAACAATCAAGGTAAATTCGAATTCTAGCGGTCCTGCTTTTGCGGAAAATTTTAACTTCTCGGGCTGACAGTACAACACGTCAACTCCCTTGAAGCCTGGTCTGGTAAGGGTTGGAGGCCTACTCCGTTAGATAGTTCAGCGTGTCAGACCGGAGGGCCCAGGTAGAAGAGGACAGGACAGGATCAGGACTGGTGGACTCAAGGGAGAATTTTCTCACGTTACTGGAACTGGCAGTGCTATCTTCTTTTATACCTTTTCTGCCGCGTTATCGGGGTACTTGCCCTAGCTTCCACTGGAGCGGCTAGGATTCCTTATCGCCAGTTCACACGTCGAATTGATGCAGCGCTTGATTAGGCAATGTATCAAATTTAAATACATTTTATGTATAATAAAAATTTAATACAGGAGCAAGCGTTTCAAAGATAAGTAAGCTAGATAAAATAACATTCGTTGATAAGGAAAAACTGTCAAAGTAAACATTAGTTAATAACAATTAACAACTAGAAGAAGTAAACACTACTCAAAACAACCAAAAAAGGTGTCTGATCGCTACAGCAAAATTCGCGTTGGTGGCAACTGCCAGAATGAGACAACGGACAAGACAAGCCTTACATCGGAAGTGGGCGGGACTGTTTCCTAACACAATGTTGAAAGATAAAGTGAAAATTCTTTTACTAATGATATATTTTTGTACCTTTGTCCTATGTACCTATTTTAAATTGTTTTCAATTATTTATAATGTATATTCGAGATTCATGTTTCCTAAAAGTATAGTGATCCGCGGGCCGCAAAAATATACTGGCGGGCCGCATGCGGCCCGCGGGCCACATGTTGGACAGCCCTGCTCTAGATGGTGAAAGTTTGCATGGATGTGATACGTGATTTCACTATTCACCAACATTCTATCGAAATAAAATAAGTTTGCAATGTACTTCTGTTGAGGTCAGTATATAGAATACACCCATCTAATTTAATGACCATACTTATAAATCACCCTGTATATTAACCAATATTTTGTGACTGTCTTTACATATTCATTTCACATCTTTAGTAAAACAAAATAAAAAAATCGCAATTCATTCAAATACTTCTGAATTTATTAAAAAAAATTGACTTTTTAAAAACTTCATGAATGTTTTCAACCCTATACAGTGGCGTAACTACCGAGGGGGCAAAGGGTGCAGCGGCCCCCGGGCCCTGAACTTCAGGGGACCCAACAGGCCTCCTGAAGTTTAAAGCCCGGCAGGTCCAAACTCGGTCCCGTATAAAGTTTCAATGAGTCCGGAAAAAACACTTTGATGTTTCTGTTTATGAATTAAAAAAAATTGAAAAATGATAACCAATAATGCTTTGGCAAGAATCGGACACACGCAATTAAGGGGCCCGGTGAAGATCACGGCCACCGGGCCCAAAATTTGAAGTTACGCCACTGACCCTATATAACAAACAACACACTATACAGTCTGTTTCAAGATTGATGTTACAAGAGGTGGGATGGACTAAGATTGTGGGATTAGATCCTGCTTGGTCTGAAGAGAAATTGAAGAATGTTTTCAGTTTTTGAAAAACAAGTCGGCCTTGATAGTGAAGCGAAAACGATTTTCTTTCCAGGTAATTTTACTAACAAAAGTGATTCAGAATGAAAAATTATGGCCCTATACACAATTTCAGGAAGATCGACCTACTTAGATCAAACCGTCATTTTTAATAAATACAGTATGAACGAAAACTTTTATCCTCTAGAGCAGTGGTTCTCAAAGTGTGGTACGCGTACCCCTTGGGGGTACGCGAAAATTTTTAAGGGGTACGTAGCAGACCAACAAAAAATAAAACAAACCTTTAAATTTAAATAGGGGAAAAATTATTTGTGTGCTTAAGACCACACGGGAGAAGTGTAAACTTCTATGGCATTGGGTATAATAAAATTCTGCATAAAAAATGACCTTTTATATCACCCTGTATAATTTTCCACCAAAAAAATGAAGTTTTAGCGAAAATATAAGGTTTTGAAAATTTTGAAATTGTTGACTCGCCCTGTATAAGTCAAAAATTATATATAGTGGTGGCGCGACGGTAGACGGATGTACAGAGTGCATCAGCTGATGTGATGTACACCCCTCCCCTCTTTTTGTTTTTAATATAATAAAAATGTATGTAAGCAATATCTCTTTATTTTATTTAAACATGACCCGTAATTGAGTTACACAGGTTAAAACTATACCTACTAAATAAAAAGGTTTAAGATTTTTTTTATATATTTTAGTTTACTTACTGATAAGGGGTACCCAAAACTTTTTGTCGGTAAAAAGGGGTACAGTGTCTAAAATAGTTTGAGAACCCCTGCTCTAGAGAGCTGTGAAATTATTTTGTCAAAAAATTTTGTTGGCAGTCGTTGTAATAAAAGTCACATTGACATTTTATATCTGTCAGTTTAAGGTTATATCAGGAATGTCATTTTAACAAATATAAACATTTTTGTTGAATACATCAAGATATTAGTAACAAAAAAAACTTCAGCTGTTCAATAGTATATTATACATCAAGGTAGCGAAGCGCAGTATTATAACCTGAGCGCATATTAGATACTGAGCGCGCAGCGCGAAGTATCTAAAGCGCGAAGGTTATAAGACGATTCGCTACCTTGGTGTATATACTATTTTTTGCACTACCAAACGGCTTAATACCTAAATTCCCAACAAATTTCGAAAATATTTTAACTGTCAACCTGACAATACAGCTCTTTAAAACGTCAAAATAAAAATAGTCATATTTGGTAACTTAGCAATTTATTAGTTACCACGGTGAAAATTGTTTATTTTACTTTCTCTCCCTTGGTGGAGAAAATCAACTTCACAACCTAAAAATAGGCCAATAACGATGCGTTCTGAGACTAGTAGTGCAAAAAATGATTTCCTGCATTTTCCATATACAGCACCATCTTGTGTTCAGTATTAAACATCCTGCAAAAGAAGAGTGATTTACTCATCACTGCCAACAAAAATTAAATTTTAAAAAAATCCACAGCCCTCTAGAGGTTAAAACTTTTAAAAGTTTTCGATCATATGGTACAATTTCAACGGTTTAATTTAAGAACGTATATCTTCCTGAAATTTTGTATAGGATCATAACTTATTATTCTGAACAACTTTTCTTGGTAAAATTTTGTCGTTATCATGAACAGAAACTGTAGTTTACCTGAAAAGAAAATAGTTTTCGCTTCATTATCAAGGCCGACTTTTTTTCCAAAACTGAAAATATACTTAAAATTCTCTTCAGACAACGGGTATCGTACAGCTATTTTACTTGTATGTATTGTCGGTAACCTCCTTTTACGTTGGGCTGTAGACGCTGGTGCTTTGTAGGCTTGCGTATGGCGGTACAATGCTCAGCTGCCCCGCATTCGGGTTACACAGTTGGAGCGCGCCTTTTGTGCTTGCGCAGTAACCATTGTGTAGAGTGTCTGTCATGGTGATGTGTTGACCTTGTTACTTCATCTCGTAAGTATGTGGTTCTGAGTAGAGCAGAGTTGATTTGGTGCCCAACTGTGAATAGTTCCACCGAGCCCCAAGGCTGCGGAAAACTTCTGCCCCCCCCCCCCACGGCATTCGAACCGAGGACTTGCTTAGTGCAAGCCTAGAGCTTTCCCAACTGCGTTACCCGGCTTCTCCAGCTACTTTATTTATATGTCAGAAATTAGCAAAATATACTAGGTGTTCATTTAAAACAATGCCCTTTATTAGACTGGTATTTGTGTAGTAGGTATGCCGGTTAAATACAGAAAAAATAACGCTATAGCTTTTATGGGCACTATTATTTGTACC
>OW679199.1:128181399-128246912 GCA_940337035.1 Agriotes lineatus
ATCTTTCAAAACCCTAAAATCATAAAAATAAGTGTCCTTACAACGAATTTCTAAAGTGCAGCAAGATTGCAACCATAAACTTTATTGGAGCCGGCCGGCCAAGAAAGGTGACAGCCAGCGAAATACGCCTCACGAATGTTTGCAGATTAAATTAAGAATTTTTCACTAAAACGCCCTTAAAACAGAGTGCGCTCTGTTTTAATCACACATAAAGGATACCAGAAGATAGGAAAAATTAACCGCTACCTATTAAAACAAACCACAGAGCGCTAGCACATATACAGGTGGAGAAAAAGCAATTTTTCCATCAGGCAGCCAAACACGCGCCCGGGAGAGCGGCCGAGAGTTCAGCGGCCCGAGGAAAGGCATATTGTAACGAAGAAATCAGGGGCCACGACCGAGTACAGCGGGCAAAGATGCAGATTACAAATTAAATTTTAATTAACGGAAGGAAGCGTCCCAGAAAAGCGAAATTGGTCTCAAAAATCTTATAAAAATAGCGCGCAACCGATCAAAGCATAATAAACTTTTTAACACACGCCATAAGAATAATACTTAATTAAGCTTTACGCGGAACATTGCATTAAAAATTCCAAGTTGAGCTAATTTTTACTCAAAACATAGCAAATTGGGTGTCGTTAGAATCGGCATTTCATCAACTATTGATTGCGACTCAAACCAAGTCGATAATTGATCACGCCGCTCAATTAAATGCTATAATTTCAAAATATATCGAAATCGGGCAAAACATCCCTTCTACTTCGACCAATGAGCGTCGAGATCGCGTTGGACAAAGGACTGGCTCCTTTAAATAGTCAGACGCTGGCAGTAAGAAATTACTCAGCCAAGGAGAGTCCACCAGCCGCCACTTCAGCTTCCAGGGCTACCAGCAGCCACTTCAGCTTCCAGGACTACCAGCAGCCACTTCAGCTCCAGGACCAACAGCCGTTTCACTGGACTTAGCTGTCTGCCGCCTTCGTGGGACTTGGAGTTCGAGCCGCTTTCGCTACCAGGAACCATTCAGCCTTCCATCGCCGACTCAGCCAAGGAGAGTCCACCAGCCGCCACTTCAGCTTCCAGGACTACCAGCAGCCACTTCAGCTCCAGGACCAACAGCCGTTTCACTGGACTTAGCTGTCTGCCGCCTTCGTGGGACTTGGAGTTCGAGCCACTTTCGCTACCAGGAACCATTCAGCCTTCCATCGCCGACTCAGCCAAGGAGAGTCCACCAGCCGCCACTCCAGCTTCCAGGACTACCAGCAGCCACTTCAGCTCCAGGACCAACAGCCGTTTCACTGGACTTAGCTGTCTGCCGCCTTCGTGGGACTTGGAGTTCGAGCCACTTTAGCTTCCAGGACCAGCTAGCAGCTCCCGCCTCTCCAGAGCCTATCATCTTCGTGGACTTAGAGCCGATCCATTTCACTGGACTTAGCTGTCTGCCGCATCTTCGTGGACTTAGAGCCGATCCATTTCACTGGACTTAGCTGTCTGCCGTCTTCGTGGGACTTGGGATTCGAGCCACTTCAGCTTCCAGGACCAGCTAGCAGCTCCAGCCTCTCCAGAGCCTATCCCCCTCGTGGACTTAGAGCCAATCCTACGCATTGGACTCTGCTGCCTGCCGTCTTTGGAAAGCCACTTTAGCCAGCCGCCGCCTCCGCCAAGGAGATCCGCACTGCCGCCGACGTTGCCGCCGCCGCTGCTCACAGCCCGCCGCCCCGTCGCCAGTCGCCACCGCCACCGCTGCCACCGCAGAAGGAAGCCGCCAGCCGCCGCCTCCGCCCAGGAGATCCGCACTGCCGCCGACGTTGCCGCCGCCGCTGCTCACAGCCCGCCGCCCCGTCGCCAGTCGCCACCGCCGCCGCTGCAACCGCCGAAGGAAGCCGCCAGCCGCCGCCTCCGCCAAGGAGATCCGCACTGCCGCCGACGTTGCCGCCGCCGCTGCTCTCAGCTCGCCGCCCCGTCGCCAGTCGCCACCGCCGCCGCTGCAACCACTGGAGGAAGCCGCCGGCCCCGCCTCCGAAGGACCACACCCGCTTCCAATCGCGGATGCCAATCCGCCATTTTTCTTTTCTTTTTCTGTATATAAATGTTACCTAGTTATAAGCTTATTTGTATGTGTAAATATAATAAACTTTGTTCCAATCAAATCCAGTGTCTAGCTGAGGGTAACGCCCACCCTCCTCTTCCGAAACCGACGCCATTGCAGTAACCCTACCGCTGAGCATAGACGTAGGCTTGTTAACTTACTGAACGAAAATTTCTGCTTTGTGAAAAAATGCAGGGCCAGTATGTGCCTTTTATTTGTGTATTTGAAAGTAAACACCCCTTGAAGGGTTTCTCTTGATATCCAGGGCTGTAACAGTGATGAAGATCGTTAACTTACCAATTGGTGCGGCTCGGCGGGCTATATGGCGGACGGAATTTACCTTAGAAGAAGTCCGAGCGACAGTAGGACGCTTTGGCGGTCATCGTTGCAGATATACAGGTGTACAGGTCTAATCTTTCGAAGTAGTGTGAAGTGCTCTAATTTCACCTAAGGAGACCGCAGGACCCTCCTCCTTCCTGAACAGGAGCTTCGTCACCACGTAACTAGATTACTTGCCTGATTATGACGGTAACCAAAGCCTAATGTTCCATTTTCCGTTGAGCGTGGTAATACTCTATGGGGCCTCTGTTCAGGTGTCAGGATCGGCCATCGAGGTATCGGCTTAGCTCAATAAAGTGGGTTGTTACGGTGTCAAATGATTCTAAGGACACTCTAGGGTGGGGGAGTGCCCCTTTCTTCGACTAATCCGGGAATTGTCACCACTTACCCTGGAAATCTCACAAAACAGGCTAAAGACCACGGCTTGACACGCTCAGGGAGCTGGGCTTGGTCCTAGAAACGGTACACCACAGGGAAAGCATGACGGTATGTATAGGGTGTTGCAAAATAAAGGGGCGCGACGAGATTCAGACATAAAACTCACGCTTAACCGAACCTCGAAAGCCAAACGGGGTAGGATATTAGTGTATAGCCAACGGCTCCCAACACATGTAGCGACAAGTGCACCGACTTACCTGCGACGTCTCTAAACTGCTTTCAGGCTCCACTTCGCATAAAATCTGACACAGACACAATGTATAAATAATGTAACCTGCAAATAAGCATGCACAAACACGTGGGGAAATAATAAGGCGTCTTTCCATAAACCGATCTATTAGTCTACGTACATGTGAATAAAATCGTTACACACTATGAGAACATATCATATCATAATGTATGGGCTAAAAGATACCCAGCTCGGGACGTTTTATCTCGAATGATTAATTATAAATACAGCGGAGGCCGTCTGCGGGCTGGAAAACAAGAATTACTATTTATAAATTCAACACAAGCCGTCTGCGGGCCTGTGATCATGTATGACTCATTTAATTACAGCAGAAGCCGTCTGCGGGCCGGAAAACAAGAATAACTATTTATAAATTCAACACAAGCCGTCTGCGGGCCTGTGGCAATGTATGACTAATTAAAATGCAACGAAAAGCCGTCTGCGGGCCTGTGATCATGTGTGACTAATTTAACTACAGCAGAAGCCGTTTGTAGGCCGGCAAACAAGAATGACTATAAATTCAAATACAGCACTCTACCTTAATTAACGGCTTTGCTTGAAAGCTACGTCCGCCGAAAGCGGGGCGCTCATCGCTAGAATATATGGGCTGAAGCTTGAAGCTGTGGGTGGCACGCTCTCCAGAGGATCCCCCGTTGTTATCGGGGAAAAAATGCATAGCCCACCTGGGCAATGACTAAAACTGCGAGGCCTGAAGTTCGCAAGCTCAAACAGGATCCCAATATGTGTTGGACAAATATGTCTTCCAGGCTTACAAGAAGAAACAAGCGGCGGCCATCGGCACGACAACGACACTCACGCACCCAAAAACACGACTTATAACTCTTACGGCCCGTTCAGAACTCTACAAGCACAAACCGCCCCCGCGCCCAACGGGCCCGGGATGGTAACAACAGGACGCTATATCAACTGTACTCAGTGGCGGCCGGTGACTAACTAACTCAAAACCGACGCCACGCGGTCCCAGACAAACGCGCTCGCTTGCAACGTGCAGGGGAAGCCGGTTACTAGCAAGATCTGTGCAGCTGTGACCAATCACGGGGCGAGAAACAACCGCTCGACGAACCTTCTAGAACAAAGCTATGTTCAGAATCTTTAAAATTCTAAATAAACCTGTGTTCGAAATCTTTAAAATTCTAAATAAACCAAGGCAAATAATTATGAACGAGAAGATTAAAATGACCGTTACAGTTACTTGAAATTGTGAACCACCAACTGTCTGTACACCATTTGATGAACTAACGTAAGCAGAAATATGACTGGAAAGCCTATAAACAGCGAAGTTGTAATTATTAAATAGAAAATACTCCAAGAAGTCGAATTTAAAAATGGCCTGACAGGGTTCAATAGAAAACTGTACACAGAGGAATCGCCTTGGCTGAGAAGCGGGTTCAAGAGAGTTTTCTAGGAAAAGGCTCTGAACTCGGAACTCCCGAGCGGCTAGATCGGCGGGCGGCTTCACGCTGGCAGATCTCTGGGTTGCTCTGGCTAAAGGCGTCGGGGATTAAGGTTAGTGAAGCTGGAGCGCTGAACTTAATTGAATTTCACGGGCTAAGCATCTTGCCTTTATAACCTGTTGGCCGTCTATCGGCGTGGTTACAAGTGAGCGCCGTATAAATTCAAACAGGCTAATTGTGTTTAAAATTAGTTTATGTAGGCGCTAACGCCACACTTGTATGCGGAACAAATTATTCCTGGTACGGAAATACTTCATAAAATCAAACTAAGCATCTGTGATGTTTTCCTTAAGGAATAATTTTTAGAAATAATTTAAAGCGCGACTCATTAGACTAATTGTTCTACACTATTTTCAGTGTTTGATACGCATTTTCTTTGGTATATAAACAAATATGTATCGTAGCTAATCCTGTGCTATGCTATTAAATGAAGCAATAACAATGATATATCATTCTTTTAAAACGTTAAGGACTACAACGTGCATTCCTTCTAGTTCTTTGCCAAAGAAATCACGTGGTCGACTTCTGGTTTTGTGATGTCTACATCATCTTCCGCTGTTATGCCATGATAGTCATTTATATTGTGTTTGAAGAGCTTTTCAACATAATCTTTCCACTCTTTTAGTTTTTTCCTGAGTGTTTGTCAGAATTTTCCCTTTTTGGTCCGTCAAAGAAGTGATTGATAGAAACTTAGCTGGTTTGCACATATTATTCCAATGACAAAGAACGAATAGGCAAGATAATGTGGTAGTCAAGTGTAAACCATAAGAAATCAAGAAAAAACCGGAATGGATTGAAGCAAAAGAATAAGCTAAAGAGAGTTGGAGCGCTAGAAAAGGAGGATAATACATAGCTAAGAAATATTCTACATGTAGCTTGAGAGAGCTATGTGTGTGTTGCTTATCGTAAACATCAAGGAATAACGCGATGCCATGGATATACTTCATTCAGTGCAAGGGTTATTTAGTTTTTAACTTTATCTACTTATCGGTGTAAGGTTATTATGGAGTTTGGGTTTCATTATTTTTCTGATAATTTCGGTTTTTGTTGCAATTGGTATTTCCTTCTGCGCCAAGAATGTTGTTTGTATTCCGTTATAGAGTCTTATTATTGTTTTTGGAGATTTACCAACAATTTCATAACGCCCCTTCGGTGTGAGGGTTGTAGATCAGAAACATGATAGTGAGGGATCAAGGCAAGCGCCAGTTCGTCACACACACTCGACGGCGAACACGAATCCGGGCAGATTCCACAATCAGTCATACAATCAAAATAGCAAACAATCAACATTTTGGAGTATATGTTCGTTATCAAAATACTTACAAGGGGATCTGCGGCCTCCTACGGTGTTCCCACGTAGCATCTTGTAGAGTGCCTTGCTCAAGAACAGTCTTCAGCGCACGCAGCCGATGATGTGCCTGTATAATAATTAGAAACATTCGCAGGCTTGCCGCAATCTGACACCTATTAGCCGGACGCTAGCTAGGCCAATGGGCTACAATCCGTGTCATTGTGAGATGCAATTGCAGCGGTCGTCCGTAACCGAAAAGACCCAAACCACAAGGCCAGGAAACGGGAATCCCTAACCATCCAGAAGCACTTTCAGGAGTCATTGATAAGCGTGCTTGACAATCCAGGCACGACAGCGCTATCTTGGCGACGTGTGGTTTAAGCTCCAATCCAACCATAACAATGAACAACGACCCATATAATAAAGCTTTCGACAATCAATGTCAACAATTAAATGTGTCCAGCTCAGCTGCGCCATCAGGTCTGTATACATCGTCCACTGCAGAGCTATTCGAGCAATAATATCCATTACAAACCTTATTCGTTCACTCCTTTCATATTAATCCGCACAATTACCATAAATTACTTCAAAAATACATAATCACCCTCACGGCGGCGTGCCACCCAAGTCCGGATTAGGTTTCGCGTCTGGACGTGTGCGACTACTTAAATGAACTCCGAGAATTTTAAAAACCACCCTCGATCTCTAAACTGACTTCAGGCTCCGATACTGTGCTCAATTTAGAACGTATTATATTTTCGTGGTTGGTTTAGCCGAAATCCCATAATTATACGAATACTAGTAAATGCTGGATATTTTCAAACAACTCAAAGAACACAAAAGTAAATAAATATTACAACAGCAATTTTAACGGTTCCCGTTTGCGTGTTTCCTTAATATGTTTTATAATTTCTTCAGCTATTTGGTTGTGTTCTGGTGTTTTCCCAATTTTTATTCTTTCCATGGCATTTTCTAGCTCTTACTTGGAAATCTCGGGTGATTCTGTATTGCCTGTTTTATTTCAGAGAGATCCACCTCTCCATTATTTTGTTCTTCGGTTAATACACTTCCATTTTCATCTTTTATCTCTTTTAGCATGGTTGATTCTGGATTTCTTGATTATTTTACAGCTCAGTAAAATAATTTTGGGTTTCCTCGATAGTTTTTGGCTAGTTACCCTCTAAATTCTCTCCAGGTCTCGTTTTTAATTTCTTTCACAGTTTATTTTACTAAATTCATCTGTTACTTGTATACTTTCATAATCTTCCGTTTTTTGTGCATATGTATGTCTTCCACATTTTCTTCTTCTCTTTAACTTGTAGTCTAATTTCCTTTGTCCACCATCCACCACGCTGTTCTTTTGTTTTAATATTTCCGTATTCTAGTTATACCACAATTGTCTCTCGTGGCTTTAATCACCACTAATTTAAAATGTTCCCATTTTTCTTCCACTCCATTGTTTGTGTTTGAGTTTCCTGATTTCTGGTAGTACTTTTTGAGCGCTTTACGGTATATTTCTATGCTATGTTTGTGTGCTTTTATTTTGTTTTCACTAGTTTTTTCTTTCTTGCTTCCTTAGGCGCACATTTCCCTTTTAATCTCAGTAGGTAGTGATCACTCCCTATTTCTTATACTTTAGCATTCTTGGTTTTTTCATACTGGTATGTGCGTGTTGAGCAGAAAGTAATAATGGATTACAGAATTTTCGTTTCTATATGCGACTTTCCTGGTATATTTGTATATGTTCTTATGCATACATTTTGTGTTCACATTAATAAGGGTACAAGAATAAACTCAGTTTTATTGACTTCTGTCTTTTACAATCTACAAACTAAAAGTTTTTTATGTTTAAATAGTTCCATTCAATTAATTTATAAAAACGAAGAAGTTTTAAACAGCAGGCGTCTATTTCAAAGCGTTTCCGGTATTTTCAGTAACGATCTTTTGATACTTTTCTCATAGTGTTGGTAGCAATCTGACTACCAGCAATAAGGAATTTTCATAAAATTCTACAACTGCAAATCCCCTATTGGAGTGCTCAACAAGCGGTGCACCTCTAGTATATAAACTACCAATCTATTTGGTTCTATGCTCTGCTGTCAAGCCAGTATTTTGAGAAAATCCATAATAATCTAGAAACCGGTCGTTGCTCCGTGCCCGTTCTGTATTCTACATGCTAGCCGAATTATGGTTTCCAGTCCACTTCTGCGGATATTTCTGTTCCCAAAATTACGCAAGTGACCTCGTTTCAAGCGGAAATAGCTGCGGTGCCTGATGCACACAACACACCGCCGTGAAATTATTTGCGCATACGAATCTCGTACTCCAAGTTTATATTTGTCATTCAAAGCCGAGGGCCTAAATTTAGCTCTCAGACATTGTTGCTAAAAAATAAAATTAGAAGCCGCTCCATCATGTCGGGTATAAATAAACGTCGCTGTTTAATGCAGAAATAACCTAATTACCGGCTTCTTCCTAGTTAATTGCCGAAAATTACAGGAAGTGACTAGAACGTCAGAACGCGGTAGCAACAAAGTGGAGGTCAGTTGAAAACCAGATGCCGTTTCATCATTGCCAACTGAAGAACAACTACATGAAGTTTATTGTCATGCTATTTATTAGTATAGTCATATGGGGACCAAGTTCAATTTATTGAGAACAAAAAAAGTGGGCCGTGACACAAAAACCTTACATTCTCAGTTTAGACATTACTTTAACTGTTGTGACGTTTGCCTCTCACTGTACATTCATTATTAATTTTTTAAGCATGAGGTTATAATTTATTTAAACCTATTAATTAATTTGTTCTTTGTGGTCTAAAAACTGTAAACCTACAATTGCCGTTAGCAATCCAATATCAGGAATTTGTTGCAGAACAATTCTTAATTTGCATAGTTTGTTTAGGCCGTATTGATTGCGGGAAACAAGCTCTTGGGAAGGAGCAGACAACCTCAAAATTGCAAGTGACAAATTTTGTAAGTAAGTGATTCATCAAAGAAAAAATATTGTTGTTTGGAATATAATATCGACCCTGGAGCATTCTACGTTCATATACACATTCCAGTTAAATAAAAGTTTCAAAATAGGATACCAGATCGCATTCGGTGAATATTTTATTCTTAATCTTGCAAAATTGATGATCGGGCAGATTTTTGCGTAACACTCCCTCGAAGTGTGTTCCACGACTAGTATTCCAAATTAGTATGTAAAATAAACGCCCACATAGTGAAACATGAATTATAATCGAGCATTTACGCGTTATGCAGTGATATTTCTTCGAACAAACGTACCTTGAAGTTATAAAAGGCTTGCATGTGACTGCGAAGGATGACATAGTGTTCAAATCCAAGATTAAAACTTGCAAAAGCTGCTAGTACATCCCAGAATAGCTAACGATATCGTCTGGTATTCAAATCCATACTAAATATACGTATAATTAGAATAATTTTCAGCAACACATGCCAACTGCAGACTTTGTCGGAAAGAATGCTTGTAGGTAGATCGCATTGTCGGACGAAGAGAACTCTACATCATAATGTTTTGCAATCACAGAGTGCCCTACCGTCACTACAAAAACCAACCGTAACAAGAAATACAGCCAAGGGTAAGCTAGAGCGGTATGGTCTTTATTTTCAACTTTAATACGATTCGAAATGTAACTCACTAATGACATCTGCACTATGACAAAGTCTTACAAAAATAGAATACAGAAAAATTATATTCGTTTTTACGTTTTCATTCATATTCTGCAGAAGAAACAAGATATGTAACTAGACCACGAAAGCGATAGCCAGATCACTAAACAGTCAATAAGCCATTATTACTAAACAGTGGGTGGAGAAGAAGATATGATAATGTAATGTCTTTACAGTGACAGTTAATAATGTCTATATCATGCAATAACACTTACTTTAATCTTCACCATTAACTCGTATTTGGTCTTTTATATAAATTCTGTATAATATTCTTGTCGAGTAAAGTACAGGTATATGGCATATACTTATTGTCTCACCAAAAATAAAATTCGTTCTTTTTCCGCTTCTCTTTCTTCTTCTTCTTCTGCTCTTCGAAAGCTGGCAATAACCAATGCAGTCTGAACATTTTCTACGTTTTTTTTGGAAAAGTGATTGCCTTCAATTTTCCTTGAATTATGAGTTACAGTAGACGATATTTATCAGTTCTTAGAATATATCCAAAGCGTGATAATGTGCGCTTTTTAATATTAAACACTTTTTTGCATTTTGGGTAGGTAGGCCAATTTAGAAAGATATAACATGTAAAAAAAAGTTTTTGTACAAATTTTTAATTCGTATATCACCTTTAGAATTCCATAAGCAATAAACTATTTCTATGCACTTCCACTTGAAGCAATGAAGCGGCTTAACGCTACACTTATAATTGAATTATTAGTATGGTAAGTGTGTAGATGCGTGAGATCCTGGCTGAGGTTACTGGCCCAAACTCAGTTCCTTTGGACGCATCGTCCACGGGGATTTCAATCATGAAAAATTCGAAAACGTTCTTTGATCACATTTTGTTTTGAACAAAGGTCAATCACAACCATTAACGAAACATTGTATTTATGGGCGCTACACCATCCTAGCGTGAAATTCGCGCGTTTTTCCATAAATAGCCATCGCAGTTCTAAACAAAACCGACTCCCTTTTCTTGGTAACCAGGAAGAGAGCCACCGCTGATATTTTTAGCCGCTGCAAAAGCCAAATCTGGCGGAAAGTGACTGCTAAAATTAAGTATCGACCTTATTTTTCTTTATTACCGAAACCTCCCCACAGCTGAGCCCCTGAATGCGACACAAGTTCAAGTATTATCCCTACCAATGCCCAGTGAGTAACTTTGAGATGATTTAGATAAAAATCTGAATGTCGCGGTATTGCCTTAATTAGTCTCCCACTTGGTAACTGCTAAGAATTGAAATGAAAGAGTTGGTTATAAATTCTTTTCATGACTATATCTCTCATACGGGTATGTTATGGAAAAGTTGCAAAGAAAAAACAATGATTCGTACTAAAGATTCTGTAAGATTATAAAATAATTGGAAAATATTGAAAGTATGAAGAACACAGAGCATATTTTTGCTTTTAGTATGCTGTCGTACACATAAGCACAGTAAAAACATATTTTTGAAAAACAAAGATCCAGTTTTAATCACTAAATGATTACAACGTAATTTTAACACAGGCAGTTAAAGATGTAACAAAACTCTTTAAGTTAGAACTGTAGCAGGCTTTGCAGACAACTCACTGACTTCATAATTCCTCGAAGAAAGTCGACTTGCCTGGTTGCTCATTGTCTGGGAAGTCTTGGAAACCAATCAGTTAAAAGTTCACCAAATTCCGATAGAACAGACAATGGGTAGCACTGTATAAAAGGGATTGCAAAGTTGGTCTCTCTTTCACTACATTCCTATTTAAGAACCTGGCATCCTCAACACACGTTAGGAACGACACAGTTCACAGGCCATTCCGTGTGTTGTCGATGGCCTTCATTAATAGGCGAAAATTCGCCTACACTACAATTGGCGGGGAAATATACCCCAACCTCCATTGAGCCCCAAAAGTGCAACCAAAGGCGCTGAGAACAATCTACCCCAGACAACAGTCGCCAAATCAGTCCGCCCGGTACATTTTCTGGACTACTATCAAGCCGCAGGGTGATTTCGCGGCTTTATCACTGGCAGGGGGCCATGCAGCAGGCTTTGTATTTACCTAATTGGTAATACCTCGAAAAATTTCGACCTACGTGACTGCTCATTGTCTGCGTAGTCTAGGAAACCAAGCAGCTAAAAACTTAACAAATTTCGATGAAGCAAACAATAGGCAAGGGAACTCCTAGCCCACGGGTAAGGATGTTGATACCCAATATTTAGAAATGAAAAATAGAAACTATTTATTTAAACAATATTTAATCTGATTACACACATATAGTGCTCTGTTTCTGCTAGTGGCTACCACATTTGCTTAGCATTCGAGAAGTCGCGGGTTCAATTCTCGTGGCCGTCTGCTCTGATTCAGGTTTTCAGGTGGTTTTCCTGAGTCAACAGAATACCTTCTCTGAGGCGAATGCCGGGGCAGTACTCCTTCACCTTTCCTGGCATCTCTTCCTTTCTCCACTCCTCCTTTCATCTCGTCCACCCTATAATTCCCGTTCTTGGCTGAAGAGGGGCGCAAGGTCCCTACAGCAGCCCGCCCCCACTTGGGGGAATTCTAATGACCCTAAAGCTTTACCTTTTCTAGAGAGTTTTTGGAATTGTATAGTGATAATCCAGCTGAGATCATTACAAACAATTGTAACAGGCGATGAAACATGAGTTTATTATTATGGCCCAGAGTGTAAACAACAATCGATGCACAGAGCACCCTAAGAAGTTCAAAGTTGCGCAGTCGGCCGTAAAAGTCATGGCAACTACCGCTCATAGTTTTAGTTAATGTCATTAAATAATATAATACAAGTGTACAGCAATTTTTCGGGATTTTATATTAGTTACTCATTTTGCTGTTATATGCTGAAAGTTTATGAGTGATGATAAATCATTTATCATTAAGAAGTTGAGGCCTGGGCCACCACGATTTTATAGACTAGTAGGGCCAACCACTATCGAGTTCGGCCCTGCTTGCAGACACGGAATGCCGAATGTTGTAAACCCAATGAATAAACTAGAATGCCTCGGCGCTTCTCTGTCTGTGCTTATATAGCTTCTAGTCAGTTGCGTCAGTGGAGGGTGTATTGATTGTTGGTGGCCGGATGGACTCTCGCGTTCTCGATAGCGCAATTAGGCATTGTGCCTCGTTTCTATGCCAGAGAATTAGATTTGATTTATTACCCTTTTGATGAAACCGGACGTCTTCTCGGCGAAAATGTCTATTGCTATTGTCCGAGCGCCTGGCATCAGCCAGAGGATCTTATTACTCGCCTCTTTTTCTGCGGGCGGTCAATAAGATTCACTCGATCCTTGAGTAGCCGTAGCTACCTGCAGTTTACCATCAGAGTTCCCGCCGTTCGCAGATGGCGTATGGTCGCCATTTTAGTTTTAAATTACGTGCTTTCACATTGGAATTACGAATGCACTCATCACTCGCGACGATAATTATTCAGTTTATCACACTTGCCACTAAGTGCAGCGTAGTCGATCTGAAACTTTGGAACATGCAATTAGTTTAGTTATTTACTTTGTATTTTGTTATTGAACCAACCTTAAGTTA
This sequence comes from Agriotes lineatus, assembly GCA_940337035.1. NCBI lineage: Eukaryota > Metazoa > Arthropoda > Insecta > Coleoptera > Elateridae > Agriotes > Agriotes lineatus. Next base: position 128,194,478 of record OW679199.1, read on the forward strand.
TTTACTGGCATTTCTGTTAAGACAATAAGTGAAGTAATTGATGATGAAAATTGGATAAGCATTTTCTCATGTATAACAATTTTTGCATAAGGAGTACAACGCTTCAGTACATAGCCATAACTTAAAATATGAGGTGTGATCAATCTAACGGTTTAGATATTTTGTCAGATGGTTTTGATATCCTATGCTTAGATACGATTTATTCTTTGACAGTGATTTGTAGTTATGGTGAAGGACATAGTTTGGCATGTATCATCATGCACAGCAACTATTTCTTTGTGTCTACTTTACTTCACCCTGTAGTAGCGGATAAATCTCGTGTAACGTCAACGTGGATTTCGAATTATTCAAGTTAACTACCAGTTTCATACAGCTGTGCTTGGTCAGCTGTATGTACAGCACTCTACAAAACCTTTATGCCAGGCGCCTTTGGGACAGGATCTTTTGTTTTCAAGGTATACTCTGATTTTTGTATACTTGTTCTACTGTTGACTGTATAAATCCTTTTTTTACCCACAAAATATTTCATTCTGGTCAGGAATAGTAAGTAGGAGGATAATGATCCGACAGGAGAACACTTTCGACGAATTACACAAACATTACACATCCCCCATTAGTGGTTAGGTTTAAGCAGTAGATGTCGACTAGGTCCACTGTATAATAATGTCTATACGATCTCTAGACTCTTCTTCAACATCTGTCTTAGAGATGTTTATTTGGGAGATTTCTTTCGTACACAGTTTTCTTTACAATGTTTCACTATATTTCTCTGAGTGTTAATTTTCGGGAGGATTAATGTCCTACTTCTGGCCTTAATGTACCATTTTCGAATCTTTGTAACCTTCCGCTCTTCTTGAACTTTTTGTTTCCATTGCCTTTTTGTCCATGCTGCCAGTCTATTTCGTGAGCAATACTTGATTGCTTAATATATACTTTTTTAGTTTTAGTTTGGACTAATTTGAATAATTTCAGATGACAAGATTAGCATGTTTAATTATTAAATACTATAATGTGATTCATATAGCGTTAATAGGAAAGTTGATTTAAAGTCATATTAAAAGCAGCATTGAGTTGATTTAGATAGAATTAAAGGACGGAAGTTCCGATTATAGATCAACATTTAAAAATGAAGTATATGAATTGTTACTGGGTTCAAATAAGATTATTATACATCTAATAAAGAATATGCAATGTATATATGAAAGCAAACTATAATGTTGTTGTAATAACCTAAAAAACAAGGCTAATATGATATTTAAAGTTAATTAATTATTAAATTAATTAGTTGAAATGTAAAACAAGAAAAATAAGATTTTTGATAGAAAGTTTTGTATTGGTAAAAGTTAATAAAAGTCAATACAATTATAGTTGATTGTCGAAAAAAAGGAGTGTGTAAATACGTAATTGTTGCAGATCAAATAAAAGACCAAAACAAGATTTTGGTTATAAGTGCGAGATTTGAATCTGGAGGCGCTTGCCAGTATTAACGATACGATATTTGTAGAAGCTAGGTGCAGATCGTTGTAGTGTGGGGGCCATCAACAGCGTTCACTTGTGGAGACAAGGTGCTGGAGGTATGTAGTTGAGTTATCCATTGCTGTGTGGAGTTTGGACTGCTGCTGCCGGCTTTTTGAGATGTTACGTGAATACATTTGCTGATCTGAGGTCCAGGGAGAATGCCTGTACTGCGGGCATGGATGGCTGCTGGGTGTTTGAAGTATCGGTGCGAAGTGATTGAGCGGACCTAAGCAGGTATCTGTTTATAAAAGATAAAGAGGTTAATCGATGAGAAAATAAACAATAATAAAAAAGAGTACTTATCTACTTGAGCAATATTGAAGTTATTTGTCAAGATATTGGATTAGCTTGTTCTAAGGTTAAAACTACATTTCATTTCAATTTAGCAAAATATTATATACTTAATTCAATTTTTATTAAACCTAATAGCATTGAATACAATTACAAAAGATAAATGCATGAACCTAACTTGAATTGTGGTCAATTGTTCTGCCAGAGCTAGTCAATTAAATTTAATATTTAGTTTAATGATTAAACAAAAGGACACAATATTAGTTGGTCAAAAAATCAAAATAAATTGATTTTGAATAGCTAACGTGAACTATAAAATTAATATTACAATTGCTATTAGTCACATAAGAGCTAATGTATTCACTGCAACACGTAAACTGTTTGACTTCCGTGAACTTTATTTCCTTATGGACGTATATTGTAATAGTTTATTAAGTTCTGAGTTATTTTAGATATTTTTTCCTCTCTGGTACTTTCGTTGTCGCGTAGTGCTTTCCTTAGTGGTAGCCTGTCTTTTAGTTTCCTCATTTAATAGCTCTTCGCGGGTCGACCTTTCCAACGTTTTCTCTTGATCCTCAATTAAATAACCTTCTTTATTTTTACATAAAGTGGCCTTTCTTAATAGCTTTGTAAATTTTTCCTAGTTCTTTATTTACAATTTTTTCCTCAACCTTGTTTGGCTGCTGTATTTTAAACTTGCGCTTTTTATCTTTGCATATTCTTCTCTATTCGCCGCTTGCTCTCTTCAGTTTTCTTTGGTAATATATACTTTTTTGCTTCTTCCCTATTTTTACTTCGATATTCACATTCGTCATCGTACCATAGCTGCCTACTTGTTCTTTATTTATCCAGCTTTTCGCTTTTCATTGCTTCCTCAGGTGACTTACAGCGCTTCATTTGGCTACCTTTGATTATAACTATTCCTCCCACAAATTGATGTGAGCCAATATCTACTCCTCTATAGCTTCTACTTCATAAATCTACCACCACATGGTCTATGTGGTTCACGTAATCGTCGCTAGGCTAGAACTAATTCACTTGCTTTTGTGTATGTTGTTAGTGTTGTATGTGGTGCTCTTAAGTCTCATCTTCCACTCCTTTGCAAAATGTACCGTCATTTTATCATTCTCATTTTTTATATTAAAGGCAGTAGTTGTTTAGTTAATTTTCCATCTTAAAGTTTGATAATCCGACCGCTTCCGTCTCTAGAGTCCGCCGCGGCCAGCTGGTACATGCGCCGCCTTGTCTAAATATGGATTGTAATAAAACTACAGCTACCCGTATCTAAAAAAACAAAACGGCTCGGTTTACATGCGACGGTTAGAAACGAGCCGTTAAACTGCCAGCTTCTCAAAGTAAATTTAAAAAGTAAACCATCGAATGACGCAATGCTGTCTATAACTGACTAATGGCTAAATTCGAAGGCACACAAATTTAGAAATTTTTGGTACACCAATGAGGTCGAGTTTGGTGTCAAAATGCGTGGATCTACGTCAGCTACAGCATAATCCATATCAAATAATTCTGGCTGACCCCTGGAAAAACGTATAACTAAATCTAAGAAAACAGCAACCTGACTCCACTGCGACGCCGAACGTTGTAAATAACGGCCACAGGGTGTTTAAATACTCCAACGATTGACAGAAAAATTAAGACAAGTTCTCTGGCCGAATCATCCATGTTTCCAGGAGCTTTGAGGGACAAGCTGTCCAAACCGAACCGACTCGTTGGCCTGCTCTATGGCCGAACCTCCATAAGTTAGCCAGAGAAGAATGCAGTAGCATCTTCGCCGGACGCACTTTGTGTGCTCGCCTCGAAGCTACTAGCTAAGAGGCCGAATTATGCATCGTCTAGGTCGAATCCCTTGTTCGCCGGGCGCTGAGCACCCCAATCATGTTGAACTTCTCAACGCCCGGCATTACGTTTCATCCAGGCCATGTCTCAGCTTCATATAACGTAATATTTTTCTTTAAAATGATGCTGTAGAAACTGCATATCCCCTTTTAGTTATTTTGTTGTTGCAACATAACTCAAATTTCTTCCTTATCCGATTATTTCTTAAATTGCTTGTTATCGTCTTCATCTTTTATTTGTACCCTCAGGTAGTTATCGCATATTGATACTTTTTCAGTTTCTTAAAACTAGTTCATATTAGTTATTTCCTATATACAACATTTATGCAAGTTCTTCTTTAACTCATGATCGTTATATTCTTCTATATAGGCAGCTAAATGTTAGCATAACTGTGACCTCTATAGTTTTCACTGCAACACAAGTCTCCTTTCTTGTAGATTGGTGTCAGATATCCAACTTTCCAATCATTAGGTATTATGCTTTCATTTATACATCTGCTGAACAATCGTGGTATCATTCTTTTGAAATTTTGTATGCCATTGGTTAGCCGCCTGCTTTTCTGTTTTTATTGTTTCGTATAGCGTTTTTATACGTTCCCTTCCTACGTGGATATGTTCACCTTGTATAATAATATTTTCTAGTTATCGGTTGCAATATTAATTTTTCGTTGTTATCTTTCCTAATGTTGTTAATAAACATCCAGGCTCTGTGCACCTCTTTTATAGTTTGTGCATTTTTGGTTCAGTGCATTTTCAATTTCAACAGTTTTTTGTCGTTTCCGATAACTAGTTTTTACATCAGCTCTTCTTTACATATTCATCCAGACTTTATATATCATATCTTCTCTTTACATATTCTTCTATATATTTTGTATTGGGGCATTTTTATAGCTTCATTGCATCGAATGTTTCTACTAAATTTTTTGTATTGTCTATTTTTGGAATTGCTTTATTTGTAGCTTCTTGTAGAAATGTACCAATATGTCAATGCAGTTGTTGTACGTTCTCGTATTGGTCGTCATTGATTTTTGTATGTCATCGTTGTTTAAACAAGTGTTTACTATTCTCTTCATCAGTGGCTTGTTTTAACCACAAAGTGGTTCTCTTTGCCCTTAGGGCGGGTAGGTGACTAGCCTTGCCCGTCGAAAGTGAGGAAGAGTTCCCTTGTTTAGGGGTTGACTATCACAGATGTTAGCGACGGGTCCATATCATATCGCCCAACGTTCATATCGGCCAACGATCATATCGGCCAATTTTGGGTGTTCATATCGGCCAACATCAGATTTTGTTCATATCGGCCAACTTGTTCATATCGGCCACTTTTATTTTTGTTCATATCGGCCAACGCGATCATATCGGCCAACGCTGGCGGAATATCTAAGAAAGGGGAGAAATCATATCGGCCAACGTTCATATCGGCCAACGATCACATCGGCCAATTATGGGCGTTCACATCGGCCAACTTGTTCATATTGGCCACTTTTAATTTGTTCATATCGACCAACTTGATCATATCGGCCAATGCAGGCGGTGACCGTAAGGCCGATATGATCGTTGGCCGATATGAACTGACCCCTTAGCGACGCGACGTGGCGAATCATTTTTTCTTGTACTTCCTGTGAATATAGATTTGGTTACGCTGTATAATTAGATATTTTCGGTATGTACATGTAAGTACACATAGAATAAACTACTGTAATTTTCCATAACTCATGCATAAACCCTGCAGTTAACGATGATGATGAACTTTTGCATTTCTAAGCATTATAAATCGCTACGTAAACGAATTAGAATAAAATAGCGGCTGTGCGGTGATGAGCTGCGAATTCGCTACATTGTGTACAACGCTAACATGTAATTTGGGTGTGGTATTTCTAGCATAATGAAGATAAAAACTGTGGAATTTTATGCGATTACGGACAACAAACACAAACAAGGTATTGCAGGTACAAATGAAACACAGCCCATCTCCGTCTGCCGAATGCTCTTCGTCTGGGCAACAGGACGATAATGAAGCAAATTAAAGCCTACGCGTAACGAGTAATTACATCGGGAACTATTTGAAAAATTAATTCGGGCATTATTTTCGTAATTATAAACATATCCGATCGGATCCTCCCACTCGGGTAGCTTTTCGAAACCAGCGGTTAATTGGGATTTGTTGACCGATGATGGCAACAATGCAGCTACACTCAGATAATTTAATACGACAGCTTCGCTGCGTAAAATAATATTGCCTCGCGATATTCGTGCTGAGGTTATCAAACCGCAGCTTGTCCAGAAAGGTCAAATGGTGATGCTAAAATTAGGATAGGGCCTACAAATGCGTATATTTGCCACTGGAGTACTATCTGTTGCAGGAAGGTCGTGCAACAATAAAAAGCCAGCAGCTTGTTTAAAGATGCTCCGATTCATATTCGAGGTGTTTACTTGCTCTGAATAGGCTGTACTTAAAACATGATATTGCGAAATACGAAACATTATTACTCAGTCCCGGACTTTTATGTGCTGAAAAAAACGAAAAACTTTTGAAAATAATGATGCTAATAATTTAATTATAAACTTTAAGAACCATGGGAAGTGATCAAAAACTGACTGCTGCTCACGTATAGTAGATTTGTGATGGTCAGCATTATTTTAATATACACTACATTTTCCTGGCAAGTGAATACAAATTTGACTATTGCCAGTTGATGCTGATACTTAATACTTTGGGAGCAGCACAAACGTTCAACGGGCTAATCTCTACATAACGTTGCTACGTATAATAACTGACAGTTGTAACAAAATTATTTACAACACAAACATTTATCTTATGCAGATCGTAAAATACCCGTTAACTCCTGAATAATAGAACAGCAGAGTGGTTGTAGTACAAATACAAAGTAAAGGATAAATTGTTATAATGAACACCTCGATAGAGCCACTGGTGGCAGGGGCGTATCCAGCTCAAAACGGAAGGGGGGGGGGGGGGGCAACTTTCTAAATTCAACCTCTTTCATAGAGAGGGGGGTTCATTGGGGGGGCGGGGGGTGATATCCATGCAATAGTACACAATTACCAAAAGGAAGAACAGTGAACACCATTTATTAAAAAAAATTGGAACAATGGTTGCCAGGATTAGTTGCAAATTTTCTAACTACAGCTTCCAGTAATTGCTCATTTTTTGCAAAAACCCATCGAAGATGAATACTTAGCATGGCTAACCCACTTAACCTATTTGCACCAATAGTGTTTCTTAGCAACGTTTAAATTCGGCGAAGGGAGCTAAATGAACGCTCTATAGTGTTTGTTGTGCTTTGCTGTGACGCTCTATAGTGCTTGTTGTGCTTTGCTGTGACGCTCTATAGTGCTTGTTGTTCTTTGCTGTGACGCTCTATAGTGCTTGTTGTGCTTTGCTGTGAAAGCAATATCAGTAGCGCCTTTCTAATGGTCGAAAAAAAATCGCTCTTTTTTAACACCTCGATGCAGTCTGGCGATTCCTGCACCTCATTCCACATTTTAAACCACAATTCTCTTTCTCCTTCGATGCCTTCCAAATTGTAAAAAGTTGCACAGAATGAAGTACTTTCATTCCATTCCTATAAAGAAATATCTCTCATGTTACTCAGATGGAAATGTCTTAATGAAAATGCAGGCGATTTGTCTGCAGAAAATGTGACTTCTACAGAAGATGATATGATGGAATCCAAGTAGGGAATTATTAGAGACCCTCTCCAATATTCGGATGGATTTTCGGCTGGAGGGTTGCTTCTATGCTTTTGTCGGCCAGCAACGCGAGTGACGGTTATATCAACATTCAAATGCTTTGCAATGTCGCCTGATTTTTTCAAAACGTTATTAGCTGTGACGTTTTCCGCATCTTTCCGATGATGTCTTAGCATGTCGAGAATAGTTTGAATGTGCTGGTTGCCTTTGACTAGGTTAAGTATCTTCAATTGAAGTGTATTTGCTACGGGTTCCAGTATAGCGGAATATTTTGCAATTAATGCTACTGACACAACAAATGAGGATCTGTACGCCGCTGCATGCATTTGATATGTATTTTTTCTTGTTTCTGCATTTTCCTCTTCGGATAATGTCTCTAATGCATCAACAATATCAACGAAGTGATCCTCAAAAACACGGATGCTCTTGTACTTCTCTGACCATCTTGTTTCACATAATTTAGGAATGTTAGCAATAATCTTACGTCATAAAAAGGACTGGCGAAAAAATATGATTATCTCCTTGAGAGTTCCAACGCAGTTTCGAATTTCTGGGATAACGTTTATGTCGTTCACAACAAGGTTTAGCTTGTGCGAGGAGGAATTGAAGTATGTACAAGGCTTTTTTGTACTTTTGCCTCAAAACCGCTTGCACACCCCTTTCTTTCCCAGATATGGTGGAACATCCGTCAAAACCTAACTCCACACACCTATCAGGGTCTAGATTTAAGTTTGTCACAAAATACTCAATGACTTTGGCAATACTTATGGCATTAAGTCCTTCAAGCTCTACAAAGCCTAAAAATTCTTCTTCGATTTCGTTATATTTTTTCTATGTTATTATAAATTTTATCCACCTTGGAAGGGGGGCGGCTGCCCCCCTTGCCCCTCCCTGGATACGCCCTTGACTGGAGGTAGTTATGCTGATCATTTAAGAACACAACAGCACCAAGAAAACTAAACTATATATGCAATAATAACGGGGTATATTTAATAGGTTAAGTGTGTGTCACATCTCATCCAAATAATAAATCAAGTGCCTACATACTCACGTAAAATACTGTAATAACAACAAGTTTGTAACTATAAAATCACGACTCTTAAAGTAGGTTGCAACTCAATTTTAACGGTATTGCAATTATACAAAGTATGTATATAATATTAAACTAGAACGCGTTGGCCAGCCTACGTCTGGCCCTGCCAGCGTAAAGAAACGGTTAACAATAAAAATGCTTGCTTAAGCTGGTCGCCAGCCGACGTCCGGCCCTGCCAGTGTTAACAATATAAATGCTTGCTGCGTCGCCACTTGTGCGCGGTCGGCATGTGCGCGCGCCAGCGCTTACGGTCTGGACGGCGGCATCAGCTCTTATAATATAAGATATCTGCTATAAGACCCATTCTCGTACATTATTAAAAACTTGTTAAAAGCAGATATTACAAGAAGCCACATTTTCAAGTATTTACGCTATTCTGTCAGTGCGGATATTAACATAACGCTAAGTAATGATTTTAGTGCAAGTAACAAAACTCCAAAATGTAGCGCACCAGGCTGGACCAACAACTGGAAACTTTACCAACCGTAAGAACTTGCTGCTGATTCTATACTCAAAAATAGGACAAAAAAGTATGAGTATAAGTAGAATAACATAGTAAACGCTCTAGGAAAATACTTGTTGAATACTTTAACGCTATGTCATGAAATTGACTCGCCACTTCGTTGGCGTTCAAATTTATAAGTGAAATTTGTAAACATTAAATGACCATTTTAGTATGTGGGCATGCTCCTCACGGCAGTAATCACAAATGCATCACCAACGCTTGGTACTTAAACCAAAAAGGCTTGAAAAATTTGCCTAGAAAATTTTCTATAACGTTTTGTTGACAACTGTTCATTAAAAACCTCCTAGCATTTGTGTGTGTCACTAACAAGTAACTAGGCAAATCCAAGAATGATCCAATAGTGTCAAAATTTCCTAACAATTTGTGACGGTAACAAACTAACTCTAGATATCAATTTATTAGCCTTGTCATATAGAAAGGTTGCCTTACGAGAGGGCGCAAAAATCCATGAATGTAATGTATGATGCTAACACATTATTCTACTATGTTGCCCCAATTATAACGTCACGTTCCGTAGATTATTCTTCGCTGTGTTCGATGTTGCCAACCCAGCACTACAATCATTCACCTTTCCATAAATGCGAAATTTCCATCATTCACATTCTGTGAGGTCGGCTTCTATTCCTATTCAAAAGAAATAGACGTTTTTTTATAGGTAATATGATTTACAATTAATTTTGTAACTCCATAAATTCTTCACTAAACATCAATTTCCAGAGCTGCTAAGTAATAATAATAAAAATAATAAAGAAAGTGTTTTTCCTTTCCCCATTTCAATATATTTTAAAACCATAGAGTGTAATAATTTGGATAATGCACTTATAAACCTTGTTTTTGGCCATTTGTCTGTTGCACACAGCTGTGTGAGTTGAGTTGACGAATTGCATCTCTTCATTGCCCAATTTTTCCTTTCATGTCACTATACATATTGTAATAATATAATCGCTCTCCTGTATTTTTATTATTATTTTTTAGTAATATTTGTAATTAACTAAATAAATAGCAACTACACCATAGTTTTAATTTGATTTGCCTCCTCTTGGCATTATTAAAAATTATGATTATTCAATTATGTTTTTTATTGCATAATAAAGGTATGTTGCCTTCTATATTTCATCTATTCCCAATTTATTAAATTTTTGCGCCGGTCAGCTCTTGAGACTCCAGTATCAACAGGATTAAGTTGTTACACAGTATAAATTTTACTATTGTATAGCAGATGCTCGATTTTAACGAATGACATAACTTCAAATATTTGAACAAATATCGGGTGAAAGTTGACCTCGCACCGGCCCACGGTTGAAACGGACGCCAAGCTTATACCTGCCTCCTAGCTATATTTTAGCTGCTGCTGCCTTCTTGTCAACCACAAACAAGGGCTCCTCTAGACGCTGCACTTTGCTTTCTGCTTCCCACAGCTCCAAAACTTCATAAAACTTAGTTTCGAAGACAATCACAAATAGGCGAAGCTCAAGGTTCAATTTTCTCTGGAAATGTACTGGCCTCGGTTCAATGGCGAATAAATGAAACAACACCTGGTACAAATAATATCCTTTTATCAACGAAATTAATTAAAAACGGGGAGCCAAAACCACACACAAGCTTTCGGCTTGGCTTCCCCAATAAACAGCATCAATTGACGTTTTTACAATCTTTGCTCCTTAACTTCAAAACATTTTCTTAAATGTCATTCAGGAACACTCTAACTGCACTTTGGTTGCATGTTTTCACTTTTAGTTAAATAAACACTGATTCACAAGCTATTAGCAATTTCTTGTAGTCTTATTTAATTCTCAGGTTGCTTTCAAATGCTCTTTGCATCATTGTGCCTTCTTACACTGCTTAATAACCCTTTAGTTGCGTTATCGATTGTTGGCATTAATGATATCAATCCAAAACGCTGTATAAAAAAAACTTCTGTAACGCTTCGAAACATCTTTGTACTTCAGCGAATTCATTATCGTGTCTTAACGTTATACAATTAAACTGCCAGTCATCACAAATTAGCTACATTTGCCATATCGAGCACAAATACTGAATACAAGCTCAACGCAACCTTGACAATACTGTTTTACTCAATTACTAACCTCTGTTAATTAAAGTACAGGTATTGCTAATCCTTAGCCTTTGTACGTTAGCAATGCAACTAGAATTGCTGTGAGCATCATACCATTAGAATATAGTCCCGATGTTAACCCAAACATTGAAAACTATCGCAAACTTTTGTTATCAATTTCAAAGCGTCGCCCCCCCCCCTCCCTTGGCGTATCCTTGCATACATTTTAGGTTAATGCAATAAAGCATTTTCTACTTTACAATTAACAAAGAAATTATTTTCCAACCAAAGAAGCCGTATATTAACATTTTTTGCCTATTCCACAGAATAGCAACTGGTGGTCATCATCATCAGTGGCACTACAGCCCCGAATGTACCTTGGCATCTCTGTCTACTGTTGTAATTATTCCTCACGCCTAATTTCTGAAGCACTTTTTCCACTGCGTCTCTCCATATAAATTTAGGGCGACCCTCTGGCTTTCCTAGCAGCAGTTTCTTTGTAAACTCTTTGTCATCCATCCTCGCCCCATGGCCAGCTCATCAAAGTCTTCCAATTTTAATTGTTTGAACAACGCCGATGTGTTGGAATAACTGGTACATTCGAAGTTATATTTTGCTTGCAACCATCTTCTTCCTGCTGAAAATCTATGGAGTGCTATTTTCCGCGTCATCGAATTGTGTGAGGGACCACGTCTCGGAATGATCTTTCAGGGGTAGTACGCTTATTTCGATAGTTTTTTGATGAATATTATAATCTCAAAGTTGAAGATCCAACGAGTCCGTAGGACTTGCATCGAGATTATAACGAAATGATATTCTTAAAAAATATATAGATTATTAGGCGTACCACGAATTATATTTAAGAAGAGAATATACTGATTTAAATACATATATACCAGAGGGAGCATAATGCTATTTTATTATGTGAGAATCTATGCTAATGATCAATGTTTGTCCCAAACACACTTTCTGTTGCTTTTTATGCTTAAAACGCTCGACCTAACCTAGTAGAAAAATCAAACGACATTTCTAAATTAGTTCATTTGACACTTAAAAGAAAAAAACAAGTTAGCTCGTAACAAATTGAAAATCGTGAGTCAGTATTGTCAGTATGGTAGAAGGTCCTATTAAACAATGTTCTAAATTTAAGATATGATGATTGGCTCAAAATTCAACGAATTATATTTTCTATATTATATCTTGCTAGCATGGTTCTTCTATTTACTTCTTCGCTTGTGTTTCAAAGTTCCGATCTTCTGCGTTAAAAAAATTCAGGGCTATCCTACGTTTCATTTTAGTCCTGGATATATCATTTCATTGTCTTTGTCTTGCCCTCAATAGCTCATAATATTTTCTGCCCTTCCAAGTTCGATAAAGGTCTCTCTGCGTGATGTGACGTCGCTTTTTATGAGATCTGCGTCGCCGCTATAGGCAAGTAATTGCACAGATCTTGTGTATGTTGTATTTCAGGTGTTGATACGGATGTCTCGGCAACATGTCTTCTTGTCTTGCTCCCTTTCTGTTTGGAATTTTCTTAACAACTCCATTTGGATTTGAAGTGAATAGAATGATTTAGCCATTGCCTTTTTCACCAACCTGATTAATTTAGATGGTATCTGAAGTTGATTTCTTATCGCGCTGTAATACACCAATTTGAAGTCAATGAACATGGGGTATGTCGGGATAGAAAATGTTGTCGCATCTTTTAGGGTGTGGCGAAGGTGGTCGATAGTCGATTTTGTAGTTTTTTACGTCTCGACCTAGAGTTGAAGTTGATATGAGGCAGAAAAGCATAAAAAAACGAGCCAGTCTTTGTTAATTCAAAACAAAAGCTGGCCTGAGCACAACAACCCTCATATAGCTGTAAAACCGCCGTCACTGCGGCATGATTTACCAGCTCGGCAAGAACTAAAAGAAGCGGCATGCCTCAAATCTATCGCTAGAAAAACCAAACACAAATCTCGGCATAAAAGAAAAATAAAAACGATGCTTTATTTTCAGCCCAGTGCAAATTACTGCTCAAGACTGAAGGCCAGCTCGGAACAAAGAAAAGCAGATTGCCCCCAATGAACGTTAAACCAGCTAATATCACGGACAAAGAAAACAAAACATTGAAAGGATTAAAAGCGCCTAACAATTTCCAACTTCGCGCCTCATATGTCCCGTATGACACACGCTCGCGCGGCATATAGGAGAGTACACATATGGAGATATTTCGACGCCGAGTTGCGCAAACAGCACCGAGTTTGGTGTCTACATACGTGGAAATGCACGGGCAACACAATGCCACATAAAGCGCGCCGATGGAACCATCCATAAAAAAGTTAGTAACGAAAAACAAGAATCCGCAGATAAACAGGTAAGGAGCTCCCACCACGTTGACCAGTAACAGCGCTGAGAATTCAAAACAAAGCTACAAGTTCCTTTATAAGCACAGTGAATTTCGGATGGAGATCATCGAAGGCTCAACGGTCGAACCAGCTAGTTTGCCTTTTGTCTAACATCAACCCCAGCTCCTCGATCAGTATCACCTCTGTGCGATCAGGAGTTCGAAGCGCTAACCCCAGCCACGGATCGATTCTTAAGGCTCGCACTTGTGTTTGCGGCCGAGAGCTCCGACTTCAAACACGTGAAGCTTTCGAGCTCGCATTCCCAAATTGTTGAGCTGGCAAGCTCCATCCTCAGCGCCCTCAACAAACCAAGCACGCACTCCATACGTGCGGCCTGCTTGCACCATCATCCGACGTCCACAGCGCTTCCGGAGGCATACCAGATCCTCCATGTCTGCGAGAAGGTTAGCTCCACGAAAAGATTTTCGCCTCCGCCCCAGCCTCAGGTTCCTGAAACTCTAACACGTCGCCTTCTCCAACGAGGGTCCATCTGGCTTCGCCCAAAGACGCCTTAAGCTTCCGGCCCGCTGCAGCTGTCTGCCGCCGAAGTGCTTCTCCACCATCTGTCCTCTGCTCGGCTCCAAGTCAAACCCCATGTCTGCCCAATAATCTTAGACTTTATTCTAATTAGTTTTTCTTGTAAATAATGTGTACATAGTAATTTTAAACGAAGAATAAACATGAATTAACCAATCGTTGTCTCTAAAACAGGAGCTCCACATAGACTGCTATTCGTTAACACTCCCTACTGCTGAGCTATAGGGTAAATGGTCTTAAAAGCCCTCGCACACACAATGTCGAGAACGGGTCAAGTCAAAGTTTAACAGACTCGACTTGAGCATGCGAGTTATTGCTTATCAAGTTGTGTTAGATCATTTTCGACCTCGTTAATTTCTGAAGCCGGTCCTGTTTTAAAACCGGCCCTGCCTTAAAAACCGATCGTGTAATTTAAAGTCGCAATTCGAATTCATTGGAATTAGGCTCTGATATGCAAGCGATTGCTGAAAATCCTCTTCGTAAGCAGTCCAGTGCTGCACCGACCTTATTTGTTTCGCAACCATGGGCGCCTTCAGCTTAAAATTCTTAGAATTCACATGCGTCCAACGTATTCTAAATAACTCCTTTGTTTCACGCAACAAAGAAATAGGGTTTTCCAAGGCTATTCTTGATTTGCAATGACTTATGCTTTGCCTGTCGGGGAATTTCGGTAGTAATTTGACACTCTGGGATTCGCTGCCTTAACAAATATCTTTTCTCGAATGTTCCAAGGCCCTCTCGCTTATTCAACGCTTACGCAGTAATATTTTCTGGAGAGGAAGGATTTCCTTTAACAGTGGCAAGAGAAGGATGATTGCATGATAGCGGGGAGCGGATCTTGTGTTCTTCCCGCGGAGCCCCATTTTGAGATTTAATTAGTAGCGAACCCTCGAATAACACAGTTGTGTGGTGAAGTTCACACCCCGGTCCTCGGAACCGGGGGGTTACGTTGTTTCGTGCTTAAGTAGTTCGGCGACAACCTTCATAGCCGTAGGTGTAAAAAGAACTCCGAGGCGGTCGTGAAGTTAAGGGAGAGGCCCGCGAATCGTTTTATTGGGGAAAACGTCGTTTATCGTATCGTTTGTTGTCCGCTCTCTAAGTACAGAGGGACGCATCGTTTGCCAGTAGTGCACATACAGTTCTAACGTCGTTTGATTATCCCCGCTTGTGTACTCGTGTCGTTCGAGGATAATTGCAGTTGCAAATTCTGATTACGTTCGCTGGGCCACCCCGGAAACTAAAGTCATCTTCGCCAGCTCCGTCGCCGACCCGCTCCCTCTTTCAAGTTGGACCCCCTGCAGCAGCTTTACCAAGCTTCCGCCGAGGACGTCATCGCTACCCCAACATGCTTACAGCTCCAGGTATTTATTGTATGTGCGATATATCTTGTGTGCCGAGATAAGTGGCGTCCGTAATTTTTACTGTGCAACCCCAGTGATCAAAACGTTGCGTACACTCGCCGAATTTTAGAATTTGATTTGCTTGTTGACATCAGGGGCTTAACCCTGGATATCTTGTCTTGTATTTTGTAATAACATCGTTAGACACTAAGGTAACTTTGCTTGGGAGCCCCTTTCATGTTCAAGTAGGGTGTGCCTTTCTTTTTTTATTAAATTTAAACTCGCCTCCGGGCGATTATTTCAGTGTAAACTTGTTTGTAAATTTAACTCATTCTATAATAAATCTGTTAAAGTCAGTCGGTTTATTTGTCGAGTTCTGAACCCCTTCTGGGTTTCTAAGTAATTTAGTTTGGGCAAAGGCCAGGTGTAACTGCAGTTGTAAAGCTAAAGCATGTCTTATGAGCAAGCAAGCCCCAGAATTTGGGCCAGTATTAGTGTGCTTTTGTTACTCTTTAGCAAGGGTGGGCCTTAAGGTAAGTCATTTGTTTATGGCCACTCTTGGTGTTCTATCTGAAGACTCGGTGGAGGCTTGAACAGCGCGGCGAGGACAACCGTGGACTTGGAGGACCTCCCCATAGGCTACGTGTGTGTTCTTGTTTCTAACACGTTTGCCATTCCCTACCTAGAAACAAGTGGCGCTCTAGGCATCTATTTTAAGCAATCTTTAGGGTAAGTGCCGCCGGTTTTTCTTTGAGCTTTCGAACCACGCCTTCCCGACTGAGTTAAATGCGAGTAACCGGAGCAACAAAATCTGCTCCAACACATTAAGATCTGTGTTCTTTTTAGTAAAGCCGGCGAACCCTGTAGTTTGTACCCGATTTTTGACAGTGCTCTTGATCAATGTCGATCTGAGCATTTAATACTGTAACAGTTGATATTGCAAAGCAACATCTACGAAAGTAACTGACAATCGTTTGCCTCTGGTTACTATGAAGTTGATAAGGGGAACTAACTAATTTAAAATATTATGAAAATCCATATTTTTATAGACAATATTGAAGGCACGTAGTAAACAGTAACATAACAAACGTCAATTGTATTTATAGTGATTTAACATCTTGTGAACTATATTTAACTGTCGAACTGGCATGTCTTTAGTCGACTTAAAATCTTAGATCAAGTTAAAGTTATTTTTTCGTTGACCGCTTGTTAATTTCAATATTAATGAATTATTTTTCCTATAAATGGATGGATTAATAGACGTCATTAATACACTGTTTTTGATTAATACACTCTTTTTTATTAATTAACTGTTTTTTAAAAAAGGATGGATTAATAGATCTATTAATACACTGTTTTTGATTAATACACTCTTTTTCATTAATTAACTGTTTTTGTGATTTTGACGTTTTGATACATACAAAATATGGAGGTTAGTTGTATTAATCAAATTTTTCGCCACAAAAAGAGATTTTGCGGTCAACGAAAAATGTTTGTAATCAACTCGTTTGTTAACGGGCGATTAATAATCTCAACTATTAAAGGCACTCACTCGCTATCGCTCGTTCGTGCTTTAAACAAATTGCATAGAAATACAAATTAAGGCATTATTTGTTTGTTCTCTAATTTAGGAAGCTCCGCCTACTATCAAAAACGCGGTAATTTATAAAAAAAGGGACAAGAGAAAAAATATTGGACGTGTAGTTACAATGGGGAAATTAATAACAATACTTTAGAAATTATAAAAATAAACCAAGATCTAAGAGACAAAATTTCGACTGTCTAGCCTAAACCACACAAAGTTTAAGAAGTTTTTCATAATTTAAATTTGATAATAATCACCCGCAAATAATTATCAAAAATTCCTTTTAGTAGTTATTTAACCAACAAGTGTGTTAATGAAGGCGATTAATAATCGAAACTGTTTAAAGCAGGAACGAGCGATAGCGAGTGAGTGCATTTAATAGTTGAAAAACTTCTTAAACTTTGTGTGGTTTAGGCTAGACAGTCGAAATTTTATCTCTTAGATCTTGGTTTATTTTTATAATTTCTAAAGTATTGTTATTAATTTCCCCATTGTAACTACACGTCCAATATTTTTTCTCTTGTCACTTTTTTTATAAATTACCGCGTTTTTGATAGTAGGCGGAGCTTCCTAAATTAGAGAACAAACAAAGACTCTTTTTCTTTATATATGATTATCTGTTAATTTTGTAAGTAATTTTGTAAATTTTATTAATTATGTTTGTTTTGTACTTAACAAATTAATTTTAATTTTGTTTTAAATACTTTATACTCCGCACACCATATGTATTATATGAGGAAGGTTGTATCGGCTCTGCCGCCTACTTTCAATAAATAATAATAATAATAATAATAATAATAAAAATAATGCCTTAATTGGTATTTCCATGCAATTTTATATATGTTCTAACAAGTAGTTTTTACATACATATATTATTTGATTCAATAAAATTTTCGACACAGTAGGTTAATCATATACAGGGTGTCCCAGAACTGGCAATAAAATACAAGATAGCCATACATTTGAGAAATAAAAATCACTCAGAAGTAATCAGGCTGCAATGTCATCGAGGTGACTTCCAATCGGGCTTGCCTCCTTCAGCGCCATCTAACGGCAATGGCACAAACTTTACTGCTACAGAGTGCTGTCTGCAACTTCATACGTTTAAATAAATTATTTAATATCAAAGTCGATATTTCAAAATTTCAGGAACTTTGCACTCAGTTTGTAATTGAATAACGCAATTCAAAAGTATGAATTTTAGTGTTTTAAATATCGACAAAGTAATTGAAAAGTAAATAATTAAGTCATCCAGGGAGAATTACAACAATAGAAACTTTAAATGTTCGTTCGAAGATTTTCTCTATAAAATAATTATTAAAAAGTCAAAAACTGTATTCCAATTTTACATGTTTACATAATTATAATTATCCTTTGAACGGTGTTAGTAACTTACCATTCTAATTGTTATAAAAACATTATCACCTTAAAATTAACCAAACTGGTTATAGCTGCTAAATAATAAATGTTCTGCATAAAAACTGCTACAAGTTCTCACGCATATAAATATCAATGGAAATAGTTAGTTGACATTTAGACACATATGAATTATTGTTAATGCGTCGACTCGTGTTCGAAAATTTAAAAAAGGTGTGATGGGAAAAATCTTAAACAAATAATAACCCAGAATAACGTAGCCTCTATTCAGAACTGTCTGTGGCAATATACTTAGAAATTGCAATGCAGTGCGTACTCGTAAATGAGAGTTATCTAAAAGTACAAAAATTCCACAATGGCGTATATCCGGGTTGTTATCGTCTGTAAAGCACATGCGATAACCGCCAATAATAAATAATGTTCAGTTAAAAAAGGTTATTTATTCAGTAAGCTGATTAATCAACCCGGGATGAAAGTTAGTTAGCTTTCGATAATTTTAATGAAATTGTTAAACGTTTAAATTAGAAGAATGTTATCTCTTAAGGCAATTTTCTCTGTAAATCAATTACAGATAATCACTGCCGTAACTGTAGTACTCAGAATTTTAACGTAAGCCTGTTTTGCTGGATATCCATGACTAACAATTTGTTCTTAGATTAATTTAATTACACGTCGATGAGCAAAGCATAGGAGGCTGTATAGCGCAAGAATTAATAATTTGCATGACATCCTTCTACATTAATTCAAATTTCAAAATTATTCTTTTAAAACACTCTTCGAATTCTATTATTTGATATGACATTTATCAGAACAATTTTTATCCTTATTTACAAATAATTTAAGAAAGATCACCTTAAAATGTTTAACTTTTGTCCCTTTACCTGAACTTGTTACTGCTTGTATTATTGTTAATGGAAATCATGTAAAACTGTAGCTATTAAATTTTTAATTTATCTAAATATAAATCTAGTAATTGGAAAGAGGGGAAATTGGTTTAAAATTTGTAGAGGGTGAATATTCATGAGACAGATTTTACTGTAATAATTTTCTAATTACTAAATAAAGCATGAGCAAAAAAGCTTCACTTTTTGTGCAGAGTATTTTAAAATGGAATTAGTAAGCTATTCGAACAAAGAAAATTAGTGATCAATAATTGTTAAATTCCTTAGACATATTATAATTATTGAAGTGGACTGTTTCTGGCAATGCACTACTAACTTCACCAATTGTTGAGAGCTCTTAATTAGCGCAAATTGATCAAGTCTGCTTCAAAATAGATTTGCTAAATAAAGCATTGCCGACAAGTGTTTTTAAAAACTAAAGCAGTACATTGCCATCTTTGACGGGCATTTTCATACTTTACGAGATACTTAAACTATATGATAAAAACTAATAACACCTATTACAACGTAAAAATGAATTGGTAAATTACTTTATAAAAGATACACAAATAAATTGTTAGATTCCTTGCCCCTTAATTTCAAACAAGCTCTTTCTGGCAGTAATCCTACTAACTACGCCAATTGTTGAGAAGTCTTTGAATTATCGCCAAGCAATCAAGTCTGGTTCAAAATAGATTTGCTAGATAAACCATACACGAAAAGTGTTTTACAAACTAGAGTAGGGCATTCAAATCTTTGACGGACATGTTCATACACGACACTTATTCTATATGATGAGAACTAATAGTACTTAATTAAATCGTAAAAATGAATTGGTAAACTACTCTACAAAAGATGAAATTGTTAGATTTCTTACACGTTAATTTCAAGCAAGCTATTTCTGGCAGTAATCCTACCAATAGCACCGATTATTGAGAAGTCTTTAAATTATCTCAAATTATTCAAGTCTGCTTTAAAATATGTTTACTAAATAACGAAAAGGTGGAGCAAGTACCAACCTTCAAGTACTTAGGAGTGGTGCTACATCAGAGTGACGATTTAAATGAACTAGAGGCTAGAATAATTGGAGGTAATAAACTTTATTATGCCCTCAACAGTATCTTTACAAGCAAAAAGAGGTATCGAGAGAAATACAAGTTGGAGTATAAGTAGTACCTATATAGGTGTCTACGCTAATACATGGTTGCGGGTCGTGTACACTGAAAAAACAAGGAAACAAATTGCAAATAAATGAAATAAAGTCCCCAAGAGACCGAATACGGAAATACGAAAACAAGTGGAAGCATCCAGAGTGCTCAGTGAGATAAAACCGAAGAGACTAAACTAGTTGCGACATGTGTGGAGAATGGGTGAAGAAGGTATAGCCGACAGTATATGAAGGAATAATTGTGGGAGAGCCTAAAAGAGAGGGAGGTGCCAAAACTCTCAGAAAAAATTGACTGCAGCAGCAAGAAACAAGAAGAGTAGCAGAAGAGAGGAAGCTGTGGAAGAGAAGGATGGAAGAATATACAACGTAAAACAACATCTCGATACTGCTCGGGGGGTACATACGATGGAAGATTAAGAAAAAGAAATACAGCATAGACAAAAAGTGTATTTTTATAAACCATCTTTGACAGTGCATTTTATTATTTTGAGGGTCAATGAATCATACGATGAAAACTCTCATGGCACTTAATTAGCTCTTTCTGGCAATAGTCTTACCGACTGCGCCAATTGTTGAGAACTGTTTGAACTATCGTAAATTAATTAAGCTTGCTTTAAAATAGGTTTGCTAAGTACACCATAGAGGAAAGGGCGTTTTTACAAACCAGAGCAATATATTAACATCTTTGACAATGCCTTTACATACTTTAAGAGGCACTAAAGTGATGAAAACTCTGGCACTTAATTACGCCGTAAAAAGGAATCAGTAAACTACACGATAAAAGAACATGAATGACCAAAAATTATTATTGTTTTTATATTTTAATTGTTGGGACAAGCGTTTTCTGGCAGTAGGCCTACGGACTGCACCTGTTAAGAGGTCTTTGAGTTGTCGTATATCGTATATTAATCAAGTCTGCTTTAAAATAGGTTTGCTAGCTAAAGCAAAGACAAAAAGTGTGTTTTTACAAACCAGAACAGTGCATTGACATGTTTGACGGTGTTTTTCATATTTTGAGAGATACTTAAACTATACGATGGAAACTATAACGGCACCGAGTTACGTCGTAAAAAGAATGAGTCAACTACTTGATATAAATATGAATGGCTAGAAATTGTTATATCTCTTCTATTTTAATTGTTGAACTACTCTACTACTCGACAGTAGTCCCACCGACTGCGCCAATTATTGATGTCTTTAGATTATAGTAAATTAGTCAAGTATGCTACAAATATGTTTACTAAATATAGCATAAAAAAGCATAAAAATGTTTCGCAATACCATTTCATATTTTGAGTGAAAATGAAACTATATGGTGAAAACTATAATGGCACTGAATCACGTTGCAATGGAGTTAATGAGCTACTTGGTAAATAAAATTAATGAGTAGTAACCATATATTTTTACTTCTATATTGCTAGTAGGGTCTGGGAGCGGGCGAAAACATTACGGCGTCGACATAGTCTCACTCTGAGTACTACGCGTCTCGTGCGCATGCCTGAAAATTCGAACTCCGCCTTTAGAAGCAAATTTAGACTTGACCACTTCCCCACCGCTCACCAAGTGTGTAAAAGAGTTGGTTGTCTGTCTCACTTACGCTTTGACCTCCCCACTTACACGCGCTAGCAATATAGTACTATTAAATATATGGTAGAAACTGTTAAATGTAAAATGTCAATGAAAAAAATACCTTTTTACAAACCACAGCAGTATATCCACATCTGTCAGACTACCCATATTTTGAGAGAAAATTAAACTACTATATGATTACAACGCTAATGCCATTGAATCCCGTTATAAAATGGAATTAGTGAACGATTCGATAAAAGAAAGTCAATGACTAGAAACTGTTAGGTTTCTTATATTTCAATTGTTGAAACAAACTACGATATTTCAGGTAGTCCTACTGATTGCACCAAATGTTGACAAGTCTCTAAATTATCGTAAATTAATCAAGTGTGGTACAAATAGGTTTACTAAATAAGGCATGAAGGGTTTGACCTCACATCTTTCGCAATACCCTCTCATGTTTTGAGTAAAAATTAAACTATACGGTGAAAACTTTAATGGCAGTTGATTAGGTCGTAAAAAGAAATTAGTGAACTAATTGGTAAAAGAAAATTAATGACTTAGATTGTTAAATTTCTTATATTTAAATTGTTGAAACCAGTGTCTCAGGTAGTAGTCCTACCAACTGCGCAAATTATTGACAAGTCTTTAAATGATCGTAGATTATCGAGTGTGCTTTAAATAGGTTTATTAAACAGAGTTTCATTTTCTTACAAACCAGAGCAGTGCATTCACATAGTTTACAGTACACGTTCATATTTTAAGAGAAAATTAAACTATACGATGAAAATTCTAATGGCACTGAATCGCGTTGTAAAATTGAAGTAGCGAACTACTTGGTTAAAGACAATTGGTGACTAGAAATTGTTAAATTTCTGATATTTTGATTGTTGAAACCGTCTGTTTCAGGTAGTAGTCCTGCCGACTGCTTCAATTATCGATTAACCTTTAAATGGTCGAAAATTAATCAAGTGGTTTTAAATAGGTTTTTTAAATACAGTTTCATTTTCTTACAAACCAGAGCAGTGCATCCATATCTTTCACAGTACACGTTCATGTTTGGAGAGAAAATTAAACTATAGGATGAAAACTCTAATGATGAAAACGTTAATGACACTTAATTACGTTGTAAAATGGAATTAGTAAACTACCCCAACTTTATAAAGTTACATTTGAGCTTCAATTAATTATCTATATTATTGATTCATGCGACTTTAACGCAGTCTAATAAGCTAGACAAATATGCAAATATATACATATATAAAAACTAAATTTATAAATTAAATTGTTGGGGACATTAAAATAACACGTATATAAGTTAAACAAGATGTCCAAAATGAATTTTAAACTAAAAAAATGACAATTTTATGTCAACAAAAAGCATGCTACATATTAGAGAAGTTTTATTGTTTTCAATGGCTTCCGTTTTCAAGTTTATTTTTGATCTCTCTGTATTTTTAGCAGTAGTTCTACGGAGAAGCCTTTAAATTATTCATCGTCAATCTGCTCTAAAATAAGTTTAATAAATGTAGCTTAAACGAAAAAGTACAAAACAGAGCAGATTATTGAAATCTTTGAAAGTACCACTTCATATTTTGAGTGATATTTAGACTAACTCCAACATTTCGCCATCAAGTAGGCTCTGTAAGTAGTTTCTAATTTATAAAGGCAACTGTAAGGTTACTTAAACATCAATGTAAATTTTATCATGTAATTGAAAATATAGTTGAATTCTTTCAGTGCTTACGCGATAACGAAAGTTTTGAGAGGCACATTATATAATGAAAACTCCAATATCATTAAATTACGTCTTAAAGAAGAATTAGTAAACTATGAAGTGTCACCTGTTTCACAAACGGAAGCAGCGTAGTCACATCTTTAATAGTGCAGTATCACATGTTTATTGCACATTATGGAAACTATAATGGGATTTAATAACGCTGTCAAAAGAAATTACCAAGCCACTGAATCAAATAGTTTGAATGATTAGGGATTGTTGAATTATGTTATAATTACTGAAACAAACTATTTCTTGCATTAATCCTACCGATTGCGCCAATTGTTGAGAAGTCTTTAAACACGCATTTGTAATAATTTCCTAATTACTAAATAAAGTCTTTGAATCAATAAATTAATCAAGTCTGCTTTAAATAGGCTTTTACTTTTTCCATGTCATATTTCTTCTATAACGTGCAGATCTTTATTTGGTTCAGAGCATTCATGAGGTACGTTATAACTGCGTTACGCGACCGCAAAATAGCTGTTCGTTTTGCCAATTTATCTGGCACATCGCGAGCGCAAGAAACCTGCAGTTAACTGGAGCTTAATTGCATGCACTACGTTTTCCACAATAACGGAACATTTTTCACATGCCACGGTGCACATAAAATCGGTGGCAAGTTCACTCCATAATATGCACTTGCAGGCGACATTGAACGGCCGCTTTAACGTTTCCGCCGGCAAATACCAATTTACGCAAAGTTTAATCTAAATATTCAAGGCCAACTATGAATTGCATAACGCATGGCATCGGCGACGACATTATTAAGCGTTATTAAGCACTGCCATGGATCAGGCGAGCACGCTGCGCTCATTAAGAGCCTACAAGATATGAATTTAAATGCACGTTAGATGTAATTGAGAATTACAGCCTTAGTTCTGACCAGGCCAAGGCAAGCATGAAACTCCTAAAACAGCTTGTCCAGCATTAGAATCTAAGATGGCGGCGTTGCGTCATGCGATTTCCTCTCTGAATGTGGCAGCTGCAGGCGTAATGATGCACCCGGCATTTGTACCTGTAAGAATACAAATCGTCTTAATAAGCCTTCGCGAAAGTGCACCTGTGTAAAATTTCGGTTTTTACGAGCTTGAGTTGGTTTCTAACGAGTCGTACGAAATAGTGCTTTTCAACGACAGTTTGACTGAATCTGGAGGTCCTATTAGTACTTACTTATTTTAATTTTTTGTGGAGTGTTAGTTTTTTCTATAGGAACACAGTATAAATACAGAGTATCCAAATACAAAATTCATGGATAGTAACGATCATCATCATATCCGGCATGGGTTAAATTCTAGACCTATTCCTTTTGCTGCCACCTCTTTCTAGGTCTGCCTACATTACTTCCTCTATTAATATTCTATTGCAGGGCTCTTTACTCAGGCATCCACAATTTGCTTTAAGTATTTTTGGTTTTTAGTGAATATATTCCCAGATCTTTTCCTATATTTTAATTTCGAAGTCTATTCCTTCTTTATATATTTTAGAAAGGTCATCTCGACCTTCTGAATGTCTGCCATCTTCTTCGATCTAAGTACTCATGGTTCGTTACTATTAGTTGGGTTTCTATTCCTGCTTTGTTCTTCATTTGCTATTCTTCCATGGAAAGTTTGAAATCCGTCTACATTATCTCGCGTGAATATAGTAGATATTGGTGAGGTAAACGATCGTATAAAGATGTGCATGCTGGTGCAGCGCCCACAACCGCCACAACTGAAGAAAACGTTTAAGAAGTTCACGATTTTGTGATGCCAAATGACCATTAGGCAGATATTAGAAGACACAGGCTTATCAAACGTACTATGTTATATACAATATCATTCACAAGCACTCTCGCTTTTAACACGTTGTAAATGACAAAACGATTTTTATGCAAAATTTACTACTGTGGATGAGCGAACACATCGAGGCTCACCTCAACCTAGGAAATTCAAAATGCAACCAGTGGCAGGATATTATTTATCCATTTTCTGAGATAACCAAGACGTAACCTACGTCATTTAAAAAAAGTAACTACCCCCCTAGGTACTTAATACGCCATCTTGGCTACCAAACCGTGTGAGTAAATTAAAGAAAAACTACTTGGAAATTTGCGCAAGGGTATCCTTTTTAGCAAGACAACGCGCCTAGTAAGACATTCTTCATTGCAAAGACTGTAATTGTTAAAGCACGATTCGAATTGCTCCCGATCTACCCTATTCGTAAAACCTAGCTTCCAGTGCTGACCGACTATATCCAAAACTAAACGAAAACTTCTTGGATTTTCTTCACATACTGACGTGTTATGTGCGGTAAATAATTGGTTTACAGAGTCCAACGTCTAAAAAAATGTTGGAACATCATCGGAAAAACTGCAATAACCTGAAACTAAACTGGTAAGGCGTGGAGCAAAAGGATCATCCCTCGCAACTATTTAATTCTAAATAATTTTAATAAGTGGAAAGAGCATTATGAAAAAAGAAAAGAATACGTAGACGACAATGCCGAAAATATCCTACTTGATAAATAATACTTAGAAACACCTAAAACAAAAAAGGGATTACAAAACAATAAAAAAATGCGGAATTAATTAAATATGACGGACTGGTACTAGTGTATGAGTATACATACTACTAAATATTCATGGTTATGTACAGTCGTGTTCAAATAAATGTGGGACAATGTGTTTTTCATATGTAGGTTCAGTTAAGAATTGAAGAATAACTCCATGGATTTTCTGCTATCAGAAAGAGTTACATTAAACTTTAACAGGTAATGAAATCTGTAACTCTTTCTGATAAGAGGAAATCCATGGAGATATTCTTCAATTCTTAACTCAACTTGCATGTGAAAAAAACACTGTCCCTGATTTATTTGCACACAACTGTACCTTTATTTTATTAATTTTAATTTTCTAAGTTACTAGGTTGGCTTAAGTTTAGAGATCAACTGTGCTATTTGATCGGATTTCTCGTTTTTTTTGTGCTAGCTCAATAAGTCTTTTTAATATAAAAACTCTCATTCGGGTTGGGACATGCATTTCATAATTGAAATAAATAATCCAGCTCTTTAGATGATTTATAATCCTGTGTCAAGTATACAATATTATTATAACATTTTATGACGTTCGCGGCTCCAAACAGCACTTCTGCAGGTCCGTAGCAACTTTTATCGTATGTGCACCAAAATCAAAGATGCTGACACTCCCACAATCAAGTAAGTGCCCAAATAACAACACTTTTAAATATCTGACATCAGTCTAATTAGCATATATTTGGCCACTTCTGTACAATATAAATTATTGGAACATAGCAAAATTGTGTGTATCTCCATTACTTATAAACAATACACTACTTAACATAACATTAAATAATAATTTTCACTTGGCAACCAACTTAGACCATGGTTTTCTTTCTTAGTTGCTGCATAATATTCCCAATATTAATTTGACACATTTAAAAAACCAAATAAACTTGTTGCATATTACAACTTGAATCTTACTACCACTAAGATCACAACTTCTATACTCAGTCCCAAATAAGTCCATCTGCCAATCCCGATTTCAAAGGTAGCACCTGTTTAAAAAAATCCTACACATTCATGTTCACTTCTCCACATTACAACTTCAAATGCCAGAGCTGCACCCATGATCATGACCATTCATTACTTTGTCACCCAAATTCCACATCAACACCGCCCAAGTATCACAACTTGAAATGTCTATATCCTCGGAAGTGGACGTTTTGCCAACTGTCACTAGCGTTGTCATCTTCCGATATCGAGAAGGGTGTTTACTTTCGTCATAACCTCTCTTTCTTAATGTTCTATTAATGTTAATTTTCTTTCAAGTCACAGGGCTGTTTCTACATGCCTTTGCTACTTCATCAAGCTATCTATCTTGTTATGAGAACAGACAGAAAACAAAGTGGCTCATCCTCACTTTAAAATGAACCGAAATTGTGTAAATGTAGTCCCATTCTGGATTGAAGTTCTTAGTTTCAGTTTTATTTATCAATTGTAAGCCAAATAATATAACGCTAATACAAATCTAGTATTATTGAACTAGCAAATATCGATAAGGATAGATTTTTAACACAAATATCAAATTAATCATAATTGCACTGGAAGGGGGGGGGGGGGGGTATTTGTGTAAAATTTGTACCCTTAATTTTCCTAGAAAAGTTTATAATGTCACTACCTGTAAATTATTTGTTTTATTGATCAGTTCCATAGCTACTGTATAATTCTCATAGCTTCTTTCTTATTGTGTTTATCCTTTCCGCATGTTGACGATCAGCATGGCACTGTCATTTCTTACCATTTTAACTTTCCTTGGAGTATAACGAGTAACTTTCCCGTTGCTTTCCTCATCGTAGTATACATATAATCTGATAGCCGCCTGTAGGTTTGTGGTAACAAGCGGGCCATTCTTCTGCATCCTTGGCCCCCTAATGACAACTGTTTAATGCTGCTTCTTGGAAATTTGAGTTTACGGGAATCCGAAGTAGCTACCGCTTATGGGAGGTTGATGGTGCTGCTCCTAACTACCAATGCTCTATCACCTATAAAGGTCAGGTATGCGCGAACATTTTATTTTCAAGAAAAACAATAAAAGACGCGTACTTTATTAGCTAGATGTAAGAAATTATTTGTAGTTATAGGCAAACAATTATAGATCTTAAGGAAAGCTTTCGTTTGGTTTGAATAAGGTGTAAGGATATTTTTGCAGCTGTTAGGGATTAGCGGCAGTTGGAGTGGTAACACGATATTTTAGCACATGGTCTAGCAAGAGCCGAAAAGTATTCTAAATTATGACAGGGAGAAATTTAGATTATTTGTCGTGGGTTGCCCGCCTTGCGACTAACAATGGAGGGGTTTTCGTAATTTGTATAAAACGTATCCGAATGGGACGGCAGTGGAAGAAAAGACAAGGTTTGATGCATGTGGTAGCTCTACAAGCAATCCGAAGAACTACTGTAACCGATTACAACTTGTTTAACTCTTACTCCTCTAGGTGAAGCATAATCTGACACCACAGTTATAATAACTGTTAGTAAAATTGTGTGAACCACCTTCTCTTTCTCCCACTTCTACTTCGCTAGGTGAAGCAATATGCAACACCGCAGTTATATTAACTCTTAGTAAGAATGTGTGCACACCGAATCTTGGTCTCACTTTTACTTCTCTATCTGAAGCACAATCCGACACCGCAGTTATAATAACTGTTAGTAAGATTGTGTGTGCACTGACTCCTTACATAACTCTTAATTCGCTAAGTGAATCACGATCTGACACCGCAGTTATTTTAACTACGAGTAAGATCATAGTTACGCCAATACATTGTCTCACTGTACTTCTTTAAACGGTTCACAATCCGGCACCGCAGTAATTTCACTGTCAGTAAGATTGTAAACCGCCCCAACTCCTTCCCTTACTGTTTTTACTGCCACGAGAGGTATCAGACGAGCACCCATTCTTTCTTGCTACTGAAAGAGTCACCAACAACCGTCTTACGCCAGTATAGCGTTCGAAACGCCGCAGTACTTGTAATAGTATGTAGTGCGTATACACTTGCCCGTCATAAAGAATATTAGATCTCCTTGACGTTTGTTTTCGATGTGGGTGCGAAGGTCTTCAGCTTCTATCTGACCTGTGCAAAGTTACCATAAGTACCGCCGTCTAGAGTAATCATCTGTAACCCAGCCGAGGCACGTTGTAATACCCAGAAAAGCATACACTACGTAGGTACATTCACACATTAAACCTATACAGAGAGTGCATCGTACACACAAAATTGATTTATATATTTCATATTTACACTCCGCATAGTACAAATCTTGTTTCTCACTCACCGTTGGGTTTGTTTTTGTCATTGCTTACCCTCTTTGTTGCGAACAATAATTCGTTTTAACTGGCAGGCTTCTTTATTTCCCAAGAAAACTTCACGATTGTCGTATTGCGATGGTATCTTAAGCTTCAATAATTATTAAATGCG
This sequence comes from Agriotes lineatus, assembly GCA_940337035.1. Lineage (NCBI taxonomy): Eukaryota > Metazoa > Arthropoda > Insecta > Coleoptera > Elateridae > Agriotes > Agriotes lineatus. The sequence goes on from OW679199.1 coordinate 128,224,121, forward strand.
CAAATCGAATATACTGGATGCATCTGGTATCAACTGTAACAAGGACATGCCCACCCAGACCATACATCTTATATTATAAGAGCCGATGCCGCCGGTCGCCGTCCAGGCGTAAGCAGGCGCGCGCACCTGCCGATCGCGCAGCAACACGCAGCATGAACGCGCACAAGTGGCGACGCGGCCAGCATTTGTATTGTTAACGCTGGCAGGGCCGGACGTAGGCTGGCTGCCGCCTTGAGCAAGCATTTTTATTGTTAACCGTTTATTTACGCTGGCCGGGCCAGACGTAGGCTGGCCACGAGTTCTAGTATTTTTTCATAAAAACACCAACGCATGTAATGTACAACATTTTTAATAAGTACCGTATTCAATGTATAGCCATTAGTCATACTTATACCTTACATGAAATTCCCAGTAGCATTTCTTGTATGGAACACCTAAGAGTCATAAAGAAGGTATCAATAAAAAATTGTTTTATTAGAGACCACATAATTCGCAATTTCTTTGTCTTGACCTCTCCCGCTCGCCTTGTGGGTGTGCGTATGTGTAGTCTTCCCCTTGCGGCTACAGAACCATAATAAAGTTAGTTTTCACTATCAGTGTACGTCCGGATAACTGTTAACAACTTAAAACTGCCTTCAAGATGTTCAGCTTGAATCCGTAACAACGTGTTGTTAGGTCATTTTGGTATTTTAAATAGCCACCTAGGCTTTAGGGCAGCGTGCCCGTATGCTAAGCCCTTTTAGTTCTTTATTTGGCTCCATCGCCTAATTTCAGAATCACGATTTCGCACATATTTAGACCCAGAAGCAGTATTTTTCGTCGGTTGGAGCTCCCCTCTGATGGCGTTTTTCCGAATTCCGAATCTCCTAGGAGGCACGCCGTCGAGGCGTGATGCCATTGGTGCTGGCATTGGCTTGTTTCATTTTATCGCCTTGCGATTGGCTGCCAAGGTTTAGTCACGTGGGAACGCGGCCAAGGTGACCTTTGCCAACGCTTCCCTCTGGGCAGTGGTCCGCAGCCCGTTGCAGAGAACGCTCGTGTGGTGGTTGTGAGTCGGAGTTTTCGAATTGTCTTCGGCGTAGCGTGGGTGTTTTTGAGCCCAGTTGCTGCTTCCGTACGTAAGGGGTCGTGCCCCCTTCATCTCGACCTACGAGGATTTGTTCCGCAGAACGAAAGTGGCCCATTTTTTTCGTCGTCCCGTTGTACGCGTCTTGACCCGTCTCCCGTCGCCATTAAGGCGGTTGTGCATTCACCCCTATAGCCGTTGTAACATCGAAGGTACCTGCCACCTACGACTGCAGCCTGTCGCAACTCAACTGTACCAGGCTCCCTCGCCGCCTACGCATTAAGGTATGTGTCTTTAACCTGATTACCGCTGTGAACGCGAGTGCTAATTTAAATCTTCGCTGCCCGCTGCATAAGGCGACGCGCATATTTGGACTCATTACTGCTCTTGTGCATTCATTCAGACTTGCAGACTGTTCATGCCGCGAGTGCTAATTTAAATCTTCGCTGTCCGCTGCATAAGGCGACGCGCATATTTGTACTCATTACTACTCATTACTGCTCTTGTGCATTCATTCAGACTTGCAGACTGTTCATGACGCGAGTGCTAATTTAAATCTTCGCTGTCCGCCGCATAAGGCGACGCGCATATTTGTACTCATTACTACTTATTACTGCTCGTTACTGCTCATTACTGTTCTTTACTGTTCACTACTGTTCAACATCTGTCGTTAAGTTTAGAGCGCGCGTGCCAGCTGGTGCCCTTAATTATAGGTTAAGTATAGATATAGGGCGACGCACTCTGCTGCCCCATTGTAACCCGAAGTTCAATATATGATTGGTTAGTTAAGGGAACTATTGTTTTGTTTCGACTTGTGCATGTTCTGTTACAGATAGACGCCCCCTTCATTGTACTGAATATTGTACGACGGAACGAGGAAGCTTTGAGCGTGCAGGTGGGTGAGACAGCTGCGTAGTCGCGGTCGGATTGACACCTAATTACAATCCTTGCATAAGGCAATCCCGAAATTGTTATTTGACCTTGCAACTCTTGAGTAATCCTATTGGCGGAGTATTTTGCATGCTTCGCTCCCGTCTAACCGTCCAGGCCCGGTTAGCCGGGTTAAGACAGGCTTGGTGGCGCCCTCATGATTTCGACATACCCTGTATATATTATGCCACCACGCGCTTGCCCAGAACGTATCGTGTGACTCACGCCCGACTCCCTGAGCGTCCCAGCCGTGGCCCCTTAGCCTATTTCGAACCGATTTCAGGGCAAGTGTGCCAGTTTTTCAGGACTGATTCCGTGGTGCGATGCTCACCTTGGGTGGGTGTCGTAAAGTTTTTTTAATACCGTAACAGTGTACCCAGCCTTAAACAAGGTGAGCTACACGGTGAGTTTTTAATGCTAGGAAAAGAAGGTGTTTTTAAAAAGCGCTCTCAAGTCCTTTTAATTACAAAATTACTTTTTGTTCCGTATTCTTTGAGCAGTAATTGTTCATAGAAATTTTCCATGGGAAAATGTAATGCAGAGCTCGGGACTATGTTTTAACCACTGATTGTTAACGTTTTGTGGCCGCCTTTACAATAGTCTTTTAGATAGTGGGATGAAGGTCGATTTTAGCTATTTCTGTGGTTTACTATGTCGAATAAATTAGTTAAGCTTTGTACGTTTTCCTCATCTAGCAATTTTATAAGTTCCTTCTTTAGTTTTCTTTAATGCATATTGCCATATTCTACTTCAGATTTAATTATTTCGAAACCCTCACGTTCTGTTTTAACTGTACCTTCTACTGTGTGTATCTCGTTTCTGGTATCGTTAAACAATATTCTTCCCTGGATTACGACGGTAACACTCATAATTTCTGCAAACTAATAGATCAAGTGCACCATGAAAATGAAACTTTCCATGAAATAAATATTGTTTTCTAGTTTGACAGTTCAAATTTAGATTTGATAATTGCAGCAGTTGTTATAGAAGTTAGTTTTGAAGAAAGTGTTGTGTAGCAAAAGTGAATTTAACGAAAGAAAATGTTAGAGTTTGGTGACCAAACGCCTTCGCAAAGGACTGTTTATAGCTGGTTAAATGGATTTCAATTTGATCGAGTTTTACTCAGCGACGATTTTCGCGAAGGAGGACCAATTTCAGCAGTTACCGAAAGAAAAATAGACACCGCGCGAAGAATGGATCAGGAGGACAATTTAATCACATATAGAATTATTAAGAGCACCTTGGGCATTGGCAACATTTTACATAATCATTTGGGTTAAGAGTGGTCTCTTGTCGGTGGATACCACACAGTTTAACAGAAGCACAAAAACAACAGCGTGTGGAATGGAGTAAGAAAACCCTTAAAAATATGATGAAGTAGATCTAAAGCAGTTTGCAACACTGCTGCCAACAGTAAAATCACCTAAAATAATATTTGCTTGTTGTATTTTGATATTTCTGGTTATCACAAATTCGTGCTAAATACGTATTTCGACAGCCAAGCTGTCGGCATCAGTAGCTTGGCTTAGCTTTCGTGAGGGGTTCTAAAGAATTTGTGATAGTTTCAAACCACAGGCTCCAGCAGTGTTTTATTTCTGGTTAAGTATTTTTTTATTTCTTCTTCACTAATTTCTGCCGCAGCATAAATCTGTATAATACTTATGTCAAATGAGTTTCATTTTAGTATGTAGAATGAAGTTATTAATAATTGAATTCTTGGTATTTTTATTTATTATCTTACTACACCATTTGCATGGGTTCCAGCATTAGTTCCTGCTAGGTATATTATACTAGTATCCAAATGGACTGTTCCCGAATTTGTCCATCTAGTTTCACTTGGCCCAAATATCTGTATTTAATTGGCTGAATTTTCATTCGCTGTTTCTGAATGTTTTATCGAACCGTATATGGCAATCCTTATTTTTTAATGGTGTTATTTTTATAAACAAATGTGTGTAAACTACTTAAATGAGATATTTATTATAGCGTCTTATAAGCTTGTCATTTTCGAATTTTGACATATGCTTTTACAAGAAATCGTAGTAAGGCATGGCACTATTAAATGGGGTTATCTTATCTGTTGACAGAACTATAGATAAAGTATTGATATGTACGTATTTATTCTACTTTCTGCGAAGTCTTTGCTCAATATTCATAATAGAAATATAAAGTGTATGATGAAATACTAGGGTTACGGATAATGTAATCGAATAACTCTTGATAAAGAGAAAGGGAATTCATTAATTTTGCTTTTAAGCTATATGAGTAATCATAATAGTTCCAGGCGTTTAAAATGTTTCTTTTTAGTTTAATAGAAATTATTATTTCAGGAATTTATATTGATAATGTTAATTAGCAAATACTTCTAATTTGATAACTGCTTTCCAAGTTCCTATCGTTTATAACGTGTAACTTCTATGTATTATCCTAAAATGACAAATGTATAACTTTTGTATTTATAAAAGTCGGTAGAGGTGGTTTGCATTTGAAGTCTTGCCTCTCGCGCATCAATTATTTTACATACTGCAGCAATAACAATGAAAATTTAAGTGTCAGATTTTTAAAATCACTGAAAGCAGTGACTACTGGGTAAGGTTTTTAATAAAAGATCATCCTTTGTCCAATACTGCCTTTATTCAATACTTCTATGGCGTATAATCTTCTTCTTCTTTATCAATAATCGATATATGCTGCCTATGTTTCTCGATGCCGGGCTATATTAAATAAATCTGAAAGTCCCATATCTATCCTATTTCACAAATTTCTGAATCAAAACCATTCAACTGTTTTCCTTCCTTAATTTCAGCCCATGATTATTAGTTGTAACACTCAGTATTTTTCCGTAGTTTTATTATTGTATATAGTTCCCATTCTTTATCCATTCTTCTCAGAACATGGGTCTTTGTAATTCTTGCCTTCCAGGAAGTACGACACATTCCACTAGATATCGCATTTCGAATGCTTCCAGCATGGTTATTAATCATTTTGACCTTAAAAATAAAAATGTATACCCCATGCAGTAGTCCTAGTAGTGCGTAGTTCAGAATTTCTCATTTTAATGAAGGTGATACTGACTGTTTCAATTGTGATCTCAGTTTCGTGGTCAAGGTTTCATTTACTTGACTTTCGTTCATCCAAGAATAGTTGATCATTATTTTTTCACCTTAGTTTCGTCACTGTTATTTTTCAAGTCGATATTTGTTACGACACAAACCAGGCTCTCAAGTGGGCATTAGATCGTTACTTGAATAATAAACCCCTCAAGGTATAAGCTTACCCCGACTAGTGGGTCAGTCGAGGCAGTAGGATGAGTTGGCTGAACGATACGTTGGGGCTAGAAAATAACTTATTAATTGGGTCGCATTGCCGCCACGGATTCTGTACTTATCTTCATACCTACACCACTAGCATCCAAAAGAGGGAACAAATAATGCCCTGATGCCCCGATGTATGCGAAAGATCTCGCCACTGAGACTTGCCCAGCAGGATATTGATTATGTGAGCTACAAACAACACATCCAGTAAATAAGTCAAATATTAAAATAATTACATTTACATACACAATACTGCTACAAAACAAAATAAGGGTCCTTGTGGGGGGCGGAGGGGACAATAACGACTTCCTAAAGCTAAGCATAGGCCCAAAGTTAAACGCAGCGCCAACAATTCAATAATGAAATTTCAGTTACCTTAAGGAGTTTGCAATACATGACGTGCTGATGGGAGCATTTGCCCTCAGAGAGCGTCGTCACAGGCCCAAGGGAATCAGACAGGCAGAATGCGGGGGTTGCTGCTGAAAGACGCGTGCGGGATGAAATGGGATCGCCGAAGAAATCCACGATACATGAAATGGATGTAGTTCTCGAAACGGTGTTTATTGGCCCGACAATGCCTTTTGTAAATTGGTAATTTTTGTTAAGGCACCCCCTTGTGCAAATAAGGCGTCGTACCGTAACTCAAAAGGTAGTTTGGCGATATTAGGGTTCTGATATTACACGGTGAACTAATTTTCCGCACTGTAATCGAGCTGCAAGAAGATCCAGTCACTCCACTTGCGCGCGGGGTATAAAACACGACGAAAAATCCCCGACGCATTGCCAGCGGTCTGTCGGGCGCCCTCCAGCTGCAAGACGAATGACATTCACAATTGCGTCTAAAGGAATGAACAGGGGCGGACTCTCCCAAAAGATCGAAAATGAAATTGATCTCGGCAAGTGGTTTCACGAAGGAATTCTTCATTTATCTTATCTAATAAACATTGTAGATCTTCAAGGTTCACCAAAGGTATTGCCATGATGTGAACATATCGGATGCAATTGATGTACTGCTTTATGTTAGTCAGCTAAAGCTTTTCTAACTGCTGTCTCTGAATAAGCGTTAAACAGTGTAGAGGAAAGGATATTTGTATTCTACTTTCATACTTTCTAAGTTCTATAAGAACCTGCAAACTGTAAAAAGCTTCTCTCGTACTCAATATCATGCGAAAACTGTACTATGATTCGATTACAGAATACGTATATGTATTGTCTGTAGAAACGTTGCTAAAAAGTTATTTTAAAAAATGAATACCTAATTTATTAAATCGATGTCTATAACCTCGCTACATATTTTTCTTATGGTCACGAAAATGTGGTTTTGTCCCTCGTTTTCAGTACTTCTGTTGGAATCTCATCTAAGCTCTTGCTTTGGCAAGTATACTTCTTGGACTGGTAGTGTAATTGGGAATGAGCTCTGCTTCTTCCTCATCATAGTTGTTTAAGCTTTTGCCACATTTTTTCACCTTGGAGCTATTTCCATGTTTTCTGTTAAGTCTTGCAGCAACGGCCCATGCAATGGCTCAGGGACGTCATAATCCTTCGAAGCATTTCGACATCAGGGGTTGCTCCAATAAAACACAGACATCAGATAAGCGCCTGCAACTTTGACTTCATTCATTCTTGATCATAAGTTTCAACATTCTTGTTTATACACTTGCAATATTATTTTTTTATATTCACAATTTTTCTCGGCACTATTTAATTTGTCTTTCATTGTATTTCATTGCTCTGCGCTGATTTCTTCTTTTAGCTGAACTTGTTTCTCCTTATTTTATATCATTCCGATTTTTCTACTCATAGGTACCTACGTATTTAACCACAGTCGAAACGGGCTGTAAGTTAGCTCCCAGATATGTTTTAGGAATATTTTTGCTCGATCTAAATCTAAATTAGTAATTCCGCATCCCAATATGTTACGGCCTGATATCGTTTTACATACCTGATCAAAAACTAATCACATATAAATAACTTGCTTACTAAAGTAAACAACTAAATCTACTAAAATAAAACACACAGTAATTCGTCGAACTGTGTTATTACGTACCAGCAGTTTAACATTCAAATTTAAGACTAGATGGTTAAATTTTGCAAAATAGCATTGTTGTGGTGTAAGTACAACAAAACACAGTAACTACTCGATACTCACTACGTGACATTTTTTTAATTAAACATGTTAGATTAATATTTACGACGTTGTAACTTCATAACCCACGAAACAATGCAACCGATTGATACAAACTGTTTATGTCATACTTGCGATTTTCTTCGCAGTTCCGATTTGCAATCACTTTTAGCAAATTAATTAGACAATAAAACTCGCAAGACTGAAACCGAAGTTTGTAATCAGTTTCCCAGGCAACCGAATGTTTTTAACTTATAATTTAAGCACATTCTTAACACTGATTTACAAACTATTGCTTTCAATAAATTTGCAATAAAGAATTGGTTAGTAAGATCACTAAATTGTCTATTGAGATAAATTACAAGCCAAATTAGTTAAATATATTTAAATATCGTATTTAATCGACCACTACTACTACCGTATTTGCAGTTCGATAAAAATTACACATTATAAATGGCTTGACTTTATTAAATGTTGTCACCTTTTGTTCCAGAGGCATTTCGCAGCAACTGTGTAGTTTGCCGTTACTTTAATAGCTTATGGTGATACAAATCGGGCTATAAATACATTTTTGAAAGCAATCCCCAGTAGGATTCGAAGTTACTCATGTAGACCCACGAACAAAATATGTAACCGTAACACCATCTGGTAAATTTATACCCCAGAGAGCAGATTTTAAAACTGAAGAAGTTTGAAATTGTGTACATGTGAGGCACACGATAACAAGCTGCACAGACAGCACCAATCTTCATTGTGTCATTTGTGGGTATATGCCGCATTTCGTTTTTGAAATGGCGGTAAAAGGCAAATTTTTTTGTTAAAATTAAACATACAACAATGCATATTTATGGTGACCGGATATGAACAAATAATAATAAAGGAAACAAACATTTAAAATTCTTAATTCAAATTTTGACTGTCAATTGTGACATCAGATTTATTCCAGACCGTAATTTCACTTGCGTTTGATTTGCTTCAACCATAATTTGTCTTTGCACCATGGAGTACGCTGCATATTAATATGCAGACATGATATGGGTATAGGAATCCGTAAAAAAGTTTTAATGAATCTGAAAGGATGTACGCCATACGTTTTCCCAACAGAAGGCATCCTTCTCACACTGTAATAAGAGCTGCAGATCGAAGACTAAGAGAAACTAGAACCAGTATTCCAGCTCATAATATGAACGAAGGTTCCCTCTATAAACCCTCTATAAAATATTAAATTATCAAATATACGCTGCAAATAAGCAAATAAAATAATTGAATTCGTCTGAATCACAAAAAACGAAGGCAACCTTAATTAAAGGAGTCTCCTCAAGCACCCGAAAAACTGCCTTTAAACGTAATCAGCGGACGCGATGCTTATTACAAGGATAACAAAGCGCATTTATTTACATACACTTCTACCGGGTGACCGGTTTCAAAAGCCAACATAACAAAAGCATGGTATATCACAAGATTTTTGGAAACATTTAATTTAATAAAAAAAAACGGTTTCCTAGATCAGAACTTAAAATTATAAAGGGGGGGGGGGGGGACTTTTTCGACATCAATTGCGTTAGGCGTATCATTTGTTTACTAAACAAAACCCGAAATGAATTAATAGGTTAAACTAATAGCAGGCAACAGAGGCGTCGACTAAAAAGTCCAAATGTAATGCTTCAAAATATTCAACAAAATTCAACAAGCTATTGCTAGGACTTCCTTATTTTAACATTACTACAAACGCGTTGGTGTCTTCTGTGCATTCTGAGCATCTGATGCACACATGGAGGTTTCAATGCTTCTTGTCGCTGGAGTACAAAAACACCATGCAGAGATAGAAGAGTAAAACAAAGAGTTCAGGTCCTTGCGTTATCCAAGATGCAGCGGTCGGAGAGCGATACCGTGGCCTTTAATACGTCTGGAGGCTTCTTCAGGTCTATGAGATAAATGTGCAATACTCAGAGATGGCCCAAATAACGGATTGGTAGCTGAAAAAAATCACCAAGTCGGGAGAACCGAAAAGACCTGCAAACGCATTATTATCCTGTCAAAACACGTGAAACAAAACGTCGGGACCTGCAGATGACAAGCGGCCAGTAGAGAAAAAACCAGCTAGCCATGGAAATTCTGCGCGAGGCACGGAACAGCAAGGATTCACTCTTGGATATGCCATAATAAATGCACTCCTACATAAAATGGCGATTGCTTACGAATTACGGGAGAAAATCCTTCTTCCTCTTAACCCCATGCCGATCGCGAGCGCATTTCTAACAACATTGAAAGTGTCAACATTTTTGGAAAAACTGGAAAAATCTTGCACCATCACATTAAGCATGCACGGCCTCAACAATCTATGCGATACCAAAGAAAAATTCGGAAAATTTTACAAAACCTGCTCCATGTACAGGCGCTTAAAGTGGCCCAGTTCTAGGAAAATCCTCCAAAAAGGCGATTTTAGGAAAGTGCCAAGAGAGCCACCACGTAAAGGCAAAACGAACCAATTTGGGCCGCTACGGTTGCTCTCTCGGTCGCTATCTGTAGAAAAAGTTGTGTTCTAGCACGTTTGATTCTTCCTAGGTGATCGTGCAACTTTTATCTATAATCATTTTCGTTTCTATCCTTAAAAGTGTATCCTGCAACGAAATAAAACAGTCGTAATTTGCGAACATTCGTGTCCACATTTCTAAAACGATAGCTTTCACGAAAAACCGTTTCATTGCCTCTTCACTCTACTTTAAGGACTACCAAAAGTGTGGAATCGAACAATAGAATTTACTTTCATAATGATTTTTCAGATTGTCAGCATTCCATCTATAAAATCCGAACAAAATGAGACAAGTCGCTAAGGTTTTAGGTAATATATACGCATTAACATTCATGAGTTGCTGAAATAGTCAATGACTTTGTACAGTCGCGGAATTAAAAATCCGGGCGGGTCTTATAGAGGATTTATGCAATTTTTGGGTAATGTAAATTGGGCTTTGCGTTTCTAGGTTAGCAATTGACAGTTAAACAATGAGGCATGCTGTCATATACGAGTAATTATTTTGACTTGACTAGTTTCACCAGGTAACGTGATAAGTAAAGTAAAGTAAGATATACACTGAATCATATTAAGTACCCGGATTTTTAATTCCGCGACTGTACCTGGTTAATGGGTAATATGGAAAAGGACACAGGAACTTTGTAAATACAATTCTATAGTCAAATTATTAAACACTGCTGATCAACAAAAATCATTTCCCCTAAAATGAACACGAATCAATCTAATTTCCATAAAAAATAAATTACTGAAGCTTTTTAAGGGATAACAGAATCCCGTTAAATGATGAAATAATCTGTAAGGACAATTTTTGAATTTAGCGCTTTTCCTAATTCGTATTTCAAACATCAATACTTTTCCCGCTTCATCTAGGCCCAAATTTAAAGTTTAGCTATGTTTCAAAACTCAATTCGGTTTATTTCCAATACTGGCGTCTTCCTGCTGATTTTATGATATCTTGAGCAACGTCGATTTAAATTTAGATGTACTTGCTTGCCGAATGAATGACTTAAGTCGGCTTATCGTGTTTTTATTCCTGTACTAGAGGCCCATTCTCTGATGTCAGATTATCTACGTTTTCAAAATCACACACTAGTGTTGCACAACTTGACGCAAACCGGACGTTTCTGTATGAGTTAGAGTAAGATAAGTAACGCACCCGCGCGTTTCCTTTGGCTTCGACATTCAACCGCCCGATTTGGAAGAGGCAACAAGTGTCATCGTGTGTTTCTCGGCGGAGGCTTTTGGCCTTCGCCAGACGACATCGAAATTAAGTTAAACTATGAGTGGATGTTATTGGTCAAGTTTTTGGTGCAGTTATTAGCCGAGGTTTCTCGTGTCGTGGAGTTGGCAAGCTCCGATTGACGCCTTTGGGACGAATAAATAAATTGGGAACCTCTTTCGTGCTAATTGTTGCCTGTCGACTACGATCTTCGTGTTCTACCCTCTTTGGGGATTTAACATCGTCCAGACCTGCGCAACAGATAGCACCCTAGGCCGTTTCTCGCAGTCCTTTAAGCATTTTGGTGTTGTTGCTTGGTCACGGCTTGCAGCATCGTTGTACCTCTTAACCAGAGCAAGCTGAACCCCTACAAGGTATTGTGTTTTCTTTGTATAATTTTAACAAGCAGAGAATAGTGATTCTTCAAGTGTCGCCATTTTACGTAGCGCTGCTGATATTAAAATTAAGCGTTTGAACTGTTGTTACTGTCTTGAAGTCAAGTCTTAATATGTTGGTATTTATCTTAAAGTTTGGGATTAAAGTAATTACCCTCATTGAGTCATATTTGATTGTTTACCGTTAAGCTTTATTGTTTGTAAGTAGTTTGTATTTAGATTAAATGTTGCACAATTAACAACACTAACCTTTATCGAGTATTTCATTTAGTGTTTATTGTACACCTACATATTTCTACCTTAATATAGTTCATTTTCAATTAGTTGTGCTTTTCATTAGTAGATTTATGAGGTTTGAAGGTATATTTTCTGATGTTTTCCTCTGTAAAGGGGAGTTCAGGCAGCTGTAGGAAAATGCAAGCAAGAGCACTGCCAAGGTTGGATCGGAAAGGTTGGTTCACTGCTTCCACTTGCTCGGTGAGCTCACGTGTGTTTTTCTCGATTTAGTAAAGTGGTGGCGTCTGGCAATCAACAGCTTTATTTCCTTTACCGAGTCGTTCCCCAAATTAAGTTTGTAATGACCCCCCCCCCCCCCTTCTCCTTCTGAGACTTAGTCGGCAACTTTTGTTGTCGTTTTATCGGGTAACTGACGGTTAGTATTTTGGATGTCAAATTCATGTCGTAACGACGTTTTTGTGCTGTAACAAATCCTAAATTCAAAGAACAAAACCAAAGCAGTTTGACAACCAATTAGCAAAACTTTAAAAACCAAAAGTATGACGGACGTACCTGAACTACTTAACGATCAACAAATTATTAAGGATCTAAAAGGCATTGCCGAAATTTTTAAGGCACTGTTTGACTCAAGTAAAATTATTACAAACCAGAACCGTGCAATAAAGTTCAGCCGATCCGCTGTAAATTTCATTCTTTTTCTATTTCCCACAGATGATCACGAAATCTTGGGTATCATTAGAAACTTGTACTCCAGATTCTCCACGGGCTTGGATAATATACCCCCTATGGTTGTTAAGTGTGTTGGCAACAAAATCGCGGTAGCTCTGATAAACGCCATCACTGAGTGTTTACAAACAGGAATCTTCTAAGATAAATTAAAATTTGTAAAGGTAAGTACAGTACTAAAAAAGGGTAGAAAGGATCTTTCTGATAACTACAGCTCCATATCGTTGTTGCATATCTTCTCTAAAGTCTATAAAAGTGTTATATTTATCTTGATAGAAAACATTTTGTTTTCTGATCTATCCAAAGCCTCGGAAATAATAGACCATGCCCTATACTCTTACAAAAACTAGAACGGCATCCGTTGACTTTGTTTAAATCTATTTACTTCTTATTTGGAAAGCAGAAATATACGGATAAATGTACGGACCCCAATACTTATGGTAGCTTTATCTGAAGCAGTTAGTTTTAAAAAAGTGTCCCTCAAGAATCAATTTTAGGTGCTCTTCTTTTCATAATTTTTGTAAACGACCTCCGAACAGATCTGGGGGTTCCTACCTTGATACAGTTTGCTGATGACACATCGTGTATTCTTGCTAAAGATAATATGCACGACCTGTCTGAGATAAACGATACAATGCCATATTAGTGTAGAAATAATAACTTAATTCTAAAAAAGTACTTTAATGTCTTTTAAAGACTTAAGACTTTAAAGTTTTAGGGGTTTTTGTTGATTCATATTTAAAGTGCTCTGTCCAAATCGACGAAACTGTAAATAAACTAAATGCTGCTTGCTTTGTAATTAAGTACCTTCGGGACAGCCTTAGTCTCAACGCATTAAAGGTTTATTACTTCTCAGCGGTGCAAAGCATAGTACAATACGGTATTCTCTATTCGTACAATGCGGTGAAAGCAAAGCGAGAGTTTCTAGCCCAAAAGAGAATTATTAGTGCAATCATGAGAGTCCCATGCACAACTTCATGTCAAGATTTATTAAAAAATTGGGTATATTAACTTTACCCTCTTTATATCTATACTGTGCAGCTGTTTATAACAGACGAAACGTGAGTTTATTTCTGACGAACAATCAGTTTTATAATGCAATGAATATTAGAAAGTCAGCAAACTTGAGCCTGCCAGTCTATCGGCTATGTTTAAAAAGGGTTATTTTTACAACTGTGTCAAAATTTACAAAGCGGCACCTTCGGAAATCAAAGATTGCAAATTATTGACTTTATTTAAAAGAAAATATAAAACGTGCCTACTCGCTAATCGCTTCTACTTGATTAAAGAGTACTTGGGTGATTCTGCCACATAATACGCAATTGAACACGTCTATTACATCTTTTGTTTTTTGGCTTGTTTTCATTTATGTGACAATGCCAATGTACTTCTTTATATTTGATGGCAATAAAGCTATTATTATTATTATCGGCCTTTTAGTTACATCGGTACTTTGAAAACTTAATTTAAGCGGATCTTAATTGTTATGCCCCGTCTTTACTATGGCCGAGCTGGAACAGCAACTTTGCATGAAATTTAAAACAAAACTTAAATATTAGTGTGTAGGAGTTGAATTACGGGTCTATGGCTAAGACCCTTAGCCAATAATGCGCTCTTTTCATTCGAAAACGCCAGAAGAAGAACAGCTAAAGAAAGCGTTGTAAATATGTCGCGGTAATACTCACTGTTTTTAACTACAAAGGTGTTTTTACAATGAATAGGCTATAACGTTAGACGGTAAACATAGGACTCTACTTCGAAGTTTTGATTAAATAAAGAGATGCAGTGAGGAGAAACCGGCCTTATCACTGGGATAACAGCGATTTGAAGCTTCATCAAGACAGAACACCCACTGATCTCATATTTCATCAAGACTATCAGCCTCCACATACGAATAATTGTTGTAATCATAAATACTATTAGAGTGTTTTTCCACGATGACAACGACAAACCATGAATTTTACACCACATCAGAAACCTTCGTCAAAAACTTTCAAAAAACTGTTTAAAAAAATTACATAGTCAGTTACAGCACCATGTTTTTAAAGGCAAATGAGTGGATACACTTGCTCACGACGCGACGTCGTGCAAAAAAACAACATTTAATCTCAAAATCAATATAGATACAATTCACTTGTGTCTGTCGTTTTTGTACTTCCCAATCACCTACAAACCTGAAATTCGGAACAGATATTCCTTGGACCCTAAGAAGCTTTTCACGTTTCGACCCGTTCCAAAAGACGTAGAAACTTGAGAAATGTTTATAGGAGTTAGTCTATATCATAGACACAGCCCTTAGCAATTGTTAGAATAGTACATGGAGGTTGAATTATAGAAGATGAAATGGAATAGGGGCCGTTGTGCAAACATGTTTTCATTTAGTGGGGAACTTTTTTCATCGACGCAACGTATAGTTTTTTAGTGACTCAATGATCTCCTTAAGATCCCAAGTAACTTTTAAAATCAAACCCTGAGAAAGTCATGCGGAAAGTTTCGGAGGTATGACTTGCACAAGACGACGTATGAAATCAATATATAATATGATCAACAATTATTTTCATCTGGTATGACTATGGAATAGTTTCTAACTTATGAATGCAACTATAACTCACTTAAAAATCAAATGTCAAGTTTGATATTTAAATATAAACATAGTTGCATTCATAAATTAGGAACTATTCTATAACCATACTTAGAGTCCCTGTATATTAATAATAAGATTTTAATATTAGAGCTCTAGCCATACTATAGTATGATTAAAAATTATTTTCATCTAATATGGTTATGGAATAGTTTCTAATTTATGAATGCAACTACGTTTTTACTTAAATGTAATACTTGACATTTAATTTTTAAGTGAATTATAGTTGCATTCATAAATTAGAAACTATTCCATAGCAACAGTAGATGAAAATAATTTTTGATCATACTTTATGAATCTGTTAGGTAAACGACATTTTTGGTCAAGCTATCGAACGCAATTTATACACTAACAGTAGGTACGCCTGCCGGAGAAAGGCTATAAAGCCCCGTTACAATAGCGCGTTCTAGCAATTCGTATCTTCTTTCGAACCACCTTATATTTAAGTATAGTAATAAGGGAGTTCAGGTTTATCGCGTAAAGTGCTTGACTTTAGAGATAAAGCACCTGCAAGGCTTTTCTGGTTGAAGCACGTTCGTTTGGATTTTCCTGAGTAGTCTCGCTGGCAAGCAGTCTAGTTTCTCGATTATTGATTTTTCACGGAGCGTCTTCGCGGGATTTCAAATTAAAGGAGCAGGTCAAGACCGCTCTTATTTAAACAAATGAAAACCGCTAGCGGCGTTGTTTTCTCCACGAACGGCCGTAAACAGCTTTGGTAAGAATGCCACTTCTAGTTAAATTTTGCATACTAATTTTGATATTAAGGCCTGCTCCCATGCGGCTTTCTTAAGGTTATTCTACAGTTACTCAAGGAATAACTGGGCCTCCCATTTTTTCGCTTCTACATGCGAGCTGTCTAGAAACTCCAGAATGCACTAGGCCGCTTTTTGCCGCAGTTAACTTTTCTCCTTGCTCGCGGCGTCCTTGGGTTCTACGAAATAAAGCAGCCAAATCCTGCTTAGAAGCGATATTTGTCAAGATGCAACATACCAGGAGTTTCCTACTCACGATTGCTGGACATAAAATCAAATCAAACTGTAAGCACATACATTCATCAGTGCCGCAAACATACTTAGTTCTTGCTAAGGCCTTAAAATATCCAACTGAAGCGTGTTTAATTACTCCTTTTAATCAACTTTTAAACTTGGAAGTTGATTCATATTTGTTGTTTATTTATTTGTTAGGCAATTGTCCTACAAATCTCATGTTGCTGACACAGCCTTCATGGCTTATGTATACAATTCATGTGTTACTGCGATAATTTCGGTTTGATTAACTGCCCCTATTGCTGATAATATTTTTGTGTTCTTTAGCAACCCTTTCGCCTGTACAATTTATATAGGTATGCAGCGAATCACTAAAGGTAGGTGGTGTGTTATTAATTAGATAGATTTGTTTTTATCTTGTGAGTAACGACAAGGCACCCATATTTTCATAATTTTACTGTTGAATTTTAAAGCCCGAAGGATCTTTGCCTACTCCTTACTCACGCCATTATTCTACCGAGAGTTATTGAGCTAGCCCAGGCAGTGTCCACTCTTCGTTTAAGGGAGCGCTACAAGGCTTATATACTAGTTCAAACATATTACGATGATAATAATTTCAATATCTAAATTTACTAGATTTATTAGATTTATCGCTCTAAACATCACCTTTTTGAGACTATTGTATAAATTATTAGAGCGAACACCAGTTATCATAAGGTTACTCGTGCCCTACTGTAAAATATGTTCATTCATACATACACACATAATCTGCAACCTGCAACCCCTTATATCGTTTACACATGGCTTGAAAGTATCTAACATTTTACCCAAAGATACAACTTGATATATAACTCAAAAAGCAAAAATTGACAGCAGGCAACTCACAAGTAAAATTTAAAAGGCTAAACGGAACCCTGCCTTCATTATTCTTCCGTTAACGCACACTTCACTACTATCCACTTCTGACCATCGAATGCAATACAGCTGCACAATAATCGTCGCTGCAGACACCGTATACAAAAAAAACCTCTTGCTCGTACACCTAGAACAGCAAACCATCGCGAACCAACTGTTCAACATCCCTTTTATCCTCTGCTTTGGACACCGAGTTCGTATAATCGCAGATTACAAGTTTTTTCGTTGTTACCATTCCATTTGTTTTCTTTTTGCGGACAAGCAAATATAACCCTGTTACCTCATAGATTTTCCGGATAATCGAAGCCCTATATGTTTTCTCATTGTTCACAGATTGCCTCAGCTTGTTGCAATTATAGGATTTTAACCTTGCTGCTTTTGACTGACACCTCCCAACTAAAGTAAACACAGGTAAGCGTCAAAACTATATAATTATTTCACAACTCTGCTCTGAACTCAATTTTTGTAATAAAATAGCTGAACATTTATCAACACAGCTTAATAATTTGTTTTCAAGATACCCAAATCAGCATGTTAGCTTACACTGGCAAAATATGGAAAGAGATAGAGAAAGAAAGAGTTTACCCCTATTACATACGTTTTAAGCCATTCTGAATGAAAACAAACGTAGCGATTTTGCCGAACGTCGTAAAATTTTAAACTAATAGGTAATGTTATATTTACAGGTATTCCTAAGATTTAACAAATAACATCTTATACATCTAATTAATTAACTGCACACAGTTGTAGTACTTGTACTAACTCTTACAATTACAGTTTATTATACCTATGTGTTACAGGCAACTTATATAATTCAGCTATTTTATATAATGGCTAGGCATTATATATAATGCCTAACGCACTATATATAATCCGTAATGAGCTGTATGCATTTCAAGAAATGTATGTTTTAAAGGAGAAGTTAGCACTCATTAGCCAATGGGTTTAATGAGGGTGTACGTTAACTCCTTACCCTATCAAATGTTGTAGGTATTTATGTCAGGCGAGCTCGACACCGGAATCATGCAACGACTGGTGAACGTTATTGGAGACAGGTCAACTTATGTAAGGATGCATATAACACACGCAATCAAAGGCTGCAACTAACCTAAACAAGATAGAACGACGCACAGTCTAGAAATGAGAATCAGCAATGCCGGTTTATTTAATATAATCTCCAATTATACATATTGTATATACAGGGTGATTTTAAAATGTTTCGCCAAACTTCGGGGTATTGTTCTACACACCAAGGCAAGTAAAAAAGTCCATATAAACATGTGTCCGAAAATCGCGCGTTTCCGAGTTACGAGCAATTTCTGAACTTGTGAAGTAGTCCAGTCAATTGGTGCTCAAAAAGAGCGAATAGGGGAGAGTTTTGGTGGAGTTCTGATATTTGGTTCCTATATGTTTTTTGGGTCGCTGTGCACGAATATCAGGTTTTTCAATAAAATTTTAGACCGGAAACACGTTTTTTTAAGCAAAAACCTTGTAAAAACCGATTTTTTTTAGTTTTTCTAAAAGTACCCAAAAGATATCTATCATTTATAACTATTGAACCTATATGAAATAAAAGAGGACACAGTTTCCTACACTTTATGTATGTGAGGTTTTTTTCTCCGATCAATCGTTCAGCCGCGAGAGCGCCGCAAAATTATAGTCCAGTCAAATGGTAGAAAATAGGGGAAAGTTTTGGAGTTTTTATATTTGGTTCCTATATGGTTTTTAGGTCGCTGTACGCAAGTATCGAGTTTGCCAACATTTCAATTATGAAGATTCATTTCATATACCATTGTTGATTTACGAAAAATGTATAGTTTTCGAGTTACTTTGAAATAAACTGGCATAATTCCCTTTTAACACCTAACTTCGCGGCGCTCTAGCGGCTGAACGATTGATCGGAGAAAAAACCGCTAGTACATAAAATGTAAGAAATTTTACTCTCTTTTATTTCATATAGGTTCAATATTTACGAAATTGTATAGTTTTCGAGTAATTCTAAAAAAACTAAAAAAACGATTTATTACACGGTTTTTGCTTAAAAAACGTGTTTCCGGTCAAAATTCTTGTTGGAAAACCTGATATTCGTGTACAGCGACCCAAAAAACATATAGGAACCAAATATCAGAACTCCACCAAACCTCTCCCCTATTCGCCCTTTTTGAGCACCATTTGACTGGACTACTTCCCAAGTTCAAAAATTGCTCGTAACTCGGAAACGCGCGATTTTCGGACACATGTTTACATGGACTTTTTTACTTGCCTTGGTGTGTAGAACAATACCCCGAAGTTTGGCGAAACATTTTAAAATCACCCTGTATATTGCCTACAACGGTATAGTCATTATATATAAAGATTAGGCATTTTATACAATGCTTAGGGATTATATATAACGACTGAATTATACAAATTGCCTGTAACATATACAAGACACATAATCCCACATTGTCTCCGAAATCGTTTCAGTATAAGGTGGAGTTCGTTTTACCTCCAATTAAACGTGTCAGTTGCTAAGGTGTTCACAACCCACCCTAGTAAGTTTACTTACAGTGCAAATTGTTTGGGCAAAACCATAAAAATAATTTCAACTCTGAAATAGAGCTGTCGAAAAGCTTATCCAAGATAGAATGATTTATTGCGGCAGTCTTGAGAATTGCCTTGTACGAATTCTAGTGTATACCATTGCTATTAAATATAAGAGCCCTTTACATGTCAAAATAGTGTTTATTTTGTCGACTTCACATTTATTTTATTTCGCAAATATATACTTCGTTAAACTCATATTTGTATCGCTCAAGTTGAGGTGTATCCACAGCTTCCATGCAATTTATCCAGGACAACCATCTTGCTTGTTTTAAATTCCAGCCAATTTTGAATGTTTACCGATTACCGACATCACTGGCTATTATTAAATATTCATTACAGCTGTGTGGTAAATGTAAACTACGGTTTCTGCTGCAATAGCAAAGAAATGACTCAACAGCAATGGCAACCTCAAGAGAAGGTTTGTATACAATTCCCTGTTTTAATTGCAGCAAATTGGGGTCACGTTGATCGCAGATATGTGAATTTCTGCTCGAAGGTTACTCGAAAATTACTGAGGAAGTTTCAATGATCTGATAATTACGTTTCCTCGGTTTAGGCTCACTTAGCTATCCATGGGGACTTCACAAATGTCAAGTTTGCTATTTACATTAGTATTACATGACTTGCGGCAATCGAGGTGGAACTGATACACACAACAGATAATTTAATCATTGCCATCTTTTGGATATTGGATTTCCAAAATTGGACTGTGCTTAAAACGTGAATAAAATTAACAATGCCATATTTAATAGCAATGCAATTTTTTATTCTAGAGGCAAAATAGGAATTTCCAACATAAATAAACGCACTTAACAGCATTAACATGCAGTCATTAGTTAGTAATGAAATGCAAAATCGTAAAATAATCCATCGAAGGAGTGATTACGTAACTATCGCCGACTACCAAGAGGTCTGGGAATTTTATCTCGGGACTCGTACTAGTACTACTAATTCAACTTTGTATGTTTCTTCGACATATTTAATTTGCCATGGTTCGTTAGTCGCCGGCTAATCAACGGTGTACGTACATCAGTTTTATTTTAACAATATAAAAGCAAAAGGGAATTAGTGTTGAAACCTGCTACTTGCCCGAGTGGTCCAAGGCGAACTTCCACAAGGTAATAGTTGGCAACTAGAAAACAAAGTTCAAATTTGAAACAAACTCATCCATGAAATTAATTTTTCTTATCGACATGTTTATTCCACCAGCTCATTTGAAGTAATGTAATAGTGGGCGGCATTGATAATAGAAAGAATGCAGCTTGCAGACAGGAGCGGATTAAGTTACCCTTGAAATATGTTACTGAAGGGCTGCAGGGGTTTCAAGTTGTTCCATCACTTGATTCTTATATGTTCCTTTTATATTTGATGTTACACGGGTTCTCCTCCTACTCCTCGCTAGGTCCAAAATACGATTATTTAACTTAACTTGGATTAATTTAGATGATATTCAGCGTCAAACTTTCTGTATAAATCGTAATTGGCAGTTCACTACAAAGAGCCAAGGATTCATCTACCATAACAACCCAGTCATTCAAGATTTGCTATTCTAAAATTGTGCTTATTTTTCACCATTTTACTCATTTTCAGGCTTAAATAAAGCACGAGTAAGTTTTATTTCATGAGTATAAACTGTACGATATGTAACCGCTGCTAGTACGGACGCATGCTGCAAGATCGAAGGGGTTCCTCAACGTTTCGGCACTTTATAGACTGCAGCGCAGGCCAGAGGCAAGTAGATCCAAATATGAGAATATATTTTATTCAATGGGAGCCATCACAGCGAAGGCTCTAATGCAACATGCAAGTCCATGTAGGATTTATTTTAATTTTTAATATCCAGTGGGTTAATACAGTACATGGATAGAACAGTTGTATGAATGACTGGTGGCAGTTATTAGGGAAGCCAAATGGATTTTTATTGGAAATAAAAAATATAAAAATAAAATTGAAAATAATTCACGTAAAATCACGTTGAGGGTTGAATTCCCTTAATTGTGAGCTTATAATAATTGAAAGTTTGAATTAGCAGTAGTAAAATAGCTTTCTCTTTATTCAAACGTGATAAAGTATCACAATTATTATTATTTTGAATATAAAAGCCAATGTTATTAAACTTGTTTGACATTGTACTATCTATTAAAAATAATAGAATACAATTTATGACGTAAAGCCAGTGCTAAAGTGTGTTCTTGTGTACTGAATTGGAAGTCTATTAGAAATAATAGAATGGTGGAAAGCTACAACGACCTTTGAGGTAAACTGAAGCAACCAGGGGTTTGCTAAGAGAATCTTCAACAGTATAAAGATACTGTGAAACAGTGAAGTATTACAATAATCGAAGAAAATGCAGTGAACATTATTGATTAATTGTGGTAAAAGTTTTAGATAATTAAAAAAGGTATTTAGAAAATTAAGTTTTCTTAATGGTACGTTACTTCAAGTTTGAATAGTTTTCGGCTTTTATATTTAGAAATTTAACATTTTGGAGTTAGTTAAGAATATTTTGATTTGTGTATGTTATTATTTGGATCAAGTGATTAAAATTGTTTTGATATTTAAGTTATTTTTTATTGTAATGTCAGATCAAACACCAAATAATTATAAAGTCAGTGTTTAACATCTGATATTAAGTATTTGAAATTATTTGAATTGAAAATTCAAATATGGTAACAGTATTTTATACTGTTGATTAAATATAAATGGAGGTTAAAAAATTATATTAACTGATATATATTTAAAAGTAACATAATCCCATTCAGCTGAGAGAAAGGAGTTTCATTGTTCCGAACTAATTAGTCGAGGTTACAACATGGGTATTTATCATGACATAATATCAAATTTCAGAATTGTGTAATTAAAAAATGTCAAAGTTGTTATAAACTGGAATACAAAGGTAAGTCAATACAACAACTTCCAAACGAGGTAATGGTTGTTTGGATAATATAAGAATCAGCTGTATATTAATACAACTAAGATATATTTAGACAAAATGTAATTAAATACAGATTTGGGTTTGGAAATTGTGGGGATACGTTACAAGGCTCAGACCTCAAGCAGCCTCAGGCTTACCTGATCCCTGCGATAACGCCCACATATCCTTTTAAATAGGTAATCAT
>OW679199.1:128246935-128283371 GCA_940337035.1 Agriotes lineatus
TATGAATTCATAAGTAGTATTGCGGCAGAGAAACTGGAGCAACCTTGTCAATCAAACGATTAATTAAATCCGCGAATTAAATCCGCGGATTAATTCCGCGGTTTGATCTAATTAATTTCGCGGTTTGATCTAATTAATCACATATGAAGTTTGATATGTAATTTTACATATGTGCTACTGATTAAATTACGCATTAGATTTTTTAATTTGCTTCTGGAATTACGCGTCGGACTTCGGCGGCCATCGTGATTTTCTGGCGGGAATATTTGAAATTTGAATTTTTCCGATTTTTTTTCTAAGTTCCATTATTTGAATTTTAAACTTCCCGGGCGTCGGCCATCTTGGTGCGCGCGCACTTTCTCACGGCTGTCGTTTTTAATTTTGATTTTCGCGAAATATTTGAAATTCAAGCTGGTTAAATCTATTTCGCTCTTCGAAGCTGTTGTCTCTCTCGTGCATTCACTCGCGGAAATATTTGAATTTAAAAAAAGCTTCCTGCGATGTCCCATGACTGGAATCGAACCAGCGACCACAGCATTACGAGTACGAAGCCTTAACCAACTGGGCTATCGAAGCGATCGTGGTTAAAGGAATTAAACATAACCACTTACGTGCCACGAGCCCAGCTTTAAACAAACTATTTTTCAAAAATTTAGATTATAAGAATAGGGGATGTGTAGCTTATTGTGTTTAAAGGTTGATACATTTTTTAAAAAATTAGATTTGTAACAGCTTATTAATTATTTTATAATTTGTGCCTGCTATATGGCTGGATTAACGAGATCCTCATTCTCCCTACCTACTATAGGAAGTTTCCGTCTAAGTTCCCTATTTAAAACAGGCCGGTTCCTGTGTATTGTTTGGTTTTAAAGGTTTGAACATTGTACCACTTAGCTGTTCTGACATTATACTTCCATATACATATTATAAATAAATTTTAAATGTTATTTTCGACTGAGTTTTAGCTTCTTATAAATTACAACAGTGCCCTCGCGCCCATATAAAATAAGACATACGCATTAAATAAATGTTTTTATTGTATAAGAATGGTTGTCCCCCATAAATTTGAATAAAAACAGGCAATTTCGTTGAAAAAAAAGCTTTTCAATATCGTTTGCAAATAAGACAAGGGATACTTGTAAAAATATAAGTCAAACCATTTTTTCTTGTAAAAAATTTACGAAAAGACGTAAGTGTTGGCGACAAATGAAAATAATTTTGAATAAAAACACGCAAAAATTACGAAAAGACTTGGTTTTAAAGGTTTGAACATTGTACCACTTAGCTGTTCTGACATTATACTTCCATATACATATTATAAATAAATTTTAAATGTTATTTTCGACTGATTTTTAGCTTCTTATAAATTACAACAGTGCCCTCGCCCATATAAAATAAGACATACGCATTAAATAAATGTTTTTATTGTATAAGAATGGTTGTCCCCCATAAATTTGAATAAAAACAGGCAATTTCGTTGAAAAAAAAATAGCTTTTCAATATCGTTTGCAAATAAGACAAGGGATACTTGTAAAAATATAAGTCAAACCATTTTTTCTTGTAAAAAATTTACGAAAAGACGTAAGTGTTGGCGACAAATGAAAATAATTTTGAATAAAAACACGCAAAAATTACGAAAAGACGTATGTGTTGGCGACAAATTAAAATAAATTTGAATAAAAACGCACAATTTCGTTGAAAATCTTTACAAAGCGACTTTATAGCACCGAAAAAATGATGTAAAAAAGTTTTAAGAGTTATTTCTAAGCATAATTTTGCAAACGTTTAACAAATAAACCGTAATTTTTTAAATTATGAAATCGTAGTTCAATTTATATGAATTTTCGATACTTTGTATGTGAAAAAAATAGCTTCAATTACTAATATTTGAATAAAAACATGCGATTTCCAAAGCATTTCGTTTAAAATTTTAGAAAATCGATAGCATCTCCCATGAAAATTTATAAAAATCGGCATCTTGTCATATTAAATTCTGTAAAAACGACAAAAACAATATTTTTTCACAACTTTCATTGAAAAATAGTAAAATTTTACGAAAATACGTCTGTGCTGACGACAAATGAAAATAAATTTGAATAGAAACACGCAAAAATTACGAAAAGACGTATGTGTTGACCCCCAAAGTAACAAAAATTTGAATAAAATCACACAATCATACAGCATCTCACATAAATTTTCGCAAATATCGACATCATGTCACATAAATTATACAAAAACTGTCATCACGTCACTTGAAATTATACAAAAATGATATTTTATTCAACACACGATGAAAATTGAACAAAAATCACGCAATTACAAGCCATCTCACATAAATTTTCACAAAAATCGACATCATGTTACATAAACTATGCATAATTTTGCAAATGTTTTACACTTTTTATAAAATGCATCGCTCAAAATTAAAAGAAATAGCAATTTCGTTGAAAAAATCTACTACCACAATCATTTCGATAAACAAAATTCAAAAAATCTTATACTTTTGACGGAAATATATGTATGTTGACCACAAATTAACATAATTTTTAAATAAAAACGCGCAATTCGTTGAAAAAAATATTCTGACACCACCAAAACACGCAATTTCATTGAAAAATATATATATGTTGTCCACAAATTAACATAAATTTGAATAAAAACACGTAATTTTGTTGAAAAAATGTTCTGGCCCCTTCATTTCACTTAAAATTTTACAAAACTGCCGTCATAACACTTGAAATTATACAAAATATATGTATGTTGATCACAAATTAACATAAACCTGAATAAAACACACAATTTCGTTGAAAAATTTGCAAATGTTTTACACTTTTTTATAAAATGTATCGCACAAAATTAAAAGAAATCACAATTTTCTAAATTATATCACGCTATTATGAAATCGTAGATTGATTTTTTGAAATTTTACACTTTGTAACTGTAAAATAACTACAAATACTAATATTTTAGCTTTAGACTTTGTAATTATTGCAGATTCGAGAAAAAAACAAAGCAGAGTAGAAATAAAAAACACAAACACTTTGTAATAAACAAATATATTGTTCTTATTTCGTATAATACTTAATAATATAAATATAAATGTACAGCAGAATGTCTTATTTCTAAAAATTCGCTAGCAATTTACAAAACTGTAGTTTGAGGTGCACATTTCAAATTAAAAAGACTGCAAGTAATAAAATCAGAAATTCATTGTGTAATTTTAAAGTTTAAGATGCACCCAATCTAGAATTCCCTTCGTTTTTGGTGTTGATGACATCTGCCTTAGAGGTGTTTTTCTAACGGCCCTTTTTTGGAGGCGTTTCCTTATCGGCGTTCTTCTGACTGAACCTTTTTGATGTGGACTTGGATGAGTAGCTGGTGTTTTTAATTTATATTCTAAATCGGACTCGCAGTTATCAGTTTCCATTTCGGTTTTTCCTGTAGTATCAGTCGGGGTTGGCTTCTTTTGCTGTTTAGGTTTAGCTAGCAGCACATTAGCAACGTTAAGGTCTTTGATGTACTCAGCAAACTGTAGGCGTCCGGGTGGATTAATAGTTTTTCGAGGCCGCAGAGTGTCATGAATTAAATCGACTATGTTAGACGCCGGTAAAATTTCACCCTTTATAGTAACGGTGCCCTTGTGATCCCAGCTCACATCGCTTGAGGTACTCAAAATGCGTAGGAAAACTTCAGCTTTTTTCTTAAAAGTTTTGGGAAGTGTAGATAAAATAACGGCATTTGATAGGCTGTCACTGGTTGTTTCAATAGGTATTTTGATTGGCTGCCGCGCCTGGTTTGTGAAATGAAGGAATCGTTGTAAAACCTGATTGTACTGGATCCATTTATCGTGATCAGTTAATTTGGACTTTAAAACTTTTTGCATTTCGTCATCAAGCTGTGATAATATATTTTTCTCCGCATCATCGCCAGACTTAAGACGTTGGACAAATTCCGGCGATACAATCAACGTCTTCCGCTCTTTGTCCATTTTAGTCGAAAAGGAGCTCAGTCGTTTGTTCTGGTAGAGCCGTCGTGAATAAACTAGCTTAAAATCAAGACTTTCATAATAAATATATAAAAAAAATATGACAGGTACGGGAATCGAACCCGTATTCTCTCTCGAGAACTTGAATCTGACGCCTTAATCATTCGGCCAACCTGCCTCCCTATATAAACGAGCACTCTCTGCATAATTAAGAAAATATATAGTTTAAAAAGCCTTCTGCATGCAATTTCAAACAATATTTCATATAAATTAAGCCATGTACAAATTTCTTAATTAGGTTTTGATATATATTTTATCGAAAGATTGGACCCTCAGCTACCGTTTTATTACTATTTGTCGTGATGCGTCATCGTTGAATTTTACAAGAGTCAACCTGTCTGCTGTGTGACGTAGGTAATGTCTCCATACCTTTTTATTTTAAAATTCTATAAAAACAGAGGCCCGACTGATGCCGCACTAACACGTTTTAAACCATTGTACTCTGTTACCTGATGCGGCAGCAGTTTGGACCTCTGATTTTATAGAATTTTAAAATAAAAAGGTATGGAGACATTACCTACGTCACACAGCAGACAGGTTGACTCTTGTAAAATTCAGCGATGACGCATCACGACAAATAATAAAACGACAGCTGAGGGTCCAGTCTTTCGATAAAATATATATATCAAAACCGATTTAGAAATTTGTACATGGCTTAATTTATATGAAATATTGTTTGAAATTGCAAATACTGGATCCATTTATCGTGATCAGTTAATTTGGACTTTAAAACTTTTTGCATTTCGTCATCAAGCTGTGATAATATATTTTTCTCCGCATCATCGCCAGACTTAAGACGTTGGACAAATTCCGGCGATACAATCAACGTCTTCCGCTCTTTGTCCATTTTAGTCGAAAAGGAGCTCAGTCGTTTGTTCTGGTAGAGCCGTCGTGAATAAACTAGCTTAAAATCAAGACTTTTATAATAAATATATAAAAAAATATGACAGGTACGGGAATCGAACCCGTATTCTCTCTCGAGATCAGAACTTGAATCTGACGCCTTAACCATTCGGCCAACCTGCCTCCCTATATAAACGAGTACTCTCTGCATAATTAAGAAAACATCTAGTTTAAAACCCTTCTATTTGCAATTTCAAACAATATTTCATATAAATTAAGCCATGTACAAATTTCTAAATCGGTTTTGATATATATATTTTATCGAAAGACTGGACCCTCAGCTGTCGTTTTATTATTTGTCGTGATGCGTCATCGCTGAATTTTACAAGAGTCAACCTGTCTGCTGTGTGACGTAGGTAATGTCTCCATACCTTTTTATTTTAAAATTCTATAAAATCAGAGGTCCAAACTGCTGCCGCATCAGGTAACAGAGTACAATGGTTTAAAACGTGTTAGTGCGGCATCAGTCGGGCCTCTGTTTTTATAGAATTTTAAAATAAAAAGGTATGGAGACATTACCTACGTCACACAGCAGACAGGTTGACTCTTGTAAAATTCAACGATGACGCATCACGACAAATAGTAATAAAACGGTAGCTGAGGGTCCAATCTTTCGATAAAATATATATCAAAACCTAATTAAGAAATTTGTACATGGCTTAATTTATATGAAATATTGTTTGAAATTGCATGCAGAAGGCTTTTTAAACTATATATTTTCTTAATTATGCAGAGAGTGCTCGTTTATATAGGGAGGCAGGTTGGCCGAATGATTAAGGCGTCAGATTCAAGTTCTCGAGAGAGAATACGGGTTCGATTCCCGTACCTGTCATATTTTTTTTATATATTTATTATGAAAGTCTTGATTTTAAGCTAGTTTATTCACGACGGCTCTACCAGAACAAACGACTGAGCTCCTTTTCGACTAAAATGGACAAAGAGCGGAAGACGTTGATTGTATCGCCGGAATTTGTCCAACGTCTTAAGTCTGGCGATGATGCGGAGAAAAATATATTATCACAGCTTGATGACGAAATGCAAAAAGTTTTAAAGTCCAAATTAACTGATCACGATAAATGGATCCAGTACAATCAGGTTTTACAACGATTCCTTCATTTCACAAACCAGGCGCGGCAGCCAATCAAAATACCTATTGAAACAACCAGTGACAGCCTATCAAATGCCGTTATTTTATCTACACTTCCCAAAACTTTTAAGAAAAAAGCTGAAGTTTTCCTACGCATTTTGAGTACCTCAAGCGATGTGAGCTGGGATCACAAGGGCACCGTTACTATAAAGGGTGAAATTTTACCGGCGTCTAACATAGTCGATTTAATTCATGACACTCTGCGGCCTCGAAAAACTATTAATCCACCCGGACGCCTACAGTTTGCTGAGTACATCAAAGACCTTAACGTTGCTAATGTGCTGCTAGCTAAACCTAAACAGCAAAAGAAGCCAACCCCGACTGATACTACAGGAAAAACCGAAATGGAAACTGATAACTGCGAGTCCGATTTAGAATATAAATTAAAAACACCAGCTACTCATCCAAGTCCACATCAAAAAGGTTCAGTCAGAAGAACGCCGATAAGGAAACGCCTCCAAAAAAGGGCCGTTAGAAAAACACCTCTAAGGCAGATGTCATCAACACCAAAAACGAAGGGAATTCTAGATTGGGTGCATCTTAAACTTTAAAATTACACAATGAATTTCTGATTTTATTACTTGCAGTCTTTTTAATTTGAAATGTCGTGCACCTCAAACTACAGTTTTGTAAATTGCTAGCGAATTTTTAGAAATAAGACATTCTGCTGTACATTTATATTTATATTATTAAGTATTATACGAAATAAGAACAATATATTTGTTTATTACAAAGTGTTTGTGTTTTTTATTTCTACTCTGCTTTGTTTTTTTCTCGAATCTGCAATAATTACAAAGTCTAAAGCTAAAATATTAGTATTTGTAGTTATTTTACAGTTACAAAGTGTAAAATTTCAAAAAATCAATCTACGATTTCATAATAGCGTGATATAATTTAGAAAATTGTGATTTCTTTTAATTTTGTGCGATACATTTTATAAAAAAGTGTAAAACATTTGCAAATTTTTCAACGAAATTGTGTGTTTTATTCAGGTTTATGTTAATTTGTGATCAACATACATATATTTTGTATAATTTCAAGTGTTATGACGGCAGTTTTGTAAAATTTTAAGTGAAATGAAGGGGCCAGAACATTTTTTCAACAAAATTACGTGTTTTTATTCAAATTTATGTTAATTTGTGGACAACATATATATATTTTTCAATGAAATTGCGTGTTTTGGTGGTGTCAGAATATTTTTTTCAACGAATTGCGCGTTTTTATTTAAAAATTATGTTAATTTGTGGTCAACATACATATATTTCCGTCAAAAGTATAAGATTTTTTGAATTTTGTTTATCGAAATGATTGTGGTAGTAGATTTTTTCAACGAAATTGCTATTTCTTTTAATTTTGAGCGATGCATTTTATAAAAAGTGTAAAACATTTGCAAAATTATGCATAGTTTATGTAACATGATGTCGATTTTTGTGAAAATTTATGTGAGATGGCTTGTAATTGCGTGATTTTTGTTCAATTTTCATCGTGTGTTGAATAAAATATCGTTTTTTGTATAATTTCAAGTGACGTGATGACAGTTTTTGTATAATTTATGTGACATGATGTCGATATTTGCGAAAATGTATGTGAGATGCTGTATGATTGTGTGATTTTATTCAAATTTTTGTTACTTTGGGGGTCAACACATACGTCTTTTCGTAATTTTTGCGTGTTTCTATTCAAATTTATTTTCATTTGTCGTCAGCACAGACGTATTTTCGTAAAATTTTACTATTTTTCAATGAAAGTTGTGAAAAAAATATTGTTTTTGTCGTTTTTACAGAATTTAATATGACAAGATGCCGATTTTTATAAATTTTCATGGGAGATGCTATCGATTTTCTAAAATTTTAAACGAAATGCTTTGGAAATCGCATGTTTTTATTCAAATATTAGTAATTGAAGCTATTTTTTTCACATACAAAGTATCGAAAATTCATATAAATTGAACTACGATTTCATAATTTAAAAAATTACGGTTTATTTGTTAAACGTTTGCAAAATTATGCTTCGAAATAACTCTTAAAACTTTTTTACATCATTTTTTCGGTGCTATAAAGTCGCTTTGTAAAGATTTTCAACGAAATTGTGCGTTTTTATTCAAATTTATTTTAATTTGTCGCCAACACTTACGTCTTTTCGTAAATTTTTTACAAGAAAAAATGGTTTGACTTATATTTTTACAAGTATCCCTTGTCTTATTTGCAAACGATATTGAAAAGCAATTTTTTTTTCAACGAAATTGCCTGTTTTTATTCAAATTTATGGGGGACAACCATTCTTATACAATAAAAACATTTATTTAATGCGTATGTCTTATTTTATATGGGCGAGGGCACTGTTGTAATTTATAAGAAGCTAAAACTCAGTCGAAAATAACATTTAAAATTTATTTATAATATGTATATGGAAGTATAATGTCAGAACAGCTAAGTGGTACAATGTTCAAACCTTTAAAACCAAGTCTTTTCGTAATTTTTGCGTGTTTTTATTCAAAATTATTTTCATTTGTCGCCAACACTTACGTCTTTTCGTAAATTTTTTACAAGAAAAAATGGTTTGACTTATATTTTTACAAGTATCCCTTGTCTTATTTGCAAACGATATTGAAAAGCTTTTTTTTTCAACGAAATTGCCTGTTTTTATTCAAATTTATGGGGGACAACCATTCTTATACAATAAAAACATTTATTTAATGCGTATGTCTTATTTTATATGGGCGAGGGCACTGTTGTAATTTATAAGAAGCTAAAACTCAGTCGAAAATAACATTTAAAATTTATTTATAATATGTATATGGAAGTATAATGTCAGAACAGCTAAGTGGTACAATGTTCAAACCTTTAAAACCAAACAATACACAGGAACCGGCCTGTTTTAAATAGGGAACTTAGACGGAAACTTCCTATAGTAGGTAGGGAGAATGAGGATCTCGTTAATCCAGCCATATAGCAGGCACAAATTATAAAATAATTAATAAGCTGTTACAAATCTAATTTTTTTAAAAATGTATCAACCTTTA
Organism: Agriotes lineatus; assembly: GCA_940337035.1. NCBI lineage: Eukaryota > Metazoa > Arthropoda > Insecta > Coleoptera > Elateridae > Agriotes > Agriotes lineatus. Next base: position 128,256,053 of record OW679199.1, read on the forward strand.
AACACAATAAGCTACACATCCCCTATTCTTATAATCTAAATTTTTGAAAAATAGTTTGTTTAAAGCTGGGCTCGTGACGTAACAGCAGTGAAAGGGCTTTCCAATGCATTTCCAAAAGAGAAATCTAGCCATGACGTCAGCCCAGGTTTCGTTCGAAATAAACAATCCTGTTTAGGCACGTTAAATAAAATCTGAACCCTTAGGGCAGAATTCACGGGGACAATGCGTTTGTTTTCTCAGAACCGTCCAATTTGCCCCAAAAAGCAACTTAGATACGCCGCTATGCTCGTCTGTTTGCATTTATACTGTGATCAACCTGTTTTCTAAAGGCACAATTTACAAAATTCAAACGACTCCTGCATAAAGACGCCGCGTAATATTATCGTTTATTTAAATTCTAATATAAAATGCCCCAATTGTAATTACATAAAACAAGTTATTGATACATAAACACGCCGATGAGTTAATTAAAAATATTAACACGACTAAACTTAAGCGTAACGGCTCACAAGCACGGAATGTTCTGTTGTAATTGAATGAAAATCGATACAGATATCAACAAATATTTATTTTAAAGTCCTATCGACTGATAACAATACATAATTAAATCAGGCAATATGCCAGAACGAAATTAAACTATGTAAAACATCTATTAAACGGTATTAAATTGGCCTCTCTGAAATTTCTTCGAGGGACGAAATTGTTCTAGTAAAAGTGAGAATAATTTAAAAAAATATCTATGTTCATAAACAGTGATGTAAATTTGAAATTCATTAGTTAAACAGGGCACCGAAACTGCACGCAAGTGTTGAAGTAGTGACCATGTTTAATTCCTTTAACCTCGATCGCTTCGTCAGCTCAGTTGGTTAAGACCTCGGCCTACAAATGCAAAACTCGTCGGTTCAAATCCGACCAGCAGCCGTGACGAGCAGCTTTTTTAAATTAAATAAATTCGAGCGAGAGAGTACAACAGCGAGAGAGAGAGATGTCAACGAGGCGAGTAATCAAATTCAAAAATGGGCGCTTAGCAAATTTGAAAATACGCTAGAGGTGCGCGCGCACAAACCAAGATGTCCGACACCCGGGAAGTTTAAATTCAAAAACTCGAACTTAGAAAAAAATCTGAAATATTTAAATTCAAATATTCGCGCCAGAAAACCAAGATGGCCGCCGTGTAATTCCAGAAGCAAATTAAAAATGGCCGCGCGTAATTTAATCAGTAGCACATATGTAAATTACATATCAAACTTCATATGTGATTAATTAGATCAATCCGCGAAATTAATTAGATCAATCCGCGGTTTAATTGGAGCACCTGTCAATCAACCGATTAATTTAATCGAGCCTCGATTAATTTAATTGAACACTTAATCCAATTAGTGGTGTCTTCATACTACTACAGCAAATATTCCCGCCAGAAATCCAAGATGGCCGCCGCGTAACTTAATCGGAAGCTAATGCGTAATTTATTCAGTAGCACATGTGAAAATTAATTAGATCAAACCGCGAAATTAATTAGATCAAACCGCGAAATTAATTGGGTCAATCCGCGAATTAAAATTAAAACCGCGAAATCCGCGAATAAAACCGCGAATAAAACCGCGAATTACACCGCGAATCAAAATTTGATTGACAGCTATCACAATCATAGTGTCTCTATTCTACTAGTGTTCAACAAATGGCAAATTAGATAGGATTATCGCAGGAAAATTTTTAAGAGATTTAAAAACAAGAGTCTCCTATGTGCAACATGTAAAAGATTTGTGTGTAGAGTTGCCATTTTGAAAAATTAAGGTACCTTGAAATAAAGTTTTTTTGGACGTTGGCGTTGTAATGAACAATGTTTTGTTTTAATTTATGAACTTTTAAATATGATGGCAATAATTTAGGAATATTGTATTCATGTGTCTTATCCCATAACATCAAATTTATTGTAGGATGGAATTTGTTAGATTGAACGAAACAACTATCTTTGTTTTGTATGAAAAAATCGACATCTAACGTAAAAGAGGGTTAATTAAGGATTGTGAATGAATGAATGATATTTCTTTTCAACTTTGAAGTGCGTATTTGCTTGGTTCCAGATATATATGTCGACTGTATTATAATAGATCATGTGAATAATATAATATTTTCATGGTGCACACGATGTCATTCCAATTCCAATGGACGGCGTAACCATCCTCATATGAGTTATTTAAAAAATATTTTGGTGGGGTATTACTATTTTAAATGCTGAATTTAAATTTTAAGATCATAGTAAATAGAGGTAACATCACAATTATTGTAAACTCCTACAGGAGAGATATACGGGCTTGATGTTTGTTTTTCATACTTTGGTTTTGCCCACTAGATAATATTTTAAAACAGAATTATTTCTAAAAATAAAATCTGATTCCTTATTTATTTCAAATTAGATCACGTCGTCGTTCTAGTTGACATACAATATCATTACACATGTTGTAGACCTTACACCCAGTGCCGTAGCTAGTCCCAAATATTAAGCTGATTTCCTTTTTGCCAGGGAGAAAATTTACTGTAAGTAATTATTTTACTAAAAATTAGTACAGAAAGTGTTTTTTTTCAGCAAAACATAGGAATAGCTATTTACACGCTTCTGATCTGTTATACTCACATGACTGAGAAAAAACAAAAGGTGCAATTGTAAATTTAAATACAATAGTTGTTCGGTAGAGTGGATACTCCATTAAATGATTAATTCGTCTATATGAACAACAAACATTGAACGTTATAGGTTCGAAAGAGTAAACAAAGAATAATATATAGCCAATGATTTTTATATACCAAAGACACAATGCAGCATAATGGAACTTTCTCTTGATTTTTGGCTATTTGTAACGTAGTACAAGCTAAAATTGTTTAAGCTGGCCAGCCACCTTCTGGCAATGTCCCTGCTTACGCCTTGTATTTAAGAAGAAAATAAATTGATTTGTGTGAACTTAGATGAGTTTAACGGGCAGTGTACTTTGTTGTACTCAGAGTTGAATTGTTCGATGTAAAATATAAATAGACTTTCACGGCTTCTGTAGTAATATAACATTTCTAGATGATCTCTCACAGTGTTCAGGAACGTTGTCATGCTGTAAAACAGAACTTGCCAGAAAAGCCAGTATGATCTTAATTGTTATTGTTGATCCGGAATGAGAATTATCTAAAGTGTTTCTGTAAGTGCTTCCATTTTTTATGTTTGGTATATAAATGTGTACATTTTGAGCGTCGAGTACGCACGAACATTTTATTTAGGTTATTTTCAGGGAAGATAATAAAATACTCGTATTTTTATAGCTAGGTGTAAGGAAAAGGAATTATTGTAGGCTTAGGTAAACAATTATAGATCTTAAGCGAAAGTTTTCATTTGATTTGAATAGGGTGTAAGGTAAGCCGATATCTTTTGTAGCTGTTAAGAATGCAGCGGGGCGTAATAAAATATCCTGGCGCATAACATAACAAGAGCTGAAAACTGTGTTAAATGTATGACAGTGGAGTTGGAGGCGGAATTGGAACGGGCGGCGGTCGAAACAAACAGCTCAGAACCGCGAGCTAATTTAGTTTAAAATTTGAGGTTTTGAGTTTCGAAAACGCCTGGGAACCCCCAATTTAAAACTTGTTTGGAAATGGACTAGGCAGTCCTGGGGTTTCGAAGGGCAACCACCAATTAGCGCAGCGCCGCTCTGGCAACGAAATTTAGATTTTTTTGTCATTGGTTGAATATTCCGCGACTCGGGATGGAGGGGTTTTCGTAATTTGTATAAAACGCATCTGAATAGGACTGCAGAGGGAGGTAAGCCAAGTATGGTACATTTGGTAGTTCTACGCGTAATACGGAGAACTACTGTGACAGATCACAACTGTTTAACCCTTGTTTCAGTAGGTGTAGCACAGTCCGACATTGCAAGGAAACTTGTTAGTAAGACTGTGGGCGCACCGACTCTTTGCATTCCTTTTACTTCTCTATGCGCAACGCAGTCCGACACCGCAAGGAAACTTGTTAGTAAGAATGTACGCACCAACTCTTTGTCTCTCTTTTTCTTCAATAGGTGTAACACAGTTCGACACCGCAAGAAAACTTCTTAGTAAGACTGTGTGCGCACCGACTATTTGTCTCACTCTACTTCTTTAAGCAGTACACAATCCGGCACCGCAGTGACCTCACTGTTAGCCAGATTGTAAACCGCTCTATCCTCTTTTCTTACACAGCCAACCTTCCTTGCCGCCAGACGGGTCACCGATAACTGCCTGACGTCATTTTAGTCTTCGAAACACCGCATAATTGTAAAAGTATGTAGTACATTTACCCTTGGTCATAATAAAGAATATTCGATTTCCATGACATTGTTTTCTTTCGGTGTGAGAAGCGATGGTCTCCAGCCCCTATACGACCTGAGTAAAGTTAGCTTAAGTACCACCCTCTAGACTAGATTAACCATTTGTAACTCAGCCGAAGCACACCGTAATACCCAAAAAACATACACAACGTAGGTACATACACAAATTAAAGCCAAATAGGGCGTGTACCGTTACAATATACCTATTAAACCTAATAATCGCTTCCAACCACATGGTACTTTTTTCAAAAACAAATGTTAGGTCATTTTTTTAAGCTATTGTGACTTTTCGAGCTGGAAATCAGTGAATATTATCTTTAGCTTTCATTCATACTATATTTCATACCAAATTTCATTATTATAACTTAACAATAGCATAGAGATATTGAATAGGCTGGAAGTACGTACTTATGTCTTTTTCCATTTTACTTTATCTACTGCTTCTCTCTACCATACCTCTCCAGCTGCTTTTCTTAGGTTATCATTCCATCTCATACCTATATGATTTTCATTACTTGGCGGTGGTGACTATACCATTATTCGTTTTGTCCACCTCGTTTTTTAAACGAATAACATGACTATCCCATTGCTATTTTAGTTTTACCAAGTTTATGGGAGACTTTTTTCTTATTTTGTGTTACTTTAACTGCTTTGTTAAACCACTTTTTAATTTATAAGAAGGAATGTAATGAGTCTTGCTAGACCTAATTACCGATCGGCAGAATTTTGAAATCCTGCCGATTAGTCAGCATAACCATATATTTAAGCTGTTACGATAGTACTTTTGCCTTGCAGTGTATAGGTGTAAAGTCCAAGAATGTCGACTGTGTCTACGCGACTAGACCAAATCGAAATTCAATATTTATTCACTTTGATAATAGTTCTGAAATATTGACATTAACACTCGTTTACATTAGTTTCATGTCCATAAAAATTAAGATAATTTTATTTATCTGCATGCGGCTATTCATACTGCTGAAATTAACGAGGAAATTTAGAGGCTCACTTTGTGATTGTTATTTCCACCCCTCTGAAAAGGGTGGTGGCGATGTAAACTGTTATTAAAACGACCCTGATATATACTGTTTGAGTTTTGTTGTGACTCATAAGCGTATATAGTGCGTATACATACATGCATTGTCGCACGTTTACAAGCTTCAATGAAGGGTAATTTTAGTTGAGTCACCGGCTGCGTGCGTTAATTTTATCATGCTATTTGTGGTAAATGTCTCCCTTGGTCTCGCATCCTTTAATACCGCGGAGGATACGAAAAACTGCGCACATGCAGTGCAATTAGGGGAGAACAACCCCTGTGGTTATCGATGTCGAATGCAGGCAGCGTGATTACAGTGCAGGGCGGTATTTGTCTAGATTGCGTAATTATGTGATAGATCTTTTAAGCAGTCGCGGATATTTGAATGTTTAGAAAACAACCACAACTTAATGTCATTCCTTGTTATGGTAACATAGATTTGACTTATTATTATAGATGTATCAGTGCAATTTATATACTCGTATATATCATTTCTAAATATTATTTGAGATATAAATTAACAAAAAAATCACAAAACCAAACTACAATGGTATCTTGAACTCGAATGAAGTTAACGATCAAAGCAGTGGTGCTACGGTGCTACTGGTTTTCCGATATTTTTTGACAGTAACTCGGTGTTGTACAGGTTCCAAAAGGTACAAACAGTGGCAAATATAAAGGTCAAACTAGAACAGTCACTCAAAGCTTTCAAAACGCTATGGCTATCAAATTGCTAATATTTCTAATTGATAATATAATTTCGATTGGAGTTTTTCCCATATATCGAATGAACGATATATGATTCAGAACATATTGATACGCCGTTGTGATATAGTCGATACATTATTCCAACAATTTTTTCGATATTATTCAGATGTATTCTGTATTTTATTGTACCAATATATTCAATACATAATTATATCGATACACAGGGAAACCTCTCTTAACGGATAGCTCTTCATAGTGGACATCTCTACATAACGGACGGTTTTTAGTGTACAGAGCTGTAGGAAATATATGGCATAGAAACCTCTGAATAACGGACACCTCTCTATAATGGACAGTAGTTGTAATATGCCGATTCTGGCTCACAGGTAAATTACCTGTTACCTGTACAGGTGTGCTCAGGCACAAAACAATAACTAATAGAAGCGAATCCCCCATGCTAAACGTTGGCAACACGCCACCATTTTTTCACAAAGCTGCACCCTGGTGACGGGGTGGCAAATTGCACAATGAGCGGTAGATTTAAACGGCGCTAGCGGGAAATTTAAATGGCGCGTATAGGCAACCCTCCAATCTCATTAAACTAAAAAATATTTTGTGAATAAAATTTGATTTAAAAAGTAATTCATAAACTTTAATTGCTAATGCTGAATTAGGCATTAGCAATTAAAATTTACAAATTATTCCTTAAATACAAATTACAAGAGTACAACTTTTAATGTAAATAAAACAATTATTTAAGGACAGCACTAGTAAATAACTTTATTAATGTAGTAAATACATTCATTATAAACATAAAGAATAAATAACAATCTACTTTGCAGCCATTTTCTTCCGATGTTCTTGGGTAATGGAGGTATTCGGCTTATGCTTCTCCTTGACAAATTTGAAGATGTGGGCATCGTCAGGGCAGTTTCTCCAAAACTCATTGATGATTTGTAGAACTGCTTGAGGTTATTCTCCAAAGTAGGTTGAAAATCGGTAACAAAGAAGTGCATATAAATAATCCTGAATAATTTTGATAAATAATCTAACGTTGATTATTACACACGACTGATATCATCTTCAAAATATAAACGCGAGCAACACACTTACATATAATTTTGCCCGTGCCAAGAGTCATCGTGCTGATTACCCTTAAAAACTGCCCTTGGAACAGTTTTCATTGCAACCAGCACTCGACCCTTGGCGTGTACAAAATTATCGGTAAATCTCGACCTTGTTATATTACTAATGAAAATTACTACTGTTGCTTGTTATTTCATTATTTTGTAAATTAAACGAATTAGCTGATACGTCAAAACATATACATACATTTGAAGATGTCAAAGGCTGATCATAACATGTATTAGCTTCTACCACATTTGCAGGAATACCTAACGATTACTTCTAATGCTTCGGAAGTTAAAGAAGGCGGTACAGAAATTTATGAAAATGGTTACGCTGACCTGTAGTACCAATTTCTTGCAGCCAGGAACGCAGGTAGACTTCTTTTCCGTGCTGACCATTAGCACCGTGCAAAGGACATTTATAACTGAAAAAAATTTACTATTTTAGTTAATGGGTACATGACGCAATAGGTATTATAAAATTAACTATGGATGTTTATTTCGCTATGCCGCTGTAAACAAACTAAGAATATGAATTCAGGAGCTCAATCAACGTAATATTCATTAGAATTAACAAGTATTTAAACAAAATATAGGCAATACTTACTGTTAATTAGCAAAACGATGCACTTAACCTCAACAAGCAAACAAATACGGCGTTGGGAAACGCCAGGTTATGTGACGTCAAAATCGATATTCTTGTGTGCGACTGCGCATTACGGGTTCTAAATTTCCTCGCCCCGAGCCGATGGGGTGCCCACCAAACTTTTCTTGTTGCGAATACTTGGGTCTCAGTTTCACCCTGTGTGCTCAGGTGTGCGGTGATTTACCTGTAAAGGTGTGTTCGCATGTGCAGGTGTACAGGTAACAGGTAATTACCTGTGAGCCAGAACCGGCATATTAACACTACTTTCACTGTAGTCGATGTATTCGATACATTGGTGATACATTTGTTTGTTTAAGCCTCATCCATACATTGCCGGATGTAGGTCTCCACAGTTTGTTTCCATTGTTACGACCTTCCGCCGCATATTTCTTTATATCATCGGATCATCTCATCTGGGGCCATCCTCTTGTTATTTTCTCCATGAACGTTACGCTTGAATAACCTCATTCCATCTACTATATTGAGGGTGGAAATACGTACGGTGTACCTAATTACATTGGATTCATTTCTTATTTTCTTTCTTGCAGTGTAATATGTAACATTTGCCTCTCCATTGCACGTTGGACTTTTTTTATTAACCTGTCGCATGTTTTTTTGTAAATATCTATGTTGGTGCGGCATATGACATAATCGGTAATATACACTGGTCAAATACTACTTTTCAGATATTTCGGAATTCAATTATTCTTTAAAATATAACGTAATCTTCCTAAGGCAGTTCATCCCAGTTGGGTCTTCTTTTCACTTCGGCGTCTTGATTTTTCTTGTTCGATATTATTACTATATGGCATAGATACATATTGTCCCGTTTGCTCTAGTCTTCTATCGTTTACTCTAATTTCTAATATTCGATGTTTGTCATTGTATATGTCTCCATTATCATTGGCACCCTAACCATGTGTAAGCCTTGGTCTCTTCAAGAATCTTCCGTCATTGACTTCAGTTTCTTGATTTTGCTCTCCATCCGCTCACTTCAATGTCTCTCAAGCATTCGATCACATCCACATACCTAGTTTTTGGGCATCTTACTGTTCTTCCATCTGATTTATTCTTCAAGATTCGTTTTACTGGTTCATTTTCATCCTTCATTTCTACACGCCCTATCTATTGTAACCTCCCGATTCTGATTGTGGATATTATATTGCCATCATTGTATTTTTGGCGTTTGGGGTTTGAAATTATACATTCTCCGCCAATATCCGTTTTCATTTATTGTCCCATATATTGACCGTAGCACTTTTCGTTGAAATTTATATGTTCGTCCTTTGTGTATGTAATCCATGCATTTGCCTTATTATTAGATATATTTATTTTCAAGCCTATTTCTTTTGACGTCTCGCTCAGTTCTTGCATTATACTTCTAGATCTTCTTAATTTTGTCAGTAAGAATTAAATCGCCCGTGTATTTAAGATGGTTTAGATGTCCTCCATTTATGTTTATCTCTTTTCCCTTCCAATTTAATTCTTTAACCATGTCTTTGACTCTTCGAAAGTGTTTATGAAGAGTTTAGATAGCATGTCCGCGTTTATTAGATATTTAGTCTGTTTCGTATGTTATTTCAACTGTTGTAGTGCTTTTGAGCGGACGCCAATTCATCAGCAACTAATCCCTAGCAAATTTCCTTGGTCTTATCTCACCACCGTTATCATATAACTACCGGTGAACTCGTCACCAGAGATAGGCCAACTGATCACAAGCATTAGTCTGCTAATTACCATTTAATCGTTTTTGAAAATTTTAGTGAAACTTAAATTGCCGCCTACGCAGCAGTTTGGTATGCATTCCTACCCAGGAAAATAAATAAGCCAAAATTGGTGAAAACACTTTCTATTAAATTAAATAAAGCTATTTACATAATATATACATAAGTAGGTGCACATTTAATTGATAATTATTTTCAAACGACAGCCGAAATTTTATACCTATTTGTAATTATTTATAATGAGCATTTTCTGTCCATGCTGGCTTAAGATAAAATCTCTACAACTTTAAATAAAATGACAGAAATGTTACTGAGTTACATGTTAAATGCCTTTATATAGATGAAATTTCCTTAATGTTGGTGTAAAAAGGGCCCACGTTAAACTTTTTCTGCAATAAAATTTCAGTCACGTTGGGAAAAACTCCAGGGCTTAATTTCAGTAGGTACTTTGGTACTTAATATACTTGTTACACAAGGGATTATATCAAAGCATGTGGTTGCTAATGAATTCACCTATCTCTAAAAGATGGGTTTGAAATGACTTGCAATTATCGGTGATGAGTTGAGTTTATTTTATTGCAGATCATGATTGGTGATGAGTTCACTTGTACCCCTGCTTTTCGTGCGTATATTACGAATTAGGGTCGTCTACTGATGGTCGACTCTTCTATTTCATAATCCGTATCCATTTATTGCCACATTTCAATCATATTGAAGGCTTTCATAGTCTATGAAATCGATATGGTGTTATATGGTCTCCTTTGTAGCAACTACCGAAACCTTACGGAACCCCTTCTGATTACAAGACATATAACTCTATTTATAATTGATTCGTTTTGCTATTATTCTGTTTAGAAATGTATATATCTAAGAAAGCAGTTTTTCAACGTTTTAGGAATCGTTTCGTGTTGTAAACAGTTATTTAGTAACACTATCAGAGTATTAATTACTTTTCCTCCTCCTTGTAGTAGCATTTCTTTGGCGGTGTTGTCTTTTACTGGAGCTTTATCGTTTTTTATTTCTCCTTGGGCGCTATCTATTTTTTAGTCATTTATGTGATCGCCGATATCGCCCACCTCTAAATATAATATCTTATTTAAGCGTTTCTGTTTTTTCATCTGAAAATGGTTGCATTAAGTGTAGTAAGTCGCAGCATCGATTATGTTGTAGTAGCTGTTGTTCGAATTAGAATTAAAATATTGGACTTAGTCGATTGTTATATACTCTGAGAACAGCAGAGAAAGGTTTTTTTGTGGCAATTTAAGTAATGAAAGTTACAGAATTATTATAAATGTGCAGTTCCTTTGTTTATAAATGCCCACACAGATCCATTTTAGGACCTCTCCTTTTTGTAGACACTTACGTGCTACACAATTTTAAACGATTTTCTGCTACTTGCAATAATTAACTCTGAACTCTATTTGTTTACTTTAAAAATAAGCGTTGCCTCACTCTTTTACGTGGTTTCCATTTTAGTGCGACTTCAATCAAAAGTGTAGGTACTTGCAGAAGACATATATAACAAAGAATACACTGACTGACATTCAGTTTGCCAACATAACACAGTAATAAAATTTCAACAGTACAGATCAAATAAGAATACAATAATTAAAAGCTAACATTAAACAAATGATTACGAAGAATATACACTGAAGATTTCAAAATGGTTAATACAATATTAGAATCTAATGATTTCGGCAATTTAAATTTTTTCCTAAATTCTATATATTTTTTAGTTAAAGTTCCCCTCGCCCCAAAAAGTAGCCCTATAACTTTAATCTCGGTTATTGAAAATTTTTCTTTATAGAAATCAACAGTTGGTTCATATATAGCAACTTTTTCCTGATGAACCAATTCTGGTTGATTTAAACTAACCTCGAACCTAATTGTAGGATCAATAATAATACCTGAATTTTGTTGTCTGTCATTAATTTTAATCTACTTCTACTTTACAATAAATGAGGAAGGTATTGAAAACAAATACAAATCCGGCCCTGGCTGGTACGAAATCGTGTTAATTAGTATTATTAATGTCATCCCGCACCGCACTGACACAACACCTTTCGTTGGTAATCCAGGAAGCGTGTGTGGTGTAAATAATGTACACTCGATTAGTTTCATTACACCTGCAGGAAATACACGATACCTGTACATAAATACATCAAAACGCGGCGGTAGAAATCTGGTATAGTCTAATTTTTATTTTAAATCAATATTGTTTGCCTTTGTAGAATTTTGAAGTTTAAGGTAAATCGGGAAAGGCTAGCCTAAGGGTAAAGAGGGCTCACAGAACTACTTTGAGGTTAAAACTGGCCATTGGCCTATAATAAGAAGAAGAAGAAGAATAAGGTAAATCGCAAGTTTTGTCTAAATGTTTTATACGAGGTTTGGTCATAAAATAACTAGCATTTTGTAATATGTTACATTAAATATAGTCCTTCAATTCTCAGTACGTACAATTCTTCTACTTAAGCTTTTTTTAAGATACATAAAAGGAGATCAAGACTACTAAAAAATGTATTTTCTACATAGGAGTAGAAAGTAGCCCATGAGGTTGAGGAACGGTGCCCTGTAACAAAACCTTTTCTCATAATTCATATACGTGTAGATAAAATATGAGAAGTATTATTTTCAAGTCATTATTCCGGTTAGATTGATAAGTCATTGCACTGCTTTTTCGCTAAATTTTGCCCTTTACTCTTATTTGTCACTAGTAGATATAGTCCCTTCCCTTTTTCCCATTTTTCTGTAATTGATATTAAATTCCAAAATTGTTTTCCCAAACTATTCGTTTTTGTAAGATTCACATCCTTGTAACAGAATCTCGAGAATAAACAAAAATGCACTTAAATATTTTGGCGGTCGTATCCAAGGCATTGCAAATACGAATAAAAGGTTATGGGAACAACCTATAGTTGAAGTTGTCGTGGCAGTTAGTACTCAAATAATAGTAGTTTCAACAACTGTTTGTTACTTTCTTCGGCCACAAAACGAGTTCCCTAATGAAGTTGACAACCGGTAACGTTGTAGCTAATTAGACGAAACTACAAGCCCGATTATATCTAGGAATCCCAATTTTTCAACGGGTTGACGTAACACGTATTTACAATGTGCCAGATCATAAATGCCAGGAATTAGCATAAATGTGACACCTTTGCAGAATAAGCTCTGTAAATTATTGCAGAAAAGGGAATTAAACCAACACGCATAATGTTTACGTCCTTAATAGATTGCTAACTTTCAAAACTCTGTAATAGTGAAATTTAATCGGCGGGTTAATAAAACCGTGTCAACGCCGCTTTAGCATTTTTATGTAAACGCCGGCTCATTAAAAATTCAATTACAGTTGTTGATAGTTTTCTTAAGCCGCTCGCCAAGGTCAGTGATTATGGTAATGTGCTTTAAATTAGCATCACTGAACTAGTAATCAGATTCCTTTAATGATGGGAAAAGAGAAACATCTTTTAATGTTGTTAGAAGAAAATCGAGTGAGAAAAATAATTTTTGGAAACAAATAAATACAGTGCAGACCGGTTTTTATTGGTTAGTATGAATACTAATTAATTATGTTACATTTTTTTAAAAGATTGGAAGTTTTACTAGTAGTAGAAAGAGATTAGAATTTTTTAGAATTTTTATACAGGTTTCACAAGCTTGTAAATTTAAATAGTACATAATTAATTTTAAAAATTATAGCACCAGAAGTTATACGATTAACACCTTTGGTTATGTATGGTTGATGATAAAAACTAGTTTTAAGTTTTAGGTCATAATTTAATGCATCAACTGTTTTGTTATGTCCCATAAGGTGTATTGTAATTTATCTACAATTAAAGTTGTTCAGTCAAAATTTGTAAAGCAAACCCGTATCAGTTGCTCTTGCTATATAAACTTTCCAGTTAGAGCTAAATTCGACATGGACATACTAAAACGGACTTTGCAAGAAACCTCCTATTAATATTCAACATTGGTGTGTAAAATAAATCCTCATATACTTGCTTATATCACAGAAAAATTGTGGTAGTAAAATTGCATCTGTGCGATGTGAATAATATTTACTTTAAAGATAATTCGTAAGGAGACGGGAACTAATTATTTCGAAGCGTAGACGGAGGAAATTGGTTTAAAATCAAATCGGTAACTTATCAATACCGTTAGCAAAGAGGGTAATGTAGCATTTCCGCTTTAAAGGTTACAAGGAATAGAAATTAGCATCCGCATCTTTGGATAACTTAAAAAATCCTATTTGGACTGAGATTTGAGCTCGCGACCTCAGGCTCAGTAGTCTGACGTTGTACCGCTTCGCTAATCTCATGAGATGATTACTCGAGTGTTACTGGTAACCCAGATACAAAGCGACAAACGCATATGAGCAAGACAACTGATACTGCTTAAAATGTTTTCGTTTGTTACGGGCAAAAAGCGACGTAGTTTGAGCTAGAGTCATTCGGCGTATTATGTGAATTGTCTGTGCCTATGTTCTGATTTTGTCCGCCCTGTCACATCGTGCGCTCTCGTCCTTTCTTCGCTTGTCGCTGAAGATTTCCGTTCACTTTGTCCCGATTCTGTCTGCGCTTCGAACTCTGGGGTAAGTTATACGTGGTCATTTTAACCTGCTTTCTTATTTTTGCCGACTAGGTTTAACTCTCCGGGTCTTTCTAGCTGTACTGATCCCGTACGGAGCTGTTTTGTTCTTGTTGTATTCCCGCAATGATGCTTCGTAATGATATCGTATGGAGCCATATCGTGCACGTATTGTCGTGATTCAGTTTTCTGCTTCTGGCCTGGCGAGTACCTTTCGTGAGGTAGCTTTAGCCAATGATAGCCAATGAGCTAGTAATTTGGGTAGGGGACGACTGATTGGTTGTACACGTAGTTATATTCTGGATTTATGAATTTTGTGATGTGCTTGCACGACTTCGTCTGAATTTTTCAAATTCTCCGTTTAAGTTTAATTTGTGTTCATTTTGATGGAGACTTTATTACTGTGCTGAATGCTCGCATATTCGACTGAACCCATTCAGCGTTTCTCGAACTTCACATTTGCTTATATGATGGGTAATTTGATTTTGATCTCGTACATTGCATTGTGCCTATGCCTTCGATGAGCACCCTTAAAACCTCATTGAAGTTAAACTTGCCTTGGTAATGTTATTCACTTTTAAACTTGTAGTTTGTTCATTTAACGTAATTGTTATTGTATTTATTTGTATTTTAGATCTTTATGTTTATAGAGTGCACCCGCCGCACTAAACGTTTGTATTAAAATTCCATATTATGGGCTATTTTATACATTTGACCATGATTATGTGTGTTTTCGTTACTGCAAACTGAGTTATGACCTTACTATCATATTTATTAAATTTTAGATTATTATGATTTTAGTTAAGTTTATGAGTTCTCGTTTCTATCTGAGCACATTTGTTGTATTAATACTGATTGGCGTCTTCACTGTTAGCTAGGGGACCATCAAATGTGCCCATGTAGTCACGATGGTTTGATTTTGTTCTAATATTTATTACGACAAGGTTGTGGTCTGACCCAATATCAGCTCCAGGATATGTCTTTATACGGTAGTCAATTTAACTCCTGATAGTTCTGTCTATATTGTCTGTGGGAATGTCCTGGTGTAAAGTTGTATTTTAGGTAATTTTAATCGGATGTCCTTACCCACTGTGTCTAATTCTATACCTTCTCCAATTTTCGCATTAAAACCCTCCATCGCTATATTAATTTCGCCTTGGTTGTTGTATACATTTTTATAGAATTCTTCTGCTTGATTTTCTGCTTTGTCAGATGTAGGAACATATGCCTGCATAATATCCATCTTCACTGAACAGCGCAATTCTATCAAAAGTTAGTACAAAATTTGTCACATACATACTGTGAAAGTCTTGTTTTATTAATATAAATGTGGCATGTAGAGTTGTTGCGTTATTGTCCTTACCTGAATACTATAAAGTGTATAAGTGTTTTAAGCAGGTGTATTACATCCCATGTAACAGATTTTTTTACCAAACCTAAATACCACCAGTAGGGGATTCTTTGCACCCTTTAGGATTTATTTTCACCTTTACATCTATTCCTGGGAAAATATTGTGGTAGTTTGCCTTCCACATCGTGGTATTACAGCTAATTATTCTGGTTGCCAAATTTTCCAAATTCTGTACAAAGCTTTTCAGGTCGCCACGACCGCCAGCTATAGTCAGTACTGCTACAGCCACTGCTCTTTTGCAGGCCTGTTGGTTCACGGGAGACTTCCTACTGTTACGATTTGCGTTCTTTAATGAAATGAACTATGTAGGAATATACCGTATTTTAGTTAGCTGTAAGCCATCTGTATAATAAATATTTTAAGGTAAAATTCGTAGGCAAAATGTCATATATAAATTACAACAAGCGGATGTTTAGAAACGTGCCTTTCGCTTGGGAAGCTGGAGATATTTCAATCTCACGAATAGATTATAGTAAGTTTATGCAGGGTTTACTTCATAAACCGAAATATTGAGTGATGTATATGACCGGTACGTGATTAGAAGAAGCAACGGTTGCAACTCGATCATAAAAATTATTCGCAGCTGGGACCAAATGCTTTTAGTAGAATTGTAAATCTTTATAGCGACATTTTGCGAAGGGTCCGAGCAGGCCACATTTCACCGTGGGAAAGCCTCAAACTTGTAAAATTCGTAGAACTATTATGAACTATCACGTCCGTATGTACGTCCCAAAAGTCCAAAATTTAGACCAGCTCTGATAGGTTATTGGGAACTTTGTAAACGCCCACCGAGCTTTCTTGGTCAAAATGGACTTAGAATTTAGTTAGTTAATAAGAAGATGTAAATACGTAAAGTTAAGAAAGAACGGTATTAAACTTAAGTGTTCTGTAAACGGCAGAAAAATAAATGCAAGTATTTGTACTTAAGTGTTCTTATTAATCTCGCAACAGTAGCTTTGGTCTTCGTGTCCGAGTGTGTTTTAACTAAAAGGATTGCCAGTTACCCTGACTTTAGCCGTCTCGCAATACTACCTACCATCCATATGGGAGAGCTTTTTCCATCCGCCAGCTGGAGGACGCGCCTCTAGGGTTACGGGCTTTCGAGATGGGCGGATTTTCGAAATTTTCCAGGTTTTTAGAAAGACAGGACTTGATTAGAAGCTACAAAATTTTAAATAGATTTGATTTATTCTTTATCTCTCTGCTTTTGCTTTTCGGTGCCGAGGACCATTCAGTATCATATTTACATTGTTTTTATTAAAGCTTAAAACATTTTTTAAATACGACGATTTTATAAAAGTTTTAGAATGCAAAACAAATTTTGGTAATTGTTTGTTGTATTAAAAAAAAAGCTGTTACTTTTTAGGAAGTAGAGGAAAAGCTGTCCAATAGCATATTTTAAATATAACAACAAAATTCCATAAGAAAAATTTTAAAACACAAAAATCTTCTGTCCATAAATATTCATACACATTTGCGTGTGGCTTTTCTTAATTCCCCAGAAATAAAATTAGTGTAGGGTTGTATTTGTGCATTCTAAACAATTTGTTAAATACTTTGTCATTATCCTTGAAACAAATTACAACTTATTTGAAACTGAAACACAGTGTACTATTCTATGGCCGCTTATTTGAAATTTGGGAATTCTAAAACATACTTAAAATTACATACTGTAAAAGAATATCAAAATCCTAAAATGTGTAATCACTCAATCTTTGTTATTTCAGATTTTTGTTAGTTGATAGTAAATGTGTAGCTCTCAATATTTGAACCGAATGGTCGGACGTATTACTCTGATACACTGCAGTTTGAGTTCACCACTTGCAAAAAAACTGTAAAATTAGCTAAAATTCGTTGTAGGTGCCAGTTTTCCTACTATTATTGTAGTATCTTCAACTGTGTTATTAACTAAATTGGCCTTTAAAACGAACGGAAAATCTCTAGAACTCAAATGTTTACCATGGAAGACTCTCCCCACCTCGTTGCTCCAATAAACGTCAGACGTCACTCAAAAATCTAATTGGGAAAAGTGTTTCCGGTGACGCCGCTTGCAATCATTACCTCACGTAGCATCCAATAAAACACTTTGGTAATTAAGCGTGTCAACAATAGTGTGAACCTACGCTTAGCTTTTGAACGACAAACATTCGTCAATAAACGGAGCTCGTTTGAATATAATCGCCGCTTCTAAAGCTGACTTCTTAGTGTTAAAGTAGCGGCGCGCTGGTGCTGTGATAAGTGATGATGCACGGTTTGTGCTGAAGGAAACGTGAGACATTTCGTGTTTATCTGTGGTTTATTTTGTGAAGGAAAGTGAATAGTAAGTGTTTAGCTAATTATATATAATTTCACGGTTGCATGGATTACTGTGTGCTATTAGCATCGGCTTGTCTTTCTAAAGCTGAGAATTACTTGTAAATTTTGTAGATCATTGGATTAGTACCAAACAACCAAATTTGAAAATTTTTAAACTTAAAGCTAAGTAAATCAGTACTTATCGTATTAGTGATGTGTTTGGAATTGTTGTAGAGTGTTCTTTGCATTCTCCCATTTTCTTATATAAGTACTGTGTGGGTAGTTTTCAACATAGCGATTCATTATAATGTCTACAAAGGGATTTGGTTATTTTCAAAAAATATTCTGTACATCACTACGCATTTGGGAAGGTGATATTAGAACAAAAATTCGGAAAATAAGTATTAAATGCAGAGGGCGCAAACCATATAATTTGCAGGACAGATTGCACGTTTTTATAGTTTTTACATGCTGGATATCCGTATATTCTACAAACCGTAGTTAACTTTATTAACTAATCAAATTATGCTTGTAGTTGTTTTCTAAATTTGTAATCTTCGTAAAGATGAAGTTAATTTGAAAACAAAAATATTAAAAATTGGGTTTCAGATTCAGATTCAACATTTCAAAACACCCTGCTTATTTTGCCCTTTAGCAGCAAGCTCATCCACAGTTTACCATTGTTTTGTATAAGCATTTTAACTATAAACTACAAGGTTGTGTTAAAAGTCGCAATTCTCATTTGAATACATGTGTGGAGGTGTACAACATATAGTCTACAATACCGTTTTAAAATTTCTAACTTGGTCCGGTTGAGTAAAGGAACGCGAAGTTTCAAATTGCATTTGTATTTTCTTATTAACATTTAAATATGTTTTAATTGGGTCACAATGCAGCCACTTATTTTGTAGAAGGGTTTTGTGTTCATAACGTTTTTTTTAAATTGCAACTACAAATTTAAAGCTTACTGGATGCCTACTTAAATTGAGTTGGTACCTATGGATAAATATCCTAGTGTTTACGCTATTTTATTAAAAATTAAAAAACGAATTCCAAATTATAATTATTATTTTAGTTTTTCTATTTCCCGATCTAGTCTCGTCTATTCCAACTTTGGACATAGGCCTCCTCTAAAGCTTTTTATTGGTCTCCCTTTGTGCTGTTCTCATCAATCTGAGTCCTTTTAATTTTATCGACCCAGCGCATACATGTGTATATCTCCTTATGTCCTGCCCATTTCCACTTGACACATCTGTCCGTTACCTCGACGACTTTTGCTTTGTGCCTTATATGTTCGAGTGTTTTTCTGTTTTTGGGTGTCGATTTTGACATTGTTTCTTCCATAGGGATTTAGCTATTCGATCAACATAATTTCTTGTATAGGTCCAGGTTTGTTGTACTCCATACGTTAGAACGGACCACGTTTTAATTTTTTTTAGTTAATGTTATTTCTTATCCTAGATTCACATTCTGTCAACGTTTTCTTATTATTATTTAATTTTCCACCTCTATATCTCTTTATTCTGCTTGTACATTCTTCACGATTTTCGTTTTATTGTGGTTATTTAACTCTACTTCCTGTGGCGTATCATCTAATTCATTTTTCATATTATATAGAGGATTATACGGAACTAATTTAGACACAAAACCTTACGGGAAGTACTCTTCCACAATTTCTCATAGTTTTGTGAACTGTTTATTACCCAACCTTTTCGCCACTGAATTTAATTTAAGTAACAATAGTAAAAGTATATTTCATTTAAGAACTCTAGAACATAGATACTGACAATTTACTAAAAGTATATTCGTCCAACAATGAAATCTATAAGACAAACGCTTTTTTTATGAATGAAATGCAAAATACACTATTTACAGAATGGCCGATTGGGTACCGCATATACAGTGTTCGTACGCGTTTCTTTTTTATTCTCTAAACAATGATAGCATTTGAAGCTCATTTCTTCCTAGAAAATTGTACAAAAGATTTTTCTGTGTGCTGTAAATTAGTATATGTGATTCAGGAATTTATAACTGCAGATTATGAACTTGAAAAATGATTTCCGTCCGTGCTTGCAGGATTCAGATCGTATGTAGATATCTTTCGATCTTCAAGATCACCCCTTGCATGTATTTATTATAAAAATGGTCTCGGTGCACAGTAACTGTATTTTCTCACCAGTTTTCAATTTTCTTTGCGTTGTTCCAACTGTCGAGGAAAGGAAATTTGACATTACAAACATTTCTTTAGTATATTTTCATCTGTCTCCGTGTAAGAACATTGTCGCTAAAGAGAAGAAAGGAGAAACCGAAATCATCTTCTAAAATCTTTTTGTTTCCAGCAGTTTTCCTGTTCATGTAATTACCAACACAGACAAAACATAAACACGTGGCAACTGTATAGTAGTTGTCAGTTTTCGAATAGCACGTTCTCCAAGAGTACCTATCTACGAGGTAAGTTGTCGAAATATTTTCCTGTGTAGGTATTAAAATCATATCCGTATCCCGTCATTGAGTCGCATCTGCCATAATCCGTCATTGAATCAGATCTTTGTCAGATTTTTATACCTCGTTGTAAGGGTTTCAATTGAATATATTGTCTTAACGATGAACTGGCTATATATGTGATCGTTGTTCCATCTGTAGTTTGGTCAGAAATAACTCTTCTTGCCTTTTAAAAAGACAGAATATTGATTTCGGTGGCTTTCACGGTCATTGTTATTACATGACAAACGACTTCCGGGATAGGACCGTGTCATTATTGAGATGGAAGAACTTCCCAAGGGGCTTTACAAGAAGGAAAAGCAAAGAGCACGGTAACTCAACGTGTAAACCATGCCAGAGACGAAACTCTTCTATGCGCATGAAAACACTTCGTGTAAATGATGAGAACATCTTCTATTCAAATGCAAAAGAATCGACTCTCTTTTTCATCCGGAATCTTTGTTTTTGTTGTATGATTATTATCTGGGATTAAGAGGTAAATTTGAGCAGCAGTAATGGTGTAGTCACTTCGTCTTATTGGTCAATGCTGTTTTTCTTTGTCAGGATTGTTGTCTTCCACTGATTCTGGTTTTCCAAAATTCCCGTCTTCATCAAATTGCTGTCTTCATATTATTTATCCTTGTGTGAGTGATCCTATCGGGGTATGTTAACATAGATATTACATTTAGTTTTTCTTTTTTGTGTGTTATCAAATGTACAAATGTTCAAGAATATTATCTGCTACTAGCCTGGGGAACCAGCCGCAAACACAATTTTAGATCATTTCCGTGATTGTGCCAGGGAAAATATTGCAGTTTTAAGAATAGTGTTTTTCGATAATGAACAAGGCCACCGATCAACTTCAAAATCCAACACCAAGAAAGAAGTTGAAGTAACATAAATATCATATGTTACTTCAGCGTAGGGTAGAAAACGCAATTCAGCCCTACAAACGGGGAAACCATGCAGTTTGTTTCTGTAATTTTTTTTTGTAAATGCCGAACTTGGGGTATGAATTTCAGTCAAAAATGGTTCTAGTACAGCTAGTTTCATATGTAACCTATTTGCTCCAGAAATTATATTAACGCAATTTTAATGTAACTTCAAGGTGTTGCAAGGTGCAGATGAAATGAGAGCACGCCGAAATGCGCTTCCTGGCATGCAACTTGTAACAAAAAGAAGCAAATTGTAGCGTATTCAAAACCGGATGACACGTATCACGATTGTTTTTACTTTTTAGTTGCGGCAGCGATTGTAACCGCAAAGTCGCAATCTCTGTGGATGCGCTTGGATAAAATTCCAAAAACTGTAATAAGAATTCAGCCTTTTCTTAAAATCATTTGTAGACAGATTAGAACAATTTTAAATTCTGCCTATTGGATTAGCAACGCAAGATCGTGTTAGTTGCGGTTGTTCAGGGAATTTGAATCTAACCTTAAAAACATTAGTCACACACAGTGCTTTGACCTCAATTTAAAATATTGTGCCATACGTATTAACCCCAATTGCGAATTGGTGCTTGGCCTGTGCGCTGCTGTTAGGGCTCACAATATGATTGCGCATAGTGTTTTATGTATAGTGATATGTTGCTACGTACGAAAGATGTAGTATATTAGAGGGTGGGTTAAAATTCTTTTATTGAAGATGTCCGGTTATTTTGGTTGGGGGCTAATTAATTTTTCCCACGCATAAATTACAGGCTGGCGACTTGCCGAAATTTAGAACCAATCATGCGGCCTAAGAGTTCTGGGCGTTATACGGCCCTGGGAACGCAAGTCAGTGAGCGGCCCGTTTCACGTGGGCTTCATGTACGCTCGCGTAAGCACAAAACACCCAAATTGTGAAGCCAGGCATCTAAACAAAAGCAAGCAAGCATTACTACATTTAGCACGTGTTCGGGATGATAGTACTTACATGGGGGTTTGCAGCTCCGCGATGTTTTCACTAGCATCTAGTAGAGTATCTCGATTAGGGATGATTTTGAGGTGTACCGCCGATGACGTACGAATGCTAATCAGACCAGTGAGTACCAACGGATCACTGATAATTGATTATTAGGTCAAGCGTTAGTGATTATCTCGCCGGATGTCTACTATTCCTAGGTATGTAGTATACTATATGGCGGACCAATTGGACACCAACATAACAACAAAGCTCTCTGCAAATCAATGCAGCAATATCTACAATGAACCAGTGTCCAATTCTGCTGCATAACAGGAGCACACACAATCTGCCTTCCCCAGGCTACTCGAGCAATAATATCTATTATAGACCTTATTCTTTCAGCCTTTCTAGTAATCCAAATAAATTACCATAATTAACACTTCAAAAATCATATCACAGCTCTCGCATTGGAAGGCCACCCTCTATGGTATCAAAATTCACACCCACCCACCCACATGTTCGGTCATTAACTTTCAAGTCCGAGTTTTAAAAGCAACCCCCCAGAAATAACTTTGGATTCGGTCCGATCCTTAGAAATATTTAAAACGTAATCTTGAAGCAGTCGATTTATTCGAAGGCTTATCGCAATAAAAATATTGATAAATAAGAGAATAAATCTTTGCAAACACAAAATAAAAGGGTACAATAGTATACAGAAGTAAATATTATGAAACATGAAAAGGAAAATTATTTTTTCAGAATTGATAGTGGTGATGATGGCACTTTTTCAGCTTTAAATCACTAACTTTTGACTCACGTTCAAGCATGCCATACTAACACGTGTACTCAAATGCAATTTTTTTATTGTACTGTGAAATTCTTGACAAATCTCAACTACGTGTATACTGGTTTAGAAACAACGCAACGCGTACTGAAACAACATCGAAATATCGAGAAGGTTTAACCCACTCTGTTCTAGCAAAAATTAATATTATTTATGTTTTCAACCTTCATTATTATGGTGTCTTCGTTAATGGGTCAATGAAAATAACTACATCTGAATTGTTTATGTCAATACAGATATTATTTCCAAGAAGTAGGCGGCCGAGCTGAGAACACTTCTATAAAGCCGATACAGTCACATGTAAATATATACAAGGGAAGCTCAAGATAGATAGCATTAGCCACAGAGAAAAAAATATAAGCGAAACTGTTACATAAAAATTATGCATGACTGTTAATAGAAACACAATTTATTCTAGTAATATTTAAGAATTAATATAGTAATATGAAAGCGAAAATAAGTTAATAAATAATTTTTATTTTCAAACGTCATAAAAGTGACAACTGCCCAAAATTGAGAAAAATGCATTAAGAAAAAAAATTAAGATTTGTCATTTTCAAAAATATTTTGGTAGGCAAATGTCATTACGTTATTCATTTGACGCTATTTCCGTTAGGTAATGAAGCAATTACACCACTTCTTGTGTAATGAAAGTTCATTACACACTAGTGCTGTAATGAACTTCATTACCTAACCGATATAGTGTCAAATGAATGACGTAATAAGTCCTTATTCTAGCAGTTGTAGATAATATACTATTATGTCATTTGAGGTTTCTAATCACACTAAGATTACGATATTGTCGAATTATTAGTTCTTTTTAATATTCTGTAAATATATTTTGTTTTCCTTGTAAAGTAATAATGTGCACCAAGTAATTTATATACCGATAGGACTAAATATATTATGAGATAGCATGAATAAAAAACAGAATGCTTTAGTAAGAAAGAGATGAACGTACAAAAAATAATAGGCTTAGTAATACCAGTATAACGTCTTATTCCACAGAAACCTGGACCTTTCACATTTTAAAAATGACGAGGTAAATGACTGCGTGAAAGACACAATATGCGTTTCTGTTTTTTAAGTAGTAAACGTTTTACTCTAACTCAAGTCTGTTATAACCTATATAATTTTATCACACTTGGCTGTTTCAAAGAAAAAACAATTGGATCGAAGCTGTGACAGTCGTTCGATAACTATCGAATAAGTAGTTTTTGGCATAGGCAGTGCCCCCCCCCCCGCCCCCAATTTTGGTTTTAAAGTGCAGGTGCAAAATTAGGAATAGAAATGTTGTGGAAGTCGTGGAAGCCGTTTTTGACAGTTTTTGTGTGGTAAACACGGTTTTGATTTTGCCCCTCCCCCTCTAATTGATGCCGCAAGTTACGCCCATGGTTTTCGGAACATTAACGTGAATACTGCGAAAGATATGTCTCATGTATTGCTCTCTTCCCTCGTAAATGTTTCTATAGCGTTGTTTTTAAGTCAATCTTATTTTTGTTGACGGAATTTTAAAGCATCACTATAGACATTCCTGACTGATTTCGTGGTAGAAATTCGATATGATCAATACTCGAATTTCAATATTATTATTTGCAATATTATATTTTTACAACTGTATTACAGCTTTGTTTTAGTGTGAAATTGCGAAGCATTTTTGTTGTTAGATGACAACACAGTTGCTTAAACATGTTTGATTTAAAAGTGTTACAGAAAGCGTTTTATACAAAACAGTATTCCACTTTGTTTATTCAAAACACGTATGTAATTTTTTTCTTTAAATTTAATAATTCTGTACATCTCATATGCTCAGCAAGTGTTGTTGCGTTATTCTTACTTGAAAACTGATATTGCGTAATGCTAATATGTTTTTATGTGGATGCACTGTATGAGCAAACTTCTTACCTTAAAATGTATCTTTGGCAATGAACTCTTTAAAATATTTTTTAAATAGCTTTTAAAATTCCCTTAAAATGCCTCCTTAGATTTGTAGAATATGCCATCTCCTCGTAAGTACGTAAAACTTCATAATACGCAATGTTGTAATTAATGACATCGTTTCTACTATTTTTAATATGGAAGTATGGAACTTTACAAGTAATAGCTGCAAAATATTTGATATACATATGTTGGTTCAAAATATCTGAATATCGATATCTATGCCACATCAGCTATCGGTAACCCCTTAAATTAGAAATCTAATTATTGTGCAGCTGTTGTTAATTATAAACGCAATTTAATATTAGAAGTAACTAACGAAATTTTTTATTTCCCACAAGACAATTTTTTTCAAAATAGAGAGTTTATATTTCACAAGTTTTATATTATACCTACTATTATGTTTGAACAATTTTAAACAATTTTATATAATATGCAAGAATACGATATGGAATTGAAATTGCGTAACTTCGTTCAAAGTACAATTGCAAATCTGACTAAGTTGGCAATTTAACCTATTTTTGTCACGGCTTTCGCACTGAATTGTTTTACTGCAATGAATATCTCGTAAGTAAAACGAGTACTTTTGCGCTTGTCACACAATAACTATTATTAACATCGTTAATTTATTTGAAAAGGAACATGTTACTATATCGCGATATATAAAACCAAATCTTTAAGAAAATTTTGATTTAGCTAGTTTTCTTAGAACACTGTGCACACTGTCTAATCTCTAAACTCTAAACAAACTGAAGCAATATTTTTTTAATTTGGAAGATGTCGGCTGTTGTTTCATTTGCCCAACGGAAAATAATGTGATGGTTGTGATAATTAAACTCCGTTAGTGTAATAATGTATTACTTTGTACATGATTTTGAACAGAATATGCATTAACTTGTACTTACCTGGGTCAAATAAATTAGTTAGCCATTAAAATTATCTGTTCCCGTCGCCTTATCTAATACACTTTTAATGCTGGCGATACATATTTAAACACGCCAACAATGTGTTTATATGCCACAAGCCGGCAACAGTTATCCGTAACTGCATTAAACAACAACAATGCAAAAGTCAACGGCACAGTTTCCTGCTTTATTTTTACCGAGCTGCATGTGAGATAGTCCATTATTGCATATTATTGTTGTGAGTGATTCGGGTTATGGTAAATCAACCGTGAATAATATTTCTATGGTCGGCACGCGAGCTTATTGTTGCCCCAGCTTTTCTTGTAGTTATTAGATTGTTACCGGGCAACGTTTCCGTCACAGCAACTGATCTTTAAAACGTACTTTACACACTCCGAAAAGGTTTTTTCCTAGGAAATACTGGCGAACGTCTGTATGTTATGAATGTTTTTAGGTTTAGCTTTAAGTATTTCCTTATCCTTTTTGTAATATTAGGGAAAGTCCCAAATGTTCTCTTTTGTGACGTTTTGGAGATACGAACAGAACCATTATTGTTTTGTATTACATCGTTATGGATTTTTAATGTATTTTTTGAGCTACAAGGCATTGGAATTTTATCTATTTCGTTTAGTATTTTTATCACAGTTGCTGATTTAAAAAAAATACATAATTGATCTATAATTTATTGTAAAATATTATTTCTATGAGTGTAGCAAAAACTACGTCTTCCAAGTCTAAAAAAATGGCGTTTGAATTTTGTAAGAAATGTCGACTAATATGTGTTGCAAATTTATATTATTTTTAAGCTTTCAAATAAGTTGATTTTATCGATATTTTTGTGCATCATCTAGAATGTAGGTTGTTACCTACAAAAATACAGGGACTTGCAACAAGATAAGCATGCAGTATCAAAAAATAACCCAATATACTTTGACTCAACACAACTATTTATTGGAAAAAATCTACTGATATTTCATTAATTATTTGTCTTAGGCCAGAACTGAATAATATTTTGGCTTGTGTTGCTTCACTTACATAGAACCACAACTTTGTGGCATTAAACAGGCCACTCGCTTAACATAAAAGCAAGAAGAAGCTTCTCTTACACATAAATGAATGAAATGGGAAATTAACAAAACTAAATTAATATTCCAAGCAAGTATAAATGGGTGGAAGCAACCATGGTAACTCTAACGCGACTGCCCGTGCAGTAGCAGAGAGCCGAACTTCGCAAACCCTTTTAAATAGTGCTGCCCATTGTCATTTCCATCGGAATTTGGCAAACGTTTAACTGCTTGATTTAAGCTTCCCAGGCAATGAGCAGTCTCGTTATTTTTCGAGGGTGTAGGATTTCACGCTGGATTTTATTTTGTCTCGGGACATACACAAGATA
>OW679199.1:128283471-128352111 GCA_940337035.1 Agriotes lineatus
TGGAATTTCTCGATTGGTTACTTGAGCAGAGTAGACGTGTTTAAGTCCCACTGCTTAAGCTATTAAAAATGTACGTAAAAAAGTTTAATAATTGTACAAAATACTGTTTATCTAACAAAAGTGAAGTGTATTATAGAACGTTTTATGCATATCGGCCATGTCGCCACCACAAATCGCGAAAACGTGTGCTCGCTGTGAACTCTTGATAGAATCCCTCGATAGTGCAATATGCGCCGTGTGTGATAAATCTTTTCACTTCGAATGTTCGGTGGCTGAAAGTCATTATAATAAGCTATTGAAAGCTAAGAAAATCTGGCAATGCCCTAACTGCGTTGGAGTGGTTACTCGGGGAAGATTAAATTCAGCTACTACTTCTAATCAACCTTATCAAAACAAACTAGAAAATGCTGGTGAAGCTACTTCGAAGGCATTGCCGCCACACGATTTAACTTTAACAGATGTTATGGATATGCTAAAGACTATCAATAATAAGATAGAATTTGTAAATAAAGAAATGCAAGAATTGAAAGGCAGCGTCGAGTTTATGTCTGAAAAATATGATAAGGTTCTTTCCTTATTAAACAACAATATTGAGGACGTAAAAATTAACAAAAAAGAAATTCAACATCTGAAAGAACAAATGGTTGAAAAAGATAAACAACTAAAAACCCTAAACTTGCAGCTTGCAGTAAGTGAACAATATTCACGAAATAGAAATATTGAATTATTCGGAATAAAGGAAATGCCCCTAGAAAATTGTAAAAGCATCGTAACAGCCATTGCCAGTGAACTAAATCTAAATATTTTGGAAGAAGATATAGACATTGCGCACCGTGTACCAACCTATCGCAAAAACGGTCATCCTCCTATCGTAGTGCAATTCTTATCTCGTACCAAACGTGATATGTTAGTGGAAAAAAGGGCATTAGTAGTCACAAACCGCAACGTTCCCGGAGTGGAAATTGGACAGAAGATTTACATTAATGAACACCTTACGATGGAAAACAAGCAACTTCTTCGAAAAACCAAACTACAGACACGAGACGCAGGCTTCCGCTTTACATGGGTTAAAAATGGAAAACTCTTCGTGAGAAAAGGACCTGAAGACCCAGTAATCAGAATTTTCACGGAAGAAGATGTATTTCAAAAAATGCCCACCGGTATTCCTAAATAAATAAGTAAAAATGTATTTTCTTTTTCTGTCTTTTTGCTTGTTATTAAAAGTAACTTGTTTCTATATCTTTATGGAAGTGTTAACTGATGACACTTATATTAATTTTAATACAGAAGTCGCCTCCAATTTGACCGAATTTAAACAAAAAATCGTGAACTTTACGAATAATAAACAATCACTAACAATTTTTCATACCAATATCAGGAGTATCGCAAAAAACTTTGATGAACTTGTTGTATTAATAACTGAGTGCAATTCAAATTTTGATGTAATTATTTTATCGGAGACATGGACTTTAGAAAATATTAACTGCTTTCATTTAGATAAATATGTATTGTATTATAATGGTAGCACATTTAACAAAAATGATGGGGTGGTAGTATTTGTAAAAAGCACTTTGCCACAGTCTTGTCAAATAATTGATATCAACAATAACTACAAAATTATAAGATTGCAAATAACAGGTCATAATAAAAAAATAGGTATAACTTCACTTTATAAAC
This sequence comes from Agriotes lineatus, assembly GCA_940337035.1. Taxonomy (NCBI): domain Eukaryota; kingdom Metazoa; phylum Arthropoda; class Insecta; order Coleoptera; family Elateridae; genus Agriotes; species Agriotes lineatus. The sequence goes on from OW679199.1 coordinate 128,285,149, forward strand.
CGCCGCCATACGTGACATCAGATTTTCTAGTTGACCTAAATCAATACATTAGGGGTTACTGTACCACTTCTAATGAAATTCTAGTAGGAGATATGAATATAGATATTTTAGACGACAGAAATGACAATTCCCAAAATTATCTTGATCTACTAAGCCGTTTTGGTTTCACCTCTTGTATTAATCGACCAACCAGAAAAGAGAAAACTTGTATTGGTCACATCTTTGTGAAGAACAATATAAAAAACTTAACTTTCTTGCCATTGGTATTAAAATCTAAAATAACTGATCATGACCCAACTTTTATACAATTAAAGTTTAATGAAAATGTAACTCAAAAAAAGAAAAATTGTTCGAAACAAAATTAATTAAAATAGTTAATCATACAAAATTAATCAGTAGGCTTAAAGCGTATGATTGGCAACATATTATCACTACAAATATCGATCAATCAATTGATTCACTGGTTAAGATAATACAAGAGGAAATTCAACTTTGCAGTTTTACTAAAATTAGAAATTCCAAATGTCAAAAAAGAAAGCCTTGGATTAGCAGCGGTATAGTAAATTCTATAAATACTAGAGACAGGTTATATCGTCAGATGTTGCTAAACCCTGGTAATAATATTATAAAAAATGCTTATTTCCAATACAAAAATTCAATTAATAAATTAATTCAGAAAGCAAAATCGCAGTATTACCAGACAAAAATAGGTACTGACAAGAATAACCTGAAAAATTTGTGGTCGTTAGCAAAAGAATCGTTAAATATCGACAGTCATAAACAAAAAATCGATAAGTTAACAATAAATTATGTAAATGTTGGTGACGAGAATCGACTATGTCATGAATTTAGTAAATACTTCGTTAATGTCAGTAAGGAATTAGCAGAAACCATTCCCACTGACCAAAATGAAACAGACCTTATGATTAATGGGGTACGTGAGAATGTAAATTCTTTTTTCTTAGGTCCTACAGATCCTGTCGAGGTTGCAAATGTAATAAAAAAACTAAAAGTAAAAAAATCGCCTGGTATTGACGATATAACCTACGAGTCACTAAAAATAATTTCTAATTGTATAAACGTCCCGTTAAGTGAAATTTTTAATAACTGTTTTTCTCAAGGTTATTTTCCAAATTCCTATAAACTTGCACTTATAATACCTGTACATAAAGGTGGTGCACCTGATCTGGTCAGCAATTATCGCCCAATATCGCTGGTATCGAATCTTGCAAAAATTCTTGAAAACTTAATTAAAGTCAGATTAGTAGCTTTTTTGAACCAATTTAAAATTCTGTCTAGAAAACAGTTTGGATTTACCCAAAAAAGAAGTACCGCTGATGCAATATCGCTATTAAGTACTACAATATATTCTGCACTTGATAAATCAAAGTCTTGCCTTGCCGTATTCCTTGACTTTGCCAAAGCCTTTGACACTGTGAATCACGGTATACTACTTAGGAAGTTGGAGAGGTGTGGTATTAGGGGAACCCCACTAGAGCTGTTTAAAAGTTATCTGACAAATAGAAAGCAGATAGTTAAATTAGAGAATAGCAAAAGTCAACCTGAACTTATATCTTGTGGTGTACCCCAAGGTACCATACTTGGCCCGATTCTATTTTTGGTGTATATCAATGACCTTTTGGAGAATACAAAATTGTGTGGATCAATAATATCTTATGCGGATGATACACTGCTAATCATTGAAGGAAATAATTGGAATGAGGTCAGGGAAGCGGCACAGCGGGACTTGTGTACTGTCAAAAATTGGCTGAATTGTAACATTTTGTCTCTTAACGCTACAAAAAGTGCATTTACAACCTTTTCTATACACGAAAACAAACAACCAAATTTTACAGACCTGCTAATACATGAAAGAGGATGCATCGGGGATGATTGTACTTGCAGTGTAAAAATAAATAAATCGTCATCAGTGAAGTATTTGGGGGTAATTGTTGACCACTTCATGAGGTGGGATAAACACACTATTAATGTGTGCAAAAAATTGAGAAAAACTTTGTACATATTCAAAAAATTGAAACAAATTTTGACTACCAAGCAACTGCTTTCGTTTTTTTATGGGTTGGTGCAGTCAATAATTTCGTATGGAATTATAGGTTGGGGTGGGACAGCTTGTTACTATGGAAGGAGAATTCAAATAGTGCAGAATATGATTTTGAAAACGATTTTACATAAACCTCGATTATATCCCACTGAAAAATTATATCGTGAATCAAATGTCCTTTCTCTAACGCAATTACATTATCTAGAAATCTTAAAACACATTAAAAAATTTCAAAGTTCTATTCCCACACATCAACACCAGTATTATACTAGAAATAGAAATGATGCTGTCCCACATCGATAAAAAAAAAGCACTGGTCAGAGGTCTTGCACGTACTACATACCCCATACGTATAACTTATTTCAAACATTTATACTTAATCGTAATATTGCACTACATGACAGAAATTTTCTCAAAATATCGAAACTATTTGTAAAGAACACGATTCAAGTGGGTTAATATTAATAAATTTGCTATATCATATTTTTTTTCTACTCTACTGTAGCACAGAATATTGTGAGAGTGTGAGTGTGTGTGTCGCCCCCACTGGATGGGGTGGGTTCGGTTTCTAGGGGTCGCCATTTTTATCAGGCAAAATACTAGAAATAATATGCATTTAATCTAATACACAAACTCTTGAGCTGAATGTGCACTTCATGGGCTGGATCCGCTTCATGGGGTGGCGTGGGTGCGACATATACATTCAGTAAAAATAAACTTAAAATATATTATTTTCTATTATAATTTTTTCGGAAATATCAATTTCATGAATATTTTGCTAAGCCACACACAGTTGTTTTACAGCTTGTGGCATAAAAAAGAAAAACCAACTAATTGTATTAATATACATACATAGAAATACCTACCTCTTTTCTTCACTCTCCACGTTAAGCATTTTAGAATGTATTTTTTTTGTTTCTTTAGGAAACTAATATTTTCTTAAGAAAATTGTTAGAAATAACGTATAATTAATTAGTAGATTTATCGTACATAATTGCATACATGCTATATACATTTTTATTTTCACTGGTATATGTATATGGGCTTAATAAAGAGAGATTATTATTATTATTATTATCCCACTTGTATAGTAGATAACTATTATGGCTTTATGTTTGACAGGTGCATTGATATCAAAATCATTAAGCAATTCTGGAAACTGTGGCAATAGAGCTTTATATTCTTGTTGAATAGAAGCAGGAATATTTTTGTTTGATGAAGGCGCTGATTGTATACCTTGTTGATTGTAGTGTGGAGAGGATTGTTGATGATCGCATATCTGTGTAACTGTATGGTTACTGCAGGGACCACTCATAGACACAACATAATGATTTGGCGTCAATGAGTCATAAGCGATTTGAGTTGGAATTGGGCGGTAATCAACAAATGGTTCAGATGCACAAGCGTGCAAATGGGGCTGTTGCGCATGCCTCCCCCCCCCCCCCCCCGTTTGCAGACAAGCGACCAATGTATACAACAGAAGCTGCATGTGTGCAGATTGCATCACAGTAGTTAATGGATGTGTGGATGGGGGTGATACAAGCGTGTGTGCGACCGGTGTCCTTCGCTGTATGCATGCTTGCTGCCGTGCAGCGATCGGTACCTGCACACCTACAGGAGGCATACTTGAATAAGGTTGCAGGTGAGTGGGGTGGTTCGAAGTTGGTCCACTTATGTACGTTGATGGTGGTGAATCTATGTCCAAAATCTGTCGACGATCGTGCGGTGTCCACTGTAAGGAAGGAACTGTGGTACACGACGTAGGGGGCTGATGTGTAGGACGCTTGACAGGAACTGGAGGCAGCATGTTCGGAAACTGCGCATGCATGCGTTTAGCTGACATTGCATGCACGTGTGCCCACAACGGTCGTGGAAGCGCAAACTGGACCCATAGATAATATTATCTATGACTGGACCCAAACGAGACCGTTCATGCACGCTGAAAAAGGTGCATGTGCGGCGGTTGGGTACAGCTGCTGCTGCTGCACACCCGTAACAATGCGCACTCAGTACACGAACAAGGAGACTGTTGAAATGCAGATTGCATCGAAGGAATTGGTGGATTAGAGAATTGTTGTTGTTCAATATGAGTCGAACCGCACAGTTGTAGTCCCCAGGGTGAGATAATTGTTGCCGTTTTTTAAACCTCGCTTCAACGGTTCTTCTGATTCGACGTCGAGCTGGAGTTTGTCGCCTTTCTTGTATCTCTGCGCACATATCGGTACCAAACACTTGATTGTTTATTTGAAGGCCAAGATAATACTCCAATTAATTTGAGATATTTATGCATACCTAAATAACAGTTTTTCGTAGCTTCGGTTACTCGCAGGCGGTTTTTGTGTGCGAGTTTAATGTACGACCCCGGCCTTTCCGGTATAGTTCACGAGCTGCCCAGAATTTGTTTACTTAAGGACAATGAATTACATCGGCGGCCGGCTTAGCCCGATTCTCGGAATTCGGCCCGCCAACCGGCCGTTTCGATGCACATGTTTTAATCTTTTATTCTTGCGCGCCCTTTGCTTGTAGACGTTTGGACCTATTTGATGTTTTTATTGGATTGCATATGCCGTTAGGTGTCTAAAAAGTCCACATATGACCCATCGGGCAGCTTGATAGATTTTTCTAGCGAATTTTTGAAAAAGATTTTAATTTGCTCCTAAAAAGCCGCGTTTCAGGTGCGGTTCAAGACGGTTCTCTTTATCCGTCCCTTGGATGTTGCGAATTTATGACCTGGGAGGAGCACATCTGGACCGTTCGCACTGCCGGGTGAACGTTTGCCAAGTCGAAGCTCGTATCAACTTTTTTGAGGAAAACTTTTTCGGGATACCCTATACTTGTCAAAATAATTTTAGAATGTGTCCCATTTAACCCCATTAGAATCGCTTCAATCAAGATTTTAATCGGAAAGAATTAAAGACGTACCTAATCGAAGATCGGCGCCCTAAAGACAATCTGTAAATATTTTGTCATCGTTAACATTAGTATTTTTCTTTTTCTCTATAATAGGCCTACGCCCTGTTCCTTCTTCAGTTTGTTCTCACCTTGCGTTTAAGTTGTCCCTTAATTTTTTTTTGTCGTTTTGTTTCGCCTTCCGTTGGGGGGTTAGCATCTGGCGATTCCCTTCAATCCATCGGATGTCATTCGACTTATGTATTTGTTTCATTATTTCATTCGTTACAGCACCTACCCTTTTTAATAATATAGAATTGATAGTAACTTTTTCTATTTAATGCATATCTAGTAAGACATGATAGGTATTGAAAAATAACGTTGTTTTCAAAATTTACTTGTTTTATGCATTAATGTTGTCATCAGCATGGGAAGTGCCAGATGTTCGTTATTGCTTTTTTCTACGAATTTTACTTATCTTTAAGTTGTCCATAAACTGCGTGATTGAAGTTGTTATGATAGGTAATTGTATAATTAGTGGAGCTTTTATATGATGAATTTCAGCTCTTTGTATGTTGAAACTGTTGGACAACAGGTATTATACTACTCTTTCTGTAGGAGTTTTTATGTATAATAAAAACTAGTGATATCTACCCTGTTTGCTTAATTCACAGAAGTAAGATCAATACTGATATATATAATTCTCACTTACCTTGTTGCTTTCAACTAAATCATATATTGACATATCTCATACTTTCATAATTGACTTTAAAATTATGTCATGTTTAAATATACCTCGGCTAGCCAGCTTATTTAGCAATTGATACTCTCTCTACTTCCCAGCTGAATGAGTTAATGTCAAATATAACTGTATTAATGAATTGTACCTTGAATAACCAAATAAATATCAATTTGATTATTTAAATCACACTCTTAGTACTTGAGTTTGAATCTAATTAACTGTTATAGTGTATTAAACGTTTGAATTGACATTACAAATTAATAGTCAGATTAAAGTTGTCAAAATTATTTAATTAAATGAAAGTTCCAATAAATGAGGTTAAATACTTTTCCAAAAATAACTAAACCCAAAATGATAAATTTCTAATTATAAAGATCGAAACCGTCGAGTACTCAAATCACCATATTAATTTAGAAAACTTAATATTCTAAGATTCTCTAAATCTAAATACACGTTTTAAATTCTAAATTTGCCGTATCCAAACTGTTACTAGAATACACTAACCTTCAACAGCCAAACTCGTACTTGGGATGTTGCTCTAATATCAGTTTCACACTGATCGAAGTCGTCAAACACCTACTTGAAGATGATGATGACCCATAAAAGCTCGTTGTAGGCAGACTTGACCGTTTAATATTTTCTTAAAACGGTATTGCAGCATGCCACATACACAAACACTCACTAAACTGATGGCTTGTACACCAATGACCACTTGAAATGGCTTCTATAAATCTCCAACTCACTATGTGAAGACTAATATTGACCCCTTGGTCAGTATTTGATCGTGCAGAAGGCTATTCTTACTAACACGTATCAAATTGAATTATATCCTCACAATTAAAGGTATTATTCGACCTTTAATGTGAATATTTTGACTGATAATCTTTAAATTATAGAAACTTTTCAACCCTTGTAAACAACCTCTTGGTTGCTAATATTTACTGCCACCCGTTATTCTCTTACACTTGTTATCACATGATACCCTTTTGATATCTTGATATTAATTGAAAATAATTAAGCATTCTCACAGCATGCTACATTACACAGGGTATTAGTATTGCTAAAAAATGTAAAAGTTTTTTTTCTACCAACACTTTATTAATGACCAAAAATTTATTATATTCATATAAAACACAATTTGATAGCAGTTTACACCGAGAACTTGGTTGTTGTAACTAAATTATGTAGGTATTGATCCACGGATTAATATTTATGTATAACAGGAAGCAGACAATTACTCCGGGTTATTTCGTTTGATGCATAAACTATCGAGATATTTAATAGGAGTTTTATAACGTTCGTCCACTAATTTCCAACAAATAAGTACACGTTGTTTGCATATAATATACCAAGCCGTTCCTTACAAGTATTACAATGTATTGCAAGCCAGGTGTAACAGCGGTGTGGTGAAATTGTTTACGTTAAAGTAATAGATAAGGTGTTTGCTGTATGTAGTGCAGATTTCCCTCAATTGAAAGAAATGAGATGAAAGAATATTTTAGGTCCTAAACAGCCAGGCAAGTATTTTTCATAATTTTAGCAAGACACTAATGATACCGAAAGGCTTATAATGAACTATAACAGCAATGATATAGCATGAACAAAATGTTTGTGTAAGAAAGAGATAAACATACAAAGAAATTATTTTAGTAGGCTTGATGACGACTTTAATTATGACATAAATATCATTATCAACATCAAATTCGACAGAAGGAAAACAGTTAGGCTTTTACGTTATAGCCCAGGCAAATTTGACAAATTTTAAAGTAAACCTAAAACAAAGTAATGCAGTCCTGATTTTTGGCACAAATGTCTCTTGGTATCCTAGGAGCGACCCTGTAAAAGGACCCGTGTCTGGGGTGCTGGCGTCGTAGCTTTTTGGAGCAAGAAGCAGAACAAGAAAACGCGTTTCTTGGAAAGAATCGAGATTAAGTAGCTTATTTGTTCATATTACAAAAAAAAAATATTAAAAAAGGTGTTCAGAATTTAAAATTATAACCTCCTGCAAAGTTACAAAAATATTATCCTAATTTTATGAAACTTCGTGTATGATTAAAGCACGTTTGCAAAGCCTTTCTAATAAAACCGGTTTTATCACATTTATTGGATATTTTTGAAATTTTGCATGAGATCATGATTTTAGATTGTGAACAACTTATCTTCATAATATTTTGCCGAATTTAAAGCAGAAAAGGCACTTTACCTGAACAAAAGATGTTTTTAACTACTGCCAAGGTATCCTTTATATGACGCTGGCACCCCAGAGGCGGGGACTCTAGTAAACCCTAGCAGCACACTATTAGTTAGTAATGTCTACGGGATAAATTAATGTCCCACTTTTAAATATTGGTCATATACAGGGTATCGATTAAACCTAACATACCTTAGTACAAAGTCCCTCCAGTAAGAAGTTATAGAGCCTTGAAGTTCAATTGTTTATTTCGTCTTTTTATGTTAATTTCCACAAATGTAAAGATATCGATTTGAATTTTGGTAAACAGATGCACTATTACTATGTACTGCACTATTAAAAAATGTTTGATACACTACACTAGACTTCACTGTAGGAGGAATTTTACCTATATCTGACAACTCTTTTTAGCTATAACTTTGTTAAATTAACATTTATTTAAAGTTTCAGTTATTATCTGTCATGGACATCATTAATTGATTTATTATTTTTGTTTACTATAGGTAGATCACAATCATTACCTATTGCCTTGTCATCATGGCTACTTGATAATTACACGTTTTAATGACCACAAAAAACCTTTAATTGGCATTTTAAGGTAAACGGTTGCTAAGGGTACTTTAATTTTACGCTTTATAATTTTCTTTTTGATAATAACTTAAAATTTAAATAAATGTTATAAGTAACAAAGTTATAGCTAAAAAGAATTTTCACATACCTATAGGTAAAGTGCCTCTTACAGTGAAGTCTACTGTATCAAACATTTTTTCCCAGTGCAGTACATAATAGTGCGCATGTATACAAAAATTCAAATCGATCTATACATTTGAGGAATTAACATTAAAAGAAGAAATAAAAAGTTGTACTTCAAGGCTTTATAGCTGCTTACTGGAGGGACTTTGTACTAAGGTATATTAGGTTTAATCCATTTATTATAACCTAAGGTCCCCATGACTAATTAGTGGGGAGGCAGTTCTGGGACACCCTGTATATAAAATACATCAATACTATACGGGGTGTTTTTGACAACGGAGACCAAAAGTTTCTTGGCTCAAAATATGATGATTCAACTCAACTTACCTATATTCAAAGTTGCTTAGTTTAGCCGCTATATTGCCATACCATCTAAACTGGGTATCCCGCGCGATTTTATTCATCTCGTTCGCTATTGGAAAATTGATATCAGTAAGAGAAATGAGGTTGGTTAAATTAGACAAGTTGCATAGTTTAGGCTTTTTCAGATGCCGTTTACTGATTTGCAATTTGCTGGGTACTTCCTGCAATATCTTGAAAAACAACTGAAAATAATAATAATAATAATAGTGACTTTATTAACTGAAACATGACTACATATGAAAGATACCACAAGAAATAACAATCAGGTAAATAAAATACAAAACAATAATATAACAGTATAACAAAATTTCAGTCAAACTCAGGGCGAGAATCACAATAATGGCAAGACCACTTTCTGCACACCTAAACCCTGAACATAAATATTAGCAAGTATGACACGTAAGTTAAAGAAACAAAAATAAGCTTAATATCAGTAATCATAATATAAGTATTTACATCATATGGAAGGGCTACAATTATTGTGCTCGTTGTGATATTTTTAAGGAGGAAGTAAGGCGTGCTTTAAATTTTAACAAAGAAAGTTTTTTAAGATTATTAGATAGAGAATTATAAATTTTAGAGGTATTAAACGAAAAAGAACGTTCAAAATATGTAGTTTTATGAGAAGAAGGAGTAATTACATTTTAACTAATTGTACGCGGTAACAGTCTCTACTACTTATAGACTGTAATTTTTAAAGGTTGAAAAAATGTATAAATCAAACTGGAGGGTATTTTTACTCGCCTCTGGAGGTAGATCACGTAATCGTTCTAGTTTAGTATTCATGGCATTTTATTCTACCTAAAAACTCCTGAAAGGACATAATAGTGATACCTTAAAGGAATTGTATTTTGTAGTTTAAGGTAACTTAGGTGTTTTCCACCTAACCCCTTCCTATAAGGTACAAATTTTAATGGTTCGAGTTACGCCTTAAAATTAATTTTACTTTAATTAGAACTAAATAATTTCCTTAATGGCGGTGTAAAAGATGTGGCCCAAAATTAATTGAAACTTAGCACCTTTTATGTTTGTTTCTAAAACCAGTTTAGTTTTATTTGACAGGAGTTGGAGTTTATTGCGTTGTTAAGAGATAGGGTGAGAAGGCCAGGCTTTGCCAACTCTTTACGAATATTTGTAGCCTATATTCATTCCCATCAATGAATACACATTAGTGGTTAAATGTATATTAAATTCTAATACATATCACAGAGCTTTTATACAGTAAATGTATGCCATATTTACGCCCTACTATTAATAATTACAATCATATGTGTGTAACCTAACGTAATATTAAACGCTAAGTTTGTTATTTTGACCCACTAGTTGCAGAATTGCTGCGTTGTGCCTTTTATATACGATATAATACACAATTAAAACCTGCAACGTCTGTTTTGAAACATAAGGAACTGGCGCTTGTTGCGTGTGTCGTTTACTTTTAGTTGTTATCGCGACACAGAAACTTGACCCATATCTTATCTGGCGCAAGTTATGCAGTTTTTGTAGGCTAATTGCGTGCACTTCTGTATTTACTTTATTTCACATTATTCACTAAAATTCATGTTCAAAAATAGTTTGAACAGGCGGATATATATAGTAATTAGTAAAAGTAAGACTATTTATTATATGCTATTTTATTCTTTAAGATCAATTGAGAGATAAATATATAAACGATGCACACTGCAACATGATTACAAGCCATAGAGGAGGATGCTTTGTCGACATTTTTAATTGTGTTTATAGTTTATACAAATCACGTGTAGAGAATGTTATTACTACAAATTTAATACCTCTAGAGGAGACTATATCGCAAGATATGGAATTTCAAAATCTTTAAAGGTGTTTAAGTATACCATTTAAGGTATATATTTTTTACCTTGATTACTTCGGGTTCTAAGTAAACGTTTATACCTTCAAGAGCAAAATTGTATACTCCTTCATTTAGGTAAGTTAATACCAGTAAGGTAATAAAATATTCCGTTTGAGGTGGTGATTTTTACGTCGGATAGTGTAATTTTTAAAGGTTGAAAAAGGTAGAAACTGTAATAGTCCGGGTTACAATAAACAACGTTTATAAATAAGTTTCCACTATAAAACTAGGCAATTTTACTTTAATTAAAACTAAATAATTTCCAGAAAAAGGGTTTTCGCAGAATAGATTTCGTAATTACAAAAAATACATTTAAAATTCAAGTGCATTCGCATGCAGATTTTCTAATCCTAACCAGTTTGGGTTTGGAAACACTTTTTTAAGCACATTTCTTGAACCTTCAAAATTCCAAGATGACGTCAATAAGTACTCAGGTAATAAAAGGTACCTCATACCGAGGGTAGATCGGACCGAGCTCGGTATCTTAGTACGTTCCACGTCTACTTAGCATTCGGGAGGTCGTGTGTTCGATTCCCGAGGCCGTCTGTCTTGATTCAGGTTTTTAGGTGGTTTTCCTGAGTCAACAGAGTAACTTCTCTGAGGTGAATGCTGGGGCAGTATTTCTCCACCTTTCAGTCTCCACCCCTCCTTTCTCTCACCCATCCCGAGTTTCCCGTTCTTGGCTGAAGAGGGACGGCAGGTCCCTATAGCAGCCCGCTCCCAGTTGGGAAAATTGAAATAACCTTTACCTTTGTCCTTTTATTTTGAGGGTAGATTGGTTTAGATATTCTTTCTTAACCCACCAAGTGCACAAGCTTCGTTGCAATTGCAACAAGAACATCTCCAAAATTTTGCGCTTTCTGTCTTGTGAGCAGTGTACAGTTTGTTCAAAGTAAGTTTTTTAAATAGTAATATTTGGGTTATGTATATATCTATAGGTATAACAAATCAATCGTTTACAGCAATAATTTTCTGATACGATTGTAAAGCATGTTCGAATGTCATATTTGCCCCAAGAAGTGTCTACATTTACAATTATTATTACAACACATGACATTTTCTCATTCCCACTTGAAGAACTGTAATATAGTTTGTCAGATTAATGGCTATTTAAAAACGTATCAACGTGTGTCTTCATTAATTGCGCATTATAAAAATGACCACAAATCTATTATTAAATGTTACAGAAAACGGATTCGTAATACAAATACAACTACTAAGCAAAAGGATTCGGGTGAATTAAACCAATCTGTTGTAGATCAACATGCTAAACATTTTGAACCTTTTATCATACTTTAGATAACATTCTTGATGTTGACGATGACAATTATGATTTTGCAAAAGAGCATTTCAATCAATTACTAATTTTTTTTCTTCCAAAAGTTACTTCAAACAAAATATTTTGTAGAACTAAAGATTTATTTAAGATACTGATTTCACATATTAAAAATATTGTTTCACAAAGACATAACCATTCAAATTACTGTTTATGAATGACGGCGAAAATTCTAGAATTGCTGCGAGAAAGCAAATATGAAACAAAAATAAGAAACGTAGATAAGAGGTTGCACTTAAATGTTTTTGGTAAGTAAACAAATAAACATACCTAAATATATATTTTATAATTAATATTTTATTTATTTTTCAGACCATAAAATCGACGCCTATTTAATTCTTCTGCCGTTACTGTTTAAAGAAGATCCTTTAGTGCTTATTAAAAACGTAAGTTCTAAATTAATTTTTCTCAAAAAATTATTGTTTTAATGTAATTTTTTTCCAGTCGCCTGGTATTGTGCCAATGGCAACTGAAGACACTATGAGGATATAAAAGCGTCAAATTATAATATGCCCCTTGAATACATTTGCAAACGTGCTCTTTATATCTCAATGATTTATCAAACCTAAATTTTTGGCACTGTTCACTAGTGGTATCTCAGTGTTATCTATATTTATGTGTGGTACTATCAGGTTATCATTTGTTTTACCAAATAATAAAGCACATGGTTTTAACGGATTTAGGAAAACTGCATGCTGTTGCGATGGGCGAAAAATAATATCCAAATCATCATTTACATCATGAACTGCACGCCCAATATCATCAGGACGAAATGCATGATATATCTGGGTATCGTCAGCGTACATGGGAACACTACAAGTCGCTAATCTATAATGGAAGTTGCTAGTGTATACCGTGAATAATAATGGTCCAAGTATGGAACCCTGTCACACTCCTCTCTCTATATTTATGAAATTAGATTTAATATTTTGAACTTTAACACATTGTTTTCGATCAGTTAAATAGCTTTTTATTAAATTAATTGCTGAAGAAACAAGACCAATGTAATGCAAGATAGCAGATAATAAATTCATTCTTGTTGTTCAACACGCTCTAGCTCCCTGTCAATCGCTTAATTAGCTTTTGGGTTATGCTAGAACTTTCCCCGAGAGGTTGGGTTGACGCAATCTATTTCCATATGCTTTGTGCTTTCTGCAGCGTTTGTAGTGACGTGGCCCGTTATCGCTTTCTTTATTGTTTTCATGGCGACTTGAAGGCGGGATAAAGCACTTGGGGCTTCCACGAGTTTCGTACAAGTTGTTGAGCCTAATATTACGTTTAGTGGTGCAATTATGAGACAGAATATTTAACCTGTCGTTGTAGAAGTGAGATGCACTTTGGGACGCTAAATTCAATTACAGTCCGTTTATGAACCAAACACCTGTGTGCCGATTCGCGTCGTTGTTAAGCATTTATGCCATCGTAATCTCTGAATTCCCGTCTATCGTGAAGTGGCAACTTCAAATTACGTTGTAAGACGGATTATCAATGGGAATATCAGTCATAAGCTTATTGGGGTATACCCAACTTCCGTTTGTCGTTTTAAGATTTGCCGTACCGCTTCGGAGTTCAATGTACCTTAGCTAGGGGATGTTAGACCCAGACGGTCTTCGTCAGCAACTTTCCCGTTGCTATTGTGCAACTTTTTCAGGCATCTTAGAGCAGTTTGTTTGGGAAAAGGCGAACACCTACAGTGCCGCACGTAAAATGCTGCCAGCTAGTCTTCTTCAGGTAACCTGTTAATGGCTATTAGCTTTCGTGTATATAACGCATAGGGAACATTTCGTCAAAAGTGTTGAACAATCTGGCGCAATATTACCGTTATTGTCAGAATTGTTGGTTTTGCCAAATTTAATGTCTTTGCAGTAAAGTTTGTTGTGCGTAGTAATTAAGCGAAAGTGTTACGCAATTTAATTTAACCTAACCTCTTTGATTTTTTTTCAATGTAACTAGTCAACATGTTATGTCCATTGCTTTACATATATTTATTATTTTAAAAGAGTCCCATGTGAAGTATTTATGCTTTTCATTTGTGTTTATGATATTTGCATGGGTTGTGTGTGTACTTTTTAGTTGTAAAATGAGTTTATCAGCTGCTTCGATGAGTTGTTTTTGTAAGGTAAGTCGGTGTTGTACGTGGTGCGTAGACCAAACTCTGCCATGCTGATAGTCGAAAGGCCTACTCCTTCCACATTAAGTGGGCCCATCTGTTGTTAATATTTTCCAGAATTCTTTCGAATGTGGTGGGGTCCTTTTAGTTATCATCATTTGCTGTTTTGCGCCGAAGCACATCTCTAACTTTCAGGTACTATTAGAACCACGACATTCACTGAGCGTCTGAAGCTGGAGCACCTTGTTACAGAACGTCTCATAACGAGGGTTGCAGCTGCGTATTAGGTTAAAATTCCGATTATGTCGTAAAGTCGTTTCGTGGGTAACAGATTTGGCTCCCAAGCGTATGATTTTGTTTTGCACGCTTGAGGGACTGATCGTTATGTCGTTAATACAATTTCGATCGCTAACAGGACGCCAAATATTCTAGTAGTGTTTCGCCCCGATGGTTTACGTCTGCGCTCTCACACACGCTTTATCTTTTGCAAACAATATTAAGCTTTCAAATTCCTCCGTAGGAATACGCGCTTTATCGGAGAGAAAGTACGCACTTCCTACTACTACCTTATGATTACTACCACTTACCTGATGCTGCAGTGAGGCCCTTCGCTCCCAGCTGCGGTAGTGGTACCATGCCGAGATTGCTGAACACCGTAATAGAGGTCCTTGGTCGATCGTCCACTTCCTTGCCAACCACTACATCGTAGTTAGCCATCTTCAGTCCCCTGGCCGTATTCCTGCAAATATACGGTACTTGAATTAGGACTATTTCTCTTTTGCCAGTTAGGGTTCTTATCAGCTTTGTTGTAACGCCACTGCTGTGCTGGAGACTGCTCCGGCTTACCCTCAGTAAAACCATTATGGAGAGTTAAAGGTGCGGTATCAGTGGCCTTTTTAGTCGTCCTTCTTGGTCTGCTTTGATACGCCGGCCTCAAAGGAGTCCTGGGGGACGGCTGCGTTCCATTTCGGCACTCTTCGCAATGCGAGAGTTACCAACTGGTAGTAGAGCTGCCACCTAGACTTCTCCAAAGCTCGGACGGTATCTCTGCTGACCATGAAAGTTAAGAAGTATTGGTGAGACCAATTTATTGTCAATTCGTAATTTATTTAGTAATTTCCACGGAGAGAAACGCCTAGCTATTAGGCAATTGGTTCTGCACATGTGTGTCTTGTCGAAGGTCGGTTTCCTGCAAGCTACAGTTTTTTACTTAATGCAGTGTCCTACTAAACTGCAACTTTTCTGCCGAGGGCAGTAATAGTTGTTGCTAGATGGCGATATAGCTTGCTGTCATTTCCGGCTCGCCAAAAATGTTACAAATGCGTTAAACGTTCGCTTTGCATCTTGTTCCGTATCTTTCGCCATCGGACTCTTTGATCTTTCCTGTGAAGGATGGATCACCTCCCTGTGAAGAATTGTTGCATTTGTGGAATTACTAGCTAGGTCAGGCTAATGTAGGATAATCGATTGAGCCATATTTTCGACCCGAAACCATGCAGATATAAATTGTTTGCTTGAGCACATTTTTGTGTGAGATTCTGGAAGATTCTTTCTGGTATGGTATTTCATTTTTTGTTGTTCAATTTGCTAATTTGGAATATATACATATATATATTGAAATAGCTTCAAGCTCACAATTTGGCTCTGTTTGCAGTGCGAAATATTTAACCAAATCAATAAAGCACAGAGTTAAGAAGTATTAAATGCATTGGTAACGAGATGCAAGAAGCAGTAATTAGGCGGATAAAGGCAGGCATAAGCAAATCATATTTTAGAGGGTTTGAATTTGAACTTTGAGTAAGGTAATATAATTAAAATGAGGATACGATCTAGCTATAATTGAGTGTTGACACCTTGGGAAAGTTGTTGAACTCCGAGAATAAAACCTGCAGAAGAAGCATATCGCATTTTCAAGAGTCCAGCTACGCCCCAATTTTCGTAATTAACATAGCGTCATCAGAATTTGCGAATTTGCAAGAATTTCTAAACTACCAGAAACAAGTGATTGTTGGCGTTTATCTACGTCACACCTAAAAACAAATTCGTGGAGGTTTGTTGCTAAGCGCGATAATTAAATCAATTTACCTGAGGTTTCCTTGCTCCATTTCATGATTTTAAACATTCAAATTGACACTAATTGCACTGGCGAAAGTTCTGTGTTTATCTGCCAGATTGAGGTTACGAATAATACGTAGTTAGAGTCGCGCACATGAGCTACTTTGGGACGATTAGTCTAAAATTTAAAATAATTTACGAAAATAGCCAAATTCTGAACCCACCTGAGAGGAGTTTTTGTGTTTTGCCGTGAGTTAGTCTAAAATGTATTGCAGTTCAATAAAATATTAAGAAAAGGGCATTTAATTATTTTATTTTGAAAAATAATAAATACACTTCATTTCTAATTAGCCTAAAAATTACTGACAGGACTGTATGTACCCGATGAACTGCCTGTGTTATTATAGTACAAAATTAAATAATTTATTTGAGCAAAGACACCACAATTCTCAGGTTACTTTATATTATTGTGCTATCTTTGCCTGTCAGTAATTTTTAGGCTAATTAAAAATAAATTGTGTTTATTACTCTTCAAAATAAAATGGTTAAGTGCCCCCTTCTTAATATTTTATTGAACTCTAATACTTTTTAGGCTAACTTACGGCGAAACACAAAAACTCCTCTCAGGTGGGTTCCGAGTTTGGCTATATTCGTCAATTATTTTAATTTTTAGACTAATCGTCCCAAAGCACCTCATATGCGCGACTCTAACTACGTATTATTCGTAACCTCAATTTGACAGATAAACACAAAACTTTTGCCAGTGCAATTAGAGTAAATTTTAATGTTTAAAATCGTAAAAAGAAGCAAGGAAACCTCAGGTAAATTGATTTATGTATCGCGCTTGGCAACAAACTTTTACGAATTTGTTTGTGTGACGATGGACTCTTGGAAATGCTTCTTCTGCAGGTTTTATTCTCGGAGTTTAACAACTTTTCCGAGGTCTCAACACTCAATTATAGCTAGATCGTACTTTGGAAGTTTTGCTTGAACTTAGACCGACGAAGACGCCGGAGTTCTGCTGTTGGAGCAGCTTCCTTGGTTGCCAATGCTGGTTCAGGATGCTTTTGCAGACTCTCTTTATGAGTTAGACTGCAGACCTCTGGGTTCCGATGCTTAAATAGGCCGGAATCGATCTTCGGAAAACTCAGGTGATCGGCTTAACAACAAAACAGCATCACGTTGCTATTATACCGGGATCTGCTAATGTTAAATGGAAATTAATTACACATAATCGGAGTAAAGTTTGATTACTTGATTCTTAATATTAACATTTTCTTAAATCTAAACAATTTCTTTATTGCTTATAGCTAACATTGTTCTTTCTTGTTACATACACACATGTTTTAAAATCACTGCTCTGCTTTTGCACTTTGTTTTTATTAATAGAGTGGTATTCGAGTTCACAATTTTTACACGTCACTGGCTTTTTTTCTCTTCTGTTGCCTAATTTTCTGGACTGTTCTTTGCAATTTATATTTTATCCTTATCTTGATTTCATTTAGCTTTCAGATTGCTTGCCTTTTCACCGGTCTATGCTTTTATTAATAACTACGCTCATTTAGTATGTACATAACAAACCTTTTGTGTCAATTAATTTCGTTTGGTCAGGCTTTCAATATGCACAAACCTATTATTTTAATTATATTACCTTACTCAAACTTTAAATTCAAACCCTCTGAAATATGTTTTGCTTATGGGCGTCTGTATCCGTCTAATTACTGCTTCTTTTATCTCATACATCAATGCATTTAATACTTTTATTACTGTTTAAATTGCAATCACATAAAATATCTTGACTCTGTGCTTTATTGACTTGGTTATATTAACACCATTTCAATATATTTCAATTATTAAGTGATAAAGTATTCATTATCCGTTTGTGAAGCTACGAACAATGAAATCTACCAACCTATAAAAGCTTGAGCTTCTTATAAAACTATAATGACATTATGTGTTTATTTAGAAATACAGCGACACATGTGCGATTAATAGCGGTATTTTTTACATTTCTAACTTTACTTCTCCACTTGTTCTACATGTAAGAACCCCGCTACTACATGACACAGACTGAGAAGGTACTCCCGAATAGCTACAGTGAGAAATGTGTGGTATTTCACTCTAAAGCTGAAGTTGTATACTTATAAAAGTTTATATCTAGAAACGTGTAGGGGTGGTTGATCGAGGTTAAGAGCTCAACAATTGTAAGATGAGTCACTAGCCTAGAGTGTGTTGAGCATATCCTACTCTGGATTACTACACTTTAAGTTTCGGGATGTGAACGTATTCTCTGTTCGAGGTAGACCTACCTTTGTTTTCATTGACAGAGCGAAGAGTGTGATTTCGAAACGACTGGGCGGAAACTCATTTCTGTTTATGTACCTATGTAAGTATGAATGGTTCACAAATAGCGGCGCTAGTTACGGATAAATGTCCATGAGAATATTCCTGATGCATATTTAATTGGATATTTTCCATAGCAATGGCGATTATTGGTAATCGGATATTTTTGGAAATTTACCATTAAATTTCAATGCTGAGCTAATGGTGAATGAAAAATACTGATGGCAGACATACTAGTATACTTAGAATCTACATTAGACCAATAGACCAGGCAATGGGTAGTTTTACCACGCAAAAGGTCGCAACGAAATGAAATTTGGTGCAATAGTAAAATTTACTGTCCTGATCATAACACTGAGTTTGCGACTTTGAGGGAAGACCGCTCGCGCCGTCATTTTGGAAAGATGGCGGCCAAAATCATTTTTTGTAAATATCTTTGTTCCTATTAGTCCTACGAAAAAAAGTAAAGTATTGAAGAGCATAAAATTGTACATAAAATATGTTCTATGAATTTTTTTCGTCAGACCAATAGTAAAAGTAATAGTAATGTGGAGCGTTTTTTTTTTGCTTCTGTCTCTTTAAATGTGGGCTAAGTGATATGTGCAAAGTAATTTCACCATAAATATCTATTATTATATGCATTTACATAGTTTTCTGCATTATATCTTGTAGGAATACGTCTGCTTCCTTAATGGGTATGATATTTATCATTTTATTGTGTAACCTGTTTCCACACCACCCAGAAGGTAGAGCCCGACGGTGCGTTTTTTAACGTGGTATCCGTATAGTATATGAATCCTGGGTACTCGGCTTGGTGTATCTGTATAATGTTTGCGATGCAATTGAACAATTTGCGGCAATATCAATGACAACTGAACAACACGTCGACATGCGACAATCTCGTATAAATCGTGATAAAACGGATCTACTAAAATTTGAAGAAGGGTTATCTCGGTTATCTCTGTACAACCCGTTTCCAGAAGTTGACCGCTTAAAGTCTATATACACTGGGATGCTCGAGGATGACACTATCAATTGTCATGTGGTACTAGAGCGCGGAAAGATTGGCATTGCGCCGATGATAGACCAAACGTTTGATGGAGTTAAATTCAAACGGAAGAAAAGAGTTCTACCTCTGCAAAACATGACAAAAAGTGTCAAAATAATGGGTGTTTCTTCTTCCATCAACCCACTTTTGTTATTTCAGGGGATTTGCAAAGCCAAAAAAAGTGACGAAAAATTCCGCGATTACTTCCAATACGAATTATCTTCATATCCGCTTTCATTATTTGGTGAGCATGGTATGCGCAAGAGGACCAAATCATCACTATACAAAGCGTTTTTGCCAATAACACCGAGTAGTGAACCAGTCACTAAGCTGCATGTTATCGATGGTGGTTTTTTGTTACACCAGGTCATATGGCACCGCAGCGAGTCTTACGCAGCAATTTTCACAAACTACATGGACTATGTACACAGGCATTATCGTTCACATTCAATTGTTATATTTGATGGGTACCCAGATGATGAGGCTAGCAAAAGCACAAAAAAGTGCTAAACGATATCAACATTCTGTAGGTGATGTTATTTTCGACGATGCGATGGTTCCTACCACGCCTCTAGAAAAGTTTTTATCCCGAGTCTCGAATAAACGACGTTTAATATCCATGCTCGAGAGAAAATTAGAAGACCATAATATTACAGTGATGCATGCACCAGAAGATGCGGACTCTCTCATAATTCAAACAGCTATTGATATGTCTTCGTCTTATTCAGCAGTGCACATTGTGGGAGAAGATGTAGATTTATGAGTTCTGATGACTGCACTGGCGAGCGAGTATAGCATCTATTTAAGAAAACCTGCTGGGGGTAAAGTGGAGGAAAATATATATTCATCCCAAAGTATAGAGTTTGTAAATCCTGTAGGCAAGAATATTTTGTTCCTGCATGCATTCAGCGGTTGTGATACGTCTGCTTTCTTTAACCAGGAAAGATTAAATTTTTTAATATTTCTGCGAAAAACAGCAAGTTGCTTGAAATCATTGAAATCTTCCAAGATCCACATGCAGAATTCGATGCACTAGTCACTGCAGGAGAACCATTTTTGGTAACGCTGTATGATGGATGTTACTAAACCGATACCTTGGATTCCCTGCGATTCAGGAATTTCGGAAGATCAGTGGTGAAAAACAAATTCAACTTGGCCTCACTGCCACCGACAAGAGACGCTATTCGGCAACATTGCCTACAAACTTACCACCAAATCCAGTTAAGGCGTTAAAAAAAATGCAGTGGAGTATGGTTGGCGGAAAACCCAGACAGGACTCGATGCTGTGCGAAACACTAAACAACCTGCTTCGTATTCTTTGCTTAAAAGTATTTCGTGCAAGTGTAGAACCGGTTGTGGAAGGGCATGTGGTTGCCGCAAAACAGGCCTAAAATGTCCCGCCATTTGATATTATTGCAATGGATCCTCCTGCGAAAACAATCCCAAAGTGCTTGAAGAAGACGAGGTGAATATAGAAGCAGAGGAAATCGATGATAAGGCGAATCTGTTAGAAATATTGCATAAAAATGTTATGGAAAGTGACTATAATGATGAAGATTCAGAAGACAATGCAAAAGTCCTTCTACAACTAAAACGTCCAAAACGTACCTAAATGTAATAATTTTGTGTATTAGGTCTACAGGGGATAGTCCGTTGGGCTCTACTTCCTGGGTGGTGTGGAAACGAATTACAAAATGAAATGATTAATATCATACCCATTAAAGAAGCAGACGGGTCCGTCGTATAAAATGTAATGCAGAAAACTGTGCAAATGCATTTGATAATAATAGATATTTATATGGAACTTACTTTGCACGTATCACTTAGCTCACATTTAAGGAGACAGATACAAAAAAAAAGCGCCACCTCTACATTACCATTATTTTCTTGCCTTGAAAATTATTGGTCTAACGGAAAAAGGCATAGAATATATTTTATGTACAATTTTATATTCTTTAATTTATTACTGTACTTTTTTTCTTAGGACCAATAGGAACGAAGATATTTGCAAAAAACTGATTTTGATCGGCATCTCTTCAAGATGGAGGCGCGAGCGGTCTTCGCCCAAGGTCGCAAACTCAGGGTTATAATCAGGACAGTACATTTTACGATCCTGCCAAATTTCATTTGGTTACGACCTTTTGCGTGGTAGACCCCTTATTTGCGCCCCATTGCTTGGACTACTAAAAACGCGACTAGGTTTCTGCTTCAGAGCGGAACTTCAGTTGTTTAACTGCTGAAGAAGCTCGTAACTAGTCCGACATATTAGTTTCCAATTGCTAATACCCTTGAAAGAATTTGCGGCCGAACTCCTTCTCGGTTTAGTTCTTCTCATGTCATTCAGATTGAATTTACAGACAGCTTTTAGCCCCTTGGTTGACCCACAACCATCGGCGTGCGTACGAAAATTGATCGGTGGAAAAATAACTGTAACATTATCTCTGTGTTTGCATTTATTTAATACTATATTAGTAGTTAAAGTTATAATGTGATTGTGTTATCTTTCTTTTTATTTAAAGGGTAACGCAACTCTGCAATAGACATTTAAGTGCTTGAGACCTAGTCCATAGTCCTCAAAATGGCTGACTACTACAATACTGTGCAATTTTTCATTGGTTTATTGAAACTTGTCGGATTTTACACAAAGGAAAGGTCGATAAAATATATAGTATTTCAATTCTTCTTCTGCGGTATGCTACTGTTTGTAAATTGCAGCGTTATAATACAGTTCTGGTACATAAAGGATATGGACGATTTTGTCTACAACGCTGAAGCATTCGGTGCCTTTATGCAGGTATTTGGTAATTAAATATAACTATTTAGAAATATAATTTTTGATGATTATTTTTTAAACAGTCGTATCAGCCAATAGTAATGAGAAAAAAATTCAAATCGAACTAGATTAGCAGTCATCTCATTCGTGAATCTAGTTAAAATTATTAAAAAATGATCTCCACGTATGTAATTACTGCTGAAAATCTTTCCTCTTAAACAAGCTACAACATTTGATGAAACTTTATTTTGTTGAAAGCTTTCTGCGGTTAATAGCTAATAGATAACTTGTAAGCAGTCGAATGTGAATTATAAAATTTCTTTGCAAAGCATTTCTGAATATTGTTGACCAGAGCTGGGCAATGAAATAATTGACTTACCAGAGATTTCAATTACTTAAATCAAACCGTAATTATATTATCAATTAGTTGGTGATTGGAATTGCACAACATAAATTACGTTTTCAATTACTTTCAGTAGAGAGATATTTTTGATTATACAGGGTGGTACAAAATAGTGTGACAAACCAAACTCACTTTTCTTAAAATAGATGTATTTCAGTAACTCGACATATACAGTGTCTCACTTTAGACACCACACCGGTATTTTTTTATATATTATAGATTTTAAAAATTTCTTTTTTCTGATTATACCCCTCACTAAATTTTACTTTTAAGGTATGTTACTTTCCCCTCACGGTAAAATGCTAGCCTATTACGATTTAAAATAAGCAGCAAAATTGAAGAAGTCGTATTACGAATTTTTTTATGAAAAAATCTTGTTAATGAAAGTTGTTCAGAAGCGTTCAAATAAGCTAAATCCGAAATTTCATTAAAAACAAAAAAAAATGAAAATCTTTCAAAAAATTTAAATAACGATTTATGAGAGGCATTACATGATCTTGCAGTACGGCAGAAAATGTACTATCAATTAGACGGGACGCCTATACAGAATGCAGTTGTGGTTAGTGTATGGAATAAGAGTTTCCCGGAACCATGGATAGGTTGTAACCGTCCTTAAACCGCATGGCGACTTACTTCCCCCGATATCTCACCATTACATTTTTATTTATGGCAAACTATTAAAAATAAAGTGTATAAAACTGGACCAATAAATATTCAACAACTTTGTGACAGAATAACTCGAGCCTGCCAAGACATAAGTTGAGAAAAACTGAAAAAGATTGTCGGAAACAACAGAAAACGAATAAAAAAATGTATACGTGCTAATGGGGATTTAGTTTAAAATACTGTTATTTAAGTAATTAATCATCGTTTTTACTTCTCTCGTCTGAAAGACGAAGGAAGTATTGTAATCGCTAAAAAATCACCTTCCGAGATTTCTCCTAATCTTTACGTTTCAGGGTCCCTAGATGACGAAAAAGAGGTTTTCTCAATTATCTGTCAGTCTGTCTGTCTGTCTGTCAGTCTGTCTGTCTGTCTGTCTGTCTGTCTTATTACTCAAAAAATATTTGTCGGAGGAAAACGATATTTTGCATACACATTATATATATACCTGGAATGAAACCGGTACAATTTGATACAAATATGTACAGGGTGAGCACTTTAAAAAAATAAAAATTTGTTTATTTTTATTTAACTTAGTAATAGATACAAGTAATAATTTGTACATAGTGCAGGCTTTATTCTTAATAAAAATGGGAGCAAATACATACAAAATTATTTTTTTTACAATACAAAAATGAGGCACAAATTAGCACGTTACTAAATATAGTTGCGACGGAGTAATTGGAGAGGGAGGTTCTGGGTAAAGCTTTTTACAGATTTTTTTCATTGTATTGAATTAAAATAATAAAATAGAAATACATGGTAAACTTGTGAGATTAGTATTCGAATTTTCTGGACATAGAAATTTTTTGAGAGTTATTTCGATTTTTTCTTGTTTTTAATGAAATATCGGATTAAGAGTATTTGACGATTCTGTGGTGTCAGTTGGTGTACAGTAGTTCATTTTAAAGAAAGCTGTTCTGGCCTTTTCAATTATACTATTCACCTCTTGGGTCTGATCGTGTTTGTCGTTAATCTCGTACAGAGATATTGATATTGTGTTACTCTCTCGATTGGTCTTGAATCTAAATTGATGTTGGTAGGATTTAAATGATTTTTGCCTATTATCATGTATTTGGTATCTTTGTAGTTCATTTTAACTCCGTATTCGTGACTGACTGGATACATTTCTGAAAATAATGTCTGTGTTATCAGCTAAAACCAATGTGTCGTTACGCCGAATATTGTTTATTGCCATTCCGTTGATGTTAATCCCCTCCTTTCTGCTCGAGAGAGCTTTTATAAAAATGGGTACTGGATAATAATTAAACAATAGTGAGGACAAGATGCGTCCCTCTCTCACTCCTCTCATGATGTTTATGTATTCTAATGTTTTTCCTTTCGAACTGATTGTCGCGGTTTGATGGTCGCGGTTTGATGCCAATAAAGCTTTTTTTAATACACATCTTGATCATCTAGTTGGCTCTTTTGTAGCAGTTTAAATAGTTTGTCGTGTTGTACCCTGTCAAAGGCATTTTTATAGTCTACAAATCCGAGATATATTTCTTTGGTCATGCCTAGACTTTTTTGAATTATGACATTTACCGCAAACAGGGCATCTCTTGTGATCATCCCCTTTCGGAAACCAAATCGATTGTCACTCAGGTCCGCCAGTTTGCCCTCTCGTTTGTTTCTGATACCTAATCCATATACCTTTACCTTGTCGTTGACTTTTCCTACTTTCCCGTTAAAATCATCTAGGAATATTGATACTTCCTGTTTATTTGTTGTTTTTAAAACTGTATTAACCCTAGAACGCATACATCTAAGAAAGTTACATTAACGCATATGTGGTGCCGTATACGACACCACATCTTTTTTTAGCCCAGTCAAATGTTACATCGGAACTTACATTAAATGGGGTATCAATAATTCTAGAGGGGTGTTTCGAACCATTACTGGGACTAAAAATCCAGATTTGCAACCCTCAGAAACCTGTGCTCGCTGAATGGCGGTCGAAAAACAGCGACTTTTTCGGACTTTTCTCCTAAACTATACGTTTGTTGAAAAAAATCCTTTACAGCTTTTTTAAAATAAATTAAATTTCCTACAAAATAAGATCAAAATAGTTTTTGTGAGTTATATAGTTTACGAGATACGGCTTTTCAAAGACTGACATTTTTTCCAAAAAAGTGAAAATTTTAAGTTTTCTTCATGTTTCGAGTTGTGATACCGGCAAAATGCCACGTCCGACAGAAAATCCGAAAGCTTAAAAGTTGTAGGAAATTTAATAAGCTTTAGTTTGAGCTAATGCTGGTCATTGTATCCCAGATAGTCTCGTCAGAAATGACAAAAAACGACAAAATAAGAAAAAGTGTTTTTTAGTTGAAAGTTGAGTATTATAACCAAAATTACAGTCTGTCGGTGATGGGATTTTGCCAGAAAAAATATTTAAACAGAATTTTTCATAAAAATGTATTTACATTTTAACTAACCTGTACATTTAAGCCAACATTTGTGAGGTTCCGGGTATGGGATGGTATGGCACCTGGGGGACCTGGGACAGTGAAGCCGAGGGCGGGGAGATGTCTTTATCCTCACTTGAAGAACTTTTCATTTATTGTTACCTAAATATCAGGTAACCTGTGCCCCGCCTTGCGGCACTACACAAAACTAAACTAACTAAAACTAAAACTAAATCTAACTAAATCTACAACTAATTCTGCACAGCTGCTGTGTGCGCTTGGCGTTGGTCCTCTTGGCCTACCTTCTCACCCTCGATCAGGTTTGAGGCGCTGTACCTTGGAGGCGAACTCCACCAGGGCCTGCCACCACTCCTTCTCCCTTGATAGGGCTCGCGCGTCTTCTGAGTCCCCGTTCGGCCATTCGCGCATCGGCGGCTCCGCGATGTTGTTGCTCTAGTGGGCATCGGAGGATGACATGTTCGGCAGTGTCCTCATCTCCGCAAGCGCAGGCCGAGTTGTCGCGTTTGCCGATCCGATATAGGTAGGCTCCGAATCCTCCATGGCCGGTGACGAGCTGAGTGGTGAGGTGGTCCAGGCGGCCTACAATGTCGCGTCGAGTGGCTATGGATGGGATGAGACGCTCTACAGGTCTCCCGGTGGTAGCTGTGCGCCATCGTTCCTCCCACTTCTCGACCTTGCGCAGGGCAAGCCGCCTCTTGCAGAAGGCGCGGGTCACTACGCTGAACGTGGGCACGTCTTCGGCCGCTGCTGCTTTCTTGGCCAACCCGTCAGCGCGCTCATTCCCCTCAATTCCAACGTGAGCTTTGACCCAGTGCAGTTTCACGGATGTCGTTTCTGTCAGCTGCCGGAGCAGCAGGTATACTTCGACCTGGAGCTCGGTGGGTTTGTGCATGCGCTGTAGGGCCATCAGCGCTGACCTGCTGTCCGTCAGGATTGATATCGCAGGAAAGACGCCTAAGTTGCCTCGGATGTATTCCATTGCCGCTCGAAGCGCTACCAGTTCGCACTGGAAGACGGAGCTCCAGTCCGCTAGCTTGACCTTCCTGCTATAAATCTCCTCTTCCCCGCGGATTATTACAAACGCAGCTCCCGCTGCCCCGTCTTCCTGCCTGGATCCGTCAGTGAAGCATCTCGTGGCATACGCATCATCCATACTTGTTGAAAAAGTTGGCGCAAACATCTCGGCGGGGTGGACGACTGCGGCCAAGTCCACCGTCTTTTCCACCTCTCTACCCTCGATGTTCAGTAGACGGAGATGGGCTGGGTCCCTGTGCGCCATTGTTGACCTCCTTTCCGCAAGTTCCTGGATGGACAGGTCAATGGGCGGGATGTCGCTCAGTACCAGGGCAGCCTCTGTTGACACTGTCGCGTACGCAGCTGCAGCTCTCACCGCGAGGATCCTCTGCGCACTCAATAGTTGCTTGCGCTGTTTGACTTTGCAGCCCTCGGCCCAGATCGGTGCTGCATATAAGATCGCTGGCTGCACAGCTCCCTCGAAGACCCTAGCAAGTGAGTCTCCTCTAAAGCCCCACGTCAGTCTTGCAGCCGCTCCGATTTTATGCGCGATCTCCTTCCCCTTATCGCTGGCTGCCTTAATATGCGGGTGCCACGAGAGCCGAGGGTCTATCACGACCCCGAGGTAGCGGATGGAGTCCCGGCAGTAGACTCGCTCTCCGTTGAGCAAGAAGGTAGGGCGCCGCTGACGCGGGGTTTTCCCATAAAACACTGCGTCGGTCTTGGTGGCGTTAAAAGTGAGCTTGTTGCTCCTGGCCCATCCGTTCAGGGTCTCCAGCGCTAGATCGACGCGGCTCTTCAGTGTGAGATACTGTCTGGCGCTGGCCACCAGCATGGTGTCGTCCGCGTAAGCGTATACGGAGCAGCCCTCCGGGAGGCGCTCGCGGAAGACACTCTCGTATACTAGGTTCCAGAACACTGGACCAGAGCACGAACCCTGTGGGCATCCACGCGCAACGTCTCGCGACACTACGCCGTTCGGCAGATTCACTCGCGCTACCCGGCTTGAGAAATATCCTCGAACGAGACGCATCCAGTTCCGGGGGAAGTCGCGCCTCTCTAGCTCCCACACGATCTTGGGCCACCACGCGTTATCGAATGCACCCGCGATGTCCAGAGAGACGATCGCACAGTAGTTCCCTCTCGCGCGATGCGATTTAACCGCACCCACCACAGTTTCGACCGCATCCGTTGTGGATCGACCCGCCACGAATCCGAACTGCTTTTCGTTAAAGCCGCCAGTGCGGAAAACCACGTGTTCCACCCGCGTTGTCACTATTCTGTCCAGTACCTTGCCTAGGACCGGTAGCAGACTTATAGGCCGGTAGCTTCGCGGGTTTGTGGGGTCGCTGGCTCCGGATTTGGGAATCAGGATGACACTTTGGACCTTCCAACAGTCCGGAAATGTTCCCTGCGCGAGACACTTGTTGTACAAGTCTACGAACACTGATGGTTGCACTTCAAACGCACACAGTGCCGCATCCGCGGTGATGCCGTCGAATCCGGGCGTCTTCCTCGAGGACATCCTGGCGAGGGCCCTCCTGACCTCATGCTCACGGATGGGGTGGTCATCATCTCCGCCTTCTGCAAGGTCCCATGACCTTCTAATCGCGTCCTGCATATGATCTTCCTCGTCCGGGTTGTCCGCGGGGAAGAACTCTTCCAGCAGATATTCGGCTGTTTCGCGCGCCCCGACAGTGCGCGTCCCATCTCTTCTTCGCACCTCGGTGTTCATCGCCCTGCTCTTTCGTCCTCGGAGTACGCGGTAGGCCGTGCCCCACTGGTCGGACTCGGCGCTCTTGGAGCAGAACTCCTTCCACTTTTCGTTGCGGGTTTGCAGCATTAGATCCTTGTATTCCCGCGTCGCTGTCTGAAGCTCGTGCCTACGTGCCTCTCTCTCGGGGGAGTCCGACATCTGGAAGCGCCGCCTCAGTCTTCTTGTAGCTGATCTAGCTGCTGTCAGTTCGGGGGTCCACCATGGTACGCTTTTGACGAACTGCTTTCGTCTGGGCATGGAGGTCTCACACGCACGTACCACCGCGTCGTTTAGGTTACGTGCCGCTTCGTTGACTGCTGCCGATGTCGATGCATCCATTATTTGGGTCTTCACTGCCTCTATTCTGCTGGCGTATGCGTCCTTGAAACGATTCCAGTCGGCCTTCTTGTTGCAAAAAAGCCGCTTGTGCAATACTGCGGCTTGAGCTGGTGTTCCCACTAGCTTCCAGGTTAGCATCTTATGGTCAGACAGAGTTTCGTCGTCGCACACGCGCCAGTCTGTGATCCTCCTACCCATGCGGAGGTCTGTCGCGGTAATGTCGATGTGGCTGGATCCTCTATGTCCGACGAACGTTGGTGGGCCGTTGGTGTTGGCCACTGTAAGGGCTCTTCTTTCAAAAAGTTCGGTCACTGCTCTCCCGCGTGCGTTCTCGTCGGGTGACCCCCACAGCGGTGATCGCGCGTTGAAATCCCCGCCCAAGATCACTCCACTTTGCGCCGGAATCTTCTCCAGCGCACTCTCGACCCTCCGTAGCAGCTCTGTTTCAGTGATGTTCTGGTTCTGCCTGCAGTCCACGGGTGGCAGGTAGACGGACGCCGCGTAGAACGTGCTGTCGGGGGTGGTGATCTCAGCAATGGTCACGAACTCGCACGAGGCATCCACTACTAGCATCGCGGCGAACGTTCTGTTCGGTACCACTATCGCGCTACGCGGCCGTTCAACACGACGCGAGAGTGTCTGATATGTCCGCGGAAACCCAAGCACTAACTCTCCCCGCGTGTTGGGCTCCTGCACCAGAACAACGTCGATGCTGTTGTCTACGATTGTCTTAGTCAGATTAGCTGTGGCGGCCTTGCCCTTCCCGAGGTTGATCTGGGCGCATACGATCCGCTCCAGGTTGGTGGCTCGCATAGGTAGGGTGTTGGGATCGCTAGACCCCATCATAGTCGATCATGGATTTGGAGTGGGCTAGAATTCGCAGCATCGTGGGGCAGTTTGGCGATTTCGCATCGTGGTCAGTTGGTCGAGGCGGTCCGCGTTTCTCGGCGTTACTCCTGATGCAAACGACACACCTAAGGATTCTTTCGCGGCACTCTGAGTAGTGGTGTTCGTCGCCACACTTCCCGCACAGTTGGTGCTCGGCTTTGCAGCCTTTCGCTCGATGTCCGAAACCGTAGCATTGATAACACTGCGTCAATTGGAAGTAGTCCTCGGGCCAGACGCGTTGCCAGTTGAGGTTGAGTGGGTTGCACAGTAGAATCTTCCTCAATGCCGGATGAACCTCCACGACGACACTCAAGTGTTGATCCTTGTCCCTTCGTCCTCCCATCCGGAAGCGCTCTATAAATTCCGTCTTGAATTGCTCGGCCCCTCCGCGATTTACAACAAGGTCCGTGTTGTGCTCTATAATTTCCTGGGTTATGTCGCTTCCAATGTCCTTATCAATTCGCGGGAGTATCATACGTGGCCACATCCTCCTATTTTCACGGCCCCGAAGCTGGTCTGCCGCTTGTGCCGAGATTGTGAGGCGCAACCTCTCTGCGTCTTCCCTCCCTGCGCATTCCACAATGACGGCCCCATTTCGCGCTGATTGTAGGCGATTAATGGTAATGCCCGCTTTTTTTGGATCAATCCTCTGTTTAATCTTTGCTATGGTTTTCCTGGCCGTAATACCCCTCTCTATTGGCTCCACCGTCACCGCGTAAGGCGCCGAGACTGCCTTCTTCGTGATATTCGCGTATGTGCGAGTTTCTGGTTGGGCTAACAGCGGTGGTATTCCTTGTGCTTCGCGGTTTCCCTTGGATGCCTCCTTTACCAGCTCCTCCAGTCGTTTGTCCTTTTCGCGAAGCTCGTTCCTCAACTCCTTCATGATCCCGATGATCTGCAGGAGGCCCTCTCGCATGTTCTCAGCGGCGGCACGGGCCTTCTTGCGGTCTAGAGCACGGATGGCTTCCGATTTTGCAGGGATTGTGTCGATGATGATCTGATATGCCTTCCTAGTTTCGTCGAGGAGGCGCTCTTCCGGTGGGAGAGTCTGCTCCGTTGCCTGCAATTCTGGCGTTTGGATGGGCGTCAGAGAGTCGCTGAATTTGTCGAAAAACTGCATGTTTTAAGAGCAAGCGCACAACAAAGTCCTGACGTGAAAGTTTGACATTTGACGTACCGTTTACAAGCCGCAATTGTACCAAATAATCGTAAATATGTACTGCAAACACTTTCACTTAGTCCTTAACTCGTATATTTTCAACTGTACACGTTTAAAAACCTTCCGCGCTAGTTTTATTGAAGTTTGGAATAAATTAACGACGCTTGTCAAACTCTATGACTAAAGGCTCTACAAGCAACGCCCATTCTATCTCACTTGAAGAACTGTCATCCTGGAGTGTGGGCACATTGCGGCAGAATTTCCCCCTGCAGAAAGTACACAAAACTGAGCATTTCAGCCCAGCTTTGCAGCAGCTGCATCCCCCAGCGCAGCTCATCTTGCACTTGCACGAGATCAGTTGCAGAAGGGTTTAAGGTGCTAGTTCAACTTCCATTGTGATTAGATTAAGCCCCAACTCGTCCAACTTCCACCCCCAATCCGTGGGGTTTTTCTCCACCCCCAACCACTTTTGTAACTGCGAAAGAATAGAATGAAAATTCGTTATGTGTCATATTTCAAAGCACATACATGGTGTACAATGAGAGTGTGTAAGTGAACAACGAAATTTAAGAAAATAATGATAGGAAATATACATAGCCCTACCTGGTAATACACACGATGAGCATGCTGTTTTGCAGCATCTGTGGTTGGTGGAAAACGGGCGATGTTGACTTTGGCTGTAGCTGCTGACCTGACGAACTGGATGTATCTCAGATCGTTGAGGGTGGTGTCAGTCTCTCTTCCATATACTGCGACGAGGCACTTCTCCCCAGCTGCAGATATTTCATCGTGACTCACATCTGGACGGAGAAAGGCTTCTGCTTGCCTGAATAGTGCTGGGTTTTTGAAGAAGGTGTTGACAAATTTGGTTTTCCCCTGCCAGAAAGGAACAGAGGTCATGTCGCACCCGCTAAATGCGTGAAGAAACATAATTACCCCAGGAGAGTAATTAGAGGTCCCGGTGGTAAACGATGTATATGAATATTGGACCTCTGGCTCCCCTCTTCTGCCTTTCTGGAGGTAGATGTTGTCTGAGCTGAGCTGGCCCTTTTAAAACGTTCTTCAATGACTATAAAAACCACTGTAAACTTTCTCAACTTAGTTATACATTTTCCTCCAACATGTGCCTGCAAGGGCCTTAGCTCAGATTAAAGCTTATTAAATTCTCTACAACTTTCATGCTCTTGACTTTTCTGTAGTACGTGTCATTTTGCCGGTATCCCAACTCGAAGCATGATGAAAACTTGAAATGTTCACTTTTTGAAAAAAGGTTAATCTTTGAAAAGCCGTATCTCAGTAACTATATAACTTACAAAAACGATTTTGATCTTATTTTGTAGGAAATTTACTTTAAGAAAGCTATGGAATATTGTTTCCAAGAAACGTATAGTTTAGGAGATCTTGTCAAAAAATCGAAAAAAGTCCGAAAAATCACTGTCTTTCGACCGCCATTCAGCGAGCACAGGTTTCTGAGGGTTGCAAATCTGGATTTGTAGTCTCAGTAATGGTCCGATACACCACTACAAAAATTATTAATACCCCATTTAATGTTAGTTCATGCATTTTTTGTGTAACATTTGACTGGGCTATTTTGTTTACTGAGGCACTTTAAATTTACTATACGCATTTCTAATATCTGGAAGTTGATTTTGACTGCATAGCTGCACATTAAAGAGCAAAACGGAAGTTAAAATTGTTAACATATTTATTTATGAGTATAAATAAATTAATTGTTAAATCTAGGAACTGATCAGGTACTAATATCTACGTTAAACAGTGACAAATAACTACAGCGTGATTTTTTTAAAACTCAATTGCAGCAGGCCCTGGATAGCCTGAATCAGTTGGCAGTACTGAAGTGTATTGTTGATGACACTGTCTGTGTCAAAACTGACACAAAACCTAACCTGATAACCTCGAATTTGACATAGACTTACAGTGTGACCAACAATACATTTCAGTATTTTCAACTGATTCAGGGTATCCAGGGCCTACTGCCATCGAGTTTATAAAAATCACTCGGTAGTGTCTGCTGAGCACATAAATTACGCTGCAGGTTATCAGGTTAGGTTTTGCGTCAGTTTTATTACAGACTGACGCAAAATCTAACCTACTAACCTCGAATTTGACATATACTTACAGTGCCACCAACATATCATTCATACGTTTGAATTTCCACGGCCCGCAGAGGATCATTTTTTTTATCTCTCAATATTTGCATCACAACCTCAAAAATTTATTTAATATCAATTGAAATTAGTTCTAATTATAAAGGTCGCCAACTCTGTACCTTTTAGTAATTGTAGTTAAAATATTATCGAGTGACCTTTGTAATATGTTATTTTGGTTGCCTGTTCCACTCTATCTGTTCGGCGGCTCAAGTATAATAGCTAACCGGTAGTCCTATAAAGACAGTAGTGATAGCTATTGTAACAAATTCCACTTCGCATTACGTTACTACGAAAATTATGTACGTCAGCTGACAGATGGCAAGTTGTTACCGACCAACACCTACCGAGAAAACTTGTTACGTGATTGCATAGATGGCGTCATATGCGACACCAAGTAACTAAAAAAAAAATTATAAAGCTTGTAACAATTTTTGGAAATTAAAATTGAAAGGGATATATTAACAATAATCTTTTGGAAAGGTACTGAAGATATGAATATGATAATGTAACAGCAAATCACTAAAAACTAGATAGTTAAATAGGTGGTGTTTCATATGACGCCACCTATGCGTTCTAGGCTTAAGCTTATTATAGAACTTTTCGATGTCATAATCTGGTTTATCTGCCGTGGGTGCGTATATTTGGATTATGATTGAAACAAATCTTTAGCTCCTGTCATTTGTTTCGCCATTTAGTCATTTCCGGGCCAGCCGGTATATTTTCACTTGAGTGAAACAAATCTTTATCTCCTGCTATTTAGTCATTTCCGGGCCAGCCTGTATATTTTCACTTGAGTTATAATTCGCTGTATTTCAATCGATATCAAACCTTGTTTGCGCAAAAGTGTTGGTTTTGGTTTGTCCGAAATTCACTTGTTATCTCTTTGCGCCAGCCGCCGCGGTCATTTTCCGTCCGCGACCTCATTTTTAACTTTCGCTTTGGTTGGAACAACTCATTCCAAGAAAGCATCTCGTGTGCTATCTTGCACCTCGATAATTAATTTTGTTTGTGGGCTGATGACTGAAATCAGGTATGTTTACGCTCCTTGGTTTGATATTCAAGTTTAGTAATTTCCCTTTCTTATCAGCTTTTAGTTACTACTTTTAAGTACCGCTTTTAAACGCCGTTTTTAAGCGACTTCTTATATTGGATTGACGCCACAGTAGATGTCCTAATCGGCATCGTAATTAATAATTTGGACCTGCAACTCCTTTCTGGAATGCCATTTTGGACTTGCCGTTTGTAACACGAAGCGTCTGTCCCCTTATCAACTTTGGCCACGAGGTCGCTGCTGCTGATGGCTGGATCTCTAAAATAAACCTGGAATAATTCAGTGCCTACCGGCAACGTTTTTTATCACCACCCAGGTTAGTGTTTCAACGTTTGTTGACAACCACGTTCGCCTATGGATTGTTGGCTGAATCGATTGTAACAACGCTTCAGATTTACAATTTACAAATTTAAACTGCGCTTTACAAATTTAAAACGTAATGTATTAATTGTTCCTAAATTTACAATTCACAAATTTAAAGTTTTGCTTAATGAATACGTATTAAGAATTTTGTAAGAAGTGCCCTCACGCCATTTTACTATCATTACCGAGATAACGGTTAAAACATATGACAGTGGTAAGCTTACTCCTTCATTGAATTGCAATCATATTCAATCCAAGAGCCCAAAAGAGGTTCACATATTTTTTTGTGCGTGCTGCATTTTCAGCATTAGTTATATACTGTATTTAAACTTTGTGATAAACAATTTACAGACCTAATTACGATGTTGCAAGCAACTATTATTTTATTAACCAAATAAACCTAATTGTTGCTGTAATTTTATTTATTTCTCGAAATCTGTGATTTCTGGCGTCCTGTGTTTTTCTTATTATTAAAAGAGCTTGCAGCAGTTCAGCTGATGATAGAAATCTGCGACCCAAGGCCACCGAATTTAAAGCTAGCTAGGTCATTGCGGTGAGTAAGAACATTTCAGAACTACCGTGGTGTATAAATGATAAGGGGTTGATCTGCGATTATACTACCATTGATTATTATTAGTGATCGATCGCAGGTTGGCTTCTTTATTGTTTCATCTTGTACAAAATATACAAATATAATGTTTTTATCACAAAACTTGAAACGAATAACAGTAGGTAGTTTAGGTACGTTTTAAACCTAAAACTCAAATCTCAAAATTAAAAAACTGAAACATTTTTATTAAACGAAACTCGAAAACGATATAAAATCAATTGTAAAAATCTTCTTAGCAACAAATAGCAGTAAGTACTTTGATTTCGAAGTCTTTCACGGCCATTGTCATTAAGTAACAAACGATTTCCGGAATTGGACCGTGTCATTATTGAGGTCGAAGAACTCAACGTTTCGCAGACTTCCGTAAAGGTCTTCATTAGGATGAAAAGTAAAAAAGCACGGTAACTCAACGTGTAAACCAAGCCAGAGGCGAAACTCTTCTGAAGAGTTACCCTGCTCTATTACTTTTCTTCCTGATAAAGCCCCTTACGGAAGTGAGAGAAACGTTGAGTTCTTCGACCTCAATAATGACGCGGTCCAATTCCGGAAGTCTAGGGTTGCCAATACTGTCATTTTGACCCGAAGACTTCGGGTTTAGCAATCATTCTTTGGGCTTCGGGTTTTCAATAAAATTCTTCAGGTTAACTGAAGGTTCATACATACATGGATTGCAAAAACGTTTACTCCCATTTAAAAGCTCCAGAGCAGAAGTCATGGGTAGAAAGTGGCCAAAGAGACAAAAAATACAATCTTAGAAAATATTTTCAATGTTTTCAAAAAAATGTAGTTTCGTAATAGTTTACTTAACGAAGCCGACCTCACTATCGCCATGTATTGTCAACAATTAATATACACACTGTCATGTATAGCAAAAATATGCTGAGCTGACAATAAATACTATATTAAAAAAAAAACTTAACTTCTAAGATAGATTTTTAAAATTGTATTTAATGGAATGTTAAGAATAGTTTTGTTCTTTATTCCTATGATTTACAAAGGCCGAAAATTATACTATGTGTAACGGGCCGGCTGCATCCCTCAATAAACATTTTCATGCTTGAATGTAGAAGCCAATTTGTATTTCGTATATTCTATTATTAGATCTATTATTGCATTTTATGTAAACAAATGTTCGCAAAGTGGGTCCTGCGCTGGATGCGTATTGTGAATTTTAGTTTTCGCGAGTGCAGCAAGAAACACTTACGCGGGATGTGGGGATTTTCAACTCATGCAAATTTAACAAAGAAGACAGCATTCGCACGCAGCCTCTTCTGAGAGCTGTGTGGGTTTGTTCGACTCAAAAGTATAGTACGTGAATTCGCTCAGGGCGATATAAGTTCATTTTAAGCGCCTGAAAGAGCCTGGCAGCCAGCGTTTACTGCAAACTGGATTAAAGTGCAGCGAACCAGCGTTTAAAAATCCGAAAACGCATTTTCCGAGTGTACTGAAAGTATACCTATTGTGCTATATTTAAAGGCTCATGTGAAGCGTCTATTTTGAGAAACGCCAACTCAACTGCCCTTTCGAGGTCTGTACGCAATCGGGAGTTCCCAGCATCATGTTCGCCAGGAGCGAGTGATGCAATCGAAGTGTGCCGTTTCTAAGGGTATGTAGTAGCCAGTTTCAGATAAAATTTTTTTAGATCGGTGTGATAAGGTTGCGTTTAACTGCAAGCTTTTGCAAACGCTAAGAAATGAATTTTATTAACAAATAATATCTGTGTGGCTTCCACTTCAATTTAAACAGGGCCAGACTTAAATAAGCATCGACTTCAATCAACTTTAACATTGTGTTTTTGTTAAACATTTTGGCATTTGCGTTCTTTTAAACACAATTATTTCAATGTTATTTTGATTATGTTTTATGTTGTTCAAGTTTGCAACATTCCTGCGAGTAGCCTCAAGCTACATCGCACGTAGATTGTTTTAGAATTTAATTCTATTTTCTTTTATTTATTTTGCATTTTTGTGTGTTTTCTTTGTGTTTTGATGTTTTTATTTGTTTTTGAGGTCAATAAATTCTTGTCCATTGTGTAAACTTAAGTATCAGTCCGACCAGCACTACTAGGGGAACCTGTTTTAGCAGATAGTGATATTTCATAAGTCATTAACTGACATATTAAGAGGATTTAATGTTCACTGAACTAGCTAAGGGATAAAAAGGACAAATAATTATTTAAATATCAAAGAGTACGAGACATCTTGTTCAAATGTAATTTCTCCACGGAGGGGTAACAAATCCGTGTTTCATTAAAATAATTAATTCATCCTCATCTACCTTACGGTGTAGAGATAGACGTATTTCATATGTTACTTAAAAAGATATATAATAATTTTTGGAATTATATATTTATAAAATAAGAAACTATTTCAGCTTGATCTTTTTATTATTTTTATCCCCTACTTCCCCTTCAAAATTATTTTCTTCGGGTCAACATCGACTCAATGTTGGTAACTCTACGGAAGTCGTTTGTTACTTAGTAAGTACTTTATTCTGTAAGTTCAATATCAAAATCTAGACTTATTAGCTAATTCCATCAAATGTCTCCTTCTACTGTACATTGCTACCTTTTTATTATAGTGCAGTTGTAGTTTGAATTTTTTACATTGATTATGTTATGATAACTGCTAGGCACTTGTAACTAACTTGTACAAACATGTCTTTTCTTGGCGGTTTATAAACTGAAATGCACTATTATTCGGCAACAAAGAATCATTCAAGAAAACATTGCTGGCTGGTTCTGTATCATGAAACACTTATAGGACTGGTTCCACGTTGCAAAATGTAAAATCGGAAATATCAGTTGTGGGGGGTGGATTCTCAACCTTATAGCATTTTTCAATAAGACAGTGCGGGATAGTTCCATTGCAAAATGTAACCTTCTGTTAGCCACCTATGCAAAAAAGCGGGAAATTTTAAATTTGTGAATTGCCCAACTATAAACAAGCTGAAATGAACTAGATCAGTGGAGCTTGACATATCTGGCATTTCAGATAATCTCAGAAAACTAAGTACGTTAGGCAACCCACAATACGTAAGTTAAATGTAAAGTTCGGTCACGATGTTTCACGTAGAAATTACGCCTGAGAGCCAGGCAACCAGTAAGGCAATGTAATGTGGCGCCCTCTTAAAAAAAATGTGGTCTAAACTTCAAATATGATAGGCCGGGTAAAAGACTCGTCTCTGGTATCTAGAAGGCCGTACAAATAATTACCAAGATTCATTTTACTGGTAAAGCTACAACTTTTTAATTGTTTTCTTATATTAATGTTATTGAACATCTTATTCGTTTCTTAGATATGCGAGAAATTCTGTATATTATAGATATCTAGTTTAAAAACTATCGATTAATAGAACCCTACAACTGTCCGTATACATTTCCATTTACGGCCAACAGATGGCCGCACATTTGCTTTTCGTCTTTTGTTTTCCTGAACTCCGTTTATTGTCCTTGATCCAATTTCTTTTATCACATTTCATGGTTCTTGCGTGAAAAAATAGCCATTACAGTGCTTACTATCGCAATGGATCCGAAACGGGCCAAACTGCGGCAGCAACTACCGCATTACGTCACGGCCCGTTTCAAGAGAATAATCGCCATGCGCGTAATCGATTAATTAAATTAAAAGCATTTCTGAGCGGAACGGCCAAACAAATACCATTTCCAAGGCGGATTCCGGAAAGCGCAATCGAGCGAGCGTTTCCTTGAGAACTTTCCCAAAATAAGCGAAGGGGGCGAACGAGGTCGACGCATCTTTCCGTGGGCTCTTTGTTGGGTTCGGGTCGGAAAACGCTCCACGTGTCGAGGAGGAAGTGGGTCACGGCATTGCATCATACCTCGCAGGGCACCGACAACGGCGCAATAAATCGACCAGCTCGGAATGATTTTTTAATCAACCCTCGGCGCTAAATTGTTTAGGACATCGGGAATATTAAGTCGACGTCTTTGGGCACGCGAACTGCTTCTTCTTCATTATTGACGCCCCCCAGGCGGAAGTCAGTTGAATTAATAAATTTTGCAGGCGATGAGATCTGGCTAAGCGCCTCCATCAATCTCGTGGATGTCGATTGCTAAAGTAAATATTAAAATGGTATTTGAAAAAGAGCCAGTTAATGTGTAAAATTGTTTTTAGATATTACGTGCATCAATACTTGGTAGAAATTGTCACGAGTTACAAAGGATTATGAATTCAGTTTTTATGGCTGATGGAGTATTCTTTCTAACTTGGTGGGAAAATTTTATAAATATTTTTATGATTCTGTACTTATCCATTCGATGTTAAAATGATAATGGAAGAATAAAAATAATGATTGATACGTTATTTAGAGTGAAAAGATAATTAATAATACGAATTCGGTTATATAAACTGGCATTTGAATTTGGTTAATAAGTAAAACTTACAATATAAGACGTAATTGGTATGGGATTTAAATTATAGTTACTTTCTTCGAATAACTTTATTTTATGTTCAGCCTTATTAAGGCATATAGAAATCGACAGATAAAGAATGACTTTAATATAACTAGTTTCTATTTGTTAAAATTAGGATATATGTTGAAATTGGTAATAATGAGAATGTAGTAGTAGTAATGATGTAAATTTAGTAACTAAGTAGGATGCTAGGATTAAGTGGATATAAAAAATAAATCAGATTGTTATTATTCAGTGAAAATAAAATACGCAGCAATGTGGTACGTAAAAAATAATAAGTATTCAATTTAAATTGGATGATTTCTAAATAAAGTATAATTTAAAGTGAAGAGACGCCTATTTACTAACATATGGAAGAAGTAAAACAATAGCGATCTTCGTAAGTTTAAAGGTTAACATCGTTAGTCATTATTGATAATTATGTAACCATTGCCAGGGCCGTAACTAGGTATAGGCCGAGTAGGCCCCCGCCTACAGGCGCAACCGGCAAGGGGCGCCAAAATAGCACTGAAAAAATAATTCTTTCATACTAATGAGAAAAAACAAATAAACAAGTAAACAATTTTACAAACAAATTAATTTGTATTTAATTTTAGCCTAAATAGTGCTAATTATAATAATCTGACTTGCACCCAATCTGTTCGATACATTTCCTTGTGCATTTTCCAACGGGAATGTTAGATATTTACCAGTTTGTAACGGCGTTTGTTTTATAACTCTCACCTATATCATTCATAACAATAACAGCCAGTCTTATAAAGACCACTAATCTGATGTTAACTTGAATTCGCTGGTAAAATAAACAGAAGCGCATCAAAATTTGTTTACTAGGTAATGAATAAAATGTTATAAGAACTAACGTTTTGATGCGCTTTTGTTTATTTTAACAACGAATTAAAGTTAACCTCAGATTAGTGATCTTTATAAGACCGGCCGTAAAAGTACTAGCGTTTAGTCCCCGCCGCATAAGTGGCCTTATTCTAATATTTTTTTTGCATTTTTAAAATTGACTGCAATACAGCAGTGACGAGAATATTATATTACACAACCAGTTTAGAAAAGTAAAGTTTTACTAAACGAATATAGCTTGATTGAGTACGAGCGAGCGATGCGAGCGAGTAACTTTAAAAGCTATATAAGCTTAGTAAAACTGCTTTTCTTACGTGTGTATAGGTACTTATTTTTCGAATTTTGTATTAGTATTTATAAACAAACATTTATATAAAAGCATTATAGCACATGTTCATTAAAAAAGTCCATAAGGGGCGGCTGTGGAAATTCAAACGTATGCATAATAAGTGGCACTGTAAGTCTATGTCAAATTCGAGGTTATCAGATTAGGTTTTCCGTCAGTTTTGACACAGACTGACGCAAAATGTGACAGTGACATTACTATATAGTAAAGTGTTATTTCTATGCATCAAAGTGCAACTTTATTAAACGATTTGGAATTTATTAAAATAGCACATTATTATACAAAATGCGAAAAACAATCTTAAATTTTTTAAAACTGTAAGAGTTGGTCCACTGGTTGCACATATTACACATACATTCACTGCTTTGGGCCCATCGCTGGTACAGTAGCCCATTGCAACCATCAGCGGAACACCACAGACCGATTTCGAGAGCTTACTTGTTCTGCTACTATAGCATTTTTCGCTACAATCACTTGCCCGCTAGAATTTGTCCTATTTAAGACACTTCTGCGACCCTATATGATGGCAGATTTTTTATTGAAAAAAGAATTATAGAAATCGGCTTGATGCAAGGCAAGATACCGATAGAAAAAGCTTTGTGTTTTAAATACAGTGCGGAAATAAAGTAACGGATAAATGCATTAACTTTGTTAATATTAATTTTTATGAAAAAATCTTGAAGGGGTATAGAGATTTTAATTATAGGACATACACTTCAACCACTTTTATGTTGCTACGTCATTTGTTTTAAAAGCTATGACGTCATCGATTTTTTTTAAATGACAACCTGTATTTTTTTTATCGAATTTGGTAGTACTTTCTATGTTGCTTTCAATAATATAAAGTTTTCAATATGTTACATCTGAAAAAAATCGAAAAAATGGTCTTAAACTTTAAAAATTAAAAACCAATGAAATAAGCAAAATAAATTTAGAGACGCAGGTACAACACACGTTTATATGTAGGGATTTATAAAAAGTGCTACAAACTACATAATAATACGTATTTTTAAATTGGAATTGTGTTTTATAATCTTGTTTCCTATTCTTATTTTATTTGTGTTTTATTTTCTTATTTAACATGAAGTTGTTTCTTTTTAGATCTTTGGAATTATAAATGTTGGATTTATTTTTGAATACCTAGCTGTCTGTTTTGAATACATTACATCATATATCCGTAGATAATAAATGTAGAAAGCATACATAACATTAGTATTTTTGTCACATATATCGTTAGTGTACTGAAGGGCGCAAAAAGGTTGGCTTGCCTACAATAAAAGTTTGCCTAGTTACGGCCCTGACCATTGCTGTAGACAAGTTTGAGATGAACAGATCATTAGATGTTGGATGCATAGGTGGAGGTTCGTCTGTTGAAGTTAACAGATATCTACATGGTTGATATGTTTTATAACCAAAAAGATAAATAATTACCTGAAATATAAGAAAAAGAGTATTTATCGCGTTTTTAAAGTAAAATATTTGATGAATTGCCAATGCGTTATTCAGTTAAAATACATTTACATACTGGATTTTAATTTTAAACAAAATAACTAATTCAGAATATGTAATTTAAATGCACGTCCCAACTTGAGCTAGTTTTTGGACGACTTAATTAACCATATGTAGTGTTTATACTGGGTCAAGAATACACAAAATAGAGTACATAACAGAGCTGGGCAGTAATTAATTACTTTGTAATGAAATTACTAATTGAATTCCTTTTTGTTGATTTGCCTTGGAATAGAATTACTTTTCAAAATACGCTAATTGTAATTGGTAATTGCTATTTTTGTTAAAAAGTACTTTCTGGTAATTCAATAACTAAATTACCGTCCTCGATATAGGGTATTAAAAGTCCAGAATGCAAAAAATAAGGTAAGGTCTCATTAAGTTTCATTTTAAGCAAATTGTAATTGGGCATTCCTGGAGCAATATAAGTATAATTTATAATTTGCCATGACTAGTCGGATAACAGCTCGTTTTATGCACAAGCAAATAGATACAGGCGCGTATGTTTGTAGATTATATGTGCATGTGTCGTGTCTTGTGTAGTGTAGGCTGTGCAGGATGTAGCATTGTAGCTGGCTAACAATTATTGTGTAAAGAGCGAAAAATATGTCTGCAGTAAATACGGAGTTAATTTTTTCCATAACAATTGACAACAAATAGTTTCATTACAATATTAGTTTATAATAATATTACAATTACAAAATAATTGATAATTGAATTACTATTTTATTTGAGTAATCAAAAATCGCTGCTCTGGTACATAACCAGGATTATCTTGAGTTAAGTCAATCTGACTTATAAAGAAATAAAGTTGACCCATCCTTATTTGAAAGTAATTTTGAAAATGAATAATAATTATATTTTATTTATTTACTTAAATATTTAATTATAAACATAACATTGCGACATTTTGGTTCATTAATGAATCCTTTCAGTTTATGACATTTTTAGTGAAGGTATCTGTAATGTAAGATATTTTTTTTATTTATAAGGAATTACATGTTCTCAATAGTTTTATCTTACTTAATAAGTAAGAAATTAATAAAAATGGTGGTAGGGATGAAATGGACACTTCACTTATTAATATTAATAATTTTGCTAACAATAAAACTGTTAGGATTAACTTAATGATTAAAGCAGTTTATATTAGTGACTCGTACATTTGATTATAAACAATAATAGTGACTAGAAAATTTCAAATTCACAACGAGCAGAAAGGCGATAGCTCATGTACGAAGTATGAGAGAGGAAAATTCTCATTACGACGAAAAGAGTGGATAAATCCAAAAAGAGAGAGTATTTGCAGTTAGATTATTGGTAGTAAAAGGAATAACAATTTTAAAGATCTAAAACAAAAAAACATAAAATCTAAGGTTTAAAATATTAATAGTTTTAAAACAAATCATGGTAAATTGTATTTAATTTTTTAATCGGTTATGGGTTTCGACTTTTTTATCTCTATCATTTCATACATCAACCTTTTTTATATGATATTTTAGAAGGAAAATTGAAATTCTAAAAATGTTCTACTGCATGTCTTAAACAGCCGTCTGTGGTTTATTAGAAGTAGTAGTCTAATTTGAAATTTTATAGAATGTGTATCTTGATTAATTTTATTTAGTTTGGCTTATATAATTTGAATTACACTCTTATTTGATATATTTCATTCGTTCTTACC
This sequence comes from Agriotes lineatus, assembly GCA_940337035.1. Classification (NCBI taxonomy): domain Eukaryota; kingdom Metazoa; phylum Arthropoda; class Insecta; order Coleoptera; family Elateridae; genus Agriotes; species Agriotes lineatus. The sequence goes on from OW679199.1 coordinate 128,329,338, forward strand.
TGTTCTGGGTTTTAAGTTATTAAATATTTTTTGACCGATTTCTTATGAATTTTAAATCTGCCCTAGTTCATGAGAGAAGTTGGTATATGGCTACTTCAAATTTCGGTTTATAGATTTAATTATACCATTCATGAGGCTAGGAACCCATAAGAATGACTAATTTTCTTGAGTTTTCTATATACTACAACATGTTCATTAAAAAATTCCTGTGGAAATTCAAACGTATGAATAATATGTTAGTGGCACTGTACGTCTATGTCAAATGCAATGTTAGCAGGTTAGTTTTTGCGTCAATCTGTGTCAAAACTGACGGAAAACCTAACAGGAAAAACCAAAATTTTTTCGCGAGGCGCTCGGCGCAAAGAGGAGCGCGCGTGATGCTTATATTAGAAATGCGAGCCAGCATCGAGGACCGAATCGCAAAGAACGCACAAATGAAATGGGGCGTTACAAATTTTGGGTGGATTAGATTACAAGTTACAAGGTAATTCTTAGGGGTGCAGGAATGTAAAAGGATGCAATTCCAACGGACTTTTGCTGTCTCACATAAGAAGGGTAGTAAAGACTTGATTCCGTTGGTAGAGGATGATGTGGCAGAACGGCTGTATGCTGTCTCACATAAGAAGGGTGGTAAAGACATGGACCCGTTCGGCACAGGTTTGTGAACACAGGAAGATATCTACCTAATTGCATTAGTTTATTGACTACATAAATATCCTATATATTTTTTATATATAATATCAAAGGTTGAGTATATTGTTCCAGTTCAAATTGTATTTCTACTGGCGTGTTACATTTCATAACAAACATCAGCAATTCAGAATAATTGCAGTTTATTCACTACATCTCTCAAAAGCGCTGATTGTTTCAACGTGCAACCGTTGTTTACGAAATCTAACCCCTACAATTAATTACAAAAAATTTAAATCATATTTTGGTCTCTAAATACAAACCTTTCTATAACGGTGTTATGTTACTAATAATTTGATTGTTTTCATAGTTTTCTATTTAACGTTGTTTCTTTCACTGTTACTTTGTGTTTTTCTTGAATTATTTTATATGGTTTGTTATAGTAACTAGGGATGAAGTTATTAAATTTTGTAGTATTTTTATAATGAATTTCTTACAGTTATTAATTTTTTGTTTTAAACGATTTAGTTTACTGTATAAAACATTAATATGAAGTGATATTATTTAATTAATAGAATTTTGGAATACATTTTTGAGTATTACTATTACTGGATATTGCTTATATTTTTGTGTAAAAACTAAATCTGCATTTTTCGAAAAACTGGATTCACTTACTTACCTTTGCACTAAATAAGCTTGTTTTATTAATACTTTTAAAATATTCTTCGTATTTGCTCCCGAAATACTGATTGATGTAAAGTTAAGTTAATTCTTTATTTATGAGCATCCTTTAGAACAGGGCTGTCCAACACGTGGCCCGCGGGCCGCATGCGGCCCGCCAGGAAATTTTTACGGCCCGCAGATTGATGGATACTATACTTTCAGAAAACACGAATCTGGAATATACATTATATATCATTTACTTATCAACAGATGTAATTTTATTCAGCTTACTTATCTCTATACGTAAATATACATTAATTGATGCACATTTTTTCTTTAGTCGGTATCTCAAGAACGGAAAGGAATTAACCTATAGTGTATATGAATTTTTTTGTTTAGAATCACCTCTAGAACACATGGTGTAAGTTTGTCGGTTACCTCAAAAACACCCTGTATATCTCTTTTATGTTTCAATGCTTATGTAATGTAACCTAAGCTTCTTCAAAAAATAAAAATTAGTATCCAAATATACACGTTTTATTAAGTAAAAAAGTCTCCCGGGATTGGACGGTGTCATTATTGAGGTCGAAGAAGTCCACGTTTCGCCCACTTTCGTAAGGGGCTTCATCAGGAGAAATAAGCAAAAGAGCACGGTAACTCAACGTATTAACCCCGCCAGAGGCGAAACTCTTTGAAAGGGAAGGGATAGAAGAGCACGGTAACTCAACGTGTAAACCACGTCAGAGGCGAAACTCGACTGACACCGACACGTTTTATATTTATTACAAATCACTCACAAAGTCGCACACGACATATTTTATGATGCGGCCCTCATAACCTTCAATATTTTTACAGCGGCCCTTGGGACACTTGAAGTTGGACAGCCCTGCTTTAGAAGATAGATTGCAAGTAAAAGATATTTGAAATTCTACTTAAGTTTGAGTCAATTCCCACTTGATTCCATGTCAATAAATTCAAGTTTTTACGGTTGGTATCATTCTTCATAACTTGTTGGTGGGAAAAGGTTAAATTGTATAATTGTATATAACGACATCAATTCTACTCAAGAATGGGAGTTGAGTAAATGAATGAAATGCAACGTAGTCAGCTGTTAATGGAATGAACTCAAATGATATATAATCATATTTTACAAAATAGAATTAAATAGAACGACGACGTGTTTCAATTTATACTATAACAATTTAGATGAGCTTTGATTCATAGATCAATAAGGAAACCAAAATCAATGTAGAGACCTTGGATATTTTCCACTTAATTGGAAGCAACAGTTTTTCCTCACTTTAATTAATAAAATCAAATAAAATTAATATACACTGCCGAAAAATTCAAGTCGTGCAAATAAATTATGTGTCAAAATTGATTTTGTAAATCTTATGACATGGGCATCGCAGGTACATGCATATATTTTTATTATATAAATATAGATACATATTTCAGCAATACAAGGCTAATATTAAAATTCTTCTAGCTTGTTACGGGTAAAATGCGCCTCGCTTAGATGAGCCATTAATTTTACCGTCATTTTCGTGCTATTTTGACCAGCCCTGTCCTAACTCATCGGCGCTTTGAGGTTTTTGAAGTAGCCAAACTCGTTTTGGAAGACCTTCAGTAGCGCGAGTTGGATTATTGATCCGTAGTTAAGCATATCTCAGTCAAGTCTTCAAATGTTTCCGCACATCTGTTTTCCTGCACATTCAACATGTGTTTTGTTTCTCGTTCTTTTTGGCAGAACGACTCTTAACTTGATCGCACATGTTTACATCAAATCAACCTTTTGACTTAGTTTAGTGCTATTTTATAGTGACTTAGACGGGCAAGATTGGTATCTTACCTCAATCGCGTACCCCAAATTTGTATGGTTGATTTATCGAAGATATTTGGATCTTATTTACGCATCACATTTGATTGTGGATTTGTATGGCGTCACGATTTAAGTCTTGGTTCTGTACTTAAGGTATGTATTCTTTCATATTCTTTGTTGCAATTTGGCACCCCCGTTTCATGAATTTTAGAGCCGACCTTGGAGTCGTTAGAGTATGAGCAACTAGTTTGGCAGCCAAATTTTTGGAACCATTGCTGGTGCCTAATTCTTGCTGTTTGCTTTCCGATGCCGTTTCGCATCATTGCTGGAAGTATTAAAACACGATCTTGTGTTGTGTAAAGTAAAAACGAGTCTGTCTAGTCTGGGGCTGGGGTCTACAATTCGTTAGCAGTTCGTAGTAAAATAATTATACCCAAAAATTGGGATGGCAAGCTCGTTAATTAGCTAAAGTATCATTTAAATATATTTTTTGAAACGTTGAAAGCTTTGAAAAATGGTAACATGGTCAATTTGTATTAAAGGGTTTTGAATTTCCAACTGTTTTTGCGAGAACCTGCCATCTTGGTAACTTTTTACATCATGTGTTTTGTACATGACAACCGAAGCTTGCTAACACATGAAAATTCCATAAAACTATTTCTTAATTACTCTAAATTTAAAATTCCGCACACAATTAAACAACGAAAACCAGTAACGGCTACTCCTTAGGGGCGCTAGCATCGCAGCAGTTAACAGCCTACATTAGAAAAAAGTAACTATTTTATAATTGAAAATATATTTCATCATTTATCTTACCGTTATAATATAACAAGGTTTAAGTAGTAAGATCTAGAGGTACCAATTCGATATCGCTTAAAACATGAAAAACAACATCCACGAAGTATGTCAACATAACATAAGATATGTGTCAACACACGTGCTCGTATCAATGCACAAAGCGGCTGGCAGCTGATGAGGACGATTCAAAATAGGGCACAAACTCAGATGGCATTTATGGGCGAAAACGCTGAAACAGCAGACTTGAGGTGAGCAGTTTCAATGTGGTACGAGGGCTAAATGCGCTGTAGATGAATACGTAGAGAACTGGCGGGCTTGTTTACAAATATTTTCTCTCAAAATTTAATGCAATACGACGGTAAAGGCAGTTTCCCATAAGCAAATGTTGTGCAATCTAGACTTTGAAAATTAATGTATTGAAGCTCTAACACTGTTTAGTTCTTATCGGTATAACTGCTTGCCGAACAATGACAAAGCCGCCCACAGATATAGAGACTAGCGTTTGCATTTTTGAATGTGCAGGCAAACCCTTGCAAAATCATGAAATACGTTTTTAGACATTTATATTGAGAACCTTTGCAAGTAAATACCAAATCGATATCGTATCGGGTTTAAGAGATATTGAGGAACTTGTGAAAACACAGTTTACTCCTTTTCACCCCCTTAGGGGTGGCGAAAAGCAAAAACAAAATTTTAACCTCCACTCCATCTTAGCTTTTATGCCTCTTTAGGGGTGAATTTTCAACTATTTTGAAGTAAAACTGTGTCTCTTTTGTAACACTCGTTCATGAAAAGGATTCTTTTTAATTAAAAAACTGGTTCTACACTGAGGTGCCCTTGGATTGTAAGATATTTTGCCTATTTGCAAACTTTCTGAGGGGGCGGGGGCGGGGGGAGATGATAAACTTGGCACTCTGTATATAAGTTACCAGGCTTCTGAAAAAATTGAACTTTAATAGTCATATATGTAGTTTGACTACTATTTCGCCTTATTAGAATAGTTCTAACCTAAAAAAAGAGCTTTTAATGTGTTTTTACTTTGTTAATCTATCACCTGCAGCTTATAATTTCGTATCTATGGCCGAATCCCATAAATAATATAATGACCAGTTTAGTTTAAAGCGTTAGTAAAATGTTTGTATATCCAATTCTTAAAACTCGGTGTAGAAGTCTGAAGCAACTCATGAGGTCAGTAGCAAGAATGTGCTGCAATCACAACTTAGCATTTTAATCGACGAGTTCTAGGCTGCCAATCTCGTATTTCACAACAACTTCAGCAGAATATATTAGCAGGTCATATGAAGAAAATGCAACGTTTCATTTGTGCGCTTTTAATGATTAAGTCATAAACTTGATCTCTGAGGATGCAGACCGGCATAACCCTCAACCATTAACCAGGAGATCGCTTTCTAAGCCCAAACTACTTAGTCTATGATGCTGTAGGCCGGCGATCTCCTATAATTAGCAATTCCGACAAAAGTCACTGATACTGGAACTCGAGATGACCATGCGATCATGCGATTATCGTTCTATAGGTTGGTAATCTTACACCTTTAATTATATTATTCAATTATTGCTTTATAGCATCTTTATCACTCGGCTAGTCATTGATCGTTTAGCATATTGATTTTGTGGAAAAGAAGCGTTAACCCCACTAGCTGAACAACGAACGTCTGCAATCCATCATGTTAATGATCCTCTACAATAATAAAAATAGTAAGTTAATATTTTTTACCTGAATTTAATCGCAAAGTGACTTGCAGCATAGTCGATTTTACACTTAACCCAAGAAAAATTATAAGCACAAGTAATTAAAAAAATAATCCACTTTTGTGAAATAAATAAAACGTTAATGTAGGATTGAATGTCTTAATTTTCAAGTAATAACAATAATTATTGTGGATTATATAAGCTTTTAAAGTTTGTAAAATTCGTATATGTTCTAGATTTAAATTGGACTTTCACCTACTCAGTTATAATAGTAACTAATGATATTTTCTAATCTAAAATGTTTTTTAAATATAAATAATTAGAACACCTATCACCGCTTATTTGAAAACAGTTGCAGTAGCATTCGTCTATTGTGTTACGGAGCTTCTGCTTTAATGATTTCTTACACCACAAAAAATTATCTATCTGTGCCCCTACTGCAACTAAGGGGTTTTTTACTCATGACGTCTGAATAAGGCTCATAGAGCATAGTTAAGATGAAGCAAAATTCAAGAGCCACACTATTGAAGTTTAATTTTAGTAGCCTAACAACATCTAAAGGAAGTAAAACTTCAAGCATACTTTATTTAAATTTGTACAAACAAAAATTAAAATCCTACATTTGTATCCATACATTCGGACATACCCTACAATTCGAAAATTCGGTAGATGGTGGAATCAAATAAATTAGCTCGATTTTTAAATATCTAGGTTGACTTAAATGCTAACTAATTTTTATGATAAATTCCTACTAACTGTGCGAAGACGTTTGAGTTTATTGTGGTTATTATTTTTTGTTGATGATAAAGATGATCAGCAAAAATAGTGGTATGAATAATTTTATCATAGGCATGTTTAGTTCATCCATACTTGCATTACCTTCCAGTAAATTTGTCAGCATCTGTTAATGATTCTGCATCATCAGACATTATGTAAATCACCTACAAACCAAATGTCTATCTAAAGTAAGTGATGTTTTCCCCTAAGATGGAGGAGAAACCCATCACTAACAGATGCCTGAAGTGGTACTTTCACACGAAGACGATCGCGAAAATGTGACTACAAGTGAAGACAACAATGTAAAAGAAGGACATCAGGAATATGAAGGGGTAGAGGAAAGAAAAGTAGAAGCACGTGAAAAGCTTGACCAAACCATAGGAAGACCAAGTCGGTCACTAAAACTCAAGCTGATTCTAAACCTTAAAAGAGCCTTTGCACTTTGAAGCAGTTGACAACTTGAGTCTTGAACCATGCTGTGAACAGTAAAATACAAGCTCACCTAACAAATGGTACATGGGAAGTATGTGATCTCCCATTGGAAAGAAAGCTATATAAAGTAAATGGGCACGACGAGATAGTGATTATCTACAGCTCGTTACAGTTCCATTAAATTTTTGATTGCATTAGCTGCAAAGTATGATCTTGAACTAGATAAGATGGATGTAATATGTGCGCTTCTTCACTCCACCTTGGAAGAAGAAATACTGCCGCCTAAAGAAATAAACTTATAGGTTAAAACAAGCAAGTCGAGCCTGGTATTACAAGGTAGATCAAACATGTCTCTATTTCAGAAATAAAAACAGAAAAGTAATCGTACTATCCAGATGTAACATCTATACTGGTGATGTTATCGAACGATAAAAAGGAAAAAAGAACAAATCTGAGTTGATGCAACGTTTTAAAATGAAGAACCTAAGAGAAGCTCATTGTTGTCTTAAAATTAAAACAATGCTTGACAGAGCTGCTGGCACAATCAGTTTAGATCAGGAAATTTACATAGAAGACATATTAGTAGGATCAACATGAGTTGTTAGATCTTCCGATAGGAATTAAGTCACCAGGGAAATGGCACCGAAAAACCCTGAACACAAACAAATACAGAACGTTCTATATCGAGAAGCCATTGGAAGCTTACTATATCCACCACAAGTTAAACGAATCTTCAAATATTTAAAACAACAGAAAATGTGAAAAGTCACTGCTATGGAAGTGGCGATGACTTGATTGGGTTACTAATAAAGATCCTGGTAGGTCTACTTCCGGTTTTGTATTCTGTGTATCAAGTGGATAAATTAGTTAGAAGAAACAAAAGCCAGTTTCCCTTTCTTTACCTTTCTTTGCCTTTACCACCGGATAAAGTTGAAGAGTACGATATGACAACAAAAGTACTCTACAATAACTACTCACCAATCTGGTTCTCTCCACTACTCTAGAGTTAAGCATATGTATTGCAATGAACACTTTTAAAGCCTCTAAAAGTATGATAGCAGTAAATAAAATTTCAAGCATTTCAAATATTATTTTACAAAATATTCTATAAATGTGCTAGTTTAAATTTTGCAAATTGTATGAATAGCCTTGACTTTGAGTTAATAATTTGTAAAAAACGGTATTACAACTAGTATTAGCCTTGATTGAAACATAAAATGGTATCAGAGCAGGTTTAGAAATTATGAATAAGAATATAAGATAAATATAAAACAAAAAAGGAGGGGGAAGCAAAGCCAAGCTGTGAGGTTTGTTATTTTGGCTTCCCCACAAATAATCAATTTAAAAACGAATAGTAGATTATTAATTTGAGAATGGCAAGAGCCGTCGGCTGGCTTATAATATGAGCAAATATTTATAAAATTGTGTACCATAAATGATTAATTAAAAGTAGCACACTCTACCTTGTTTGGTTTAGCTTTGCCTGATTGCGTCAATTGTCGTCGCAGCGCTTGCAGTAGAAGCAGACGTGTCGGGGTCTGAAGCAGGGCTTCTGCGAAATCCAGTGATCCCAAGTGCGGAATTCCCAAAATAAATATTCGAAGACTGTCGAGACCAGTACGATTGTCCGTTTTGAAGAAATTGATTCTCCAATATTGCAGAGAAAAATGGCCCACCAGGCTGCCGGGAAATTGCAGCACGGAAGGTTATCAAATTCAACACGTGGACACGCACAAAAACAAACCCCCAACCGACTCCTGGAAAAACCACGCCACACGGTTCCAGACAGACGCACTAGCTTGAAACGTGCAGGGGGGACCGGTTAGTAGCATGATCTGTGCAGCTGTGACCAATCGCGGGGAGAGAAACAACCGCTCGACGAACTTTCTAGAACAAGGCTTTGTTCGAAATCTTTAAAATTCTAAATAAACCTGTGTTCGAAATCTTTAAAATTCCAAATAAACCAAAGGAAATAATTATGAACGAGAAGATTAAAATGACCGTTACAGTTGCTTGAAATTGTGAATCACCAACTGCCTGAACACCATTTGATGAACTAGCACACGTAGAAATATGACTGGAAAGCCTATAAACAGCGAAGTTGTAATTATTAAATAGAAAATACTCCAAAAAGTCGAATTTAAAAATGACCTGACATAGAAAAAACATGTCCCCTGTCCTCCTAAGGAGCAGCCGCCACTGATATTTGATAAAGACTTTCGACCGGGTCCTAGTAAAAGGGAAATATGTAAAGAAATAGGAATACCCAATGACTGCAATAGGGACAGATGTAAATGCCATAAATATGACCTGCTACGTTTATAAATGCAATTAATATTAATGTTAAATGTAATTTCAATCCCTAGGACTGTCAGTAGATACCCTTCCTACCTGTTGTAAAATCCTTTCGTCTCGTTACCCTCAGATCCCCCCCCCCCTCCGCCACTGATAGCTCTTAACTATTTATTTGGCTGCAATTGCAAATCGTCGTTCTTTTTAATTATCTTTTACACAATCCGTACATTTATTTATTTTACATTTGTTGGTCGTTAAATTAACATGACCAGATTAATATTAAATCATGAAGAATTTACAAAAGAGATCTCCGTGCCAATCATGAATTTGACTAGATGATAGTTTGTGTCCAATATTCTATAACGTCGTTGTGGACAAAAGAATATACAAAGCAATAGAAGCTATCAGCGCAGCAGAGGTGAGACTGTAGTTGTCCGTCAATCCAAACGCCCAATACGCACATTTCTGTGGAAAGAAAAAATCCTCTAGAATGTTTTCTTCACTCTTGTTCAAACCCACCCGCTTTTTTCTTTTTTATGTTTCTATCACATTTTTTGGACATTTCAAATTATAAATTATTTTATCAAATGCATTTCCTATTCTCACATACCCTATCTCCGTACTAATCTTGACTGATTCTTCTAATACTGTAACGTTCCTTATACATTTTTCTTGCGTTCTTCCATTTGACACATATGTTTCCACACCTTGTCATAGATCTTGTTAGCCGTTAACTGCTCTAACAATTAATAACGCCAAACTAAATCAATGACCATCATAATTCTCTTCAAAGCACGCTAGATAGCACTAAACCAAATAAAACTGAATACAGACGCCACCAATTTAAATAACCAACAATTCAAAAAGTATAAATTGTAAATTTATCCTATTGATTATTATCAAAACTTGCCAAGAAGAATATATTTCAAAGGTAAGCTTTAAAAATGTACCCTTATTATACGCAGAATTCTTGATAAGTTATAATCGATCACAGCAATAGCAAGACATAAATTCGATGCAATTACAGTGGAGTTTCTTTTAATATATATCTGCAGGTATATAAATCATGTACGTATAACGACATTTCATCGTACCCAAGTAATATATGTCAAATTTTATGATATTCACATGAAAATAGTATTAAATACGAGACGTGATCACATGGGGTTTACAAATCTAAGTTTAGTGTTTTAGTAATTAAATTACAAGGCGCGGCTATATAAAGTACTACTGCTTTGATACAAGAAGAACAAAATCGGCATAGGCAGAAATATTTCAAAAAAGGACGTTATCAAACTAATTCACATCACTGTATTTTGCAATTGCAAAATGTTCATTTGAATATATAAGTGGCTTATCTTAATATCCAGGCGTACTGCGATAAGCAAGCCAAGAGACCCAAACTCGCAAGTGGAAATTCCTATCTAGCAACCGCATCAAAATCAAGTAGGTCGTGTCTACAGCTAAATGCTAAAATATAGACGACCATGATTACAAGATGCAAATAAGAGTTCAAAAATATCATATCATAAGTGGAAAAACCATAAATAAAAATCCCTATAATAAAGATGTCATTAGCTCACAGGTGCGTGTTTCATTTAAAAAACTTACTTGATATAGAAAACTGCTTTATGCCTCAATAAATACGTAAAGAATAAAATTAAATTGCCAACATGAGTGTTTACGGCTTACCAAACATCGCTAGATTAATATGTGCTATCTTAAAGCTGTCCACAAACCAGAAACGGGTACATAGAAACACAAATCTCATTTTAATTTTGGTTGAAATCAAGTCCCACAAAATCTCGACAAATTGTTTGCCAATTCTTGCTGAAGTTGTGTTTTTCTATTCATAAGCGACACAAATAAAGATAGGCTGATACCACCACAATGTGACACAATGACAGTAGAATTCCTAGTTGCAACTGGAAGTTACTATAAAGCTGCGTTAAATCGTACGGCAACAAAACGCATAGCATCACGAAGCATTGTGTAAATGCTTCAAATCTCAACAGAGGAGGTCGGATGAGTTAAGACAACTTCGAAATATTACGCTTAAATTGACATAGACAACCCAAATTAGGTCTTAATAAGCATCAGCTGTCAGTTATGGTCACTTTTTTGAGACGAGAGGTATAGCCGACTTTTTAAAACGTCAAATACCTAACCTTCAAAGGTCAAAAATCAACAGATAAATAATTATCTTAACTGAACTTTTTAATCGACATATTCTTTTCTCAATTCTCACAGTACTATAGCGCAAAGTGACGCTTTTCTGCAGTTGAATATAAGTCCGGTATGGATGTCGAATACCCTGTTGATGAGATAGTAATCGGAACTATTTTGGTTAAAGTATGATATCAAAGTTGTTGAATTTCATCTACTAGGGTAAGTACTTCTGTTTTCTAGTTTGAATCTTCTACGTTGTTTGTGATGGGCATGCCGATGTATAGTTTACCTTGAGTATTAATGTGATGATTGATTTGGTATTTTGGTTTCTGTTGTAATACGCTACAACCACTCGTGTCGTGTTCTATTGTTTCTATGTAACTACTGTATACAGGGTGTAAAAATGCTTTACGCACCATAGGGTTTTCAATGGTAATTTTTTTATATGACAATTTTTGCTTCCCTAATTATTTTAGAGCAAACTTGTAAATAGGTTTATTGTAGAGCAAACAATTCTGTTTCCATTTATGCCATCACTTTTGTCATTTTACGTCAGATAACCTAATAATGAAAGAAACTAGAATTATCATTTTTTCAAAAATCAGTGCAAATTGTGAAGTGGTGGTAGGCTGGAAGCAGATCAGGTGCAATAAGTGCCATGGTGCCGCTACATTTGACAGATGCAAACAAATAAACAGCAAACTAATTTGTTGATGCTTTGAGACGCTTCAATAATTTCAAGAAACCACTGATTTGTCTAAAAATGGTAATTTTATTTCTTTAAATTTTTGGTTTTCCGAAATGTAAAATGACAAATGCTGGCTTAAATGGATACAGAATTTTTTTCTCTACAAAAAACTTCCATACATGTTTGCTCTAAAATAATTAGGGAAGCAAATATTTTCATATGAAAAAATTACCATTGAAATCCCTATGGTGCGTAAAGCATTTCTACACCCTGTATGTTTGAGACAGTTTCCGATTATCAATCCTTCCATTTTTGCATACGCCTATAAATATGTATGGAGTTTTCAACCACTTTTTTGTAGTTGATGTAAGTGTTGATTGATGTGTATAGGGCAACGTTTCTCAACCTTTTAGTACGGGCGTTCCCCGTTCATTAGCTGTAACTTGGGGTCCTACGTCTAAGTAAAGTTTAAAAATGAAAATTTTCTGGTAAAAACGTTTCAATCCCTCTGCATTCTTAAGTTATGCACTTATTTTTATTTTTTCACACCTAAAGATTTAGTTTTTCCCAGATGTTTAATATGTTTTATGTACGACCGGGCGAAGTTGGACACTTTACAGTCCGCTTTTATCAGTTTTGCAAAGCAATGACATCGTAGGTTGCCAAAATTTATAGAAATTCTGCATCTGGTTTTAATTGTGAATATTCTGGTCTCTACAAAATAGTTATTTATGTACCAAGGACATAAGGAGGTTTTTATGAACCGCCAAGGCCAGGGCGTAACCGCAGGCTCTAACACGACAAGGGCCATAAACGCTAGTTACGCACGAAGTGCATACAACATTTTAGGTACAGACCGGATTATTCACAAATAAAACCAGATTTATTTATTTTATTTATTTCGCACTCATCCAACAGCCGTTAGGCCAATTATAGGCGTCGTTGTGCATTTATGGGGACTTCCAACCCCACTAACGACTGTCATGATGTTATTATGACATCCGGGACCAACTATTTCCGTGGCAGCCGTACCACGAGGCGCCGAGCGAAGCAGCCGTGGAACTCCCATCCAAGTTCTGACCAGAAAGAGCGTTGCTTAACTCTACTGATCGAACGTGAACGCTTGTTCAAGCTAAACCACCCGGGACCTAATTTTATAATTTTTAGAAATATTGGCAACCTACGATGTCATTGCTTTTCAAACTGACGCGCGAGATGATAAGCTTGGGCTGTAAAGTGACACATTACGTCCTGAAAACTACAATATAAAGTGACCAATTCGGCCCGGTCGTACATAAAATGTTGTATTCACCTTGTGTGTTTATGGCCATTGTCGTATTAGAGCCCCAGGGTACGCATTCAGCTCTAAGTTTAACGCCGCCGGCAATAAACGCCTTCTTACGCCCTTGATACATAAATAACTATTATAGTTTATGTACCATGTATTTAAATAAAGGGTGCATTTGTGAAATAAAATATTGTTATTAGAACATTCGCGACCCCTAGAGACAAGCCTCGCGGCCTCCCTGGGGATTGCGGCCCCCGGTTGCGAAACCCGACTATAGAGTGTAATGTTTAACAGTTGTTTATTTTAATTATTTCTGTCTGTACTTAAAGTGGTAGATGTCTATTGATAAGTTTGGTTGGCGATATATCTCTTTGCAAGATCATTTAATGCATGAGTGCGTGTTCTTCTCTTGAGTAGAAATATTTCTTACGAAGTCTGATCTTTCAGATCTTTTCTACTTTGATTTTAAATTTTATTGTAAACGTTTCTCTTATTTTCTTGTTTTCTGTAGGTGGATTCTGGGGAAATCCTAACTATTTACAATATTCTTGTGCCATTAACTATCGGGTATTGTATTTTCGTTTTGTTTTGGGCATTCTTCATGTTATAAATTGTTTCTGTAAGGGGCGGAAGCAATTTCCTCCGCCTAGGGGCGCCGAGTGGCTAAAATGCGCCCCTGAGAGATAAACAGATCTAAATGGCCTGCTGTTACTATGGTGCAAATAGCGATTGCATTAACTTCATTTTGGATAATAATAATTGGACCAGCTTTTCATTCAAACAAATAATGTTTATCCTAAATCTCCTTAGAAAAACAAAATATGATCGTGCCACAATGCTTTTTGAAGGTATAACGAAAGTAACTGTTATTTTGTCTTCTGTATTTTTCGAATTGCTGTTCCTTTGAAAGCTACATCACTTTGGCGAGTTTTTTTAGTTTTTGTCCATATTTAGTTTAAGGAAAATACAAAATCTGACAATGAATTCCCTTAGAGCCCTTAATACGGAAATAATTTCCCCATTTAAGCGATTTTGTAGCACCTCTTGTTTTCGAGATAGCAGCGTTGCGCATGAACCGCGTCACACCCTGTATTCCAACATTAATTAGTCACGCAGCGTTTTTGTATTAATTGCACAAATAGCAATTTTATTTTTAATTCCTAAATTTATCCACACCAAAAACCGCAGTGCGATTGCATCGGTATTCTACAAGGGAACTCCTTTGTTCCTCATCCTGGAACAAACCGTAATTCAACGCCGAAGCTTTTGACAGCCGCATTTTCGCGAGCGGACGTAAAACATCTTCCCTGTTTTTTCCGGCAGAAAATCTGCAGTGCATCATCGGCCCGACAACATAAATAAATTCCTCTGCAGCAAAGGTTGTTTTCGTGTGGCGGAGGGCCGAATCAATAGGCGTCGGACGCAACCATTGCGGGCGCCTGGATGCCTCGACCATTGATCGACCTACTGACCCATTTCCGTCTATTTATAGCCGCCTTGCGATCGAGTGGGCTGAATAAACAATAACGCTTTTAATTCGCAACCGAGGGTCAGCTATATTCATAACGTCAAATAAACGTGCCGTCATTCTAACGAAGAACAATGACTCGGCCAGCCCTAGATAGCTTAAATTGGGAGATCGTTGTCATGACCAAACTCGTTTATATGGCGGTGATATGTTTGAACGTCCAGTTTATGGCCTGAAGAATTTCAAAACGCATACATTGGTAACACAGATAGCAGTAGTAAACGTATAAATCTCAGATCATAATCTTAGGGGTATTGTTGCAACGAATATGTACAGGTTGAGTTGTGTTATACAGGGCCTGCCTACAGGCGCAAGCGGCGAGGGGCGCCAAAATGGCACTGAAAAAATAATTTCTTTTGGACTAATAAAAAACAAACAAGTGGCCAATTTTACAAATAAATTACTTTGTAATATTAACGATTTTAGTCCAAATAATGCTAATTATAATTCGAATTGTGCCCAATCTGGTCGATACATTACATTGCCTTGTGCAATTGGCAAAGGAAATGTTATACGTCTACCAGATTGTAACAGCGTTTATTTTATAGGTCTCACCTATATCAATCAAAAAATTAAAATTATTAGCTTGTTAGCCCACTGCATAGGTGGCCTTTTTTAATTATAAAAATGTTTCCATTTTTAAAACAATGTAGGTACAGCAGTGGCCACAAATTAACTTAAATTTTTAACAACTGTTGAAGCGGGTCCACTGATATTACATATACATTCACTGCGTTGGGCTCATTGCTGATACAGTCGTCCATTGCAACAATCAGCAGAACACCACATACCGATTTTGAGAACTTACTTGTTCCACTACTATGATATTTTCAGCTAAAATCATCTTTCCGGTAGAATTTGTTCAATTTGAAACACTTCTGCAACCTTGCAGGATGGTAGCTTTTATTAAAAAAAGAATAATCGAAATTGGCCTGATGCTGGGCTTATACTACGTGCCGACAAGAAAAAGCTTCACGTTTTAAATATATTGATTATTACAAAACAGTATGACAGTGTGGCTGCGAATACAGAACCTTATTCTACGTTCACATGCTACTACGCATAATTGTAATGCTACCTGGTTTATTTACAGTAGTTTAGCATTTATTAATTTTGCCCTTATAAATGGTAGCTTTTTGACTGGGCCAGGTTCGCTTTATATTTAAAGCTACACTGATTTAAAGAAGGTACTTCAACGTAAAGAACATTTATTGTCGATTATGTAGAGTTGGAAAATAACTAAATAGATAATTCATAAATATGTACAAAGTAAATTTTATTTTAACCTAAATCTCTTCGGTATGGTGTAGGTAGGAAACCTCAATTGTCTCGTGCTCCTACGGGATTCACGGTATGGTGGTCGCTAGAATCAAGAGGGAATTTTACTAGTGTTGGTAGACCTGTAACACGGTAATCGATTATTGACAGTTGGAGGTATTGTAAACAAACTTGAATAATTATAGTTTGATTTAATTACCAATAACTAACTGAGGGTTTGCTGAGCTCTCGCCAGTTGAGGCCCGCGGGCCAGGTCAGGGAATCGGGTTAATTTCTCGGAATAATTCTCGGAATAATTTTCTTCGAGTTCGGCGGAACAATTTGATTTTATACGTGGTTGCTCTCCCTTTTGGGCATCAAGGCGGTAGGGGAAATTCGTGCGGGACGATCTGTCGCGTCGTTCGTGCATCGCGACGAATCTCCGGCCGTGAGTAACCTGGAGCGCAAGGAACGTAAAACGCGAAATTTTAAATGCTCGTAATATTTTATTAGGACTAATTCGCATTTAAAATAGGAGTGAAACGTTACATAATAATATGTAATTATTTGTTTATATTGTATTATTTTAACATATTGATATGTCTTTACCAGCTTTTGCGCGCACACCATAGGTGGTCTTATTCTTATTAAAATAATTTTTGTATTTTTAAAATAAAGAAGTTACAAAGGAAAATGTTTTCAACGTCTTTAATATCTGCCTCAATGTCTTTAATACAGAAGCGCGCTGCAAGAAAAACTACTTTTGCTAGATCGAATTATGGTTGATGTCTTCAAAATTCTCTACAAAATAGGTAAGAAATATCTTAATTCTGGTAATAATACAGAAACACTTAGTAAAGCAAATTACATGAGTTTGGAAATTAAAAATAAACATTGCAGCCAGTGGGATTTGAACCCGTGTTCACTGATAAATGCATATGTTACCCTTGTGCTATAAATAAAGCAGTGGCGTTCCGATTTTGGGTACACCATATGTTTATATATAGGGATTTGTAAAATATTCTACTGGCTACATAATAATATGTATTGTATGTATGTATTATCATTAACCTTGTTTTACCTTGCGGTGTAGAGGCTGGTGCTTTATGTGCTTGCATCTGGAGGTACAATGCTCAACTTGTCCCGGATTCGGGATGCAAAGTTGGAGCGCGCACAGCAACCATTGTGTGAAGTGTGTGTCATGTTGATGTGTACTTTTTTAAAATTAGAATTGTGTCTTCTAATCTTGGTTTCTGTTCTCATTTTATTTGTGTTGAATTTTCTTATTTTAACATTTAGTTGTTTATTTTCAAAATGTTTTAATAAAAAATGTTGAATTTATTTTTGAATATCTACCTGTTTGGTTGAATATATTACATCATATATCCAGAGATAAATGTAGAAGTCATACAGTATCATTAGTATGTTTCGTCACATATAACGTTTTTGTACTGAGAGGCGCAAAAATGTTGGCTTGCCTACAATAAAAATTTGCCTAGTTATGGCCCTGGTGTTATATGAGGAGTTTCAATGAATTACGACTAATTTATCCATGAAGTTTCTTAGATATGACTGTATATCTAGCTTACTTGAAACTGAAATCGATTTGCAATAGTCCGATACATTTTTTTGCATAAAAGCATTAAAAAGTAAAAGAATATAATTATGAGCTATGAGAGAAAAAAGATGTGGCTTAGATCGCCCTATTTTACGTGAAAGATTTATTTCCTACAAAGGAGAAAATAGCATCGAATCCATCAAGCTTAAAAGTGTTGTCGATTGCTGCACCAAATATTTGTATCGAATTTAGCTAGTAAACAAATTGATCTTAGAGGATAATTTACTAGATATAATGTACGAATCAAGGAAAACATATAACGTGTATCCATAATACAGCAAATCAAGCGCTAGGGAAGAAAGACGTTAATCAGAAACGTAGAAATTGTGCTGCATAGTGTGAATGATAATGTAGAGCATACTGTAGAACCGCAAAATGAGGCTTACAGAAAATGATTAGGCACTATAAGAGCACACCAGTATAGAGTAAGACTATGAAAACGAGAAACAAGACGTACAAAGGTAAGTGAAGACAGAAAAGAGAAAAACATGGGATAGGAAACGTGAAATATCGAAAAATCATAGAAAAAAAATTAAGGATATGGCCGTGTCGGTCAACGTAGGTCAGCGAGGGACTGCTCGGCCTGGACGGGGCTATTGCGGAGGGGAAACGTGGTGCGGCCTCCTGGTGTAAGAGTAGCTCCGGGCAAACGTGAAATTCAGCCTAGACGAGCTAGCAGACCACTGAGAATGCTTTAATGCCCCGGGCGAACGATGGAGGTTCGGTTACAGAGGCAGATTGACTGCACGACTCGTCTCAGGAACTAGTACATCCGGCTACCTGTGACCGACAACTCAAGTGACGGCTTTGATCTCTCTCGTTCCTCGAATACTAAGGCAGGGTCGCTCCCGGCCCGACACCTCAAAAGGCAGCCCCGCGTTCATCCCTTGGATCCAGAAAGTGCAGTAGTATCGGTCTATCATTTGAAAATGGTACGTTATATACCTTGTTTTTCATTTAAGATCAGGTGCTAGTAACCAAACTCGAACTATGTCGCAAAAATTTGAACAAGGATATGATAAATGAGGGCTAAACACGTAATACATGGTGACAAGTGATGTAGAACATAGGCTATTGGCCGCACAAAATAAAAAACTTCACGTTGTTTAGGAGTTATTCTCCGCTCAAATGGTAGAAGTAAACATAAATAATAAAGTAGGGCAAGAAAAACGAGTGAGAAGTCAGTTAAATTTACTACTGTAGGTAGTATAAGACAATTATATATAAGATCATCCTAGAGATTATATGAACTTATGGAGCGGAAACATGAGAATGGAATAAGAGGGGGATATCCCAGGAAACCGACTACTGGAAAATCAGATTGGACTAAGTCATAAATGACACAATACTACTAATGATGAATGTGGAAGAGAATGTCTTAGATATCATAGAAAGTAAGAGCGTTGAAGATCTTCCAGAAGGTGGAAGACAGATTAGTTAGACAGCATGTCATGGGAATTGAGAAGCTAGAAACCGCAACAATTGTAGAAACCTCGCATATATTTGTTAAAATAAAAGTCATTTTCTTGACGTCATTTTAGCGCAATCACCATTATAATTAGCTCAGTCCATTATAAATGTATGCCTCTCCAAACGCCTCTTACAGTCATCGGTCCATCATAGTGAAGGTCGTCTTCGAAACCTTCTACCGTGACTTGATTTTCATTATAGCACTTCACTCCATTGATTGTCCGCAATCTGCCAATATGATGAACATTGACTTCTCCATTGTTCTCAATGCTACTTGTAAATTCACTGTAAATGTCTTTGTTAGGGTCCCAGTTGAAACGAGAATCATTGTTAATTAGATTTAGCCATTGTAACTTGGTATAGTTGAAAGTTCTCGAGTACGGTCTTGTTTTAGTGTGTGAAGTACTTGATTTTGTATGTGCAGTGATAAACAAAAAGTCAACTGTGGTCCTGGGGAAGCTGCAGTCAGGCGCTGTGCAGTAGAATTCAATGAAGCTTGCTGCCTATAGTGTTTGTGTGTAGCAAGACGCGAATATCATTTGACCAGTGTACAGAGTAAGTATGCAATTACGAAGCCGCTAAGGAGTTTTATGATATTCCAATTGTTATGTGACGTCATCAACCAGAGAAGCGACATAGCCAGAAGCCAGATGATTCGTTCTCCGTATTTGTGGGAAAGTTCCACGCGTCCCTTCGTTCAAGATTGATGATGTGATCCAGTCCGAAGGCTAGGTTGCAGTTTTGAGCCAAGAGCACAAGGTAAGCTGATAGGGAAAATGTTTGCAGTTTGAGCAATACGCGTTCGCTTCAGGGTATAGGAAGGAAAGTTATGCGACCTAAAGGAACGCCATTAATATGTACGCGAATCGCAAAACTGAGTTTTTATGCATAAAATCGCGACGGCCGATTTCGATGCAGTTTAATATTTGTGTATAAAAAACAGTTACTTTGGTGTAATTTTAATGTTGTTTAAATGTAACTGTATTACAGATAGTTCTTCTACTACTGTTTGATTTGTAAATGAGGGTAGCCACGAGCTATTGCGCATTCTTATTTAACACCGCCGTGTTTAGGAATGACCATTAATTCTAGGGTTTTATGCTGATTTTTGATATTTTATGTGTTTAAAGGGAAATCTGTTTTTATTTATTTATATGCGCTGCCTTAACTAAGCGAAACAAGAACGCCCAGGCCGTGAGTCGAATTCTCTCTCGAACGCTCCGTAATTTCATTGTGGCCTTAACTGCAGCGGCAACGTCATTAGTCCATCGAGGCTACAGTAGGTACATTGCCGGGAATTAATATTTTAAGGCAAAGGTGAGACTATCTTTTGTCGATCATTCCATTTTGGCGCCCCCTAAAAGTTTGAGCAACAAACACGGGTTTCTCAGGCTTCTGCCATAATACGCCACTGACCATAACGAACAAACACGCCTGGTCCCCTGCCTTAGTGCCTCGCAGTTTAACATACTCGGCCTGTCGGATTATAAGCAGGCAAAACTCGAAGCAAAGTCATACCCTCCTGCATGATCCTGGAGACCACAAACGAAAAGCCCAACCGAACTGCAATTCAAGGTAAAAACACGTTTTGCCCGCGGATTGTCCATCTGCATGGATTGCCTAAATACAGACCAAAGCACAAATATGATATACGAACACTCGAAAGAACACTCCCGAGGGTGTTAATTACTCTTAAAAACACTACACCGGCGTTGTTTATTCGCGCCGCCATATAATCATTCCACTTTATTAGTTACAGCCATTACCGCCGAAAACCCCGAACAGCCCCAGGAAAATCAACACTCCAGTTCCAGTCGCCACCACGCACGCAGCGTCGTCCAGAATGCGTATTAATAGAGAAGCCTTCCCGGAAAACGCTGAGTAGGCTGCTTATCCGACTAGGCGTTCGAAAGGCAACTGACTTCACCGAAGAGTTCCTTTATTTGTAATTTCATGTATATAATTTGTGTAATTATTCCTTATTTTATGAGGTTTTATTCTGTATATATAAAGAATAGATGAAAACAATAATAAATAATAATAATAATAAAGTATTTATTTTGGTGGAAGATACATGTTATACACAACATAATTGGCAAACATATTTAGCCTATTCACACCAAAATCACAAGGTTCAGTTCAGTTACTCTGTTTTTCAACTGAACCTTGAAATTATAGAAAAGCAGTTATATGCAACTAATGCCTACATTAACTAAGAAAAAAAAAACTAAATTCTAAATAAAATGTTAACTAGCAAAGCCGTATGAATACGAACAACCAGCTGTATTATATTAGGAGACACCATGTTACAAATTATTTGCTAAAAGATATTTAAAGTAATGTTTTCTAAAGGCAGTAGTAGATAATTCTTTTAACGAATATGGTATTTCATTGTATATATTGCTGATGTTATATTGAAATGAGCGTTGAAAGAGAGCAGTTTTATGCTGTGGCGGTGTAATAAGACCCTTGTGTCTTAAGTTTAAATTATGTACATCGGTTCGGAATTGTATTTTATTATACAGGTAAGGTGGTTTTTGATTAATAATTATTTTATTATATAATGAAGCTGTATGTAGTAGGCGTCTGTTGTGCATGTTAAGCCATTTAGCGTCTATTAATTTATGTGAAATGTGATCAAATTTGCGAATACAATAAATAAATCTTAAGCAAGCGTTTTGAACTCTCTGCACCCTTCCAGCTGAATCATAGTCTAAGCAAGGTGAGTATATCTCTGAGCAGTATGAGAACTGGGAGAGCACTAGAGCATCACACAGCATTTTCTTTTGATCTTTAGTTAGATACAATCTATGTGGATACAAAAGCTTTAGATTCAGGTATGCTTTTTGTATACATTTGTTTATATGAGTCCTGTATCTAAAACTATTGTCTATAACAAGGCCCAAGTTTTTGGCATTTTCTTTTAGTGGTATTACTGACCCATTGATTGTAATTTGAACTGTAGATTTTACATTTTCGCAGTCAACTTTTCTGCCAAACAGAAGAACACAGGATTTCGACGGGTTTAAAAGTAAACAATGTTTGGTTGACAAATCAAATATTTTATTTAAGTCACTAGAGATGTCTTTCATCCCCTGATCAAACCCGGATGGTAGAAATGAGCAATAAATCTGCGTATCATCAGCAATAGATGTTTGTTTATGCAGTTCTCTTTCTATCTTCACTCGAATAACTAATCGGCTTCTGATTCTATCCATGAGAGGCATGTAATTGAGAAAAGTAATAATTTTACTAAATTTTAACCTGACCAGAGCAAAACTTTACGAAGTCAAAAATATTACAAATTCAAAAGTTGACAATTTAAAATTAAATTAAAATGTAATAAAAATCGACTTCCCTCTGATTGTAGAATAGCACAGAACAGCATTTATTTCTCACAGATAAAAAGGCGACTGGTGCAGAAATCTGGAATTTATACTTTTATTTTGTTTAAGTCGGATACACCAAAAAATTACAAGTTTATATAGAATAGTAGTAGTTGGTAGAAATAACGAATCGACAAAAAATTCAATTAAAATACCTATGCAAATCAGGAGAGCTTGCAAATATAACAAATATAATTATGTTTGCATGTAAAAGTCATACAAGGAGGGCAGTGAGGCTGTTTA